>CM056378.1:55243423-55865923 GCA_029718625.1 Synaphobranchus kaupii
CCACTCTCTTTCTTTTGTCAATATTTCCTTTTCTCCTGTTTCTTCTATCTCTTCATCCATTTTCCTTCTTTCCCTCTCTCTTGCTCACACTTCCTCCCCTATATCAATATCTTTCTCTCCATCTTTCTCCCACCCTCTCTCTCAGGCCCCCTCTTTCTATTTCTTTTTCTCTGTTCTACTCTCATTCTCTCTTACCCAATCTCTCTCTCTCTCTCCCTCCCTCTCTCTCATGTATCTCCCTGCCTCTCCGCTCTGGTGACGAGTCTTTCTAAGCCCACATGTGGTGGCAACACAGTATCCTGTCTGATTTTGAGGAGGAGGAGGAGGCGGGGGGGGGGGGGTTAATGTTGCTGTTCCCTTGCACTCCCCACACACCCCTCCCTCCACCCCGCTCTCCAGGGACTGTAAACAATAGCACAGCCCCCTGCCACAGTAAAACAGCCTGTCCTTAGTGCCCCCCTGTCCACCCCCCCTTTCATTTTCATTTCCACAACAAAGACAGGCAGAACATTCTCACGCAGCTTGGAGTCTCTGATGCAATGCCTGATATTAGCAAATAACCCCCCAGTCCCACTACCAGCCCCCACTCCTAACTTCTCTAACCCTTTCTCTCTCTCTCTCTCTTTCTCTCTCTCTCTCTCTCTCTCTCTCTCTCTCTCTCCTCTCTCACTCTCCCAGCACCCCCACCCCTATACCTCTCTATATTTATTTTCCTTCAACCAGACTCCACCCCCTTGCCTATGTGCGGTGACAGTTTTGGGAACAGATGTCCCCCCCCCCCCCGGCACTGCATTCCCATGCCATCAATAAGCAGGGGGACTTTCCCCATTTTTGTTTTGTCCTCCCTTATTTTTCTTCTCCATCCCCCTCATTACCATTTCTCATTTGTCTTTCTTCGTTGGACGGGTGGGGGGGACGGGGGTTTCTCCTCTTTTCTCTTTCCCAGGGTTCCCCGTTCTCTCCCTCTCCTCCGCCTCCGTGGTCGCGCCAGGCAGAGCAGCCGCCTCTTTCCTCCGGTTCATCTGCCGCAACGTATCCTACAAATTAAAGACCCAGTAGGAAGAAACAGCACGAGGTGGAGGGGAGGGGGGGGGGGGGGGGCAATTTGGGAGTGCTCCAGCACCCAGCACTGTTTCTGGCTTAATTTCACTTTAAAGGAACGGATGAAAGAGCGAGCAGGAGGTGTTTGTTAGCTCTCGGCTGTTTGTGAATGGTAAGAGGGAAATTAAAAGGCCATGAGATAGTTACACAACTCATTAATAACTCATTTCACTCAAAATAAATGGCTGGTTTTCAGTGCCCTTTTGCTTGCTGGAGAGCTTTGCTGCTTCTGCCGCAGAACTCCACTGCAGGACCAGTGCAAAGTGAATTCTGGGAATTATGAAGTAATTTAATTTGCATATTTCAATTTAAGTGGCTCTGTTCTGGCTCTGTTGGGAGAATTGAGAACAATTCCCATATATTTCTCAACAAAGTTAATTAAGAATGCATTTGATGTTAATTAATTAACAAGTTGTTTCAAATAGATTGCCAGATTGTACCATATCTGTGTCAAATTATTGGCATAGGACCAATGTTTTCAATTCTTTTTTTCTGAAAAGGAGACGGTCGCCATTGAGCTAACAGGTTGCACAAGTTAATTACAACCTGACAAAAACTGGAATAAGATTTTGAGAAGTAGTCTTCTGGTGTTTTTTTTATAACATAAATAAGCAAGTATAAGCTGCCAAGTTCATTTAAATGAAATTAAACCCGATTACACAAGTTATATGCATAGATATACAGTGAGCACCATAATTCATTGGACAGTGAGACGTTATTTTGGTTCTGTACTCTAGCACTTTGAGTTTGAAAGGATACAATAACAATGTGGTTGAAGTGCAGACTGTCAGCTTTAATTTGAGGGTATGAACCATTTAGAAATTATAGAACCTTTTGTACATGGCCCCCCCCCTTTTGGGCATCAAAAAATATTGGACAGTTTAACATAATGTAGAATAAAGTAATCATTTTTTATATTTGGTCACATATCCTTTGCATGCCATGACTTCCTAATGTCTATGACCCAACAATATCAAAAGACTCTTGATATCTTATTTTCTGGTACTCCTACAAGCGATACTATAACCTCTCTGCATTTGAATGGATCTCTATGGGAATTGGGGGTGGGACTAGATTTAGCTGTAAATTTCACTGGAACAGTATGGAACACATGGTTGGCTAAATGGCTCTAAGTCATCAAGGGTCTGACGTATCAAACAAGCCTTAAACCATCACTCTGCCAGATATGCAGTAGATATGGATGGATAACTTGAAGGGTTTCTTCTCCTGACTTATTTTTCCATAGAGTTCAATAGGAACATTTGTCAGGAGAAACAACCCTTAAAGTGATCCATCCATATCTACTGCATATCTGGCAGCAGAGTGATGGTTTGAGGCTCGTTTGATACCTCAGACCCTTGATGACTTACAGCCATTTCACCAACCATGTATTCCATACTGTTCCAGCATAATTTACAGCTAAATCTAGTCCCACCCCCCAATTCCCTTAGAGATGAAAAAACCTTTTGGAACACTTATTTATCTTATTTCATCATGTTTTGTATCATTAATTTGTAAAATGGTCAAAAACAATTTATGATGAATGTAATATTACGTGTGTGTGTATGGTGGGGCTCAGATGTATGAGAGGCCGTTTAGGCCATAAAACATAATTGATCTCACACACACTATTATACTCTCTCACATGCACAATTATACTCTCTCACATACACTATTATACTCTCTCACATACACCATTATACTCTCTCACAAACACCATTATACTCTCATATACATCATTATCCATTATACTCTCTCATATACACCATTATACTCTCTCACATACACCATTATACTCTCTCTCACACACCATTATACTCTCTCACAAACACCATTATACTCTCATATACACCATTATACTCTCTCACATACACCATCATACCCTGTTTTAAAATATATAATCCAGTAAAACCTTACAATTACAATTTAATGTCAAATGCATTATGTGCATTTATGCCACATTCTCAATTTTTTTACTGTATTTTATTAATTACGTTTATCTCATTGTGTATTTAATTTTATTGTTGTGCATTTCTAATTCTACTTCATTTAATTAATTTTATTCTGTTTCGCTATTTCCCCAATCGTATTAGCCTATTTTTGTCCGATTGTATATGGAAATGTATGTGAAGCACTATTTGTTGCAAAGCAGTGCACAAAAAGTGCAATATAAACTCCTCAAAAAAAGTTTGGAAACGTTATTTCAGTCGATTATTCCTCCCCTTTAATAATACCAATTGGTATTGTATTTTATATCGTTGGAAAGCCTGATTAGTCACCTTTACAACGAGGTACAACTTGTAAGGGATCATGCATTCGTGGGAATGAGCAACACAGCTAACCGTGTGGGTAGCGGCCCAAAAAAATGTGCCAAAATCCCCTGCAATATTCTTCTGTTGGTATTCACTCTCATTTTGAGCTTCAAGTGCTGGCAGGTGTATGCCAGTCACAGGTGTGTGTGATCTGATTGGCACCTAATTGACAGCACTTGTGTGCATGGGTCCTGCAACTTTGTTGAGTTTGTGTTTGCTCCAAGCATAAACATGCCACGTTTGTCCCTTCAGGATAAGGTCCGTGCAATAGGGCAAGTGGAAGCTGGTGTTCCGGTACGCAGAGTGGCAGCATTATTTGGTGTCAGCCCTGGTACCATTTCCAAACTTAGGACCAAGTTCTGTGAGACTGGTGAAGTCAAAGACAGACCACGAAGTGGCCGTCCTAGGAAGACAACACCCCAAGAAGACCGGTTCCTCACCCTTGCTTCACTGAGGAACCGTAGGCTTTCTTCCAGAGATTTACAGGCAAGATTTGCACAACGGTACCACAGTCAGACGGTGAGGAACAGACTGCACATGGCCGGTCTTTGTGCTTATAAGGCTGCCAGGAAGCCTGCAATGACTGCCCTTCACCGTCAGGCCCGTTTGCGCTGGTGTCGACAGCACCGACAGTGGAACCTAAGAATGTGGGGCAACGTCATGTTCAGTGATGAATCAAGGTTCTGTCTGCGGAAGCTGGATGGCAGGATCAAAGTATGGAGACGGCGTGGAGAACGCTATGCAGATTGCTGCACAGATCGCATGACACCTTTCAATGGGGGCAGTGTCATGGTGTGGGGCGGTATCTCTCTCACAGGCAAAACAGAACTTGTCATCACTGAAGGCAATCTCAATGCAGTGAGATATCGGAATGAGATTCTGGAGCCAGTGGCGATCCCATATCTCCAGAATCTGGGACCTAACTCCATCCTCCAGGATGACAACGCTCGCCCCCACAGAGCCAGGATCATCACAGAGTACCTCCAGAATTTGGGAGTGGAGGAGGATGGAATGGCCTGCCGTGAGTCCAGACCTCAACCCAATTGAACACCTGTGGGATCAGCTTGGGCGTGCTGTACGTGCCAGAGTGACCAACGCAACCATGTTGGCTGACTTGTGGCAAATCCTGGTTGAGGAATGGGATGCCATCCCACAGCAGTGTGTGACCAGGCTGGTGACCAGCATGAGGAGGAGGTGCCAAGCTGTTGTGACTGTGTATGGATCTTCCACACGCTACTGAGGTCCCTGACAGTGTAAAATGAATAAAAGTGTAAAAATGGCCAATATGTGTTGTTTTTTCCTTATTACTGTGGACGAGTGCAATCATCCAATCCACCAAGCAACTCAAAACGAGAGTGAATACCAACAGAAGAATATTGCAGGGGGATTTTGGCACATTTTCTTGGGCCGCTACCCACACGGTTAGCTGTGTTGCTCATTCCACGAATGCATGATCCTTACAAGTTGTACCTCGTTGTAAAGGTGACTAATCAGGCTTTCCAGTGATATAAAATAGAATACCAATTGGTATTATTAAAGGGGAGGAATAATCGACCGAAATAACGTTTCCGAACTTTTTTTGAGGGAGTTTAGATACAATTATTTATTTACTGGCCAGAGGCCAGTGATAAATGGTACAGGAATTCTGGTACATCAAACCAAACACACTCTGTATTTTATTTACAAACAACTCCAAGGAACACTCAATTTTATTCTAGACACTCCACTTCAGGTATTATACTCAAACTTTAGGTTTTATTTACTGGGATATCCAGAATGAAGGTACATCTCGGGGGGGGGGGGTATTCCACAAAGCAGGATTACTGAGTTAGCTGCACTGAGTACTGAGTAAAACCCACCAAAAATCTGGAACATGGACTGAAGTAAAAAGAGCTGTTCCGGGTTTTTCCGGGTTGAACAAACAAACATCTGCCAAAGATATCGAAAGACGTCAATGCCAAAGATAACAATGTTGTTGTTATTTGGTTGTATGCTTTGGAGGTGCTTTGTAAAAGCTAATCTAAGCAAGCACAACGGGAGAACTGGTGGATGACGCAGGCTTGGCCTTGCCGCCACATGCTGTGGTCATCCCGTTTGATTTGGGCCATACCGTTGACATAAAGAGACAGTTTCCAGCCATTGGACCGTATTTCACGTCTGAATTGGGGTCGCACAGGGGCTGGGCCACGCCGGGCCCTAATCCTCCCTGTCAGAGCCTCGTTTAAACTCGTTAGGACCTATCAGGGCCCCTGCTCATTAGGGGCCATTAGCCTGATCGAGTTTGGCAGCCTGACCGACTGCCCCTACCTCCTGCCGTCAAAGCGCTAAGGATAATTGTGGTGAAGCAGACGCCGATCGTGCCCTGAGATGATTGCGCGCACGCGGGGGCCTCCCTGGTCACATGCAGCCATGAACGTGGTTCACTCACGTTATGAGGCTCCAGTGACCAGCACTCCCGTCCTTTGACCTTATCAAGGGAGCGGAAAAAGGGCTGGCAACGGTAGCGCTCGATTCTCTGAGGTCATACGCAGATGCCCTGTGCTGCCCTGAAATGCATCGTCATGACCACAGTCCTGTCTGTGCCATGGTAGTATATGTTACTATAGCTGAAGCTAATGTCCAAATTGATTTACTATTTAAAATCAATGCTAATTTTGTAAAGACAATAAGTTAATGAAGAACAAGAATCATGCAGATTAAATGAAATCATGATTACACTTTAGATAGATTTTATCCAGGATTTAACAACACTGGATAAACTAAGTCCTGAACTTATGTTACCCGGTAGATATTTCAAAGCCTTGTTCTGATATATAGATTGACACATCAAATTATTATATTATTATAGATGTAACATGTCAAAACAACTTCTTGTCAGTTACATGTATATTATGCAGTGTTTAGCCTTTGACTTGGGTGAGTCTTAAAGGGATAGTTTGGAATTTTGGGACATAATGTCTCAATTACGACTTACCCATGATGTAGTTGATTGATGGAAACCATTTTCAGCTAATTCCATCCTGTCCCTTCTTTTGGACATACACACATTGCTAATGCTAGCGCAACTCTAAGGTAACCGGTAGCATCCACTCCCAAACGCACGTAAACACTCCACAGTGCACCCAAAGTAAATAAAATACGACGACAGTCTATCGGGGTTATTTTGAGTGTTTTATACCATCATTTTTTAAGTCAAACTATCGTTGAATCCTTTACTTTGTGCTGACCTATATTCTCTGTGGAAGTACGGCGGCGGAGCGATACTTTAGGTTACCTACGAATGTAGTGCTGGCACTGGTCGACTACAACAACAAAGAAGAGCAACAAGTTGCAATGGCCACATTCACTCCGCCACCGTACTTCCACAGAGAATATAGGTCAGCACAAAGTAAAGGATTCAACGACAGTTTGACTTAAAAAATTATGGTATAAACACTCAAAATAACCCAGATAGACTTGTCGTATTTTATTTGCTTTGCTTTTAAGTGCGTTTGGTAGTGGATTCTACCGGTTATCATAGAGTTGCGCTAGCATTAGCAATGTGTGTATGTCCAAAAGAAGGGACAGCATGGAATTAGCTGAAAATGGTTTCCATCAATCAACTACATCATGGGTAAGTCGTAATTGAGACATTATGTCCCAAAATTCCGAACTATCCCTTAAGGTAGAAACTGGTATATAACAGCATAAGAGTAAATAATTTAAAAAATATTTTTTATATAAAAATAATTTAAGATAATAATTGCAATATTACATTTGAAAACAATTTTAAAATACATTTCGCCCTCTCAAGATCTGGATCTGGGTCACAGTTTGGAAACCATGGCTAAGGAGGAATCATTTTGACACCAGAATTGAATTGGCCACCAGAGTCCTGACCTTAACTCCATTGAAAGTCTTTGGGATGTGCTGGAGAAGACTTTACAGAGTGGTTTGACTTTCCCGTCGTCAATACAAGATCTCAGCCAAAAATGAATGCAACTCTGGGCAGAAATAAATGTTGTGACGTTGCATAAGGTTGTCGAAACAATGCACGCCGTAATCAAAGCTAAAGGCTGTCCAACAAAATATTAGAGTGTGCAACTTTTTTTTTGTCCAAGCAGTAGAATAATAGGACAATTCATGTTTTCCTTCCAACTGATCTATCTGATTTAGCACATTTTATTTGACTGCTAAAAATAATAAAAATAAAAATAACAGTGAGTGCCTTTGCTCAGTTGCAAAATATCCACAAGTCAGTTGTTTCCACATTGCTTTGCTGGGGGGAAAAAGTTGTACCGCATGCATGAGCTCACTGCACATGCTGTAGTCAGCTACAACTCCAGTTAATCATTCACATGTGACACAGATTCTACCCTGGTCAACAGCTCCACCAGCCTCTTGTTTCAGACTAAATTTCCTCAAAGTGCTGCTTTAATATAAGATCCATTCAGAGGTGTGTGCAATGATTGAATTACATATTTGTGTACATGTGAAGAGTTTGTATGCAAATGAATGGCTGTGTTTAAGTCTATGTTGTAATGAATTTTTTTTGACAAGTGGTTACTTGGGGGTGGGGGAGATGATGGGTCCCCCCCATGAACAGAGCAGTGAGACCCCCTTGTGGACCTTGCAGATAGGGGACCGACCATGCCGGAACCCTGGTAAAATTGGCTAGAGGAGAGGAGAGGGGGTAGGGGGTGGGGGGTACATGTGGGTTAAAAAATTAGCCAACAATGGAATTATACAACACTGCCAACTGCGAGAACGATCGCAAGGCTGTTTATGGACGAGGCTGGGTTTGAGAACCTTCCTCATACCAAACTTAATTTAGTTCATAAACTTTTGCCTCTCTCCAGAACCACTTTAATCTTTTTTAGTAATCGTTTTATCTGCACAGTTCAATAACCCAAAAATTAGGACGTCTACCACGTATTCAGAAACAAATGAACAAGTACCTCAGGAAATGGTCATTTTGTTCTAATTTTAGGGGGAGGCCTCATTTACTGAGCGTTTTGAGCATGAAACTTTGGGCTGGGGAAGCATGCGTTTTATGGAAATGCTAATGCTAAAAAAGGAAAAGAAACGGTCTGTGATTTAATGAAATTAGCGCTGTGCTTTCTGTTCCCAGACTGTATGGCAGGAAGGCCTGCATTGTCTCACTCCTGCAGTGAGTTTCCATCAGTGAGAGAGACAGACTCATGGCCAGGCACTTTCAATAGCCCCATCTGTCCCTCTGACAAGACCTCTGCTCTGTGTGTGTGTGTTTGTGTGTGCGCGCGTGTGTGAAAGGGAGAGAAAGAGAGGTATGTACAGTGGGGACCAAAAGTCTACCAACAAGAACGTTTATATTTCTTAGTCAAGAATACATAATTTTTTAAATAATATAAGCCAAAGAAAGTATGTAGGTATTTATAACTTAAGAGCACTAGCAGTAGCGACATTAACAGGTAGAATGGCAGATTCATTCAATTAATAGGTTTTAGTTGTTAAAAGCCAAGATATTTGTATTTTCACCTTTAGGAACACATGTCTGTTAATATTTGAAAGGAAGAAAGGGTGTGACAACAAATCTAGAAACGCTTACCTTATGGTGGACAAACCAGATATTCATATACAGTAACTTCCCATTTCATATGAGCGTTTGTGAAATGTGTTAAGATTTTGGTTTGTAACTGTTCTCAATAATGTATTCTTGAACAAGAAGTGTAAGTGGAGTATCATAATTGCATTATTCTTTGATAAATAATAAAAACAACCAGGACGTGTGTGTGAGACAGAATGTGTGTGTATCAGTGTGAGAGTATGGATGTGTGTGTTTGTGGGTATACTGATATAGTTATGTGTGGGCATGTGTGCATGTTTGCCTGCGCATGTGAGTCTGTGTGCACATATGTGCATGCACACTGTACGTCCCCATCTTGGGGACGGTGTTGCTGGTGAAAAGTGAATCTCTTGGCTCCCAGCCGGCTGACCGCTCCCACCCCTCCCTTCTCGCAAGAGGGGTTGGGGTACAAAGCCGTGGCCCTGGGGCCCTCGTCCCAGCGTCCATCATTCCATAGGGCCGTGGACGTACCCTGTCAACAACTCTAATTAGCTGCTTACACAAAAACCTCTTTGGGGTACTTTGTTTTTTTTTAGGGTCATGTTTAATCATGCCTACCTCTGCTAATCTCTCAAATAAACATCTATAGATTATTAGAATGTTGGGCTTTATCAAAAGTAAGTGTGGACGAACACCTCAGCAACACATATTTTGACTTGCATTCTGAAAAAGAACAAACGGGAAAGGTGCGCAAATTCGACAACTCCTTGCCCCGCTTTCCTTGTGTCTCAAAAATGACAGAGTGCTGTTCTCCGCAGCTTTCCTCACAAACTAGCCCTTCCTAAGACTGTCTCTCCCTCCAGCAGCAAGAGGCCCATTGTCTTCAGTGCTGTGGACAGAATGTCTTTCAGGACTCCTCCATCAAAGAGAGGGAGAGAGAGTCTGCCAGTCTGAACTGCAGCTTGACGCTCGGTTTTCTCAGGCCTACAAGCCCCAAACAATAAAACATCTGTGTGTACAGTCTTTTCAACAACTCTCCACAATTTAAGACTAATTAACTTCTTTAGTCTCATAATAAGGGATTAATGTTACCTCTTGCTGGCAATAAAACAATGGCTGCACTGTTTGCGGCAAGTACGCTTTGATGTTGAACGTACATGCAAAAAAAAATTAAGAGTGAAATATGTTCACAGTAAAATGTAGACAAAAAAAAGAGGGGCACAAATGAATGCAATAAACTGTGGGTATGTATCGTGTTGATGCGACTTACACCTTTGCGACTCCTATAGCATTTTAAAAGTTAGAGAAAAAAAATAAATACATTAAATAAAACTGTAAAATGAAAGAGAAGGTGTAGCTGTACCTGCAATAATCCTTGCATTATTGCTCTGGGTGACTTTATCCATGTCTCTCCAGTACTGGACAAAATATTCTTAATTTCCATTGGGGTTTAGAAATGCTCTCCTCTCATCACCACCTGAAGCCATCTAAAAGTTTTGCGCATTGCATGAGTTTTGCTGTACGAATTGCAATAAGTGTAAAAGGAGAGAGGTGGTTATGGATTGGGGGGAGTCACCTTTACAAATCAAAAACAGGGTCGCGCGGGAATGTTACATGCCTCGTTGGAGCCCTGAGAGCAACATGCAAAATAAATGACGACCCAAAGCCGGCGATTTGGTAGAAGTAGCATTAATCTCTCCATTGTCCCTGAACAGGTAGGGGTCTCGCTTTTGGGATGAAGTTCCCCCTTGAAGTGGAGAGATGCAGCGTGGGCGTAATGAAGTGTGATGGTAGCCCCTTGCCTCCCCCCCACATCCCCCCTCCCCACCTCGCCTCTCCTCTCCCCGCCGATCCTGCTCAGCTCCAGTGCAGCTCATTATAGCTCCAAACTTCCCTCCTCTGCCAGAAGAATGAACGACAGATGCTGGTCAGCGTGAAAAGGCTCTTAAGCTCGTAAAATGGTTGACGGGATTTAAAGGGGACAGGGATCAAAGCCTGGTTGAGCCCCCCCCACGCTCCCTACCCCCACCCCCCTTTCCACCCACCTCCGGAACATTCCCAGGCACACTTTTTTGTCCCCCAAAGGGGAAATTTCTTTGGGATCTATGACTGGGCCCCAGAATTAAAGCTGGGTCCTTGCATTTGGAGAAGAAGAGACAAAATGGGCTCAGCCGAGGCGCCGACCATTTCAGCTTCTACACGACATGGCCAAAAGTATCTGGACACCCCTTAGTCTGGGGCTGTTTTTCATGGTTCGGGCTGAGCCCCTTCCAGTGAAGGCAAATCTTAACGTTACAGTACACAATAACATTTTGATGATTCTGTGCTTTCAACTTTGTGGCACAGTTTGGGGAAGGCCCTTTCCTGTTTCAGCATGACAATACCCGCGTGCACAAATCGAGGTCCATACAGAAATGGTTTGTTGAAATTGGTGTGGATGAAGTTGACTGGCCTGTACAGAGCCCTGACCTCAACCCCATTGTATACCTTTCGGATCAATTGGAAAGCTGACTGCGAGCAGGCCTAATCTTCCAACATCAGGGCCCGACCTCACTAATGCTCTTCTGGTTGAATGGAAGCAAATCCCTGCAGCAATGTTCCAACATATAGTGGAAAGCCTTCCCAGGAGAGTGGAGGCTGTTATAGCAGCAAAGGAGGACAAACTCCATATTAATTCATGTTTTTGGAATGAGATGTTGGACGAGCAGATGCCCATATACTTTTGGCCAAATAGTGTACCTCATCTGACGAGCTGTGGCCTTCACCAGTGTCCACGCTCTGGAGGTCTTTAGCTGACCCAGCTGTAGGATGCTGGGAAACACAAGCAGCAAGGGGATGATAAGGGAGCATCCCTGGGGATGACTGTCGGTGGTGGAGCAACAGTTATCGGTAACAGACAGGATTTTGCAGATTGTGTTGCTGCATTCCCAAAGTAAAAGGATTGTTGGGCATTTGTTTCCTTAAGGCAGGGGTCTGGAACTCTGCTGGTTTTTGTGATTTCCTTTCAATCAGCAGCCAGTTTAGGCCCTGGAAACAAGGTGTGCACACTCTTTAGCCAATCATGACTTAAATGAAGTACTTACAGTAAGTGCTGTAACACATCAAAAGAGTGTGAATCCTGTCTGTTACCGATAACTGTTGCTCCTCCACCGGCAGAGTTTGAGATCCGTTAATGTGGCTTCTAGCCTTGGCTGCTTCCTAAACAGAAAGCCTCTGTCTCTCCCTCATCCAGACCATATCGCTCATTGACCCTGACAGTTGTCCAATGAACTGTAGTACTGCAGTTGAAATATGGTCTGCAGAGAGCTTGAAGATGAAATCTCCCGACTGTGATAAAGCTGGTTCTGTATGACTGCTGAATTACATTACTTTCCATTCATTTAGGAGATACAAAGATACTTTGTATACCAACATACAAATCCTGAATGCTTCCACATAACATTGCATAGCAAGCCATAAAATAAACCATAAAACAATATTTAAAAATATTCTGGCACATCTATAATTGTTTCCTGGGGGTAAAACTTCCAGTCCTTTCATATTTAAGGAATTCAGAACAAAAAAGGGGGGAAAATGTGTGTGTGTGTGTGTGTGGGGGGGGGGGGGGGGCATGGTGAGTCTAGCTGGGTTGACTGGCCTGTTTCTTGTCATTATTTATTATTATGTTCTTAAAAACACCAAAAGCATACAATTAGAGGAAAGTACAGGGAATACAGTGAACACCCATGACACCCATGGAAGTAGGAAGTAGATATTTTACATTTGCACCACCTTGCCTTTGGTTGATGGCACATGTTAGCTGGGCTTTCTAACTTCCCCGTAGTCTCCTAGGTTTTTATCAGGCACCACAAAACACTTCCTAGCACATAGGGTTGTTCTGGGGGAAAGTAAAGCCTGAAAGCTTGAAAGTTTGATTAGGTGTTCCAAGTTTTAAAAATTCAGCTTTGGCAAACTTGTGTGTGCTCATTATGACTAACTGTACAGTTAGCCTGTGCTACATTTTCAAAAAGGAGTTTCAAAAGGATATTGTTTTCAGAGAGAACCCTCCCAGGTGTCACTTAAATGAGAACCCTAGCAGTAAAATGCAAGCTTATTAGTTGGCAATGTACCCATTCAGGGGAAATGACGTCAAATGCTTTTTGGAATGGCCTGAAAGGGTTTATGAATAGAGGCATTAATGTCAGGGCCCACGCTAGGCTAGTATCCTCCCACACGTGCTCGGAACTGCGTGGCAGCGGCTCCTCCATAGTCAGCGAAGACGTGGTGTCGAATGCTGCCGGGGGAAGTCCGGCAGCCCCAAAAATAGACTGTTCCCGGCAGTCACAAAGGGTACACTGTTGCCTTCCCCATTGAGTTTAGTTCAGCGCTTCCACCCGTTTTTTTTTCGAGGATGCAAATAGCTAAAGGCTGCATCGCACTATGGTCTAGCAGGTAACCAAATCAGCTGTGGCCACCCATAGCCAATCAGAACACTTTCTCCCGCCAAAAGTATTACACTGTCCACCCCAGAATGAACTGCTTCCTAAGCTTGCACAACCAAGGATTGCATCAACATGAGCTGTGTCCATGAAACAACAGGCTAGGGACCGCTTGCTATAAACAAACCCCTCCTTTTCATATATTCATTCCTGCAGCATTCTTTTCAAACTGGGTCATTCCCTCCTGTCAGCCACATTGCTGTTGGCGCAACCAGTAAATGCATCCCCCCAAAAACAAAACACACAGGGACAGACACCACCTAGAGGTTTCATCGCAAGGCCACCAGAGAGGGGATAGCTGTTTTTCTTGTTTGCCGTTTTAGTGATGATCTCCAGTGTTCCTTTACTTTAAGTACAAAAAGAGGGATTGTTTTCTTCTTGTTCTTGGTCTGCTTTGCTCTGTATAACAATTTGTCATAATTTGGTCCAGGAATTCAAATCAAATACATAATTCCACCATAGGGTAATTAGCCGTAAATTTGAATGCCTTGTTTAAGGGATTCTTTATTTACAATGCTAATGTTGTTATTAAATAGAACTGCATGTGGGAATTCCCCCAGTTTATGGCCTTCATTGCAGCTGTCACAGTCTCCCGCACACACACACACACACACACACACACATTTACTGTTAAACTTTTCTGCAGCAACAATACCTTTCTGGTGTAAGTTAAGGTACGTTACCTCCAACAACGTGTTAGGTGCTTTGAGGTCTTGGGATGACTCTATGCAAACACTCCATATCATCATCATCATCATCATCATCATTGCCATTACCATTAGGGGCACCTCCAGGGATTTTGGGACCCATGAAAAGATCTCATATTGGGCCCTACCATCCCTCGCTGCACAATTATTTGAGGGCCCCTGTCATTCAGAGCCCTTGGAATCATCCTACACCCCACCCCCCTATAAGGCGCCGCGAATACAATCGTCACCATCGCTCACTGCAATTGTCGCACCGATATGCACATTTTATTAGCAGACAGACATGAAAGGAGCCTTTGTCTAAGTGTTGTTGGGAAAAAAGAAACCGTTACTTGATAAGCAAATCGAATGCAAGGATTTTATTCTGACGTCAGTCATTTGTTTTGTTTCCAAGATGGCTGGAGCTGATACAAGGCTATACAAAAAGATGACTGAAGTACCTATGGCAGGTTAGCAGGCTAGAGATAAAAGAATGCAATAAAAAGCAGTCTTTAAGTAACCTGGTTGAATGTAAGACCTGAATGGAGGAGATGCTAGCCCCAACAAAACCTGGAGAATCTTCAGTGTCAGATGCAGGCAGATGTTCCTGCGCGTCAATGCACAATACTGCCACGCGCTACCACAGGCACGTGGCATCTTCCCAAGGTATTCAGATGATTCTATATTAGAATGTAGGTGCTATCCATGCCAGCTAGGGGTTTGGTTACTGTAGATGATCGTATTCACCAATCTGTTGCGTGGTTCAAATATCTTGCGGGTGCAAAGCGGGTGTGTCGGCCTCAGCCAAAGCTTGGTCAACTGTATACAAGCAGAGATAACAGAACTCCATGCTCCAGCTTTATAAGACCACTTTGGACTTATCTTGAAAAATTAAGTGGTTGATTACGCAATAATAATTGTGAATTTATCTCATAAGAACAATATATCAGTTAATTTAATCAATTTTAATCAAAGTATCGAAAGAAAAGTGGCACGGGTATTGTTTTTGCTGTGCTAGGGCACCTCTATGTTTAAAGTTACCACATGGAGGATTGATGTACTTTGTACTAAATTGTGCTTAAGGTCCATTCCAGGATTAGAAACCAGTTATATAACTGCAAACTGTAACCAACACTAGGACACACGCTCCGATGCATGGCAATAATGTGCCACACACAGAGACTCACAAACTAAACACTCACCATGCAAATACAAGCACAGTTACGTAAGGACACAAACTTAGATCCCTTCCCATAACGTCCCATGCACATGCACATTGTACTAATAATCCCAGTTTGCCCATTTGGCCTGTTCGAGGGAACAGACACACAGCTGTGTCGCAGTACACAAAGGTTTGTTGAAAATGATTCCAGAACGTTTGCCTCGAGGGTTCCATTGACCCCTTCCCACCTTAGCATCATAAAGAAGTCAGACACCAGTTTCTGGGGTCCGGTCCCCACGCCGAAGGCCAAATATTACAGGAAGTCTTTGACCCCGACCCTCATTCAATCTTAATTACGGTGAATCTGGGCCCAAGGACCCTCCATGCAACATTACAGTCAAGGGTTATTACATCATCACTTTCCCACGACCCTTTGCAGTACATGTGCTTGTTTCTTGTCTGTTTTGTTATGAGCATTGCATATGTACTGTATGATATTATTATTTTATATATCCTGTACCGGATTTTATGTTTGGTTCAAAAACGTTCCCAGAACCGAGCTAGCAAGCTTGTGGTCTGTAAACAGAGAGTGAGTAAATTTGTGACCAGTAACAAGTCTAACAGTGAGTGAAATATGAATTTTCAACGCAAAAGTTAAATGAACTGATGCTTTACCACCCTGACTGATTAAACACATTATGGAAATTTCTATATTCTAAAGAAAAGAAGATAGAAATTTCTCTGGGATTAGGACTTTGAACCCATGGGGTTACTTATTGGTAATCCAGTGCTAATGGTTATGTAATTTGGTTCAGTAGAAGAGAATCTTAAAGGAGCTTATCTATTATATAATAATAATAATAATTCATTAGTAGAGTACTTTTTGTACATGGTGCACAATGTGCACTACAAATTAAAATATAGATGAAATAAAGAATGAAAACAGAAGAAACACAATTAAATCGGAATAAATAAAATTGAAAACACATTGAATAAAACAACAATATCAAACAGCATTCAATGATTAACCACCGGGGGGGGGGGGGTAGGGGGCATATAGTTTAAAAAAAAATCATTTTATTAGTTTTTTCAAATGTTCTCATGGCTATTCTCCATAGAAATACGATGCCTTTTGTCAGAAACCATTCCTATTGTAAGATGACATCACTGGTGGTGTTTAGTCTCTGGGTTATGCTCCTATTTCACACATTTCAGAAGTAAATTTGTTTTATATAATGGTGCACCATTTCAATTATGAACTGAACAGAAAATAAGGTGATTGATACTAAGATGATTGTCTCTAAAATAGTCTTCTAAAAGAACATGATATTAGCATACTTGGATAGCCTGTTTTTTCATGAACCTGACACTAACCATCAACCATCTACAAAATATTGGAAGCACTAGTTTTCCAGAAGAAATACAACACCTGCCACATGCTACGCAAAACCTCAACCTCTGTTCCTAACCTGATCATCTATGCTGTTTTTGTGTACATGTGTACACTCTATATAATTAATAGTTTTTCATGATAATTATGCCAATCAACGAACGGTTATGACGGTAACCATGTTCTATGAGTTCCGAATTACCATTAGGGTCGTCAATATGGATGGACCTTCTGGGGCCAGATGCATCGAGACTTTTATACCAGAATTTGTCATGGTACATGACCTCTGTGTAGTGACGTAATTCCTCCCATAAAGGGGGGGAGCGTCACTGTGGAAATCCTCTGAACACTTTTCTCGCCCTTAAAAGGTCCCGAGTGACTATGATCCCTAATGGTCATCCGGAACTCATAGAATATGGTTACCGTCGTAACTGTTCATTCTATTTCATTCCTCCGACCATTAGGGTCGTCAATATGGATGACTAATACCCAAAATGTCAGGAGGGACCATCATTCTTACGTGGATGCCAAGGCTGCAGGTAAGATGGTTGCACCGACCGTTGAGCTTAGCGCCACCCATGGGGGACACCCATGCCGCTGTCTCACAAATTTATTTAAGAGGTACGCCTTCCATAGCTGCCCATGAGGTAGCCATACTTCTTGTGGAGCGGCCCTAGATATCAATAGGCGAGGGCATAGCGCTAGCCTCATAAGCCGTACCCATCGCCTTCGCTACCAATCGGGAGAGGCTCTGAGCAGAGAGCGCTGTCCCTTTAGTCTTGCCGTAGCAAACAAAGAGTTGCCCTGTACGTCTGACGGAAGCGGTAGCTTCGATGTAGCATCGCACGCACTGGACATATCAGGTATGAGTCCCGCAGGTCCTCGCCTGGCGGGGGGCGAAGCGCAGCGAGCTCGATCGGCTGGTTGATGTGAAATGCCAAAACGATTTTGGGCAGAAACGATGGATTAGGCCGCAGTGTGACTCCTGAGTCAGCCGGCCTCCACCTTAGACACTCTGTGCTGATGGAGAGAGCGCAGAGCTCACCAACGCGTCTTGCTGATGCCATCGCTAGCAGAAACGCTTAAAAGAAAGCCACTTAAAGCTGATCATCTCGAGAGGCTTATAGGGCTGAACCGTGAGCGCTCTGAACACCAAGGGGATATCCCAGGAGGGAGCTACCAGTGACCTTGCAGGTCTCAGCCGCCGGGCACCCTTCAGGAACCGGCTGACAAGGTAATGGCTCCCTGCAGGCTTGTTATGTACCCAGAAATGCCTGCTGGATACGGCAGCCGCATAGGTTTTCAGTGTGCTGGCTGCTTTCCCGTTATCAAGTAAGGACTGTAAGAAGTCCAATAGTACAGGAACAGGACTGTTTACGGTGTCCGCACCTTATCGTAAGCACCATGTGCTAAATAGCTGCCACATAGCCATAGGCCCTCCTCGTAGAGGGGGCTCTGAAGTTGAGTAGCGTCTGTTGGACTGGGGAGCCATACTCCGTTCGAAGGGTCGGGCTCCTCAGTGGCCATGCCCAAAGATTCATCATGTTTGGCCGAGGGTGCCAAACAGTGCCGCTCTGTTATGATAACATATCCTCCCGAACTGGAATTTTCCTGGGCAGATTGTAAACAAGGCAGAGGACTGTGGGAAACCAGGGTTTCATTAGCCATCTGGGGGCTACCAGCAGGAGCTTGTGGTGGCTCGTGCTGACCCTGTGCAGAGTCGCATTGATCTGGGTGGAAACGCGTATAGCAGGCCATCCGGCCACTCTTGCGCTAATGCGTCTATCCCCAGGGGACTCGAATACTCGTTCAGTGAGAACCACTGGGGGCACTGAGTAGACTCTTGAGAGGCGAACGGGTCTGGCTGAGCACGACCTAAGCGCCACCATATCTCCTCTACCACCTCGGGGTGGAGACACCATTTACCGGGATGAATCTCCTGGGGAGATAGTACATCTGCTGTGCCATTCCGAATACCTGGTAGGTGTACGGCACGCAGAGAGGTAAGTCTGGGAAGTGCCCACGTTAGCAGACACTGGGTCACTTCTAACAATCGGCGGGACTTCAGATGTGACTTATGTGATATACTGCTGAAGTGTTGTCTGACCTCATCATCACGTTTGCCCCGTAGTACGGGCAAAAAGTATCGTAGTGCTAGAAATACTGCTTGAAGTTCGAGCACGTTGATATTGTCCAACTGATGCAGTCGGGACCATAACCCCTGAGCTGGGTGCTGCTGGCAGACAGCCCCCCAGCCAGTCAGTGAAGCGTCTGCCGTTACGACCACGCGTTGTGAGGGTATAACCCCCATCCGGACCCCTTCTTACTCATCGCCATGGGCGGAGTGGCCGGGAAAATCGACCCGTTACCCTGATTCGGGTGTGACGGTCCCACCTGGGGTGCAGCGTTCAACCAGCATTGAAGTGGCCTGGCTGTCAGGAGTCCGAGAGGCACGACTGCTGAGGTGGCCGAGATTAGACCCATAAACCTCTGAACTGCCCTCATTTCGAGGAACCGATTCACTCAGAACTGAGACACTGCATCAAGTACAGTAGTTATGCGACGGGGCATCAATGATGCCTTCATGCTTTTTGAATCGAGCAGCAGACCGATGTATTCGATTGACTGAATCGGAGTCAGCTGGCTCTTGCCATATTTGACGTTGATGCCCAACCTGGCAACATGCTCCAACGTCTTGGCAGTGTGTGTGAGCACCATACCGTATGATTCTGTGCATATCAGCCAATCGTCTAGGTATGGCATAATTCTCAGCCCTCTCAGCCTGAGCGGCGATAGAACCACGCTCATGCAGCGAGTAAACACACGTGGGGCCAGAGACAGACCGAACAGGAGGACATTGGACTTGTATGCCCGACCCCGGAATGCAAATCGTAGGAAACGACGATGCTCCACCCAGATAGAATTGTGGAAATATGCATCTTTAAAATCCACAGCTGTGAACTAATCTCCTGCTCATACGGCATGTATAACCTCTACTGTCCGGAGCATCCGGAAAGTGTATGATACGTATTTAGGTCACTCAAATCCAGAACCGGTCTGAGGAGCCCATCCTTTTTCGGTATTAGAAAATAGGTTGAGTAAAAGCCACTGAGCTGCTCGGAAGGTGGTACTAGTGACAGAGCACCCTTTTTCAGGATGCCTGTAATCTCCTGTCCCAAGCTTCTCGACTGGGCGGGGTTCAGACTGCGCGTATATCTGACCCCAAAAAATCTTAGGGACCGACGGTTGAACTGGAGGCGGTATCCTTCTGAGATTGTGGACCAAACCCACGTGTCTCTTGTGAGGGCCTCCCAATTTGCCAGTTGTTCTTGGCAATATTGTTCCCAACATGCTTGCTTGGGGCCTTGTTTGGGGGTTTGGGGGGCGACGGTTAGTCTGCCGTCCCCTGGCCTGACCACCAGATGGACCTATGGGGTTATGTCCGGTACCGGTATACAGGCGGACGTACAACGAAAAGTTCCCCTTCCATACGCGGGTTGTGTGTCCCTTCTGACCATTGGTTGGGACCAGCGCACACCAGAATGATGGGTGGGGGGGGGCATCTGCCGCTCCCTGTGTCTTAATGCCTCTACAGACCGTTCCAGTGCCTGTCTGGCTGCTTCAGTGAAATCCTGGCTGGGAACAACCGGCAGGTCTTTGATTGTTCTTTTTGTGGCATCTGGTAGGGACGACTGAGCCAACCACACTTGACGCCGAGTCACCGTGAGAAGGGACATTACTCGGCCTAATTCACGGGTCATAAACACAAAAGCTTGTAGCAACGCATTTCCCAATGCCCGTGACTCAGACACATGGCCCAACGCCGTTGTCTGCAAGGTGCGTTTCAGAGCTAGAAATTGGCAATAGTACTCATCCTCATCCCATATCTGAGCTAGAAATTAGTATTTATTATATTGAGACTGTGTCTGCCCCACGCATATATGCCAAACGTAAAGCAAACCGTGGTATCAACGCGGATAATCTTATTACTCTCAAATTAAAACATGTTGCTGCTAGCAGCTGTTGTGAATCACTCCTAAAAATTGGACTACTAAATGTTAGATCTCTTGCTCCTAAAGCACGTCTTGTAAACGAATTGATCACAGATCATAATCTCAAAGTACTGTGTCTGACTGAAACTTGGCTAAGACCTGGTGAATATGTTGCACTTAATGAAGCGTCTCCTGTAGCTTTTTTAAGTACTCAGGTATCGCGCCAGTCAGGAAGAGGGGGTGGTGTTGCAGCGATCTATCAGTCCACCTTAAGCTTAACCCCTAAGTGTGGAGATACGTTCTCATCTTTTGAAGTTCTTTCTATGAATTGTGTACAGCATGACTTAGCTAAAATAAGGGGTAACATGCAGTCCTTTTTCCTAGTGTCTGTTTACAGACCACCTGGGCCCTATTCGGATTTTCTAATAGAATTCGCTGAGTTTTTGTCTTGCCTTGCTATTTCGGCAGACAAGGTTGTGATTGTTGGTGATTTTAACATACATGTGGATAAACCGGGTGATCCCCTAGGAACAGCCTTTACCTCTATTATTGACTCTGTTGGGTTCAAACAAAATGTCTGTGGACCCACTCATTACCATAGCCATACCCTAGACTTAGTGTTATCCTATGGTATCAATGTTATGAATCTTACTATTGCACCCCATAACCCTGTATTATCTCATCATTTCCTTATTACTTTTGAAATCGAGGCAACGACCACTTCTATATCAGAGCCAAGACACTATTACAGCCGGTCGTTAAACTCTGACGTCATTCCAAAGTTTATAGATATGCTTCCGGAATCATTCCCTTCAAACAAAGGAAATACCACTGAAGTATCGCTGGACGAACTGACTAACCAGTTAAGTTTTACTCTCAGAAGCACCCTTGATATGGTTGCCCCTCTAAAAAGAAAGTTTTGTCGGAAAAACCGTACTCCCTGGTACAATGACACTACCTGTGCCCTGAAGCAGTCCACAAGAAAACTGGAGCGAAAATGGCGGTCAGCTAAACTAGAAGTATTTCATCTTGCATGGAAAGATAGCCTCCCCCAGTACAAGCAAGCTCTTGTATCAGCTAGATCTGCCTTTTTCTCTAAATTAATTGAACAAAACAAATGCAACCCAAAATTCTTGTTTAGCACTGTGGACAATTTGACTAAAAAACCATCATCAGAATTTTCATCCTACCCCAGCGTTTACAGCAGTAATGATTTCATGAATTTTTTCAATCAAAAGTCAAGTCAAGTCAAGTTTATTTGTATAGCACATTTCATACACAAGGCAACTCAAAGTGCTTTACATAAGACAGATTGAAGACTGAGTCTCAAAAGATTGAAGCTATTAGAGACCAGATCTCCAAATTGCCTCCTCCTCTAGGCATCACTCCTCCCATAATCAATGAACAGCCCAGATCCTGGTCAACACAGGAAGATGTATCAACAGTGCCACTAAACTGTTTTAAGCCAATTGACATGGAGGAACTGTCTAAACTGGTTATGTCCTCAAAACCGACTACCTGCCTACTCGACCCAATCCCTACAAAATTAGTTAAAGAACTTTTCCCCATACTAGGCCAGCATATGTTAAAAATCATTAACACATCCTTAGTAGCAGGATATGTACCAGAGCCACTAAAAATGGCGGTTATTAAGCCATTACTAAAGAAACCAAACCTCGAATTTGACAAATTGGAAAACTATAGACCCATTTCAAATCTTCCATTTCTATCAAAAATATTAGAGAAAGCTGTTGCTAAGCAACTTGGTGCATACCTTAGCTCAAACCATATCCATGAAATGTTCCAGTCAGGATTTAGACCCTACCGTAGCACTGAAACGGCACTTGTTAAAGTTATTAACGATTTACTATTATCAGCCAACCAAAACTCTGTGTCTGTTCTTGTACTTCTTGACCTAAGTGCAGCTTTTGATACAATAGATCACGAGATTCTACTGAACAGACTCCAGGGCTGTGTTGGACTAAATGGTCAAGCTCTTGCATGGTTCAGATCATACTTATACAATAGGAAGCAGTTTGTTAAATTAAATGAAGTATCATCCAGTTACACAGTAATGAAATATGGTATTCCACAAGGATCAGTACTAGGCCCAGTACTCTTTTCATTAGATATGCTACCCCTTGGTGATATTATTCGGGCACATGGGGTAGATTTTCACTGCTATGCGGACGAGACGCAGATATACATTTCCATGAAACCCGGCGAGGCACTACCACTTTCTCGGTTAGAGGCTTGTATTGCAGATATTAAAGCTTGGATGCTTTCCAATTTCCTGCTCCTAAACTCAGAAAAGACCGAAATGCTGGTTTAGGTCCAAAAAAACAAAGGAAGAAACTGGGTACATCTACTTTAAATTTCGATGGTTGTTTAGTTGTTCCAAACTCAGCTGTGAAAGACCTAGGTGTTACTATAGACCCAGATCTAACCTTTAGCGCGCACATAAAAAACATATCTAGAGTAGCTTTCTTTCAGTTAAGGAACATATCTAAAATAAGGCACTTCCTATCAATAGGGGACGCAGAGAAACTGATCCATGCTTTTGTTACGTCTAGGCTAGATTACTGTAATGCCCTGCTATCTGGCTGCCCTAAGTCCTTGCTAAATAATCTCCAGCTTGTGCAGAATGCAGCCACTCACATTTTAACTAGAACTAAGAAATATGAGCATATTACCCCAGTACTAGCATCGCTTCATTGGCTACCAATTAAGTTTAGGATAGACTTTAAGGTTTTGCTTCTGACCTTTAAAGCTTTAAATGGACTTGCGCCAGTGTATATATGTAATCTTCTTTTACCATATAAGCCAAAAAAATCACTCCGTTCCCAAGACGCAGGCTACCTAGTAGTCCCAAGAATATCTAAAAACTTGACGGGTGGTAGAGCTTTCTCCTACAGAGCGCCACTACTGTGGAACACCCTGCCAAAATTTATAAGGGAATCAGACACCGTCTCAATATTTAAGTCTAGATTAAAAACGCACCTTTATGATCAGGCTTATAATGAGCTATAGTCTGGAGACAGGACCAGGGAAGCATTTAGCCATAGAGTAATGTGGGGTGGCATCCTTTCCTTACTGTCACCTGTCAACAGCTGTGACCCCATCTTCCTGGGCTGGCTCTTGATAGGTGGGTAGAATTGTTTTCCCTCTCATGACTGCATGGTTTCTCAAACTCTGTCTTCATAGCTATGCAGCCATAGATTACTCCTGGCGGGGGCACTTGTCCAACCCTCCCACCCCTTCCCCACCCCTCCAGTTGGTGCTCCTGCTGCTCTATTACACTTCCCCTAACTGTTTTCTCTCTCTCTTTTTTTTACATTCTGCCGGCGGGGCTTATGCCCCGCATCTCGAGAGTTGCTGTCCGGCTTCCTGTCCGTTGCCGCTTGCCCCTCCCTCCTTACCACTGCTGCCAGCTGCTCCCGCCGCCATCGGCGCCCGGTTCCCCACCATCACTGCCTCCACATCTGGACTGTCATCTAGCTGCTGCAAATTATATTTCATGGACATTGGCTGTTTTGACCATGTTGGTCTTTAAGCCCTAGACCCTGAGCCGACCAGAGGAGGATGGGTTCCCCCATTGAGTCTGGTTCCTTCCAAGGTTTCTTCCTAGTTACACCAGGGAGTTTTTCCTTGCCACTGTTGCCTTTGGCTTGCTCTTGTGGGGGGTTTAGGCTGGGTTTTGCTGTGAAGTGCATTGTGACAACTTGTTGTGAAATGCGCTATATAAATAAATATTGATTGATTGATTGTTCAATGAGGCGTCGAGCTCTTCATCAAGCATCATCTACGACTGCGCGAGCATTAGCCATAATAGTGAAATACCAATTCGTGCTGCTCTGGCAGCCGCTCTATAAGCCTTACAGAGTAAATTGTCTGTTGCTCTGCATTGTGGCCTAGGGCAATGGGCATCTGCCCGGTCCGCCTCTTGTGGGGACACTACTAATGCCGCAATGGCAGGTTCCACAGAGGGCATTTGGTCTAGCCCATGGACCGCCGCACTTGACATGGACGCAAACATCCTACAATCTTTGGCCATCTGATACATATCAGGACGTCGCCAGCCTTTATTTAGCTCCACCAGAAAATCATTTGATGCTGGCATGGCAATCATTTGATGCTGGCCCCTGAGGGGCACTTCGGTGAAACCTAGATATCCCCGAAGTGCTAGCATGAGGCATATCGCAACCCATGCGTGCCAAGGTCGCATGGAGAATGGCTTCTAGAGAGGCCGAGTAACCCACTGAGCTGGTGGTGAAACCCAAGCCTCCTACCAACCCTCTGTCAGATTGGTCTGCTGTCTCGGATGGACTCTGAGTAAAGTTGATGTTTGACTCTGCTGTAGAAAGGGCGTCAAAACCGTCACAGTCTGGATCCCTGCACGGATCCTCATCTGCAGGGGGCCCTTCTGCAGGGGGCCCACGTTTTTGCGGTCTCCCAGCATTTCATTCAGCTGTTGCACTGCGGCGCGTAGCTGCGTAACTTCCGTGGAAAGGTTGCCGCCCTTGCCATCCTTGCCCTTCTTTCATACAGGGGCCTCGGTGGCGGGAGTACCCTTACGTTTGGGCGAAACCTCTACTGCCACTGGTGTTCTGCCCGAGGGGGGTATGTGGGTCATGAACGCATCCAATTGGTCCTGATTATTCTCTAGCGACATACCCATACCCATGGGCAGGGGTCTGAGAACGCTTCCTGTAGATGCCCTAGGCCAAGGCACAGATAACACCACGTGTGCCCATCGGCTATATCCATGGCTCCCCCCACATTCAGTGCACAAGGCACTCATGCCTTAGCAAAACAAAGAGCACTCGCAGACGATAAAACGTGCCGGTGGTCTTTAGTAGGGGAACCCGAGGCAGACAGCGTAGCGAAGCACGTGTACTCTGCCTTATAAACCAATTGATATAGCACCGCGCTAACTGATTGGGAAGCCTTACTGGTGTGCTCGCTGCAGCCAGTACAGACTTAGAATCAATCACCGGATTGAAAAAGAATAATTAACAATTGGGTCATATTTGTGACTCATGTTACGTGCAAGTGTTGGATTCTAGACCAGTTTCAATGATCTTCTATTTTATTCAGCTGTTCACTTTGAGCAGGGCTGTTCAATTCCCACAGCTGTGCAGAGGTGCACATCTCCGGTTGTCATCATAGACCAAAATGCTTTCAGTTTTTGTCCTACATTAGCTCTAAAGTGTTCTCACTTACTACTGACACAAAAGCAGCATTTAATTGACAATTGAGTATTATTTGATAATAATATGATTAATGGCTAATTATGATTAATTATCTTGCTAATAAAAAAAAGCAAGACAGAAACTAAAATGTATACATGGCATGCCAGTCATAAAAGAGTGTAGAAAATATAGGTAGGAGAAATGGGAGCAAACATATAGCAGCTGTTTTATGTTTAATGAAAAACATTTTTCCATTTCTGGGGCCACATGTATAAAACTAAAATAATGTGTAAAAGAATGCTCAGGGAGAAAGTCAGAAATCTGATTTTGCAAAGTTTTGCATTTTCTCCCTCTGCCTTTTGGTCACGGTGTCGCCATATCACACTGACTCCAAACAAGAGTGTCCAGCGTGTGCAGAAGAATGCAGATTCTCTGATTTTATACGTCTGAATTTCTGCGTAGAAACTCGCTTATTCGGCTTTCTGAGGGCATTTTTCCGCTCAGCACTGTTTATACAGTACCAGTCAAAAGTTTGGATACACCTACTCGTAGAAAGTTTTTTTTCTCCGTTATTTTTACTGTTTTCCACATTTTAGAATAGTAAAGACATCAACACTATCAGATAACACAAATGGAATTATGCAAAGACCCAAAAAAGTGTAAAACAAATAAAAAACGTCTTATATTTTAGATTCTTCAAAGTAGCCACCCTTTGCCTTGATAACAGCGTTGCACATTCTACCTGGAAATAAGGTATCAAGAGTCTTTCGATATCCTTTTATACAGAGTCATGATAGCATCACCTGTTTACCTGTGGAATACCTGTTTACCACAGAAGTTGGTTGAGAGAATGGCAAGAATGTGCAAAGCCGTTATCAAGGCAAAGGGTGGCTACTTTGAAGAATCTAAAATATAACACTTTTATTTGATTTGTTTGCATAATTTAATGTTATCTCATTGTTTTGATGACTTTACTATTCTAAAATGTGGAAAACAGTAAAAAAAAACCTTTAAAAAACCTATGAGTAGGTGTATCCAAACTTTTGACTGGTACTGTACATGTGGCCCCTGGTGTTTCCGATATTTTGTCCACCTACCTGTATATTTTAATTTAAATTTTAGTGCATTTGTCAGTTTGTTATTTACAGTTAAAAATACAAAAGTCAAAGTACCTTGTTCCTTTGAAATCACTTTAACTTGTTCCTTTGAAATCACTTTTCAAAAAACGATGCTGCAAATTTAAAATAAAACTATTTAATTATTCTTTTATTAGTATTAATACCATACTTTTCCCAAAGGGAAAATTAGTGCAGTTATGTCTGTGGATAAACTGAAGGACACACCATAGCTTTCCAAAGTTATAACACACTGAGCATGATACTGATACTGGACTGATATTATCGAATAACCACCCGGACTTAACTGGCTATATTAGTAAGCTTTCCATCTGACTCATAGAATTACTCAATTTGGTGTCCTTTTGAAAGTGATCGTTCCATAAGAGGTTGTTAGCCATGTTTAACAGGAGTAGTCAGCTGTAGAGACAGATTTTGTTCTAAGACAGTGGGCTCTATCTTGGCGATCTTAGCGCTTAGTCTAAATGCATGGCGTTAAGTGCATTTAGGGCGTGTCCAAGTCCACTTTTGCTATTTAGATGGCGTGCTTTTTGAGCGCTAAGCACAGAGCAACATGCAAATGGGCTGAACCTAGTCTCTTCATTAATTATAGGTGTGTCTTGGGCGTGACATGCAATAAACCAATCAAAATGTCATATCCCATTCCCTTTAAAAGCCTACTTTTCCACCTCTGCGTATTGCTTATATGATGACGAAAAAGACATGCTCGTGTGTGTTTAGTGCGATCAGGGAATAGGCTATATGGATCAATAGTATGTTCAATATTATTCGGATTAACCATTATGAGTTCCCCGTACTTCCCGACAGTGCTGTTATTTTACAAAATATATGCGGTTAAATTTCGTTAAAAGCACCTGCAACAGCTGAGAATAAGCTACCAATGGCTTCCGTCTCACCTTAGAAAACGCCAAATTAGCCTGCTTGTTTAACCAATTTTGTTTGATTATACAATGAAGCATTGTCAAACATCAATTCCATGAGGATTTTCTCATGGAGTTCTCGAAGTTCAAGATGTACTATTGTATTATAATATTGACTAATAACATAAATACTGTTATTTTTGTCACAAACCAAACACGGGCTGAACCCAAATGCAACGACCAAGAGACAGGGGGACAGAAAAGGTGATTTATTAAAGAGCTTGGGGTAGTCCCAAGCTGTACACAGGTTAACACAATAGTAAAGAGAGGTGAGGAAGTTCTCCGGCACTTGGAACTGCTCCAAGCCGGAGCTGGACTTGGATAGCCCCAGGAAGTTCCAAGCCGGAACTGGGCTGGTTCTGGACCGGGCGGTCCAACAGGAACTGGATCACGGGAACGAGGAGTTGTTCCAAACCGGAACTGGACTTGATACGGAAGACGAGTTCCAAACCGGAACTGGACTGGTTCTGGACCGGGGGGTCCAACAGGAACGAGGAGTTGTTCCAAACCGGAACTGGACTTGACACGGGAGACGAGTTCCAAACTGGACTGGTTCTGGACCGGGAGGTCCAACAGGAACTGGAACTGGATCACGGGAACGAGGAGTTGTTCCAAACCGGAACTGGACTTGATACGGGAGACGAGTTCCGAACCGGAACTGGACTTGATACAGGAGACTGGAGCGGTTCGAACTGGGACTGGAACTCTGGAACACGGTAATGTCCCAGACCGGAACTGGACTGGAACTGGACTGGAAGCAGAGGTAGGGATATGGCTGGATACGCCCAGGCAGAGCAGTGTAGCGGAGCTCAGGTTGGCCCCGTTGGGGCAGCTGGGCCACAGTGGAGGCTGGAACCGTAACCGTAGCAATGGCGGTAGCCACGGCCGGACAGGAACCACTGTAGGGTGGAGAGGCAGACACCCAACTGCGGGCGCAACGTTAAATGGAAGCAGAGGTACCGCAACACACACAGGGAGTCGTTAACAGCTACAGACTGGCTAATACAGGGGAAGCTGGTAATATAAGCAGACAGGGTTCAGGCAGAGACAACCGCAAACAGACAGGGCTGGATAAATACCAACAGTAGGTTCTGGAGCAGTGGAGCACACAGATTAAACCCACTGAAGTCTTTTAGCGCACAGGACAGGGAAACAAAGGACCAGGATATAAACGGTGAACGTTAACGAACTGGCGCTGAATAGCAGCCAGCCGGAGGGTTAAGTAGGGAAGTGAAATTGAAAACAATAAGGAAAGCGTGAGGAATGTAACCGAGGGTGATTGACTAATTGACAGGTGCGGAATGCATGCAGCAACGGGGAAAGGAGATAGGTTGAAACCGGAGTGGGGGAAAAGACTAAAACATGGAAAATGGACAGGATGGGAACGGAACGTTACAATTTTGCCTTAATGATGACACTACACACTAAAGCTGTCAGGTTGGCAACCCATATATAGGTTCACGCATATTTCCCCTTCTTTTATAATGTCCTGCTTATGGAAATATGACCAATTTTATTTTACTGGTAGCCGAATGTTTTAAAATAATTAAGTCCACTTTCCCAGGAAGACCGTGAAAAGTGCGATTTACAGCAGGGGAAACAGACCTGCTCCTGCATGAAGTTAAAGCACACATGCAGAGAATGGCATTAAAATTAATTCTGAATTAATTGTGTAATGTTCTGAAAATTTGCAAATTTCTAATTAGACTCTTAATTCTCTTTAAAATCATTTCAGCAGGGTTTTAATAAGATGGAGGACGAAGAGTAAGGTTACAATTCAGTTAACATTGTGAAATTTAAATGAATCTCCGTTTTTTAATCGTAGACTATCGAAAAAACCTTATGCATAGCGAATCCCAGGGACTGTAGCCTAGGCCATTTGTAAAACAATACACTTGACAAGGTTTTGAACTTTTTTCAGTCAAAACCATTCTATTTGCAGCCTGGTCTCACTCCCAAGTCGTCACATAGCGACGCTTGGGCAGCTCCTACGGCGTCATCCTTTAGACGCAGAAGGAGGCCTTTTGCGTCATTATTTGACGCACTCGTCTCGAATTTACGAATCCTACTGTGGCGAAGGCTTTGCTCATGATAACCGACTGCGAGCATGCCCGCTCAGTCTTCGCCGTGTGCGCGGAGATCTTTCTGAGTTCGTGATTCCCGTACCCCACCCCCAACCCCTAAACATAACCTCACAGGAGTTCATGTAACTCGGGCTCATGCCCGAACTGTTAAGATAGTGGGCGAGCCCGACCACAAGAGTTCACGTTACTCTCTACCAGATGAAGAAAAAATAAAAATAAAAAAGCATAATATTGAAGTGCCACAACCAAAGACAAATTATGTGGCCACAACCGTCAATATACGACGCAAAAGGCTGCGTCAATATACGACGCAAAAGGCTACCTTTGGCGTCACATAGCGACGCTTGGGCAGAAGCGTCGCTATGTGACGAGTCCGCGTGAGACCACGTTGCTATTTGCCTAGATGAAGTGAGCTGTATTGTAATGACATCTGAAGCACATTTTCAGAATTGAAATGTCCGTGTATTGCAGTGTGAGAGTTTTCCATTGAATAACAATTCATGCATTAGTTGTAGCTAAATGACAATTTGCGCATTAGGCTTGATATAGGTGTTATCAGCAAAGTTTTTAATGGATAGCCATTGTCCCGTAACAGAAGATTGTCCCCCCAGAAGATTACAGGAATTATTGGCAAATATAGGCTAAACCATAGCTTGATCCAGGATAATTGCGAATAGTCTATACCTTACACATACCATCGCACATCGCCTGGATGTTGATGGAGTGGGCTAAAAGCAATTTAATGCGGCATTTCCCCTCGCTGAGGGACAGGTGGTCTTTGACCTATGGACTCTTTTATTATTATGCATTTTTTGATATAGCCTACACAATAATAATATTTCACATTGTAATCTTGATATTTTTAGTCATGCTTGTGCGCGCCCCTGTGTGTAACAGACAGGAGGGTGTACACGCATTATGCACATGCCTATGTAGATGCACTTATATGCACCGTTAAAATAACATGTAAACAACTGCGACATGACTTTGTTTGTGGTGGTTTTAGCGCAAGCGCTTTCTGCTGGCTCAAGATAGCAATACGCCAAAAATTATCCTGGCCACTCTTCATCTTAAGACCAACCCGCCCAGTTCACTTGCAATGGGCGCACAATGACTTGTTATTTAAACAACGTGAGCACTAGGCACTATAATGAACCCTCCGCCGGGTGTAAGATAGTAAAGACACTTGCGTTTGGGTTAGCGCTGCTTAGCGCCGGGTGTAAGATAGGGCCCAGTGTCTATAAAACATCAATGTGTCTTTGTTAACCATATGGAAAAACTGTGCATATTTTCAGCAGCCTTGTAATGCTGTATGTCTGATGCAACTTCCCTGTTTTTATGATGAAGGGAGTGAAAGAATAGGCTGCGTTTGTGTCTGAGCTGACTGAGCACACCAAAAAAGCAGAAGTGTGAAGCGTGTCACATGTAAACAGCCCTTAGGAAAGCACTGGAGGATCAAGCTGGTTCTGCTGTTACTCTGGGAAATTTGAGTTATTCAGCCTTACTGGCAAAGACTTTGTTGTGGTTACTGTGACTGATTATGGACCCCCTCCCTTTTAACAATGCCATCACCCAGCACCATGCACACGCACACACACACACACACACACACACACACACACACACACACACACACACACACACACACACACACACACACACACATACACACACAGACATACACACACACATGGTCCCACACACACACACACACACACACACACACACACACACACACATACACACACACATGGTCCCACACACACACACACACACACACAACACACACACACACACACACACACACACACATACACACACACACACACACACACACACACACATACACACACAGACATACACACACACATGGTCCCACACACACACACACACACACACACACACACACACACACACATACACACACACACACACACACACACAGAGACACACAAATGTATACACACATGGACACACATTCATACGCACACACATACATGTATGCACACATAGACACACATTCATACATATACAGTGAGCACCATAATTCATTGGACAGTGAAACATTTCTTTATTTTGGTTCTGGCACTTTGAGCTTGAAAGGATACAATGACAATGAGCATAATTTACAGCTAAATCTAGTCCCACCCCCCAATTCCCATAGAGATCCATTCAAATGCAGAGTTATAGTATCGCTTGTAAGTGTACCAGAAAATAAGATATCAAGAGCCTTTTGATAATGTTGGGTCACAGACATCAGGACAACATGGCATGCAAAGGATATGCCACCAAATATTAAAACTGATTACTTTATTCTACATTATGTTAAACTGTCCAATATTTTTGGATGCCCGAAAATGGGGGGGCTATGTACAAAAGGTTCTATAATTTCACGTGGTGGGAACGGTTCATCCAATATGGATGAAAATACCCTCAAATTAAAGCTCACAGTCTGCACTTCAACCTCATTGTCATTGTATCCTTTCAAACTCAAAGTGCTAGAGTACAGAACCAAAATAACAAAAAGTGTGTCACTGTCCAATGAATTATGGTGCTCACTGTATATACACACAGACAGTCACATACCAACACATACAGTAGATCCTCACAGGCATACAAACACACACAGACGCACGCACGCACACACAAACACACACAGACACACACACACACACACACACACACACAGCCACACACAAACAACCCACACACTAATACAACCACACCTACCCACATACACAATACACACCATCGCACATGCACACATACACACACAAACACACGCACACTCCCACACTCTCCTATCTGCATCGCAGGCACGCACACACAAACACAGACGCGTACATATACACACACAAACAAAGCCACAACCCCATAAACATACAGTAAATAAGTGACTTCTGCCAGGAAGCCATCAAGAGATGCATGACCTCATGGTCACCTTTCTGTTTTCGTGAGCGTCATATGTCATTTAGGGGCATGGCGTGGCAAACTTACAAAATACCTTCATACGCGAGCTGGAAAATACATTTTCAAAAGTCAAAATAATCTAGCACCAGTCAAACTTTGGACTTTTAACTTTATATTTTAGTCTCGGGAAACACAGTATTGTACCCCCAGTTGATATTACTTAAAGCATGGGCATAAGGTTTTACTTAGAAAATGCTATTTGTTAATCATTGTTCAGATCTTATGCCATTGAATACAACTCGGAGCAAATTGTTGACCTTTTATCTGTGCCATCTAGAGCCACTCATCCTATACAGATTTTCTGTATTTCATTCAACAATATTGTATTCGCACAAAACAGGGATTGTGTGCTGAAAAAGGCCACTAATAAGGCCACAGGCACCACCTAGTGGCAATAGCATGTTACTAAAATTTGGAATAAAATCAACTTTCTATGGGCCTTGTTTTTTTAAAAATTTTACGCATTTACTATTTAATACATTATTAATTTAATATAATGTGTCGTTATTAATGAAAGATCATTTATATAAACTGGCTTTTTTACACATATCCTCTCGACAGTAAGATATATGATGTCCATGTGATCTTCTTGACAAATGCAAATATGGATAAAATAATTAATGTGCAAGTTATTCATGAAAATAATAAAAATATCAACCAAATCTAATTGCAACCCTGCTATATTTTTATAATTCACACAAACACAAAGACACACACACACACACACACATGCACACACACGTATAAACACACCAATACACATAGTATTAAATATTCACTTTGTTAATCATGGATCACTCACTAATAATAGACTCGATTGCTACCCTGATTTGTTGTACTAATTACCAATCATTGCAATATTGACCTTGACAAACCATTGTAATTGAACGTAAATATTATTGGTTTACAGATTGTATAAAATCCTCTTGTAACTAATTGGTCCCCAATCCTGTTCCTGGAGATCTACCATCCTGTATTTCAACCCAAATTTGGCACACCCTAATTTGATTCTACTAATTAGCAGCTCAACGAGATCTCTAGCTGTTGAATGGGGCGTGTTTTCATATCTGGCTGGAAGAAATTTTTGTGTTGCCCTGGGGGATTCTGTATCAGAAAAAAACTATTATTAACTGGGATTCCTCAGGGTTCTATCATTGGCCCATTGCTCTTTTCTTTATACATGCTTTCACTTGGTAAAATCATCAGTAACCATGGGGTTCAGCTATGCTGATGATACACAGCTGTATATTTCTGTATTACCTGAGGATGAAAGCCCAATCAGTTCCTTAGAAAACTGTCTAAAGGATATTAATCTCTGGATGTCTCAGAATTTTCTTCAGTTGAATCACGTAACGAATCAGGATAAGACTGAGATAATTATCATTGGATCTAAGGCCCAGAGAGAAAGATTATCTAAGAACCTAGGACCTCTAGTGTCAAACAATAAACCTCAAGTTAAGAATCTAGGTGTAATCTTGGATGCTGACCTAAGCTTTCTGCCACATACAAGAAATGTAACAAGGGTACCATTTTTCCATTTGCGAAATGTTACTAAAGTAAGGTCTTTCCTCACGCAAGCTGATGCTGAACGGTTAAAACATGCCTTTGTTACAAGTAGATTAGACTACTGTAATGCTCTCTTCTCGGGTCTTCCAAAAAAATACATAGAGCAGTGCAAAACTCAATGCAAGAATCTTGACACGAACCAAGAAGAGAGCTCATATTACACCTGTACTTGCATCTCTGCATTGGCTGCCCGTGAAATTTGCTGCACTTTACATATCTTACCTGCTGAATAGATATCTGCCCTTCTCTACAGATTTGGTCAGCAGCCTAACTCCACCACTTTGATGTGAAAGATGGATAAAATCATCTCTGGATTTTGCCAGCAATTCAGTTCCAGAAATCTTATGCCAGTTTATGGCATTTGCCTTCATTGGAAAAATCAGAAGGGTGCCAGCAGTCACTTGATGCTAGCTGAGGCATGCGGACGACCAGTGAAGATGGTCCTACACCGCGTGTTCTCAGGTGTGACAGCCTTACATCATAAAGGGTGGTTGTTGTCACAACGAGAAAAAAAAGCAATAAGCCACCAGACAAGCATTACTTCATGTTTTCATTGTGTTCCCATACATACCATACTCTGATGTCACAAGGTCATGATCATTTTCAGACATACATTATTCTCTGTTGCTATTCCCATTTGACGTCCATTATGTTGATAATGTACCGTACAAAGCAAAATCTTTCAGATTGCCACCATTTTATGGGTCATCCTGGAATGGAATACATTAAAGGAACCATGACAGCATGTATTTGTAGCACGGAACTCTACTGCTGATGTTGTGAATGTATGTAATTTGCAAACACTGTCCTTTTTGGTGGGAACGATGCTTCAACTTGATTGGTTGAGATCTGGTGTCAGTTCAGACAAAGCATCTAGTTTCCATTCCTTGAAACATTATCAGTCAGGGCTACCTGCATTTGAAAAGTTTAGACATAATACCATAAGGCTTTTAATTTCTCCCTCATATTATGTTCCAGGTCAATTTGACCCAATTCAATCTCATAAAAACCAGTTAACCTTATTTTTCTTTTCTTTTTTATTTTGACAGTATATGATTTTTCCTAATGTATTGGGATTAAATAGTAAACACACAATAAACATGATGCTATATTTTCTCCTGTATCAACTTTGTATACAAATGTGTTTGGTGGTGTCAGTATATGAATCTGTCATGTGTTTTTTTCTGTACTTTAGTTTCGGTTGTGAGTTTTGTTTGTGTGTTTTTAGTTTCGTTTTCCATCTCCCTGTCCATGTGCTTTTGTCTTCACTTCCGCATTAGCACCTGATTACCTATTTGTTTCACCAGCCTCGCTGTTTCTCGTTTGCTTGTTATTCAGTGCATTTAAACCCCACTCTGTCTTGTGTTTGTTGCGAGCTTGTCACAGTTGAATGTCTTCTGTGTTTCGCTACAAGCCTTTTCTGACCCCTGCTTTGCTAGTTTCTACGTGCACCTGTTTTCTGTTTTCCTGACTTTTGGATTGTGTTTTTTGACTTCGTTTCCTTGATTGTATTTTTGTACTTTTGCCAAGCCTGCCTGGTTTTTGACCCTCAGCCTTTTCCTCGTGGCTTTTGCCACTAATAAACTTCGGTTTATTTGTCAAGTTCTGTCTGCACTTGAATCCCTACTGCCCCCATGACAGTACGAACTCGCCAAGATGGATTCAGCAGACAGCGGCCTGATCCGATTCGTTGCGAGCTTGTCACAGTTGAATGTCTTCTGTGTTTCGCTACAAGCCTTTTCTGACCCCTGCTTTGCTAGTTTCTACGTGCACCTGTTTTCTGTTTTCCTGACTTTTGGATTGTGTTTTTTGACTTTGTTTCCTTGATTGTATTTTTGTACTTTTGCCAAGCCTGCCTGGTTTTTGACCCTCAGCCTTTTCCTCATGGCTTTTGCCACTAATAAACTTCGGTTTATTTGTCAAGTTCTGTCTACACTTGAATCCCTACTGCCCCCATGACAGTACGAACTCGCCAAGATGGATTCAGCAGACAGCGGCCTGATCCGATTCGTTTTGGACCGGCAAGGAGTTATTTTGGGGCGTCACCAAACTCAACTGGACACTGTTAACAAGACTCTCGAGTCTTTCTTGGTGAACATGAATAACCTGACCGCCCAGTTCCAACAATTCCAGCTGGGGCGGGAAACCCCAGCCACCAACCCGGAGACGGCTTCACAGAACTCCGCGCCAACCCTGGGAAGAGAAACCCTCCTACCACCTCCTGAGCCATACGCCGGGGAACCGGGTACCTGCCGTTCCTTCCTGTCACAGTGTTCACTCGTGTTTGAGCTCCAACCCTCCACCTTCCCCACAGACCGGGCCAGGCATCATCACCCTTCTCACCGGCAGAGCCAGGGAGTGGGGAACAGCAGTGTGGGATGCCCAATCCCCGGTCTGTTCGTCCCACACCACCTTCGTGGAGGAGATGAAGCGGGTGTTTGATCGTTCCCGGTCCAGTCATGAGGCAGCCCGGGAGATGCCTCAAATTTGTCAGGGGAGAACCACTGTATCCGACTATGCCATTGATTTCCGCACCCTGGCTACCACCACCGGCTGGAACCAGGAGGCCCAGTACGACGCCTTCCTCCATGGCCTCGCCAACAATGTCAAGGATGAGCTTGTTACCTGCGACCTGCCGGCCAGCCATGACACATTTATGGAGATGGCCATCCGGATCGACCGTCACCTGTCCACGCATTGCAGAGAGAGGTTGTTGAGGGGCCAATCCCTACGTAGAGAGGCAGAGACCTCATCCGAGCCATTCTTACCTCTTACCCTGTCACCGCCGGAGCCTACGTACGTCCCTGCCCAAGTGCCCCCGAACCCATGCAGATTGACCGCACTGGACCAGCCCCTGCGGAGTGGCAATGCAGGATTAAGACCCGCTCCTGCCTCTACACTTAATTGCCGAATGCCCATTAAAAGCCAACGCTCACCCGTAGCCAGGGGATTACAGGTGAGCGTTAACCCTCTTAATCAGTCCCCTAATACCCGTTCTCTGTCGTCTGCCTCCCTCCTAGTTGATAATCTCCTGCAGGTTGTCTCAGTACTGATGGACTCTGGCACTAATGGGAGACGTGGACGATGTGGAGATAGCCTCCCAGTTAGACCTGCCCAGCATCCCTCTCCAGGATCCTCTGGAGGCATCAACGGGGCCCCGCTAATCCGCATCACCCATGTCACCCCTCCGGTGAGTCTACTGTTATCCGGGAATCATCGGGAGGAGATTGTTCTCTATATCATTCAATCTCCTCGGGCACCTTTTGTGTTGGGGCACCCCTGGCTAACCAAGCACAACCCCTGGATTGACTGGGCTAACAACCAAGTCCTCATTGTCTTCGAGACACTCAGGTTTCTGCTGCTCCGGCCGAGGCCCAGGGGAGGGAAGCTGCTGACCTGTCTACTGTGCCTCCTGAGTACCTGGACCTGAGGGAGGTGTTCAGCAAGTCCTGTGCCACCTCACTAACGCCTCACCACTCCTACAGCTGCGCCATAGAGCTCCTGCCGGGTACGTCGCCCTCCAGGGGTCACCTGCTCTCCCCCTCAAGGCCCGAGACTGAAGCCATGAAGTACATCCAGGGGTCGCTAGCCGCAGGTGTCATTCGTCCCTCCTCCTCTCCATTCCTCTTAATGACATTCTCCACGACATGCTTAGTCAGTTTGTTTACATGTACCTGGACGATATCCTAATCTTCTCCCAATCCAGTTCTGAACATACTCACCAGGTCCGCCATGTGCTCCAAAGACTCCTGGAGAACCTTTTGTTCGGTAAGGCAGAGAAGTGCGAATTCCACTGGGAGACTGTCTCTTTCCAGGGTTTTATCATCTCCACTGAAGGTATCCAGATGGACAGACGTAAGGTCAGAGTGGTGGTGACGTGGCCCTTGCCCGAGTTCCAATGTGAGCTGCAGCGCTTTATGGGATTTGCCAACTTTTATCACCGCTTCATCCGCAACTACGGCTCGGTGGCTGCACCCCTCACCTCTCTGACATCATCGGCTAAGAGGTTCGTCTGGACCCCCTCAGCCGACAGCGCTTTCCAGGACCTGAAGGTACAATTTACCTCTGCACCCATTCTGATCCAGCCTGATCCTTCTCAGCAGTTCATGGTGGAGGTGGATGCCTTGGACGTGGGGGTGGGGGCGTTCCTCTCTCAAGTCTCTCCAGCTGATGGCAAACTGCACCCCTGCACCTTCTTTTCCCATCGCCTGACCCCTACCGAGCGGAATTACGACATCGGGGACCGTGAGCTGTTGGCAGTCAAGCGACCGTTGGAGGAATGGAGACACTGGCTGGAGGGCTTGAACACCCCGTTCCTGGTCTGGACGGACCATAAGAACGTATCTGCGATCCGCCATGCACCTCAACCCCCGTCAAACACACTAGTCGCTATTCTTCGCTCGCTTTAACTTTACCCTGTCCTATCGGCCCGGCTCCAAGAACGGTAAACCCGACGCTCTGTCCAGGCAAACCGCAGCCTCTGAAGAACCTGAGAGAGGGATACCATCCTACCCTCTCACTGCTGGGTGGTGGCCGCGCTATGGGACATTGAGGTGGGAGTTCGCTTGGCTCGGTGGGTGGTTCCTGCTCCCAGTAACTGTTCCGATAACCTGCTCTTTGTTCCTCAGTCTGCTCACAGGTCTTGGACTGGGGGCACTCCTCCCAGCTAGCCTGCTACCCGGGAGCCTGACACACCAAGGCCCTCATCAGTCCATGCTTCTGGTGGTTGTCCATGGATGAGGATATCCGCAGTTTCATCTCCGCCGGCTTAGTCTGTGCCCATAATAAACCCTCCACTACTCCTCCCACTAGTCTGTTGCGCCCCCTGCCTATTCCCAGGAGACCATAGTCACACATCGCCTTGAACTTTGTCACTGATCTGCCCTCGTCTGACGGTAAAACCACCATACTTACTATTGTTAATCAGTTTTCCAAAGCAGTCCACCTCCTAGCCTTGCCCAAGTTGCCGTCAGCTAAGGAGACAGCTGAACTGTTAGTACATCATGTTTTCAAACTTCATGGTCTACCTACTGATGTGGTGTCGGACAGGGGGCCCCAGTTCACATCTCATTTTTGGAGGGCTTTCTGCAAATTGTTGGGGGCGTCTGTTTGTCACTCCTCAGGATTTTACCCCCAGTCCAATGGTCACACCGTGCGGGCCAACCAGCAGCTGGAGACTGTCCTGCGGTGCCTCACCTCCCGTGACTAAGGATCCTGGAGCAGTCAATTGCCCTGGGTTGAATACTCCTTTAACTCACTGCCATCTGCCTCCACAGGGCTATCGCCTTTCCAGTGCTGCACCAGCCTCCATTGTTCCCCTCCCAGGAGGAGGAGGTGGGGGTACCCTCGGCCACGGCATTCATCCAGCGTTGCCACCGGACCTGGAAGCGCACCCGTTCTACTCTACTCCCAAGCTCCGCGTTACCTCCAGGGGCAGCGGGTCTGGCTGTCCACCCGGGGACCTCCCGCTCAGTCGAATCCCGTAAGCTGGCTCCACAGTTCATCTGCCCTTTCCCCATCGCCAAGGTGATCAGTCCTGCTGCGGTTCGGCTCCAGCTTCCACACACCCTGCGTCGCATTCACCCCACCTTCTACGTCTCCAGGATCAAACCCCTGATCCACAACCCCCTGGGTCCTGTTCCCAATGCCCCTCCTCCTCCTTGTCTCATCGAGGGTTCGGAAGCATACACGGTGCGCCGTCTGCTGGAGGTTTGACATCGGGGATGTGGCCTCCAATACCTGGTGGACTGGGAGGGGTATGGACCTGAGGAACGTTGTTGGGTTCTGGCCCGGGATATTCTCGACCCTTCACTCATTGCAGACATTCGCCAGCGGCATCCAGAAATGCCTGCTGGACTGCCTAAAGGCGGTTGTAAGGGGGGGTACTGTCAGTATGTGAATCTGTCGTGTTTTTTCTGTACTTTAGTTTCGGTTGTGTTTGGTTTTGTTCGTGTGTTTTTAGTTTCGTTTTCCATCTCCCCGTCCATGTGCTTTTGTTTTCACTTCCTCATTGTGTCTGCCCAGCCTTCCGTATTAGCACCTGATTACCTATTTGTTTCACCTGCCTCGCTGTTCACCTGTTTCTCGTTTGCTTGTTTGTCAGTGCATTTAAACCCCACTCTGTCTTATGTTTGTTGCGAGTCACAGTTGAATGTCTTCTCTGTTTCGCTACAAGCCTTTTCTGAGATGTTTCATCACAGATTTTTAATATTTAGGCATAAAAGGCTAGTCAATTGGGAGACACACAAAAGGTGACAGAAAGTGTCAAATTTTTCTATGACAATTTTTTATAACAGTTTTGTGTCAGTTTGACTTTTGGGGTCACATTTGGACCCCAAACATAAAAGCCGAACATAATATGAGGGTTAAGATATTTATTTTATTAATATGGTACCTATTGGAATCTATTTGGTTGGACCCTCTTGCAAAATATTGGGTTTGTTGAGAAACCTTTTTATGGAACGTCAAAACACTATTGAATTGCTAATTTTTCTTGGATTTTTATGTTGCTCCAAAAACCCAGAGGATGCTGATAAGCAGCCTGATCTCATGGCCTTCAACTGCTGTTGGTCTGACTTACCTATCAATGTGAACAACATGACACCAGTGATTGGCGAATGCAGTTTCCTGAACACAATATTGGGTGCTACAATAATCTGTCAATCACTTATTGTTTGATCCAATCAAGAGCTTTGGCTCCCCATGGCAAATCAGAACGATTTGGTAAAGTCAGTGAGTCACTGACATCACACAGTAGACCCACTTTCTTCAGTTCAAACTGATAGTGTTCCCAAAATAACTGAAAGAAACTGCCACAGAACACTCACTTTGGAAGGTTAACGGTCACGTGTCTTGTACCCTTGGCATTGATAGGTTCATGACCATAGTGATGTGAATGGGAACAGGTTGAAATAACGTTCAGGGCATACCGTGAAGCCTTATGAAGCCTTTGAATGGCACATGAAGGGAACCTCAACTGGGAGAAAAAAAACTAAAAAGAAATATATATATATAAATATATTGAATTGACGCAATTTATTATACAAATAAATTGAATTGAAAAAAAACTGAAAATAGTAAATTTAGTATATAATAATATATAATACGACCTAATAATAATAATATATAATAATATAATACTTTCTGTTTCAAAATTGTTCACTTTTTTGTTATTCACTCTCTTTTTGAAGGGGACAGTTGACTATTCTCTGTATCAGGGATATGCAGAGACCTTTTGAGGGGCAGGCTCAAAATGAGAAAAGGGCACATCAATCTAGTAAAACTGTTTTATGACACCCAGTTATTGTACAGAATATATTTTATCAAAATGAATGAATGAAAACTAATGACAGCAAGAATAATAATACAAATATACATTTTCTATCAAATCAAAGGGGCACATCGGATACTTGGGGCAAAAAGGGCAGGTGTTTGTGCACCCGGAGCCCTCCTGCCTGCATGTGCCTGCTCTGTATCCAGGGATGTGGTATTAAAAATCACGAAATATATTTGAAACCAAAGGATTCAGTTGAATGCAAATATATTAATGTAAATCAACAAACGTCCATGTTTAAAGCCACACTCCAAGAACAGTAAACCCCAGAGAGCCAAAAATCCCATAGGGTATTGCACAGTTGTGGTTATAAACAAATGCTACAATTCTTAGTTTCCCATTCTCTGCATTTTAGGTTCAATGTTTTGTTTTTTGTTTGTTTTTTTTTTACAGCAGAGGTTCTCTTTAAATATGTTTCAAAACAGGAGTCCTATCCATAACGCACCTTTAGTCACTCTAAGTCATGGGCTTGTAGATAATGCTTCATGTACATGCTAAACCTCACTGAACAGGACACTTGTTTCTACACAGCACAAATGTTTGTGTAAAAGTAACACTGCTGGTGTACATTTAACACCCTATGGTGTTTATATGAATCCCTGCTGGTCTCTGCTGTGTACATTTTCAACCTTAACTCCTGCTAACCTCACATAAAAAATCCCATTAATGCTCTTAGTACAATTTGACATTGGTTTGAACAAAATAATTAGAATGAGACATAATTGTGTTTGACGATGCACAGAGTAGTATTAAGCAAGACGGGAGGCAATAGGGATAGGAGGATGCAGTCTCCTGTAATGACTTGTGTACCAGCCTTGATGTAGGTTAAATAAGCCATGAGACAGCTTTTGAATATGATCAATGAACACCAGGCCCCTCCTCATTAAATTTACAAGCAAAAACATAAAACAGCATTGATACTTGTTTTCTAATTTGATGTTAGTTAACAGCAGGGACAATATTGCATCCACAATAAAACTGAAGTATTTTATGATTATAGACTGTTGGACAATATTTTACTGTGTCTGTGTGCCACCCACAAGGATATGATACTCTTGATTGCAGTAACTGGCCTGAATGTGTTCATTCCAGTGACACATCGCACTGTCACCAAACATTCGCATAAAGGCCCGTCTCTGAGGGAGTCAATAAAAGTCTTGTTACAGGTCTTGAAGAAAAATACTTTATTTCTTTATAAATCCACATTTTGTAACTATGAAAGCATAAAATTCAATCTTTAGTTTTTTTTAATGTTGTTTTATAATTCAACTGAAATGTGGGTATTAAATCAGAAATGATGAAGGGGATCTCACATACAAATACTTGACAACTGAAGAAAAAGACAGTACCCTTTCGCATTGGCTTTTTATGTAGCCGTCGGTGTACAATTTATCCTCTGTGGAGTTTGCATTCATGAAATTGGTAAACCAGAAATGCAAAGGACAACCATTCGCGCCCCTCTGACCATTAAACTGAAGTTCAGTAATATCAATCTGCTTATGAGAAATAGTTTTTCAGTTCATTTCATCAAACAAATTTCTGGCCGGCTATTTATTTTAAAGTCACATTGAAGACACATTTTCAGACAAACGCCACATTTGTAAATTCAGTGTAAAATAATCCAGTTTTCCAAATCGAAATATGTAGGGTATTTTTTTCCCATCACAATATTTTGTGAGCATAGCATATTTAGTTTTCCGAGGAGAGAAAGACAGAGAAGTGGAGATTATAAAGTGCCCTAGAGTTCACGCTATAGAATACTTCAACACACGTGCCTCACAATTCCGTAGATGTCTTGTGTTTCCTAGGTCTTCCAAACTGAGACAAATGAACGGACCGCTCCCACTGTAGTAAACTGTTGGCATGTGGCGAACAAGTGACAGCAAATTTATCAACAACCAAGAAACGATACCGCAAAACCATCCAGTTTGACGCAAATGTCGGCAGTAGAAAATAAAGTGTGCTGCACAGCCTTTTCCGGGAAGCTGGATTTCTTTGGATCGCAGTTCCGTCTGCCGGTGCATCCAAAAAACCAATATCATGCTCCTGATGGTGGTCGTTTTTGGTTTGCTTAGGTCACCCATTCGTTCCTTCAAGACGTGTTATATTCCAAGGTTCCTGAATCGAATTGCATAAGGATTTAACACAGCAATTCCATGATTTTAATTCTAGGGCTTTTTATATAAATGCCATTCCCATTCATTTAGTCTCTTCGGGTCCCTACTATTGACTCGAGGACTGTGCCTAGGAGAAAACAGATACATTACTGTAAGCAGTGATATCAAATGTGCAAGCACCAAAAATCAAAACTTTTAACTAAAAGTATTTATGCAGACTTTAAAAAGAATCTGGACCCTTAAACCATGTTATGAATTACTTAAATTTAAAGGTCATCCAGAATAGTAACCAGTTTTTAGCTGAATTCAGATCATTTTTAATTAAAATAAAAAAGAATATCATATCTTATACACTGCTAAGGCTAACCATGAGCTTGTTCAATGTGCATGTATAGGTCATATTTACTGTGCTATCACAGTTATATAGCTAAGCCAACACTCAGAAATAGTATGATTGGCATTTTTTCACTGCACCAAATTGCCAGTAATGTAATATTTTATTTTGTACTTCACATCCTCACCACTAGAGGTCACTTTAAAGACATGTCCAGTTCATGAGGGGAATGGAATAATAAGCGTTATGCGTCAGTCTTTCTGTGTGTGCATACAGTCAGCAAAAACTCACCACTTCATTTTCACTCCCGTCATTGCTGTGAAGTAGATGGGGTTACGTGTGTGTCTGAAAGACAGGAGAAACGCGTATAAATAAATAATTAATCAAGCGGTCGCCTCATTATTGCCATCAGCTGCAGAACCACCTCTTTCCAATGCTTTAAAATGAAACATCTGGCAATCCAGTGTCAGGGATTATAGCATCGATTCACTAATAATGGGCTCTGAGATGTTGCTATGGCAGCAAATAAAGACGTAGCCTACAAAATGAGTTATTGCTTTGAGAAATGTGTGTTTTTTCCCAGACGAATTTTGGACCAATCAGAAGGAATGACGGAATCCTAGATAAAGGCAATATGAGTTTTGACCTACTCAGTGAACGCCAATGTAGGCCTACTAGTGCTGATGGCCTCTATGCTTGATCACACAACAGAACATTTGGCTTTGTGAGGCTTACTGCAGATTACTGTATTCTTTTGATACATCTATCTCTCAAGCACAATCGGGCCGTCTATTACCTAAATAGAATCGCTTACACATTGCAGTTGGAGTGGTTCGGGTTATGATCCGCTCCTGTCAGACAACAAGGTTACGGCCCACTTTCCAAGGTGCACATACAATAGTAAATGCCTCCTGCACGAGCTCCTTTGACAGCATCTCCCCAACCTCCATTTGCCCCACTGTCAATTTTGCCGCTATGCGCTATTTTTGTTTGTCTTCACCCACAAGATTAGCTCATTCATCTCGCTCTCAGAAAAATCTCCCTACCCTCGCGGGCAAGCTCTCCTCTCGTCATCCTCGTAGGAGCCCCCTTTGTGGCGTCCTGTGAAGTTTGTCGAATTAAGCACAATGGCTCGCCATTGGGGGGACCTTGGGGGGACCTGTCATCATTTACGGGCAAATAAATTATGGATGCTAAAACGCTCCAGTTATTTCGCCTGGCGACAGGCTTGGAGCTAGTAGAGAAGAAGCAGCCGTGTCCCAGCAAGACGTGTCCGAAAATATGCATGAGAAACATAAGTGATACGGGAAGACTGTGAGCGCAGTCCCTCTGATTAGTAATGCCTTAATTATAAAGCAACCCATTTATTAGTGAGGCTTTGGGAACTAACTACACTCGGTGGCCCGTAGTAGGCCTACACTAAATAATTAACTGATTGTACCAATCAGTGCATCAAAACAGTGCTTGACAGAAAGAATCCTAACCAGGGCCTTGCTAAACGGACTCGGTTTTTTGGGGGACGCTCTTGTGCGCGTGTCTGCTTGATGCAAAAGAACAGACGGTAAGCTCTAAACTCCACAAGCTGCCCAAGCTGGAGGACAGCTTTGCTTTACATGTTTGTCCCTGAGAATATAACCCGTAAATATAAACCGGTAAATGTAATCCATCAGAACTAACAGAATTATCCCAAAAGTTATATTTCCAAGGAATTATGAACATTAGATTAAATTAAACTGCTATAGTGTGAAGAAAGGAAACCATTGATCTTTTCTTAGGTACTGTACAGATGCATGCACAAGCAGACACTCAGGGTTGTAAATACACACATACAGGCATAATCATATGCACACACACACACACACACACACACACACACACAGAAACATGGATGCCCACACGCCAACATATCCACGCACATGCTCTTGCACACACAAGCATGCATAAGTGTCAGACATACACACAGCAGCACATGATAGTCCCAGCAGTTTCATTTGTAGGAGGATCTGGTGCAGCTTTTACGCTATTCCCGAAGTCAAACTAAAAACTAATACCTCAGGGGTGGCGATGATTGGTTTTATAAACACAAAATGGGGGGAGTCACTGGAGAATCACTCCTCGAGTAACTGGAACGCAGCCTTTAGTGTTTATATGCTGTGTGATTTTATGATGATTGCCTATTCCCACTAGTGTACGAGCTGCCATTCCCGAGCCTGGCGCCCCAGCTGCTGTTTCATAGCCTTGCTTTTCGCTCTTGTTTTAGAGCAAAAGTCATTACGGCGTGTTAGTGCCGTTGTGCCCCCCCCCCCCCATTCTGCCACTGAAAGCAGCAGCCCCACAAACACTTGTTTCCCTATCAACATAGAGTTCTAGAATTAGTCCGAGACATTCGTTTGACTCCAAGGAGATCAAGTTATATATATGTAATGGCTCAGAACCTAATTGAGGCAATCCATCCTCCCCTCCATTATTTCTGCTCCCCTCCCCACCCGTCTCCACAAGTCTTTAAAGGCACCATGGATGGTTCTTTGAGGCTGGGTACAACCGTATTTCTCATGGTATCACTTTAGGTGGTCACATGTAAAAGTGAGGGTGCCAGCAACGCTGCCGTTCATACGCCCTGTGTGTTGCTATCCCCTTCCAAATCAGGCTTATTGAAATGACTACAACTCCGCAACAGCCAAAATTAAATTGCACTCATATGTTCAAAGACAACTGTGACAAGGTAGGATGTAATGAGACACTGATCATGCTCTGTATTACAGCCCTTGCTGCCCTTTTAATGAGGACTCAAACGACGGTGAGCGCTGGCAGCTAGCCCCTCAAAGGGCCCTGTTGCTAACCTGGGACACCAGATAATCCTCAGTAAGGCAGAGGGACCTGAGCTCCAGAAAAGGCGAGAAGGTCCCTGTGTTATTGCGAAATGATGTCTTCCTCCGCCGCCGTCTTTCCGTACTCCGGGTTCAAGTCCACCACGGTCGTCCCTTTGAGAGGGTTCCCATAGCCCTCCTGCATCTGGGCCTGCTCGTGCAGCACTCTGTCGCCCCCAGGCGGCGGGAGGGCCTTTCCGGCCGAACCGGCCGAGGAGGGCGGGAGCCCCGGGTTCTGCTGGGCCCCACCCCCCTGGCTCCCATTGGTCTGGGAGCACATGTTGCTGACGCGGGCCGCCTTCTGCTTGTAGTGGTTGTTGTGCAGCTTGTACTTCATGAGCAGAATGAAGATGAAGACGAGGACGGACGCCACGATGATGCCGCCAATGATGATGATCATGGTGCCGCCCAGGAACTGGTCGTGGATGGAGCGGCATTGGCGGTATTCGCGGTCGGTGGCGAAGGCCACGCAGCCCACGAGACGTGTGGCAGTGAGTGCGGTGATGCCGTCGTCGTACACCGCAAGCACACACAGGTCGTAGTCCCTGGAGGAGGCCAGGTCGCTGAGCAGGAAGAGCTTGTGCGATGCTGGGATCATCCTGGGAGAGAGGGAGAGAGAGAGGGAGGGAGGGAGAGAGAGAGAGAGAGAGAGAGAGAGAGAGAGAGAGAGAGAGAGAGAGAGAGAGAGATTTGTCAGTCCCAGACTAGACTAGACATATAAAATCACCAGAGAGGACACAATGATAATCTTTTGATTTACCACTCTAAAAGTATGCAAACACCTGGTTGTCCAGAGCCCTTCATTAAAAGTAAAAGCAGATTTACGACAGGACTACCTTTCAATATGGACGCTCAGCCACTGGAGGATCTAGTCACGGTACATCTATGGTCACAGCTGCCCTCTGACTCTGGCCCTACGGTTATGTTTCTCGCTTCCAGCAAATTCCTTAGTATGGCAGCCATGTAGCGCAGTTCAGAGCTTGCCATCTTACACTGCCCGGCCAAAAAAAAAGTCGCACACTCTAATATTTCGTTGGACCGCCTTTAGCTTTGATTACGGCGCGCATTTGTTGTGGCATTGTTTCGACAACCTTATGCAATGTCACAACATTTATTTCCATCCAGAGTAGCATAAGTTTTTGGCTGAGATCTTGTATTGACGACGGGAGAGCCGAACCACTCCGTAAAGTGTTCTCCAGCACATCCCAAAGACTTTCAATGGGGTTAAGGTCAGGAATCAGGTGGCTAATTCATGTGTGAAAATGATTCCTCATGCTCCCTGAACCACTCTTTCACAATTTGAGCCCGATGAATCTTTGCATTGTCATCCTGGCATATGCCCATTGATGGGATAACCTGGTCATTCAGTACATTCAGGTACTTCACTGACTTAATTTTATTGCTGCATAATGTTGCTGAGCCTAGACCTGACCAACTGAAGCAACCCCAGATCATAACACTGCCTCCAGAGGCTTGTACAGTGGGCACTATGCATGACGGGTGCAATGGCGACTTTGTTTTTTGGCCGGGCAGTGTATGCTAAGACCCAAGTCTTAATCAATTTTTATCTATTTCCAGCAGCAGTCCCATATGGTGAGCCATTAGCTGCCAACAAACAATGTTTAAAACAAGGCTGTGCTCCATAGCCTGGAATGATGAAAGATAGAGCAAAAACAGGGGTAATGGCAACAGTCAAAGACAGCTGCGAGCTGCCTTAAAAGGTACGCAAAGAAAAATACCTGTGGCATTGAAGAGAGATCAATGCGTTGGGATCCCTGCCAGAATCACTGAACAAGAGACACAAACAGGGAGGAGAGCAGAGAGCCGCTCTTCTAAAAAAACATGACTGAAATCATCTGATGTTATAAAACCGGTCTGAAAGATAGCAGCCGCAAAATGCGAGGCCTGGAGACAGGCTGATAGTGGACAGCAAGCAAGCAGCTCTCAGGCCCCCCTCGCCTGACGTAAGATTCACACGCCTAGGACCAACCCCAAGGGTCTGAAAATCTCACTGAATTTAGCGTAATGTTTGGGTGTCAGTCAAATTTGTTGTCTGCTTTTTTTCATTTGCATTTCATGTTTGCTCTTTCATTTTGTGACTATCTGCTGCATAAGGTTTAATTTTCCACTGGGAAGCTCGGTCCAAGCCATGCAGTCCATCGGCACAGCTGGAGAGTTGCACTTAGTGACACCTGCACCTCCCCATGCGGTAAAATATGCCCGCCCGTGATCCGTGTCAGCCCCGGGCGGACACGCTGCAATTTACTTAGTGTCTTACATGGCAGACCACGGCAGCTGGGGGTCACATGTTTTATTCAGCCAATTGCAGGTCTTTCCCCAGCCGCCGTTCCAGCCGTGGTTCGGAGGTGTGCCCATTTATCAGTGCAGCTACCAGACAATGCAGGGCAGAGACCACGTACAGAATAACAAGCCGCCATTGAGCCAAGAGTAAAATGCCAGGTGGGAGGCTTTGTGCAATGCAAATATGGTCCTTTAAAGGGCGTGACTGCTTTCCAGAACGTTCTGTGATTATTGTTTGGATTGCATACAAATCCTGGGATAGTATTTTTCGCGGTCGACAAAACAAAAATGATACAAAAAATAATGAGCGCTTTCTCCAATAATAAGATTGTATGGTATACTGTAAATTACATTGTGCTCTATGTGAACTGCTATGTATGTGTTAGTGATGGGCTGAGCAAAGCTTTCTGAAGTTAAGACACAGTTGAAGCGATTGCGTTGAAGTGTCGGTGTCATGAAGCATTTGCCACCTGCCTCTCTAGTGACATCTTCTGCTCAATAAATATGCTTCACATTACTCTTCACAGAGATAAATTGAAATTAGTGAAACACTAACACTTTCTTGACTCAGTATTCAGCTTTTGAATATTAATGCTATTGCCATGTATTCTCGACGCTCTCTCCAACTGAGTCTATTCATAAAAAGGGTTGTCTTCAATAATTATCGTATTGAAGTGAAAAAATGCGTTGTCTGTTTCATGAGCATAATGCAATCATATCGACCAATTCCTCAATTTCCTCTTGCATGACTGGTAAAGGAGAGCATGTTGCAACAATAAATTCCAATGATTTGAAATTTCATTTCTTATTATTAGTTGTTAGGTGTATAATACTATAAATTATAGTTATTTTCTTTTATGTTTTCAGGGCTACCTTGCATAAGAGGATTGCCACCTAAGAGGATTGATTAAATAGCATTGTGCACTCACGCATGTCAGGAACTTCTAACTTAATTTATTTATTTATCTTACATTTTTAAACATTGAGATACATTTTTAGTGCTCTAAATACATTACTTAGATGGCCTATCTTGAGTTACAGCAGGATTAGATGGTGCTGCTTTAATATCGGGATACGTTGATCGCAAGTGGTGAAGTATTGAAAAAGTGTTTGTTACCAGTATGTGAATGGGACATGCAAATCATGCAACGTGCCTTCGATGGGGTCTCTTGTTGGAAATGATCCCAGATGTGCTACGTGAACCTTCCATTATTAACATCTTTTAACAAAATCTCAAACGCACTGAAATGTCTCTCCTCTGACGAAAACCTACGAATTGTGGGGCGTTTGAACCATTTTTATATATTTTGGAAGTTTGTGGGTGGGAAACGAAGATCTGGAATCAGAGGTTTTGCACAAATACACAGGAATCCCGTGTTTTTCACATGAGGTTTCCAACCCGAATAGAGATGAATGTGAGTGAAAGAACCTCTGATCCCAGATCTGTCACAGCTGACACATAAACTAGTGTTGGTTGAGCAGGTATTTGTTTGAGACACCACCCAAAATAACAGGTGTCACCGTGACATAATGAAAATTCGGTTTCTGTGATCACGTGATTTGAAGCAAGCCTCGGAGCAGTACTTCGAAACAGCATTGATTTGAAAGCTTGACACAGTGTCGACACATGAGTATCGAGAGTCACATCTCTAGTATGTGTACATTGATTTGAAGCAGAAAGTACGCCCTCTTTCAATTCTTTGGTTTTACATATTACGGCATAACTAACCCCGTTTAGTACTCACCAACTCCTAACATTAGATACATCTAACCTTATGTAGATTTGTGTAACCTTACCTACCAGATAACACATAACAGGTTTTACTTCATTATTTATTATTTTTATGTCATTATTTATTCAATCAAAAATAAGCCAACATGCAGAAGCCTTCTGTGAAAACCACCCCATGATTCAGTAGCTCGTAGAGAACCCCCTTTAGCAGCAATAACCTGAGGTAGTTGTGTTCTGTATGAGTTCATCAGTCTCGTACATAGCATTGGAGGAATTCTGGCCCACTGATCCTTACAAAACTGTTTTGAATACAGTTAAATACAAAAGTATTGGGACAGTGACACAATTTCTGTTGTTTTGGCACTGTACTCCAGCACACTGGATTTTAAATAAAACAATGAATAAAAAGTTAAAGTGCAGACTGACAGCTTTAATTTGAACATATTTGCAGACATATCAGCTGGGTATCTTCCCTGGTGATGCTCCGCCAGGCCTGTACTGCAGCCATCTTCAGTTCCTGTTTTTTTCTGGGGCGGTTTGCCTTCAGTCTTGTCTTCAGCAAGTGAAACGCGTGTGTCAATTGGATAGGTGATTGACTTAGCCGGTCAAGAACAATCCACTTTTTGGCCCTGAAAAACTCATTTGTTGCTTTAGCAGTATTATTGGGGTCATTGTCCTGCTGCAAAGTCAAAAATGAGTTTTCAGGCATTTGGTTGGATCTGAGCAGATAAGATGTTTCTGTACACTTCAGAATTCATCAGCAGTCACATCACCAATGAAGACAAGTGAGCCATTTCCAGTGTCAGCCATTCATGCCCAAGCCTACACTACCTCCACCATGTTTCACAGATGGGGGGGGGGGTTAGCAAACTGCAAACTCTAATCTAGCCATTCTGTTCTTGAGGCTTACCTGTAACGTTCCGTTCCCCTCCTGTCCGTTTTCCATGTTTTCCTTGTTTCCTTCCGTGTCATGTTGGATCCCCTGTCCGTGTTTTCCCCCTGGCTGCGGACTGGGCGTTTCCTCGGGTTCATTTCGGCTTATTATCCACTTTAACTTCCGCCTATCACTCTCCCCTCTCGTTACTCACATTCCTCACTGCTGTGCTTCGGCAATCACTCCCGATTGAACATCACACCTGTTTCTCATTTTCTCCTTCATTTCCTGCACCATTTAAACCCCTGGCTGGCTGCTAGTCGGCGCCAATTCATTAACTAACCAACCGTGTTTATGTCATGTCACGCTTCTGGTCCAGTATTCGTCAGCTTGCTGTCTTTTACCTGTTTACCTGGTTTGCAGTTTGGTAGCTATCCCTCCGAAACATTCTCTGTTGCATGCTACTTACCTGTCTCCCTTCAACCTCCAGACGCTGCGGTTCCAGCCTCCCTGTAGCTGTGTCTTGTCCTCCCTATGTCACCTACCTCCTGTACTTCGGTTACGGTACCAGGATCCCTGAATGTTAGCCGGCTTCAGCAAGATTTGCCCGAGCCACGCCGCGCCTTCCAACTCCGCGGAGCTTTCTTCAGCTACAATCCTGTCACAGTACCCTGCCATTAACCTCTGCTTTCTACCCCATTCATCAAGCTACCTACCCAGTCCGGTTCCAGTCCAGCTCCAGCCCAGGTCTTGTCCAGTACCGGTGTTTCGTACACCTCCGTTAAAGTCCAGTTCCGGCTTGGAATAATTCCGTGCCGGCTTCCGTTTCCCTGAGTGGACCTCCCGGTCCAGTTCCAGTCCAGTACCAGTCCAGTTCCGGTGTGTTGTACACCTCTGGTAAAGTCCAGTTCCGGCTTGGAACAAGTTCCGTGCCGGCTTCCGTTTTCCTGAGTGGACCCCTCCGGTCCAGTTCCAGTCCAGTTCCAGTCCAGTTCCTGTCCTGTACCAGTCCAGTTCCGGTGTGTTGTACACCTCTGGTAAAGTCCAGTTCCGGCTTGGAACAAGTTCCGTGCCGGCTTCCGTTTTCCTGAGTGGACCTCCCGGTCCAGTTCCAGTCCAGTTCCAGTCCAGTTCCGGTGTGTAATACACCTCTGATCAAGTCCAGTCCCGGCTTGGAACAAGTTCCGTGCCGCCTTCCGTTTTCCTGAGTGGACCTCCCGGTCCAGTTCCAGTCCAGGCCCGGTGCCACTACTCCACCTTCCCTAACCAGTTCCGGCTTGGAACAGTAGGGCACTTCCGCACCCAGTCCGGCTTGGACTCCCAGTCCTGTACCCGTTTGGTTCCGGCTTGGAACCTACCTTGACTTTCAAGCCCAGCTCCGGCTTGGAGCAGTCCGTAAGGGACTCTACTTATGTTTAATTAATTAACCTGTTTTCCTTTCCTGTACAGCTTTGGGACTACCCCAACGCTTAATAAAATTACCATTTTCTTGAATCTGCCTCCTGGTCGTTGCACTTGGGTTCGTCCCGTATCAGGATCGTAACATTACCAGTGGTTTGCATCTTGTGGTGAACCCTCTGAGGTTATGCTGGTGCAGTATTCTCATTATGGTAGTCTTTGACACGTCTATGGCTACATCCTGGAATGTGTTCTTGATTTCTTTCACAGTTGAAAAGGGGTTTTTCTTCACAATTGAAAGTATTATTTGGCTATCCACTACAGTGGTTTTCTGTGGTCTACCAGGTTGTTTGCTATTGCTGAGCTGACCAGTGCATTCTTGCTTCCTAAGAAACCATTGATTTTAACACACCCAGGGCCCTATCTTGGCGATCTTGGCGCTTAGTCTAAGCGCATGGCGCTAAGTCCATTTAGGGCGTGTCCAAGTCCACTTTTGCTATTTTAATGACGTGTTTTTTTGGCGCTAAGCACGGCGCATGGCGCAACTGGGCTGAACCTAGTCGCTTCATTAATTATAGGTGTCTTGGGCGTGACATTCAATAAACCAATCAAAATGTCATATCCCATTCCCTTTAAAAGCCTGCTTTTCCACCTTGGCGGATTGCTTATGATGGCGAAACAGACATGCTCGTGGGTGTTTAGTGTGATCAAGGAATAGGCTAAATGGAGTATGATCAATATTATTCGGACTAACCATTAGCCTATGAGTTCCCGGTAATTCCAGACAGGGCTGTTATTTTACAAAATATGTGCGGTTAAATTTCGTTAAAAGGACCTGCAACAGCTGAGAATAAGCTATCAATGGCTTCAGTCTCACCTTAGAAAACGCCAAATTAGCCTGCTTGTTCAGCGAATTTCGTTTGATTATGCAATGAAAGTGTCAAACATCAATTCCAAGAGGCTGTTCTCATGGAGTTCTCGAAGTTCAAGCTTCATCCAAAGTTCATTAGGCTACCTGCATAGTAGGCTAATATTGATTAATAACATACATACCGTTATTTTGCCTTAATGATGACACTAAATAGCCATACAATAAAGCTGTCAGGTTCGCAACCCATAAGTTCACGCATATTTCCCCTTGTTTAATAATGTCCTGTTTATGGAAATGTGACCAACCTGTTTTACTCGTAGCATAATCCTTTAAAACAATCCACTTTCCCAGGAAGACCGTTAAATGTGCGACTTACTGCAGGGGATACACAGAACATGCAGCTCACGTGCAGAGAATGGCATTAAAATTAATTGTGAATTAATTGTGTAACATGCTGCAAATTTGTTTTAGTTTCTAATTAGACGCTTAGTTCTCTTTAAAATCGTTTTGTTCAGTTAAGGAATAACGGGTGAAATCAGCTGGGTTTTAAACGGTGAGAGTATGGAAACCTGGTCACTGTAATTTAAAAAAATATGAAGGACGAAGAATAGCTAAGGTTACAATTTAGTTAACATGGTGACATCTCCGTTTTTTAACCATAGGCTATCGAAAAAAAATCTTATGCACAGCGAATTCGCTGTAGCCTAGGCTATTTGAAAAACAATAAATGCAATATTCACTGGACAAGGTTTTGAACTTTTTTCAGTCACAAACCATTCTATTTACTTACAGGCTGTATTCATAGATAAACAGAGCTGTATTGTAATGACATCTGAAGCGCATTTTCAGAACTTAAATGTCCGTCTATTGCCGTGCGCGAGTTTTCCATTGAATGACAATTCGCGCATTAGGCTTGATAGCTATAGGTGTTATCAGCTCCTTTTTAATGAATAGCCATTGTCCCGTACCATCGCACATCGCCTGGATGTTGATGGAGTGGGCTGAGAGCAATGTAATGTGGCATTGTTTCCCTTCGCTGAGGGAAAGGTATGTGGACCTATGGAACCTTTTATTATTATGTATTTTTGATATAGCCTACACAATAATAATATTTCACATTGTGATCTAGATATTTTAGTCATGCCTGTGCACGCCCCTGTGTGTAACAGACAGGAGGGTATGCGCGTTGTGCACACGCCTATGTAGACGCACTTATATGCGCCGTTAAAATAGCATGTAAACAATTGCGACATGACTTTAGACCAGGTTTGTGGTGGTTCTAGCGCAAGCGCTTTCTGCTGGCTCAAGATAGCAATACGCCAAAAAGAATCCTGGCCACTCCTCATCTTAAGACCAACACGCCCAGTTCACTAATGATGGCGCAAGAGTTACGCCGTCAAACATGCTAGTTTGACGGCGTAAGCGTTAGGCGTTATTATGGACCTAGCGCCGGGTGTAAGATAGCAAAGACACTTGCGTTTGCGTTAGCGCCGCTTTGCGCCGGGTGTAAGATAGGGCCCCCAGTGTTTTGGCTATGACTCTGATTAATTTTATTTAGCCTCATGATGGCCTGCTTTACTGGCATTGATACTTATTTGGTCCTCATGTTGAGAGACAACAGCAACAGACTCCAAATGAAAATTCCACACCTAAAATCAACTGTAGAACTTTTGTCAGCTTTCTTGTGCATTAACTAATGATGCAAAGACAGTGACACACAAGAAACAGTTGGGCAGCCAATTGTCCCATTGTCCCACCAGATATTGTTATAAAGACCCTCAAATTAAATCTGACAGTCTGTTTTCCCTCTCATGACTGCATGGTTTCTCAAACTCTGTCTTCATAGCTATGCAGCCATAGATTACTTCTGGCAGGGGCACTTGTCCAACCCCCCCCCCCCCACCCCCCCCCCCTCTATTACACTGTCCCTAACTGTTTCTCTCTCTCTTTTTTCTACATTCTGCCGGCGGGGCTTATGCCCCGCATCTCGAGAGTTGCTGTCCGGCTTCCTGTCCATCGCCGCTTGACCCTCCCTCCTCACCACCGCTGTCAGCTGCTCCCGCCGCCATCGGCGCCCGGTTCCCCACCATCGTTGCTGCCACATCTGGACTGTCATCTAGCTGCTGCAAATTCTGTTATCATGGACATTGGCTATTTTGACCATGCTGGTCTTTAAGCCCTAGACCCTGAGCCAACCAGAGGAGGATGGGTTCCCCCCTTGAGTCTGGCTCCTCCCAAGGTTTCTTCCTAGTTACACCAGGGAGTTTTTCCTTGCCACTGTTGCCTTTGGCTTGCACTTGTGGGTGGTTTAGGCTGGGTTTTTCTGTGAAGCGCATTGTGAAGACAACTAGTTGTGAAATGCACTATATAAATAAATATTGATTTGATTTTGATTAACCTTATATTAATTGTTTTATTTTGAATCCAATGTGCTGGGGTACAGAGTCAAAACAACAAAAACGGTGTCACTGTCCCAATACCTTTGCATTTAACTGTATGTTTGACAGCTCAGTTCTGTGATTCAGTTTCTGGTTCTCCAATTAAGATACCCAAGACCAAGACTGGCTTTTCCATTATCTAGTTCTTTCTTTGTTCACTGTACTGAAAGCTGGGATTTCATTATTCATAAAGGAAGGAACACAAAGGGAGGTAATATTCGATGGCAAGTTTGTTATTTGGATGGACACATAAAGGCCCATGGTAAAAAAACATGAAACAACGGACTGCAGGATGAAATGTCTGGGCATAATAATTTGCGTTGTCTGTCAATGGTTTTGATTGACGTGCGCAAATGATTTCCCTTTTCCAAAGGAGGCCGGCCAAGCCTCCCTCGAACTTGACCCCACGTGCCCCCATCACGGAGCTGTCTCTCTGTCACTCTGTCATGGTACCAGTGCAGTCCCTCGCAGGGGGCGGAAGGGGGTGGCGGGGGCAGGCGCTGCCACCTGCCGCCTCTTCTTGCGGCTGGCACAGGCACAATCACCTCCTCTCACCAGCGTAGCTGGCACTGGGACCAGGAGACACACAGGCAAATAGGAAATTCATTTTCGCCTTTCACTGAGGTGTAGAGCGAGAGCGACTGAACAAAGACAGAGCGAGAGAGAGGGAGAGATTTTGGGGAGGGTTGACAATGACACCTTCAATCACCCTTAGCCAGACTTTCACCCACCCCACCCTTTTTAGCATGTAATTGCTATCTTCCTGCAGGGGGATAGCAGATTATGTGCGCTTAATTGATAACAAAATGTATTCCGGTTGCTCCATGGCTCTGTAAAACCTGTAGCCTCCCAATGGTCTTTGAGTAATTAACATTAATGTGCCTTTAATACATAACTTTTTTTTAAATACGTCCCTCCTCTGGGAAATTTCATAAGTGAATTAAGTGCTTGTGGGCACAGCCAGCACAGAAACGCTGGGGCTCCGGCCAAAAGCACTTAAATGACAAGAGAAAATTGGTTGGTTCATTTCCATAATTTGGGAGAAAAAGAAAGTATTTTGGAAGAGTCCTTCAGAGAGAGTCAGAAGGGCAAAATAAATGGGTAAACTGAGCTTGTTCAATGGCATATTATGTTGACCATTGGGCTTGAAAGAAAACATTTAAAACATTGGAACGTCTAGTACTTTCACATAGCAAAGCAAAGCTCAGGATGTAGTTGACCTCTTGCAGTATGCTTTTAGGGGACGAGTGGGTGTTGATGGCACTATCTTATACCTGCTGAATCAGGACCAGTCTCATCTCAAGATGCCAAAGTCCTTTGCCAAAATGGTGTATACTACCATACAATCACATATAAAGGGTAGGAAACTGTTACAAATCATTAAATGTCAATCTGATTTTAGGGATTTTTTTATTTTTTTATTCCTAGACCTCAACTGGTCAGATACAAAGGTCAGTGTTTGCACTATGACAACTGTGGCAATGGGAGCACCTCAAGGTTCAGTTATCTTCCCTGTTGTTTTGTTTACACTCTACACAGATGACTGCATGAAGATGAGTTTCTGGAAGATATCCAACCTGTTATATTTATGTGAAATTTGCCATGTGTTGGCAGTGAACGGTAGTGTCCTGGGTCAACACGTACAGTCAGGTCCATAAGTATTTGGACAGTGACACCATTTTTGTTGTTTTGGCTCTGTACAGCACATTGGATTTTAAATGGAACTTTCAGCTTTAATTTGAGGGTTTTTTACGTCCATATCGGGTGAATGGTGTAGCAATTGTAGCCATTTTTATACATAGCCCCCTCCATTTTAGGGGACCAAAAGTAATTGGACAAATTAACATAAACTTTAATAAAGTTATCATATTTAATATTTGGTTGCATATCCTTTGCATATCATGACTTCCTGATGCCTGTGAACAACATCAAAAGACTCTTGTTATCTTGTGACTCTTGTTATCTTATTTTCAGGTACTCTTACAAGCGATACTATAATCTCACTGCATTTGAATAGATCTCTTTGGGAATTTGGGGGTGGGACTATATTAAACTGTAAATTACATGGGAATAGTATGGAACCGATGGTTGGCTAAATGTCTGTAAGTCAGAGATATCAAACTAGCCTCAAACCATCACTCCGCTGCCAGATATGCAGTAGATATGAATGGATCACTTTAAGGATTGTTTCTCCTGATTTATTTTCCTATTGAAAAAATTAGTCAGGAGAAACAACCCTTAAAGTGATCCATCCATATCTACTGCATATCTGGCAGCAGAGTGATGATTTGAGGCTCATTTGGATACCTCAGACCCATGATGACTTACAGCTATTTAACCAACCATGTGTTCCATACTATTCCCATGTACTTTACAGCTTAATCTAGTCCCACCCCCAATTCCCAGATTGCGTACTGCATTACTGCAAGAGTACCTGAAAATAAGATAACAATAAGATAAGAAAAATAAGATTTTCACTGTTCCATTTCAAATCCAATGTGCTGGAGTACAGAGCCAAAACAACAAAAATTGTGTCACTGTCCAAATACTTATGTATATTTCCAGAAACTTCTGCACAATCCTGGGCCACATTTGTGATCAGGGATTTCCGATTTGGTGAAGTTCACGGCCATTGGACTGGTAATTTATGCAAATTTCTGGACAAGAACACAAGATTATATCTGTTTATGAGGGCAGACACATGTCTACAATGGCCAGATACAGTCTGGTTTCGGTTTTGCACTGCAGTGTCTGCCCTGTAAACGCAGCTTTTCATGCAGTGTTCCCTGAAGTGGTTCAAATGGCACTGTAATTCAATTTCTGGACATATCCGACTCTGAAGATCTACTCCAGTCCACAGTGGACAGGTTTGACCAGTGGCAAAGCAAACTGGACCTCAACTCCAATAAGCCCAAGGAATTTATTGTAGATTTTACAGGAGCACATACCACCCTAGAGGAACTACACTAACTCTAACATAAAAATAGAGTGGGTGGAGCAGTATAGGAAATTGAACATTGGGGGTAACTGTGGAGGTGTTCTTCCCAAATGCCATTCACACTTTTATTTTCAAACTAAGAAAGTATTCTACAGAGCTTTTACTGAATCTGTCTTTCAGCATGGTTGGAAGGTATCAATCAGTATGAGCTTCTGCCATCAGGGTGCATTCTACGGTGTCCATTGTTTAAAACCAAAGGAGCTCTTAACAGCTTATTGTTTTTGCAACATCAATATGGCCTTCAAAGGGTAGTTCCATAAAAAAACAACATTAACCTTATTTAACAGATCAAGGTGCAACTAATTAAGTCTCTCTTTGTGGCTGGCCAAAAAACATTCTGCACTGAGATATTTGAATATATACCTTTGAGACCACTACCTCGTTTTTGAAAGACTACAGTGGCGTCAAGTGGGCGTGTAAATTACATAGGCACGTAGCTGGAGCCAGCGAGGGAGGAAACTGCTACGTCTGTCACTGTTCTGAGTAGGGACACATCGTAGATCAAGCTAGCTATCATTGCTATTTTATTATAATGTCAGAAAATGACATTGATAGGTTACGTTAAAGATGTTTTGGCAAACTAAACCAAACAGGACTCGAGTGCTGTCGGTTACAGAGTGGAGTGGCCTCTGGTAGGCTATCATGCCCTGACATCTTCCTCTGCCTTCATTAATCACCCAGTAAGGAACCATGTCAACTAACATTACATTATGAAGCTTCACCATGAAAAGTAGACTAACATTAGCAAGCTGACCATAATCAAACTGTTTCACTTTGAACATTCAGCCATGCAGTAGATAACCCTGCATTTGTTTATGGCAGGAGGTCTGATATCGGAGGTGGTAAATACGTCGTTTTTGCATCATGTTGGCCGATACAAAAGCATTTCATACTGAAAAACGGGACGTCGGGGTTGATTTCCCGATCCCTGATTTCCGACATGGAACTCCTAGTTGGAAGGGCGTTTTATTAGAAGACCGGAGTGAGAAATGAGTAGCCTAAGTTTTATAGACTTCTGGCTAGGCTGGCTAATGTTTTCACGATACCAAATATAGATAGCGTAAATGAAGGGCTGCGAACTGTAAGCGCTCTTGGTCATTGTAGTTCAGAGTAAAGCAGGTACATGCACAGTAGTTTGGGGCTATATCTCTGCTCTCACTACAGGTATAAAGTTGGCTGAGAACTCATTTTAATCAGGAGGAGAGTATCAAACATAATATTTTGGTGGATTGAACTTGCATGGGCAAATGGCAGCTTTTTATTTATTTATTTATTTTTGGGATTGGGTGAGGAATGCAATGCTGCATATGTCTAATGTAGTCATTTTAGTGTACCGGTTGTGTTTTCATAAATTGTGTTGTATGTCACTTTAATTTACTTTAATGTTTCTATTTTGTATTTTATCTTTGATGATGGTGCCACAACTTTCCTTTGGGAAAAATGTAATTATTCTATCTAAAAGCATGTGTCCTGTGGTTCCCTCAGTGACATTTGTAATAGGATGTTTCCCATGGTGTCTGAGTAACAATATAATGAGTAGAAGTGTGTTTTATGAATAATATTTTTCTTTTTGTGAAATCCTTGACCCAGCAAGGTAAATAGGATAGTGACAATTTCAAGCAGAAATAACTTGCTTTCAAGAAGATATGTTTGGTTTCACAGCAGGGTCTCAAAGATTTCCTTGAAACACTAAAATCTTTTCCATGCATTCCTGTTTGATTCCCTTTAAAAATGAACAAAAGGCCGAAACTACTACTGAAGTGGAGTACCGTTCATCTTTAAAAGTGCACTCTGCAGGATTTTTTGCCTTGCTGTGGTCCTGTGTTTACAATGAAAGAAGTCTTATCTGCCCTAAACCCCACCCACTCAAGAAACTCGCTTGAGTGCAGCAAGCAAAATGTCAAGTGAAGATAAAATGAAAATAACATTTTTAGCAACATGCATTGCTCTCTATGGATAGTAACAGTAATTAGGCAGTGTTATAACTAAAAGCTATCCCGCATGCTTCAGTCAAAGCTTATCAAAGAGAGAAGGTGCTCTCAGTATGGGATAGTGAATATAAAGAAAAATGTACCCAGGTTCATCAAAGAGACTGCCCAGAGTAAACACTGGAGCACTCATAATAGAATCAATAACAAAAAGTTTTAAGTGAAGTTTGGCTTACTCAAAAGCTGCAAAAAACAGGAAATTCAAATGTGCACCACCAAGCCAAACTTCAGCTCCTTACACTATCAGGGATTTCCAGTACTCTGTTGGTTCACAACCTTCTCTCAAAGAGCCTAATTCACACTCTTCAAAATAGTAAGTGGCCTATGACTGCTGCATTAGGCTATAGAGGTCCCACTAGAGCAGGTTTAGACATAGGCTATAGATCAGGGGTGTCCAATCTTACCCGAAAAGGGCCGGTGTGGGTGCAGGCTTTTGCTCTAGCCCAGCACTATGCACCTGATTCTACTTATCAAGGTCTTGATTGAAGAGCACGATTAGTTAATTAGTTGAATCAGGTGTTGTAGTGCTGGGCTAAAACAAAAACCTGCACCCACACCGGCCCTTTCCGGATAAGATTGGACACCCCTGCTATAGATCTATAATGTGCATTTGTACATTATATATTATATTTTTTCTACGGAATGTGTCCATTTCTTAAAAAAATGTAATCATCATAACTACTGTTACACATTCACTTGAATGTTGAATAAACAGAACGAAGGTTATGACTGCAACCACGGGTTTTATGAGATCCAGATGACCATTAGGGTCGTCAACGTTACGAATATACCTTCTTGTTGCTGGATGCATCAAGAATCTTATATATTTTTCATGGCCATGACCGCTTGATGACATAACTTCCTCTATAAATACAGACATGTCAAGGCGGAAGTTCTCACAAACCCTTCTTGCCCCGAAAGGGTCCAGAGTGACTATGACCGTTAATGGTCATCCGGAACTCATAAAACCGTGGGCACAGTCGTAACCTTCATTTTATTTTGTTCCTTCGACCATTAGAGGCATCAATGTTACGGATGACTAATACCCACTGAGTCATGAGGGGCAGACATACCATTAAGTGGATGCCAAGGCCGCCGGCAGGATGGCTGAGCTGACCGTTGATACAGGTGCCACGTTGACATGATAAAACCTTGAAAACGTGCAGGCGGATGCCCAAGTCACTGCACAGATATCAGGAAGAGGGACACCCCTCAGTGCTGTCCATGACGTAGCCACACTCCGGGTTGACCTACACTGGACAGACATAGGTAAAGCCCTAGCACTAGCAGCTATCGCTTTCACTACCCAGCGGGAAAGGCTCTGAGCCGAGAGCACTTTGCCCTTGGATTTGCTGTAGCAGATAAAGAGCTGCCCTGTGCGCCTGATGGAAGTGGTAGCTTCAACGTAGCGGCGCAGCGCACGCACTGGGCATACCAAATGTGCATCCCCCAGGTCCCCGCCTGGTGGGGGGGCGAAGCACAGCAAGCTCAATCGGCTGGTTAATATGAATCGCTGAACCAATTTTGGGTAGAAAACATGGGTTGGGCTGCAAAGTGATGCCAGAGTCATCCGGCTGCCACCTCATACACTCCGTGGTGATGGAGAGAGAGCAGAGCTCACCAACACGCCTTACTAACGCCATTGCCAGTAGAAATGCCATCTTAAAAGCAAGCCACTTAAGACTGGTCGTATCGAGAGGCTCGTAGGGTTGCCCCGTAAGCACTCGTAAAACTCAAAGAGAGATCCCAGAAGGGAGCTACCAGGGACCATGCAGGGACCATGCAGGTCTTAACCGCCGGGCACCCCTAAGGTGATGGTTCCCTGTAGGCCTGTTGTTCACCAACATATTCCTGCTGGATATGGTAGCAGCACAAACCTTCAGAGTACTGGCTGCCCTGCCACAATCAAGCAGAGTTTGCAGAAAATCCAGTACAATGGAAATCAGGCAGTGCACGGGGTCCGCACAGTGCTGTGAGCACCACGTGCTAAACAACTGCCACATATACTCATAGGCACTTCTCGTAGAGGGGGCTCTAGAGTTAAGAAGCATCTGCAGGACAGAGGAACCACACCCAGCTAATGAAGGGTTGGGCTCCTCAATGGCCAGACCCAGAGCTTCATCCTGGTCGGTTAAGGATGCCATACAGAGCCGCTCCTCTGAGGCAGCAGGTCTGTCTAGATCGGGAGTCCCCAGGGCGATCCGCAGAGAAGGCAGAGGAGTGTTGGGAACCAAGGTTCCATCGGCTACCTGGGGGCCACCAGAAGAAGCTTGTGGTGGCCCGTGCTGACCCTGTGCAAGGTTTACTTGACCTACTTTACAGTAGGCAGCCGGCTATTCGTGTGCTAACGCGTCTACCCCCAAGGGGCTCGAGTCCTCGACCGTCGAGAACCACTGGGGGCAGGAGTGGACTCCTGAGAGGCGAACAGGTCTGTCTGAGCATGACAAAACCATCGCCACACCACCGTTGAGGTGTTGTCCGACCTCACCATCACATGCTTGCCCTGGAGCAAAGGCAAGAAATGCCTTAGTGCCAGAAAAACTGCCAGAAGTTCGAGAACATTGATGTGGTCCAACTGATGACCACAATCCAGGACGTGTGTATACCTGACCCCGGAGAATGTTGGGGGCCACTGGTTGAACTGGAGACGGAAACCCTTTTCAATCGTGGAAAAAATCCACAGGCCGTTTGTAAGGACCACCTAATTCGCCACATGGTCTTAGCGAAACTGCCCCCCCGGTGGCAACGGGCGTCATGCCTGTTTGGCGGTATGTTAGGGGGGTCTGGAATCCTTAGCTGGATGGGCAGGTGGACCCATGAAGTCATTACACAACCCAGACGCCGTTGCACAGGCGGCTGGATGGTGAGGGGCTCCAAGGGTTGCTCGTGGCTATGAGCAATGAGTAGGAGGGTGGAAAAGGGGGGTATCTCCTGCACCTCGTACTTTGACGCCTCGACAGAGCGCTCAAGAGCCTGCTTGGCTGCCTCTGTGAAGATCTGGCCAGGGATAACCGGCAGGTCCCGAATGGTTCTCTTTGTAGCATCAGGGTGAGGGGACTGAGCCAAGCACATCACACGGCCAAGCTCACCTGACATGAATGTGAAGGCCTGAAGAGATGCATCGCTGATTGAGGTATCCACCCCCGAATCATGCAGCATTTGTGACTGTGAAAGCATCAGCCAGGAAAGTGAGTTCCCAATACATGCTATGCTGGCCACAGCACTATATGACCTACAGAGCAAATCATGAGTTGCTCTGCACTGTGGCTTAGGGCATCTGCCCCAACTGCCTCCTCTGGAGATACCACAAGTGGCACGATGGCGGCCTCAACAGAGGGCATACGTTCAAGCCCATGGACCTCAGCGTCTGACATAAAGACGAACATCCTACAGTCTGCAGGCACCCATCACAAGCCAGGGCATGCCCAATACTTAGTTAGCTCTGGCACAAAATCGGTAGACACTGGCATGGTAAACTGAGCCCCCTGGGGAACACGACGGGGGAAACCCCGTAGTTAAGGGAAGGAGACAAGACAGGGAAACACACACACCAAGGCTACTAACTGGCTCACTGTCACACTGTCAATGAGTAGAAGCACAAATGCCAGGTTTTTCAGTAAGAAAACCAAACAAGGCGGATGGAAACAAAGCACTAGGCTCCCATACTTCTACGAGCTAAGAGACTAAAGAACGAGCCAGAAATAACAAACACCCTGTCTCGGTAACGAGACGCATAAGAACAGGCGAGTAGTATAATGGCACAAATAACACACACCAAACGTACCGAAGCTACTAACCAGCTCACTGTCACACGCCAATGAGTAGAAGCGCAAACGCCAGGTTTTTTCAGTAAGAAAACCAAACCAGGCGAATGGTACAAAGCACTAGGCTCCCATACTTCTACGAGCTAAGTGACTAAAGAACAAGCCAGAAATAACGAACGCCCTGTCTCGGTAACGAGACGCATAAGAACAGGCGAGTAGCATAATGGCACAAACAAAACACACAGCCAATAAACACGGCAAAATACGAAATAGTATACGAGAAGGCGAAAGGAACGGATATAACATTCCATGGCTACTTTCATAGGCTCGCAGTCACATGCAAAAACTAGGAAGCAGGAACAGACAAGAGCCAGGGGAGAAGAGTCCGGATAATTACATGCACATAGGCACATACGCCAGGAGGGGAAATTCTGGATAACTATATCCACATGGCCAGTACGCCAGAGAGGAGAAGAGTCTGGATAATTACATGCACATAGGCACGTATGCCACGAGGGGAAAGTCCGGATAACTATATCCACATAGGCAAGTCCCGCATTACTCCAGAAAACGTAAAGGGGTAAACGCCCGATCTCCCAGAAGAGAGAAACATTTTACAGGTGAGCCGACGGAGCACCGTCGTCCCATAGCTTTACTAGCAAAAATGACCACACAAGCTTAGTAGAAAATACATGCCCTAGCCTCTCAATAAATGGAAATGTAACGAGGCGAAATGGAACAGAAAACTAACATTCCAAGGCTACTTTCAGAGACTCGCAGTCACACACAAACATGTCCACAAAATCACCCAGTCTCCCTATGGGAAGACATGTACAGAAGGACGCACAGGACAGCTGGACTGGAATTACCGGCTAACAGATTAACGCAAGCTCAATCGAAAATACATGCCCTGCCTCTAACGGAAGACAGCAGACAGAGAGAGGAGAAAGAGACAGAAAGGGGCAAACGATCTAGGCAAACAAAGAAAGGAAAGACCAGAAAGCGGTGACAGAAACGAGCACACAAAAAAGGAATTCAACCTGAAAGCGCAATGCACAAAGGCAAGTCCCGCAAAACTCCAATAAAGCACAATGGAGCAAAACGGTCTCCTTAACTCTAGACCTAATCATACTGGCTAAAACTTTAAAAGGGCAAAAATAAACCGCACACAAAACAGCACAAATAAAGCCAAAAAATACACCACAGTACAAACAACAAACAAACAATATCGAAGCCCAGAATGAAGGGAACATGGGTTTATATACGTAGCTTACCGGCAAAACACGTACACCGTACAGCGCTGACGAGATTTCTCCGCGAAAAGACGAAACGGAGCCAAAACTCCACCAACGGAGCAGCGCCCACGTGTGGCGACCAAGGAACACGACCACAAGGGAAAAGGTCATAAACCATGACAGAGAGTAATCTTTGGAGTATGGGAAACCATAGCTCGTGACCGTAGTCGCAAGGCTGCGGATAGCACAGGTATACAAACAAAAGTTTCTTTCGGCGAGAAGAAAAAAGAACTTCCACCTTGACGTGTCTCTATTTATAGAGGAAGTTAAGTCATCACGCTGAGGTCGTGGCCATGACAAATTGTTGGTATAAGATTCTCGATGCATCTGGCAACAAGAAAGTGTATTCGTAACGTTGATGACTCTAATGGTCGAAGGAACAAAATAAAACTGAAGATTACACAATCACTAGTGTGCTTCGAGAGCACCCTAATAGACCAGAATAAGACCAAATAACATTAAAATATAGCATAGCCTATAACATAATAATAACATAACATTACAAATTTTATAATGCATTGGAAAGAAAACAGATTGACTCATGACTAACAACAACAGATATTTTGTAGTTAAATTTAATTTTGTGCATTTTTCAAATTTGATAACTAATCTGTCCAAAATTCTACCTAGCTTTAACCATATTAGCATTAGCCCATAAGAGGCAATTTTCATATAGTTTCTACTCATCTCATTAATGTGTCAGTCTCAATAACTATGCACTGCACATCCATGGTTTAAAACTTGAATTGAAGAAGAGGCTGTACCATTCAGAAATTTGCAACGGAATAAATATTTGTCAAAATCGTCACATACAATATAGCCTACATAATACGCATAATTGAGACGTCGATGACAACCACTAGGGAGGCACCATGGATAGGGATAATGAAGATTTTGTTTGAACATTTTGCACTTAGAAACGTATTGTGCTTGCTCAGCTAACGTTAACCTTACTACCGGAGTGTGCACTGTGCAGACCTGGCTAGCTGATGAAGCACATAGGCTAAGTATTAACTCAGCTTGCCATGCTTATGTTCAGGTTATAACGTTAGGTTACTAAATCTGCCCATATGCAGAAGGTCTGTAAAAATCATATATGATCATACTTGCAAAGTTTTAGAAAAAGTCATATATGTTGATTAGTATTATATTATATTTATTTAGCCCTATTCGGACGGGATACGTTTTCAGAACGATGTCTGTAAAGTAATTGTTCTCACAGGATGTCTTAATCTTAATGACCGATTCAGAATAGGACGGGATAAAGTATCTCTGTAACCAGTGGCTAGAAATGCAGAGATGGGAGTGTCTACTCCATCACAAAAGTTCCATGCATCATAATGTTACACATAGCTATGCTTGATCTGCATATGGGCAGATTTAGCAACATAACGTTAAAACTGAGCTCACGTTAACGTTATAACGTACAGGCTAAAAATGCAAAATCTTAAAACTATCACTATAAGCTAAGTTAACGTTATACAGTTGCTGTTCGGTGCTGAGTTGTGTGTGGAACTGCTGTGATCACTGACCTGGAAAAATATCCTTTAAGAAAAACAACATTATCCACCTTGCTCTCTCGAGTTGATTTGCCCAAATCGTTACTTCTTGTGATTCAGAAACTCGCTTTTGGACTTTAAAAGTAGTAAAACAGTAGTAGCTTACTGGTTTCTGTGCAGTAGAAGTTTAATGAGAGCTTCAGAGACAGACAGAGCGAATAAGAAATCTCACATTGCACGAGATTGTTGTAACGGTAGTTTGAACTTTCAATTAGCATTTGGTTGCTAGCAAATTTATGCCCCAATGTTAAGTCAATGGACAATTCATTTCTGGTATCATAGAATTATAAAGCTTTATTCAAAAACTGTACAATAAACAGAAATGTCATCTGTCAAAAGCATTATTCCATGTCACGCCGACATGTCGATATGTCTACTTTAGCGATTTGAGTTGTAAAATTTGACCTAGGTTGTTGGAAAAAAAAGTCTTACTCTAAATACAAATTTTTTAATGTACTTAATTGTATGAAAATGGCTTAACAAATCTTTCTCATATTTGTTTTATGTGGAGATATTAATGAGATGAGTTGATCTGCCAAGTGGCTTGGTAATTTGTGCTAAAACAGCTGAGATGGGCGAAATTTGGGTTTTAACAACCAAAACCAAACTTAATGAAGCATGTTTATTAAATACGGAAATATTTTGACTTTGTGTCTTCTTCAGAGTAAAGAGGTATAACAATCTTTACGCTATAAGTGTACCTCATAGGAACATTGTTACTGTAACAGTAGCTACTCCATAATGCAGTTGTAGCTATCATGTGGTGTTTTTCCTTGTTCAGTATATTAGCTAACGTTGTTCTGAACATTCATTTAGAACTGGGATATAAAGGCGGAATTGTGTGTGGAATAAGTAACATTAACTAGCTAATACCTTTGTAAACTAACTTACTTTTGAAGATATTTGTATACAAATTTTATTTTTTTCTCAAATACAACATAATATTACATATTATATGTTATATTAATTTGATAAAAAAGATACCCAACTTTGGCCATCTAGCTACCTAACGTAGCTAGCTGGATAGCTAGAGGCAATGTTACATGTCCAACAGCAAGTAAATCCTAGGTTGACTCTGCTTGTGGAATGCGCCCTCTCGGCTTGATGTTTGGCTTCGCTGTAGTCTAATTGCGCTTCTTCACATCTGCCATGGCAGTAGCCAGCTGGCTACAAATGCTCAGCTTAAACCCACCCACAGGCTCTGTAGCCACACACACCTCTCTCCACACAGAAAAGAGCGCCACGCCCAGAAACATTACACGCTTGAACACATCATAGATCAATAAATATAGGCAGAGGAGCAAGGTTTCATTTTTTTTTCCACAAGTGCACCATAGATAAGACTGAGCATGGTTATTTTAAATGCATAGTGCACCTTAAACATGCATGTTGGTGTTTTTCCGGTGCATTTTGAGAATTTCTGTGAAGTATGTTTCCAAAGGAATAGTCACTTTGTTCATTTTATGGAGACTGGTCCTACACAATTCATTTTCGGTATTTTGCAATACAACCTGAAAGAAGTGGCTTTCGTGCATTTTGCATACTGTGTTGGGATTCAGAAGTGATCTAATTTCCAATAACCTGAAATGTTGCCTTTACATTAGTCACAGCTACTGTTAGAGATTGCATTAATTGCTAAAGTGAAGTGTGTGTGTGTGTGGGGGGGTGGGTGGTAAGTTGGGGCCTCACCTGTAGATAAGGATATCATCTGAGGAGCTGTTGTACTGGATCTGGTACATACGCACTCCAGGGATGTGGTTCTGGGGTGGCCAGTGTATGGTGGCAGAGGAGGAGGTGAGCTCTGAGACGCTGACCCTCTGCTGGTCGGGCCGCGAGTGGCCACCGCTGGCATTAGACTTGATGGAGGTGGGGATGTCGGAGGGCCCGGGCTCCGGTTCCAGCTTGGGGTCGTAGTGAGGTGAGGGGTTGACCACCAGCTCCACGGGCGCAGTGGCCTCCCCGGCGGCATTGGAGGCGATGCAGAAGAACACGCCCGAGTCCTTGACGGTGGTGGCCAGGATGTCCAAGGAGCCGTTCTCATAGCAGACAGTGCGTGAAGTGTTTCCTATCAGCTTTCCCTCGGGGCTCACCCAGTGCGTGGATGGCTCAGGGTCGCCCACCGACTTGCACCGGAGACTCACCTCTTGCCCCGCCATCACGAACATCTTGGAGGTATGGCGGGTGATCATTGGGGGCTCGCAGACAAACTCCTCCTCCCGAATGGTCCAGAAGTATTTGCCCGCCAGCTCCCTGGGGGAGGCGCAGGTCTCCAAGTCGTCCGTGCGAGTCAGCCGCCGCAGCCACACCAGCTCGCAGTTGCAGTGCAGGGGGTTCCCGCCAAAACTGAGCACCAGGGCTGTGAGGGGCGAGCCCTTCATCTTGGCGTAGACGGGGATGCGGAGGAACAGTGGGTCGGGAGGGATCTTCTTCAGCTTGTTGGAGGTCATGTCCAGGCGGGCCAGCTTGTGGAGGTTGGAGAAGATGCCCTCGGGGACAAATTCGATGAGGTTGTGGTCCAAACTGAGGGTGTTGACGCTGGCCAGTAGGCTCACCGTCTCCCAGGGGATGTTCACCAGGTTATTGTAGGAGAGATCCAGGTCCTCCAGGGTCTCCAGAAAATCCTGGAAGGCTCCCTCTGTGATGCGCTGCAGCTGGTTGTTGCTCAGGATGAGGTGGCGCAGGTTAACCAGTCCCTGGAAGTGTGTGTCATCCAGGACAGTCAGCCGGTTTCCGTCCAGGTGCAGGGCGTGCAGGTCCTGCAGGTCAGCGAAGGCGTAGGGCCGGATCTGGCTGATGGTGTTGCGCGAGAGAGTTAGGTGGATGAGGCTGGACATGTTGGCGAAGTCACGGTGCTGGAGGGTGGTGATGTAATTGTCCATCAGACGGAGCTCGGCCGTCTGGCGGTCGATGTTAGGCGGAACAAAAAGCAGGCCCGTCTTGGCGCAGAGGACAGTGTAGGAGGGTAAAAGGTTCTGGCAGGTGCAGCGCTTTGGGCACAACATGGATGACACGGTTCCGACCAGCAGCGCCAGGCTGATGAGGATGGCCTTCATAGCTGGGCTCCTGCAACACATAGTGGGTGGTGGGGAGATGTTAGGAACTACTGTTTACCTCCCAACAAGATCCAGTCACAAACAGAACAACACATAACAGGAGTAACACCGTCACAGCATTAGCACTTTGCTGCTCTGACAAGAATGTTGTGTGAATATTATGCATCAGCAAGAATGCAGTCACACTGACTGTGTCACATGCTACTGTGTAGTTTCACCTTTGAAAGTGTGTGTGGTTTCCCCGAGCAATAATTGTGAAATCTGGAGAGGAGATAAAATACATTAGAAGGGTTTTTAGAAAGAACACTGAGTTCACCCATGGTGTGAATGTGTGTTTGCATCCCAGGCACAGCAGACCATGGATCAGCACTGGCATTTCCCAGTTCAGGGTGTTTCTCTTGGGGTTGAGCGGTGGTTAAACTGGCCTGGATCAGCTGCTGGGCAATAAAGATCCCTCGGTTCCCAGTTGTAATTACTAGTACAAGTTTTGCGAGCAACTTAATCCAATTATCACATATATTATGCACATATTTAAAGGTAATAGATTCAGAAGCAATTGGAAAATGACATTTGTAACAGTAATTCAAATGCCACTCTGTCTTACGGTGCTCATCAGTGATATATCAAGCATAACAGCTTAATTTAAAACTAACTGGGAATTCATGGACTTAAGTCATTACACAATTATAACTGACCTGAGGTCTTACTGGGTACCATGAAACCCAACCAACCAGTCCAGTCATTAGACTACAGTGACGTGGTTTTGTTGGGCATACATTATTCTGTTTTAATTTTTATGCATTTGGTTTCTTTAATGTCCATCAACCGTGAAATTAATTAAATCATTAGGGGCTGCAAATGAGAATCCTCAACAATAAAAGAAAAGGAAATAAAACAACAACAAGGATAAATAAATGAAAAAAATATATAATTGGTGGTGCCATAAACCTATTATTTGTAACACCAGCGTATTTAACATTGAGCACACTGGTTGTGTTTTGTCAATCTGCCCTGCCCTGAACAGGGACCTTTATAACCGATGTGCAATTAATAATCTGACAGGAATCCAGCTTGTTTGTATGGTGTTATACTGTATGTGGCACGTTTCTGAGCCACTCACTGACGGAAAAGCGTTTCCGGAGAACCCACAACAGTATTAAAAGCCACATAAGCGATTAGTCAAACTCAAGTAACAGGATATGGCATGTAATTGCCTGCAATGCTTTCAATGCAAATGCGATGTACTGTATAGCTGCACGCTGCCTCCATCTGCACATAGTTGTATGAGAGTTATGCTGAGAGGAAATGTGTAAATGTCGGAAGGATTTGATAGCATGAATAAACACTATGCAATTCTCCGCCAAGTTACCAAGTTACTAATGACAACAAGAGCAGTGCCTCTTTGTTTATGGTTTGTGCATGCATTTACATTTTTTAATTCCTGTCTTGCATAAGAAACCCTCGTATACATCATTGTTTTCACTGCCAGGAAACCTACGCGTAATAACAAGTACACAGAAGCAGATAAACATAAAAGACTAATTATTTGCTGACACCAGCACTGAGAAAGAGTCAGGATGTGTTTTCGCCGTTGTGCCATTGTGCCAGGTGGGGGCACCATTGAGCTGTGTACAGATGTGGGGTAGGTAAGGGGTAAGGGGGAGGTGCAGGGTTACGGGCTATCAGGTCCGCACACAGGGATGCTGCAACCCACTGAGGGTCATCAAAAAGATGACGTAGTGCTCCGCTCTCTGGTCTGAATTATACAGAGTGAGCAGTAGCCCACAGCAGCCCCCAGAGAGATAGAGTGAGCGACAGAGAGACAGTGCTATTATCCAGACAACTAACCAAGGGAAAGCACTGAGGAGGGTAGCAAATTAAATTATTTTACTGTGCGCCTCCGCTATTATGTGAGCGCGTCAAGATTCCCGAGTACATGCAAATAAACAAAGGGCTGTTTTAGACTTGACATGCGCACCGGCATAAGATGAAAGTAGGATCTTGCATGCTTTTTAACTGTCAGGATTTCTGTGGATAAAATGTCAAGACTGTTAGTGCCCCAGCCGTTGTTTGATCTGTCTAATTGGCTGATGCAATCAAGGTATTCCATTCGTCACGTTTGAGAAAAGTGGAGCTTTTGGATCTCTGTTATAAGATAGAAAAGGCATAATTACATAGGAACTTGAAGATCAGCTAGCACTTGAACTTTAAATTGTCTGGAGAAGCGATACAAAAATATACATCATGTAGGGCCTGAGATGTTAAAGGGGATTTATTGTTTGTTGTGCAGGTTTCTTGTTGAACTGTTGTGTGATTGTCAGGACTGATATGTTGTGAAACATGAACATGAAGAGGATGTTTGAAATGAAAGCAGGAAATACTAAACTAGGAAGGTGTGAAACGAATATCTAACTCACTGCCGTTACAGAAATGGAATACACAGAAATATTTTGCATGTATGTACACAGCAAAAATGTCGGTGTAAATTTAACACTACTGGTGTACATTTAACACCCTTGGGTGTTTATATGAGTCCACGGGCTCATATAAACACCATAGGGTGTCAAATGTACACCACCATTTTTGCTGTGTATGTACGTACGTATGTATGTATGTGTGTGTGTGTATGTATGTATGTACGTACGTACACTCAGTAGCCACTTTATTAGGTACACCTACTTGCAAATAGCCTGCTCCTCCAAACAGTGAGTCATGTGGCTATGACTCAATATATAAAGCATGCAGACATGGTGAAGAGGTTAGCTGTTCGACCAAACATTGATGTGTGATCTAAGCAACTTTGACTGTGGTTTTCACCCACAAAACTGCCGCTCACTGGATGTTTTTTGTTTATCTTTGTTTTTGTTTAACTTCTCTTTTGTTGAAGCGGATGGGTTACAGCAGCAGAAGACCACGCTGGGTTCCACTCCTGTCAGCTAAGAACAGGAAGATGAGGCTACAAAAGATGATCACCAAAATTCAATGATTGAAGATTGGAAAAAATGTATCTGGTCTGATAATTCTTGATATTTTGCAGTGACATGCAGATGGTAGGGTCAGAATTAGGCATAGACAGCGTGAATCCATGGATCCTGCCTGGTGTCAAAAGTGCAGGCTGGTGTGGGAATGTTTTCTTGGCACACAGTATGCCCCTTGATACCAATTGAGCATCATTTGAATGCCACAACATACCTAAGCATTGTTTCTGACTGTGTGCATCCCTTTATGGCCAGTCTTTTTCAAATGCATACTTCCAGCAGGATAATGCGATAATGTCACAAAGCACGCATCATCTCAAGCTGGTTCCACGAACATGACAGCAACTTCTGTTGACTCCAATGGCCTGCACAGTCCCCAGATCTCAATCCAATAGAGTACCTTTGTAATTAGGGGGTTCGCATCATGAATGTGTGGCCAATGCTTTCGAGTCAGCAGCAACCAAAATCCCTAAGGAATTTTCCCAGAACCTTGTAATGCCGCACAGAATTCAGGCTCTTCTGGAGGCAATAGGGGGTCCTACCTCGTACTAGATAGGTGTACCTAATAAAGTGGCCACTTTATTAGGTAATTTTTTTTAAATTAGGTATATTATATATTTTTAGAATTTTTATATTTGTCCTTTCAGTATATTGTGAAATGTGGATATCTTTATATATTCAGTATCAAGAGTTGACTGTTGGCTGATATGGACAGGTAAGGAAGCAATGGGCAATCAGTGAAATAATATAAGATGCTGAATAGAAGGGCAATGTGGTTTTCTCCTCCATGCTAAGATGTTTCACTCAGTAAATTAAACGCATGAGATAGAGTTGTTGTCAACAGTGTTTGTAATTAAGCGGGATCCACTACAATCGCTGTGAACCATGCAGAATTTCACTGTCTGTTGCCGCGCATCAGTCCAGCGGGGGGCTGATCAAGTCGACATTTCAGTCCTAATTTGTTTACTGTTATGATTGCATTATGCATTAATGATTTTGCAGTATGCTCGCATACTGTGTTGATATCATGTCACGATGATGACTGACAGCAGCTAGCCAGGCCTTGTATCTCGAGTCTGAAAGAAGGCACCTCCTACAGCACAGTGCCCCATCACTTGTGGTGATGGTATCACTGGATTCTTAGGGAGAGCCTTTACTGGCCCACATGAATCTACTTCCACCAGCCAACAGGTTTTTTATGAGAAGCCTTCAATTCAAGTGCTTAGTGAGGCTGAGTCGCTGTCCCTGCATAGCTTTATCCTTTGGCATACGAAGGCTGCACAATGGTCAGGCTTCAGGCTCGGAGTGGGTAATTGACTGTTATGGTATTGACTGCACAGCGGGACACAGTGATTCAGAGCTGCCACTTCATGGGCTTTTCCCTAACAGGGGTCTCATGGTGCTGCTGACATGGTCTTAAACTACTGTATGTTTCTCTATACAAACCTATATACAGTGAGCACCATAATTCATTGGACAGTGACCCATTTTTTGTTTTTTTGGTTCTGTACTCTAGCACTTTGAGTTTGAAAGGATAGAATGAAAATGAGGTTGAGGTGCAGACTGTCAGCTTTAATTTGAGGGTTTTTTCACTGTCCAATGAATTATGGTGCTCACTGTATGTCTGTCTTAATATGTTATGATTTAAAGAAGGCATTCACACTTTTTGCCTTAAATTAAAAGTGGTGAAAACCTGGGGAATTCAGTAACACAGTAATCACACTCTACTTTCATGATATGTGCTAGAGTAAAAATGAGGTCTAAAAGAGCTACTGACAATGAAATTAATCTGATCTGCAATATTAATGCTTCATTGCAAATATTATGATTTTAATTACAGGCATCGTTTATTTATTAACACAAATCTATAATTTGTTATAATTTGTAAATCTAATTTTAATATGCACCCTTCCTTAAAATAGCCATTGAAATGGCAATAGATTTAACTTCAATGATAAAACCCAGTGTGATGGGATTACTGTAAACTGATGGGCAAAAATTGGCTTGATTAGTGCTCCCTTGTAGGTGTAAATGCTGTCAAGTAAAAATCCTCTAAAACCATAACGGGATACTGATGTGAACATACTGTATGTATGAAACATTCCTATGGTGACTGAGATTAACATTTTTTATTCAAGCAAATCTTTTTTTTTAAAATAATGATAAACAAAGAATCCCCCCTGCCCCCAATGGCTGCAGATGTTGCAGCTTCGCCGAAGTTCTGTCAGATCTTCAGCTTGCACAAGGGAAGAAGGAAATCTTTCTTCACAACAAAATATTCAGAAGTCACTGCATGTGGATCGATACACTAGACTGAAGTAAATCTACAGCATGTTTTGTCTGTACAGGCCGACAGGTGCACTGCAGATGAGTCAGGTGATTACTGGGGCTAATAATACATTTAACGGTATACTGAAGTAAAAGACAGGGCTGGCATGCACATTTATAAGTCTCCAAATTGTGTTGATTTATGAGTTCATAAAAACTGTGTATGTTGGGAGAACAACATGGTACACCCCAGAAGGCAGAGAAATTAATTTTTTACACACTTATCCTCACATTTCAAAGAAAATAAACACATTTCAGCCTCACTTCTTCTGAGGTCTGTGCTGTGCCATATGAGATGTGGTAGAGCAGTGCCCTAGGCTACTATACGAAACCTAGCTTGCACAGAAGTATGGTTTACTATACAGTACAACAGCACTGCATTTGGATGTCTGTGTGTAAACTGTAAATTTAGAGTGGCGTTGATCGATTTTTATAATAGAACACGGTTGGCTCCCCATCCACAAGCCCTTACTGGGCCACCATTGAGAACAGCTGCCAGAATATCGGCATCTTGCAAAGCGGCAATACATTGGTCCACTGGAGGAAGGACCATCCCCAAACTATTTGCAATTCTCATCTTGACGGCCTTGCCTTGACTGTACGTTAGCAAACCGATTTGCAAAATGATGCTGGACAGACAGTACTACTGGGCCACTGTGTTGCTTGGTAGATGGGTCTTTTTTTCAATAGGCAGTAATGACTATTCAAAAATAGCCTTGGAACTGTTTCAGTCTGATGCCTGAATCACATGGAAAGTGGCACAATCGGCCCCACCCTTCTGCTCTCGGATTGGCTCTGCGGTAAACAGCCAAGGTTATGCTTAGGCAACGACACGAGTGCAATTCGCACCCGACCAACGCGGCCGACTGGGCTCATTTCTCAGCTGAACATCTGGTCGTTTATGGCCGGCCTTTAAGATATCAAGCCCGACTTACAGAGGAAACAAAGTTCTTCCAAGAACACAGCACTGGCCCATTTAAGGGTGACGCAAATATTGCAAGTGCAAGGAAACAACAGAATGAGAAAATGGCAATAAACAAAAAATAGAGCTGAGGGAGCATGACAACAGAATGGGATCATACAAGGGCTTCCCCCTGTTTCAAATCCCAGCTCGAATGAAGCCTCCCAGCCTGATCATGCCAAAGGTAAGGAAAAATGGAAAGGACCAAAGGCCATGCGATATAATGCAACTTAAGACAGAAGGCAATGAGTAGCACAAGAGGGGGAACTGTACTAAACGTTCCAAACCCAGGCAGGGCCCTGGTGTACCACTGATATTGGCAAAGTGCTAATCCCACAATACTTTAAGGAATATCCAGCTGTATAAATGTATAACACGCAAGGATAAGCTGCCAGAGGAAATTACCATTAAGTCAGAAATAAGCCTCTGGAGGGCTGCTGGATGGCTCATCCTGTTAAAGCCCTGTTCCAGTGTGTGGATGGGCCCCACAGTCTGGCACTGATCCAGGGTATAGATGGGTCCCACGGTCAGGTATTGACCCAGGGATGGGAGGTCTTCAGTCGGCCAGGATAAGATCATCTCATCACGCACCAGCGACCCTCAGTGGTTGATCGGGCACCTGCAAGTCAACCATTTGAGCAGTGGAGTCTTGCTCTGATTCAGGTCTGTGCGAGTGTAACTCAGGAACTGTGGCGCAATCAATAAGAAGTGGCTGACATCACGTGCTTAGGAGGAGAGCGCACACTTTCCCAAAAAGATAGCGGAGGTTGCAGAAGTGGACACTGATAAATCCAATTTGGCATTCCAAACTGGGGACAAAAGGGGGAGAAAGCACAGAAAAATGAATAATCCACTGGAATAAAACAACCCCAGTCCAACAGGGGAGGTTTTCTTCCAAACGTTCCTCCAATCTTTTATAATAAGCAATTTTTTTTACAGCATATTGTGGGTGAAAAAAAACAAGCTGGTCTGGTAATTAAGAACTGAAACCAAGAACAGAAATATATCTGCAGCACCTAGAGGCCTTGAGTAGCCCACCTCTGTGTCCTCGCCTCATTAGTTTTCTGCTCTCAGGCCAAAAAGAAAATAAAATTGAATGGAAAAAGGAGTGTGCCCACGGAACAAACCCAAGTGATCCCTCCTGCTGTCTGTGGATGTGACGGATCTGCACAATGATGTGAACACTGAGCCCTGCGCCCACTGAGCGTCTCCCCATTAGGGGCAGGGGGTGGGGGTTAGTGGATTGGCTGTCAAAAAGATTTACCAAATAACAAAACTGGCGGGCATAAAATCATCATGTTGATGGGGTGGATATCCCTCGGGTTGTTTGTGGTAATCGGACCTAATGCGACTCTCTTGGCTGCAAATGATTGGGCGGCCTCCTGTAATTCACCCCATAATCTTGGTGCCGTTGGTGGGAACTATGTTTGTTTGTCGCTAAGGACTCATTGAAGGAATGGCCGCTGTCTTATCGTATGGGGTGCCGTTGGTCTGTCTCTTTCAGCTCCATGAGTGACATACATAGCAGTTGCTGAGAGCCAAGGACCCGTCAACAAGGGGTTTACTGGGGGAAGCGTGTGCTTGATGGGGGAGGGTCCAGTTCACAGGACACCATGGGAATCAACCAATCAACCAGCCGTTGGTGTGCATGGAGTATTTCCCCGATTTCCTCCAATCCCCCCCCCAGGCTCATGTTAAATGATATGCATGTTTCACAAGAAAAAAAAAAAGCAATCGGGTGATTCCGGGAGAAAATTTCTTCTCATTGAATAAGTTTTCATTGATCAAAATCTTGGTCTCAATTGGGTCATGTTTGAATACTTTGACTTAAATTGGCATGTGTATCCTGTATAGCACACACACACAGTGGCACCCCCAGCTGTACGCAGAGTACGCAGTCTGCGTACCTTAGCAACAACAGCAAAATTAGTATTTCCATTAAAACTGACGTGAATTGTCAAATTCTATGCGTCTCTGTTTCTACGATGTTGAGGAATGATATTTGCTTATTCGTCTTCGTTGTATTGCCTGGTTATTGTATTTTCCAAGTTTTGCATATTTGCATAAGTAGTGGCTTTGTTTTCATGTAGCCTATGGCTTGGCCTCCTACGCTTGTTGCGTACCCCGGGAAGAATCCTGCGGGCGCCCCTGCACACATGCACTATATAGAACAACATTTTAAAATATTTGCAAAATTTCTAAAAGTAGTTTTGAGATAATTAAATTATTAATTTTAATTCTTAATTAATCAATGCAAATAATTAATTTTCCAAGGTTACATTATGGGTGACAAAATAAGAAAGATCTGAGAGGTCTAGATTGAAAAGGAGCCATTTTCCCCTGGAATTATCCAATCCTGGCTTGCACAGCAACAAGGCCCAGCCATTAGGCTATACTGTAGCTGCGGGTGTGCGGCAATGCAATAGCGTACTGTCAAGGTTTGTTCCATCATTATGGCCCTCCCCAGCATGCTGGAAAGCACACAACACCTGCCACAGATGGAGGCATCTGAGCGCGGGCGGGTGGGATCGCGGGATCCACGGCTATAATTATTCTTCAGCATTGCGTGTGCGCTTGACCCTGTAATTGCAGGGTACAAACCGAAATGAAATATTAATGAAAACTTCACTCACCTATTCTGGTTAATGGTAAATGTTCTTTTTTTCTCCCCTGCACACCAAAGTGCTACAGGTTGTGAATGTGCTCCCCCTTTTCAATTTGCATAAACAATCCATTTTTTTTATTGTTTGTTTCCAACACAAAAGCTCTAAACTGGCCGATGTTTAGGCATGTTCCTGGATGTGCGTCTGTGTGAAAGGCAGGAGCAGCACCGCTGAATTCTCCCAAAGGTTCCATTTAATGGGACGTGTTACATTTTTCTGGACGTCATTTTTCTTTGTCGTCACGAACGACATCTGGAGGAATCAGTCAAGTTTTTCTTCAGAAGGCGTGAGCAGGTGTGCACGCATGCACCTGCACACACACACTCACACTTACGTGTTTTCACACTTGCGCAGTTGCCCAGATGAGTCTGGGAGGATAGTCACCCTCGTGGGAGTTTCCAGCAGTCTGCCCAGTCGTTTCAGCAACTATGCGTGGAGGGAAATTTTCACAGGTTCAAGACAAAAGTGGGGCACAGCTGTCATACCCGTGAGCGAGGTACTTGATGCACTTCAGTGAATAGCTGGAGAGAACGTATGGCAGGAGCTACATCCCAGCGCGTTTGTTTAAGAAATAAAGCATTGAATGTTGTCTTGCTCTCACAGCAAATAGATGAGCAACACTTTATCACTTCCATTATCTAACCCTGTAGCAGCATCCCCACTTTACCAAGTGATTACGAAGGTTTTCGAGCTGACGACAAACTTAATAAGCATACACGTTTCCAGTGACCTGCCCCTTATTAAAATGTACCTTGGCCTATTTGTTCAAGTATGAAATTGTTTTAAACAGACGTCAGGACAACTACATGTACACTGTAATTAGTGCTGCTCATGTCAGGGCTACCCAGCCCTTCCTGAAAGAAACCTTACAGGTATTGGCTGCCTTTGATGTCACAGCCCAACAGGGAGATGCCAAGGGGGTTGGAAGTGAGGGAAGGGGGAGTGTCAATCCCCTGACAAGATTGACAGAAAGCTTGAGAAGAGCCACTCAGAATGCTGACCTAAGAGACCAATAAACACAGGCTCCTCTCCAGACAACCAACCACCTGCCCCGGGGAATTCTTCTGTCACTTCAATTTTCCCATCCAGCTAAATGCACATGCCACCCGTCCCCACCAGCTGATATCCCAGCAAAGAACATTTGCAGAATGTCAGGGTAAATGTTTCCCTACAAATACATATCCCAGATTCCTGGTTGTCCCTTGTGTTTTTTAAGTAATAAGGAACTTTGCATGAACATTCCTAGAGTTTTATTCGGTTTAGTTATTATGGTTAAGAATAATTTCAAATGTTAATTCATGATGTGATTCATGATATTGACATATTGACATTCAGAACATGCTTAAAATCTATATGAAACGTATCCTGGCACAATGTGTTTTCATGACCAAATAATAACCATCAGTGGTTGTGACCAGTAAGTTTGCCTGGAATGGTTTGTTATGGCTTTGACTGAAATTATTGTAGATATGTTCTTACAGTCATATGTTCTTCCAGGATTAATAGGATTGTGAGGTTAGAAGCAGAGCTGCTAATCCACTAGTGGTGCTAAAACAGTTAATGACATTTGGAGGACTAATTATGGCCTGATCCCCTACCGTAAGCTTTAAAAGCCTCGACCTTTTAGGATAAGCTCCAGCTTTTCTCCCCCCCCCCCCCCCCCCCCCCCCCCGCCGGTCGGAGTGAAGAGACGGCTGGCGTCACTCTGTCCCGGCTACCTCACCAACTGCCGCTCGTCTGATTTGCAGGGTCAACTTCCACAGATTAACGTTTAAGCAAACTATCCATTTATGCAGCGGGACGCACACTGACACACGTTAAGGTTAGCCTTCCTATTATGTTCGGGTCTTTATGACCCAAAATTACTTTTTGTTTTTGTATAACTTTAAATTGGTGATTTCCTTCAGCAGACGCCTTTTGGACATCCTACAGAATTAGAAAAAAAGGTATTTGGAACTTTTATGTTTTTTTTCTATTGACCTGTAACAAGACCTTAACACAAATGGCAGTAAAATGCTAACATAATATAGAATAGAATAACTTTTATTTTCCCTTTCGGGAACTCCAGTTGTAGCCACCAACAACAACAAAAAAAGACATAGACAGTCGGGCAGACCCACAACACACAAACAAACACACCAAATAAAGACATACAATATCAAATTAAGTGAATTAAATTGGAATACAGCCATGACTAAAAATAGCCCCCACTGTCCCGAGATGTCTAATGTCATTTAGCAGTCCAACACACAAACTCCGCCTCTTCCTCCATACACGCAGTGTTGCGGTCTCTGTACTGTTGAAACGGAGCACCGAACTGCATCAGCCTTCCCACTCGTCGCCTCACTACTCCCCCGCACCATCTTCTCCTTCCCTTCCATGGTTGCCCTTTGAAGACCGCCTGCACTCTCTGATCAGTCCCGACATCTTCAACTCCGGTGAAGAGCGATGGTAAACTTTTCTGCTGCAGATCCAACGGACATTCCCAAGCATATGTTGCGAATGCGTCTCCATGGTGATGTCCACAAACAAAATTATACCGGTGAGACAATTCGCCAATATCATCAAAACAAGTAGCAGGAGTGCCCCAAAAAATCTCCAGTCCGCCTCCCCGCACCACAACAGACACACAGCGCATGAAAAAACAAAAGTCAAAAGCCCGACACAACAAAATACATTCAAATTAACAAACACGAACACGAGAGACAGCTGGACTACATATCGCCATTACGGTGCCATGTGACATGTGACGTTGATATGAAGGTTAAGTACCTTGTTTGCAGTTACAATGGAAGCGCAGCGCAGATTTGAACCCGCTGCTGTCATTTGAACAGATTTGAACATTACTTAACTGCTGTGCTATGTCGCCATGGCCAGAAATGTGGCCAGCATGACTGACGACTGGCATTACAAGATTTATGCCACACGTCATGGCTGGCAGCCCTTAGCATGATCAGTTAGGTATGCTAAGTTAGTTCTTCATTGTGGTTGTGTATGGTGGTACTCCGCTGTTGTAGATGATGGGCGGGCAGGGGAGTACTTATGGCAATTGTGCACACAGGAGTTTGTTTATCACTGCAGACTGGCCACTTGGCATCCCAGGTGATTGGAGCAGGTCTCCCCTTAAACCATGCCATTAGCCTTGATTACACATTGTGCCTAACGAGGGAAAGAGTTCTATAGTGGGCCTCTCACTTTGTGTGTGTGCGTGTGCTTAATATGCAAGTTTGTGTGTTATACGTGCATATGACCCTGACATCATTTTGTGCCTATACGTGTGTCCATATGTCAGCATATGTGTGTGCATGAGAACATACAGAACATACACAGTTCAGAATGTCGCCCTCCATTTACGGATATCAAGATAATATTGTATATATTGCCAAAATTGAAATGTTGGAAGGCCGCAGAGGCCTGCGTTTCAGCAGAGAGGAAGGTGGGTGTTCTCCGGGACACTGACTCCACTGCAGTTTAAAGGCACGGCTTCAAACTGCATGGACCGAATGCTAATGGCAGGCTCCAGGTCCCCCGAAGTTGGTCTGTAGAGGAACAGCTGAGATGGAGGAAGCTTCTCTGGCAGCACGGTGCCCACGGCTCTCAGCCGTCGCAACAGTCATCTCCCCACGTGGCGTGTAATCGTGTAGTGGTTAATTATGGAACATCCTGAATTCACTTTAACAGGAAATGCTAGATTTGGTGGAGATGCTTATTTCCCTTGTGTTTAGTGTTGAGCAATATTTTTTAATACCCAAAATCTACTTTAGTTTTCTACTCAATAATTTTTCCTGCTTGTGAAGATTATTTCTTAATCCAATGCAAATACATTTATTTACCACCATGCTAGTTTACTTAAATATCCCCATTTAAACCCTTAAACATATTCTATATTGGATAATAATTTGTTTAATGTCATCCTTTGTTCTTTATTTTAAAGAAGGATTGTTTTTGCACCGATATCAGAAAGGGAGAAAGGCAATGTTTATTCGCTTTTCGGAGCGAGGGTAGGCTACTGTAGGCAGAAAATGGGATGGGAGGGGTGCTTGTGTGGTTCCGGGTGAGTAAACCAATCATGGCAGAGCATCTGAAAAGAACCTGACCCGACCACCCAACCAGGTTGTTCAGCTCGAAGGTTAAAATACTCACTGGATTTATATATTTTTAAATATATTGCAATACGTTTTCCCTTAAAAAAACCTTACCAACATGTTTGGTTGACCTTGTAGAAAAATATAAAATTGACAAAAAATGGTGGTGATATGGGACCTTTAAGTATAGGCCTATTTTGTGATTTTAGATATTCCCCTGTGAAACAAATGCATTATTACATTGATAGTATATACAGACGGGTGACAAATTAAAGGAAAACCCAACATAAAGTGTCTTAGTAAGGTGTTGGGCCACCACGAGCCACCAGAATAGCTTTAATGCGCCTTGGCATAGATTCTACCTCTAGTCTAGCATAGATAGCATAGTCTCTGGAACTCTACTGGAGGGATGGAACATAATTCTTCCAAAAGATATTCCCTCATTTGGTGTTTTGATGATGGCGGTGGAGAGCGCTGTCTAACATATTGGTCCAAAATCTCCCATAGGTGTTCAGTTGGGTTGAGATCTGGTGACTGAGAAGGCCATAGCAGATGATTCACATCATTTTCATACCTTTCAGTGACCCCTCGTGCCCTGTGGATGGGGGCACTGTCATCCTGGAAGAGACCACTCCCATCATGATAGAAATGTTTCATCATAGGATAAAGGTGATCAGTCAGAATAACTTTGTATTGATTTGCAGTGACCCTTCCATCTAAGGGGACAAGTGGACCCAAACCATGCCAGAAAAATGCCCCAAACAGCATAACAGAGCCACTGGACCCCCACACTGTAGGGGTTTTTCCTTTAATTTGTCACCCGTCTGTATGTTTTTGCAATATCAATGCAAAATAGATATATTGTCTTCCACGGCAGTGGTAGTGGGGAATTGGCAATAGGCAGGGTCGCAATGCGCACTTGAAGGGACTAAAAAGAGGTCATTTGATTGCCTATTTGATTGAACTGAAGTTCCCTAACGGGAAATAAAAGTTATTCTATTCTTTGGTTGAATCCAGTGGAAAAAACTTGATAAACACCACTGATAAACATTCAGCCTAACCCAACCAATTTGAACCTGCACAGCATGCCGTGTGCTTCTTGCCTCTGGTCACAAAAATAACAAAATTCAGTAGCCACGTGCAGTGCGCCATGCCCTGCGCAATTGACTGTGCCTATTCGCCGTGCACCAGAAAATAGAGCCCTTTGAGTTGATTTGGCTTATCAGTATCAGTATTCCATAGACCGACTGCTTTACACCAGGGCTGCCTGTAATGGACTCCTCGTCTTGGTCTCTATCACATACACGCACACACACATGCTCGTTCACATCAAAATTAATTATGCACACTCATGAAGAACATATGCTGTAGAAACGCATGAATGCACTCACACATGCACACTGTCACAAATGAACTGGAAGATGGTGAGCTCTGGCCACACACCACACTCACACACACACACACAGACACATAGACATGCACACTGTCACAAATGAACTGGAAGATGGTGAGCTCTGGCCACACACCACACTCACACACACACACACACACACACACACAGACACATAGACATGCACACTGTCACAAATTAACTGGAAGATGGTGAGCTCTAGCCAAACACCATACTCATACTCACACAGGCACATGCGCGCGCACACACACACACACACGCTCACATGCACACTGTCACAAATGAACTTGAAGATGGTGAGCTCTGGCCACACACCACACTCACACACACACACACACTGTCATAAATGAACTGGAAGATGGAGAGGTCTGGCCCCACACACACACACACACACGTACACACACACACACACACACACACACACACGTACACAAACACACACATGCATGCACACAGACAGACAGACAGACACACACACACACACATACTCGGGAGCTAACAGGAGTGTGTCTGGGGCAGTGGCCCGAGCTTTGTTTTGCCTCCCTCATTGCTCCTGCTGCTCCTCATTATGTGGGGTTTGATTAGGGAATGTTCTGGACTCACTTCACTGGAAGTGGCCAGTTTGATGTGCTATTCAACCTAGCACTTCATGCTGAATGAGCATATTCTTACTCAAATATTATGCAGACGCATACAGGCATGCTCGCACACACACACATACACATGCACACACACAATTTCACACACAGAATAGTTGTTTACATATATTTCTAGTCTAACCACATTTTGTCAAAGAATAGCTCCGTAGTCCCGCCCCCTCCTATCCCTGGCTGGTCCCGGAAGACTGCCGGAAGCCATTACTTTTCCCCACTCCATGAACAGCCCCTCACCCTTATGATGATATATGGTATTGTATGGACCAAAAGTTTTACATATACTGTATGTGATACATAGTCCATTACATACTCATCACTGCGTTTAAATCGATAGCTGCTACATTATGGAAAGGATGTGCTTTGTCTTGTCTGTTCTGTAGTAATCTTGATGATGTCTCTGTATGCACTTATTGTACGTCGCTTTGGATAAAAGCGTCTGCTAAATGAATGTAATGTAATGTAAATCAAATTTTAATCGTATAATTAACGGAGTTTGAGAAACATAACTACACTACCCAGAATCCCCAGTCGTACATAGCAAACAAACATAGCTAACGAAGTAACGAAAATGGCTAACACTCGGTCTGCTCTCGTAACTTATTATGGAAGCTACCGGGCAAAGAAGTAGCTACCAGTGTGAGCAAGTGAGTAGACCGGATGTTGTAGTCGTTTTGGTTGTTTGTTTTTAAACGCTCTTGTTGTTTATTTGTTGGACATAATTTCAAATGACCAATTTTATAAATTATTTAAAAATATGACAACCCCTCTCTTGGGTGTTTTGAACGTCTAGCTGCCTGAATATAGAAAAAAACTTTTTCAGTCCATTGACATTATATTTTTTCTGAAAAGTGGCACCAGAAGTTCATCACCAAAGTGGGCGGGACTATGGAGCTCTATAGAAATAACCTGCCTACTTTTATGTGACGGGGATGGACCAGATGCGACCGTGAGGGGATGAAAAAGTTACCCACTAGACGTGGTATAACCACTAGATATAAGGGGGAAGAGGAGTCCGCAAACGGAACAAAGAAAATAAACAAATGGGAAAAAACTCCCGGCGTAAAGCCAACAGAAAACAACCCAGAAAAGAGGGCAAAAAAGGCTCGAGACTCGAGCAGAAAAAGAAATGAAAAACCTCTAGCTCGATAAAAAAACAAACGAGCTACACGAAGAGGGAATATGAAAAAGGTAAACAGAAGTTACTGCCTCAAAGAGGACAGATAAGCAACAGAAGAAAGAACCAAGAAAAGAGCGAAATAAAAGGAAAGAAGGATCCTACGGATCTAATCCTGAACTCTTTAAACTAAGAAGGTTCCTGTGTTTCTTTCAGACATAAAAGAAATGCAGTCCTCTGGCTATACCGTTTACCTGGCTTAACGTGGCAAAGAATTACACAAAAGCAAGGAGCAGAGAAAACGCCCTGCTTAAGTAGGAGCATGGGCCTGCAGCTAATTAAGACAAATTCATCATGTTGTGGGGGTGATTTGCTGCAGGAGGGACTGGTGCACTTCATAAAATAGATGGCATCATGAGGAAGGAAAATTATGTGGATATATTGAAGCAACATCCTGAGACATCAGCCAGGAAGTTAAAACGTAGTCGCAAATGGCTCTTTCAAATGGACAATGACCCAAAGCATACTTCCAAAGTTGTGGCAAAATGGCTCAAGGACAACAAAGGCAAGGTATTGGAGTGGCCATCACAAAGTCCTGACCTTAATCCAATCGAAAATCTGTGGGCAAAACTGAAAAAGTGTGTGCGAGCAAGGAAGCCTACAAACCTGACTCAAGTTACACCAATTCTGTCAGAAGGAATGGGCCAAAATTCCAGCAACTTATTGTGAGAAGCTTGTGGAAGGCTACCCGAAACGTTTGACTCAAGTTAAACAATTTAAAGGCAATGCTACCAAATAATAACAGAGTGTATGTAAACTTCTGACCCACTGGGAATGTAATGAAAGAAATAAAAGCTGAAATAAATAATTCTCTCTAGTACTATTCTGACATTTCACATTCTTAAAATAAAGTTGTGATCCTAACTGACCGGGAATGTTTACTAGGATTAAATGTCAGGAAAAAAACCTGGCGCAGGAGTAATTATAGCGCCATACCAAGGGATTTTGCGCCCATAGCAAGTGAACTGGGCGGGTTGGTCTTAAGATGTGTGGCCAGGAAAATTTTTGGCGCATTGCTATCTTGAGCCAGCAGAAAGTGTTGGCGCTAAAACCACCACAAACCTGGTCTAAAGTTATCTCGCAGTTCTTTACATGTTATTTTAACGCGTACACCCTCCTATCTGTTACACACAGGGGCGCACACAAGCATAACTAAAAATATCAAGATTACAATGTGAAATATTATTATTGTGTAGGCTATATCAAAAAATGGATAATAATGAAAGGGTCCATAGGTCAAAGACCACATACCTGTCCCTCAGCGAAGGAGAATGCCGCATGAAATTGCTTTCAGTCTACTCCATATAAACATCCAGGTGATGTGCGATGGTAAGTGTAAGGTTACATGTAGACTATTTGCAATTATCCTGGATCCTGACTTAGCCTATATTTGCCAATAGTTACTGTAATCTTTTGGGGGGACAGTCTTCTGTTACGGGACAATTCTGTTACTAGCCTATATCAAGCCTAATGAGTAAATTGTCATTTACACCTAATGCAGGAATTGTCATTCAATGGAAAACTCCCGCGCTGCAATAGACAGACAGTTGAGTTCTGAAAATGTGCTTCAGATATCATTAGGCTACAATACAGCTCTCTTCATATAGGCCTACAGCCTGTAAGTAAAAAATGGTTTTGACTGAAAAAAGTTCAAAACCTTGTCCAGTTAATATTGCATTTATTGTTTTTAAAATGGCTTAGGCTACAGTCCCCGGGATTTGCTGTGCATACGTTGTTTTCGATAGCCTACAGTTAAAAAACAGAGATTCATTTAAATTTCACAGAATTTTAACCTTATTCTTCGCCCTTCATATTTTTTAAATTACAATGACCAGGTTTCCACACTCTCAGATTATTAAAACCCCACTGATTTCACCTGTTATTCCATAACTGAACAAAAAGATTTTAAAGAGAACTAAGAGTCTAATTAGAAACAAAAACAAATTTGCAGCACATTACACAATTAATTCACGATAAATTTTAATGCCATTCTCTGCATGTGAACTTTAACTTAATGCAGGGGCAGGTCTGTTTCACCTGCTAAAATCAAACTTTTTACGGTCTTCCGGAAAGTGGACATGGAGTATAGACATTGAGATTGAGATTGAGTACAAATACCTGGGAACAATCATTGACCACCGGCTGGCTTGGAATAACAACACAGACAGAATATATGGCAAGGGACAGCAAAGGCTTTTTTTATGAGGAAACTTAGATCGTATAACGTCGATCACACACTGCTTGCTCTCTTTTATAAAAGCTTTATATAAAGCATCCTGACCTTCTGTATTGCAGCTTGGGAAGGGTCTTTGTCAGTCCAAAACTAAAGTAAACTCAACAAAATCATCAGCATATCAAACAAAATTGCCTCTGCCAAATTCACAACCATTACCACCATAAGTGATAAATCAGATCAAAAACGTCTACGACGTATAAAAAAAGCCAAGTTACTCACGCATAGCCTACATAGCCATGTCTATAAGTCCTTAATTCCAACTTGCAAAAACTAGGCCTGCCTTTAAAAGTATTGATATCAAAATGTGGTCAAGTCACAACTAACAATATTGCATTACATTACATTACATTCATTTAGCAGACGCTTTCATCCAAAGCGACGTACAGTAAGTGCATACAGAGACATCATCAAGATCACTACAGAACAGACAAGACAAAGCACATCTTTCCCATAATGTAGCAGCTATCCCTAGTAATGAACGTTGACTGTAGTTCACAGTAAGCTGTGGGTAAATCAGCAATACTACACTTCTATTCTAAATACTATTATAAACTATAATAAACAGACAGGAAAAACACAGGGAACTAGTAAACACAGGGAACTGATATTCCTAGGTTAGAATAGCAGTCAAGGTGGAGTCTGAAGAGGTGTGTCTTCAGGCCTCGACGGAATGCAGGCAGGGTTGGAGTAGAACGTAGGGGAATGGGAAGTTCATTCCACCACTGAGGAGCTAAGGTGGAAAAACTCCGCAGTCGGGACAAGCGAGAGCCTTTGACACGGAGGGGGGGAAGTGCCAGTCGCCCTGCTGTAGAAGAGCGAAGTGGTCGAGCAGGAACATAGTTCTGGATTAAGTCCTGCAGGTAGGCGGGGCCTGTCCTATTGGCTGCAGTGTAGGCCAGGGTCAGAACTTTGAACTTGATCCTGGCTGCAACTGGCAGCCAGTGGAGTGACCTCAGCAGGGGGGTTACATGGGAAAATTTCGGGAGGTTGAACACAAGCCGGGCAGCTGCATTCTGGATCAGTTGAAGAGATATTGCCTATCGTAGCTCACACTAAATAAACTAGCTCTATTCCAAAGCAATGCTATCCAAACTTTCCTAAATTATTTAATGCAACTTGGCCCTGTGTTTCTTCATCTTAGCATGTGAAGAGATTGTGCCTCATGGAACAAAATATGATTTCAATGAATGTTTTTTTACAGTTGATGAATAATTACACTCCAGAAAGGATATGGTTGTACTTTGTTGGCAAGTTTACTTTAGAAAATGTACAGGTTTTAAAATGTTAACTGCTGCTACAGAATTCTGTACAATTCACAAACAGACATTTATATCAAGAAACATCATGTACAATAGAGAAAGGGGTGATGAATAAATAAAAGCAGATAAAAATGAGTAATATTTTTACCTAGGAAATAGCGTACATATAGCATTTTTACAAATGTATCCAGACATGTTTGTGGGTCAGATGGTGGCAAATAAGTAATCGTACCAATTTTCTTAACATAATAGTATTTATGATATTTGCAAACAGAATTTTGTGAACACAAGGATATCTATGCTCTGTAGGACCACACAGGTTTTGATAGAAATCCAAATAAATGAATCAATAAATACATAATAATAATAATTATAATAATAATGATAATAATACATTTTATTCATTCTGTGCTTTTCATAGATCCAAAGCAGTGGATTCAGAGAAGTGTTCAAACATGCCCTATAGTGTAGTAATGTTTCTGTTTAATTTCTAAGTGCAACACATCTGAATCAGAGAATTTCCACTATAAATTATTTTCATTTTGCAGTTTGATGTGGCACATACAGTTTCATTGACCACATTCTCTTGAGATGGTAAGATGAAGAAACACAGGGCCAAGTTGCATTAAATAATTTAGGAAAGTTTGGATAGCATTGCTATGGAATAGAGCTAGTTTATTTAGTGTGAGCTACGATAGGCAATATTGTTATTTGTAACTTGGCCACATTTTGATATCAAGACTTTTAAAGGCAGGCCAAGTTGGAATTAAGGACTTATAGACAGCGCTATGTAGGCTATGCATGAGTAACTTGCCTTTTTTTTAACGTCGTAGACGTTTTTGATCTGATATCACTTTTTTTTTGCTAACTAATGATGAATAATGCATGAAGATAAACACAGAGAGAGACATGCATTCCAAAGAAATGCATGGAGACATTTGCGTAACCGTAACGCCCTTTATTGACAAGAATGAGAACAGTTATCCTATTACAGACAGCACACAATTACATTAAAAGAGTTTGTAGATGAGCAGTATTTAATGTGTAATGAAATACAATGAACAGCACCACCTGAGCTATGGATCATGAAGAAGCATGTAAATTAATGAACCAAGTCTATATGGAGACATGCATGCACAATGGGCTAGACGCAAACACATTCTAGCTGAAAGACATACAGCCTAAATAGCTAGTACAGCCTAAATAGTTTGCATCAGTAAAATATGGAAATACAGTTTTAAAATAGGGCTATTAGTATAATATAGAAAATGAAATACATTTAACGTTAGGCTATTCAACACTGGATTGCCGGATGCGTAACTCCAACCTTACATGTGTGGGCTATGAGCTAGCGAGCGAGCTAGTGAGTTCATAAGCACAGCAGAATTCCTTCACATTTTTTTCCGGTAGTGTAGAACGTTATCTGCGGGAAATGTTTTGGTACCGGACAGCTAGGTTTAGTTTAGTTTTCTGTAGTGCAATGAATGTAGGCTATAAGGCATGTTGATTTGCTTCGTAGTAGCCTAGCTTGTATCTGCTTCCTGACTAGAAGCAGACTGACGTTTCTCTGGAAAACAAGCTTAGTTGGACAACGCATATTTCCCAGGAATCTTAGCCAGAAAGAAAACAATAGATACTACTAAGAAAGTACATACCAGAGATTATTCTTCTTATTATTATAATTATAATTATTATTATAATTAAAAGTGTTTGCCGTAAGCTACATTATCTGCAGAGTAGCGTAGACTAGAGGCACATTCGGAGGCTATTGTTTTTTTGTTTTTTTAAAGTGACTAACCATGAATCAGATATGTTTGGGGAATTGGCCGTTTATAAATCCGATCTCTTAAAGGATTGCAGCTCATAGGAGGCAATTATCAATTCTTAATGTAGGCTATTATCGTAAACTCTTAATTTTCCTAGTAGTTAATTTTATGGTGACATTGTGTTATGTGTGAAAAGGATAAAGTGAACAGAGCTGAAGTGAAGAAATTAATGAATAAAGAATAGTTGGCCGAGGCAAGGGTACGTTGAGGTTCGGTTTCCACAGTCAGTCAGTCATGACCGCAAGAGCAGAGCGTAACACCCTCCCCAAACCAGACAAGAGCGAGCGTCCGGTTTGGGGAGGGTGTGATATAGTACAAGTGAAATACAAGTGAAACATTGAACAGTTAATATTGGAAACCTCTTTTGCCTTTGTAATAATAATAATAAACTTTATTTGTATAGCACCTTTCATACATAAAATGCAGTGTGCAAGTGCTTCACAACAATAAAAACAAAATACAGAGACATTATATAAAAAGTAAATTAAAATTGAACAATGTTAATAAAAAGTTAAAACAGTTATAATAAAACGCCCCACAAAACAAATACCCCAACAAACACTCCTACCACAAACAGCCTGCTACCTGCCATCTGCTACGCACCGTACAGCCTCTCTCTCTGGGTGATAATATACCTGCCAGCTCCGCTGCAGGTGCCTGCAGCTCCGCTGCAGGACTTTTGTCCCTCCTTCGAGGTATATTTGCCCATGGGTGGGAGCAGCATACAGCCTCTACAGTTTGAATCACTCCGCAGAGTGACGAACCCGTCTGTCCCTAGTCAAACTTTTAAGTTGAGCGCCCTACTGGCCTCTTTCTACGTTTTGATTTTCATTTGCCCATGGGTGGGAGCAGCATACAGCCTCCACAGGTTGAATCACTCCGCAGAGTGATGAACCCATCGGTCCCTAGTCAAACTTTTAAGTTGAGCGCCCTACTGGAAAAATAATAAATAAATAAAAGATAAAACAGCTTTAAAAAGATAAATAAGCTTAAAGATAAATCAATTAGAAAAGAATAAAATAATAAAAACTGGGATAAATAAGATGGAAATAAGTAAATAAAAGCACTAGTACATGGTAAGAAAATTTAATTAAAAGGCAGAGCAAGCTAACTGAAGGCAAGTTTAAATAGGTGTGTTTTAAGAAGTTTCTTAAAAGTGTTAAGAGTTTCAGCCTCTCTGATATTGCCTGGTAAGGCGTTCCAAAGCCTAGGGGCATAAAAGCTAAAACCGCCTCACCGCTCCTCTTACGGTTTACTTTCGGAATCACTTAAAGAGAAGCAGTGGAGGATCTAAGGGTTCTACTAGGCACATGTTCCTGAACGCAGTCACATGTTGGTGCTAAACCTTTTGTCGTTTTAAAAATGAGAAGAAGAACCTTAAAATCTATTCTAAAACGCACAGGTAGCCAGTGTAGTTTAAGGAGTGTGGGGGTAATGTGGTCTCTCTTTTTTGTGCCAGTCAATACCCTTGCAGCCGCATTCTGAACTAACTGTAGTTTTTTAATGCTTTTTTGGGGGAGACCAGAGAGAAGGCTATTGCAGTAGTCAAGGCGACTTGTGATAAAAGCATGCATAAGCTTTTCTGCGTCTGCTTGTCGGAGGAAAGGTCTGACCTTTGCAATGTTTCTTAAATGAAAGAAGGCAATTTTAGTAACATTTCTTATATGGGGCTCAAAGGTTAGGTCATTATCTATAATAACGCCTAGATTCTTGGCTTCCCGATTACTGCACAGGCCCAGATGCTCTAGGTTTTTTGATATTGCATCTCTTTGAGGTCTTGGTCCAATCAAAATGGCCTTTGTTTTGTCATCGTTCAACTGGAGAAAATTCTGGGACATCCACATTTTTATATCTTTCAGACACTTCTCCAGTGAGCTGAGGGGACTTGTATCACCAGGTAACACAGAAATGTACAATTGTGTGTCATCAGCATAGCTGTGGAAATTGACACTATGCTTTCTAATGATGTTACCCAGTGGTAGCATATACAAAGAGAACAGTAAAGGCCCAAGAATAGATCCTTGAGGGACCCCACATGTAATACTAACCATGTCAGACACAGCGTCTCCTAGTGCAACAACAAATCCTCTCCCAGTAAAGTAAGATTTAAACCACTCTAGTACTGGTCCCGAAAGACCCACCCAATGTTCCAGACGGTGCATTAAAATGTTGTGATCCACTGTATCAAACGCAGCACTCAAGTCCAGTAAAACTAGAACAGCAACACCACCACTGTCAATGGTTACCCCGCAGGTCATTTACAACCTTTACCAGGGCAGTCTCTGTGCTATGGTTAGATCGGAAGCCTGATTGGTATTTCTCAAGGGTGTTGTATCTAATCAGGAATTGATTCAGTTGTCTAAAAACTATTTTTTCAAGGATTTTGTGTCATGGTTTGTGACCTTTTTCCCTTGCGGTCGTGTTCCTCGGTCGCCACAAGTGGGCGCTGCTTCGTTGGTGGAGTTTTGGCTCCGTTCCTTCTTCTCGCGAAGAAGTCCCATCTACGTTGCACAGCTGTACATGGTTGCTATATAAGCCTTCTGTTTCCTTCATTTGGGGCTTCGAGATTGATTGTTGATTGTGATTGATTGTTTGTACTGTGGTGTATTTTTGGCATTATTTGTGCTGTTGTGTGTGCGGTTTATTTTTGCCCTTTTAAAGTTTTAGCCTGTATAATAGGTCTAGAGTTAAGGAGACCATTTTGCTCCGTTGTGCTATATTGGAGTTTTGCGGGACTTGCCTTTGTGCTTTGAGCTTTCAGGATTAATTCCTTTTTTGTGTGCTCGTTTCAGTCTCCGCTTTCTGGTATTACCTTTGTTTGTTTGCTGCCTAGATCTTTTGCCTGTTTCTGTCTCTTTTTCCTCTCTCTGTTTGCTGTCTTCCGTGAAAGCTAGAGGAGTCTTTGTTTGTGTATATTTGTATGGTAGTTTCTTACTAAGAGACAGGGCGTTTTATCATACTGACTTTAGGGCTTTATTTATTCTTAGAGGCAGGGCTTGTATTAGTGTTTGAGCTTGCGCTAGTCTGTTAGCCGATAATTCCGGTGCAGCTGTCCTTTCGTATTCTTGTGCCTTTATCCGTATATGGAGTTTGACGATTTTGTTCAGAACTGTAGTTCAGTTTCGTCTGTCGGTGCATGTCTTGTGCTTTTATCCGTATATGGAGTTTGACGATTCTGTTCGGAACTGTAGTTCAGTTTCGTCTGTCGGTGCATGTCTTGTGCCTTTATCCGCATATGGAGTTTGACGATTCTGTTCGGAACTGTAGTTCAGTTTCGTCTGTCGGTGCATGTCTTGTGCCTTTATCCGTATATGGAGTTTGATGATTTTGTTCGGAACTGTAGTTCTGTTTCGTCTGTCGGTACATGTCTTCCCTTAGGGAGACTGGACGATTTTGTGGACATGTTTGTGTGTGACTGCGAGTCTCTGAAAATAGCCTTGGAACGTTAGTTTTCTGTTCCATTTCACCTCGTAACATTTCCACTTATTGAGAGGCTAGGGCGTGTATTTTCTACTAAGCTTGTGTGGTCATCTTTGCTAGTAAAGTTATGGGACGACGGTGCTCCGTCGGCTCGCCTGTAAAATGTTTCTCTCTCCTGAGAGATCTGGCATTTACCCCTTTATGTTTTCTGGAGTAATGCGGGACTTGCCATGTGGATATAGTTATCCGGACTTTCCCCTCCTGGCGGATGTGCCTATGTGCATGTAATTATCCGGACTCTTCTCCCCTGGCTCTTGTCTGTTCCTGCTTCCTAGTTTTTGCATGTGACTGCTAGCTTGTGAAAGTAGCCATGGAATATTATATCCGTTCCTTTGGCCTTCTCTTATACTATTTCGTATTTTGCCGTGTTTATCGACTGTGTGTTTTGTTTGTGCCATTATGCTACTCGCCTGTTCTTATGCGTCTCGTTACCGAGACAGGGCGTTATTTCCAGCTCATTCTCTGGTCACTTAGCTCATGGAAGTTTGAGAGCCTAGTGCTTTGTTCCATTCGCGTTGTTTGGTTTTCTTACTGAAAAAACCTGGCGTTTGCGCTTCTACTCATTGGCGTGTGACAGTGAGCTGGTTAGTAGCTTTGGTACGTGTGTTCCCTGTCTTGTCTCCTTCCTTATCTGCGGAGTTTCCCGCCTTAGTGGCCTTAGGGCTTAAAGAATCCCCTTGCTGCGTTTGGCTCCTCCTACCTCACACGTCACGCCCCATTACATTTTGTTGGATATGGGTCTGAAATTACTGAGCACAGAGCTGTCTAAATGCCTTTTATTCAGTGTTGGTCTCACAATGGAAGATTTAAAGGTGGTGGGGAATTTGCCAGCTGATAAAGAATGGTTCACAATTTCCAAAACATCGTCAAGTAAACAATAATACACATTTTTAAAGAACTTTGTGGGGATAGGATCAAGTGAGCAGGTTGAGGGTTTCATTTGAGAGATAATTTCACTCAAAGCTTGCATGTCAATCTGCTCAAATGAATCCATGACAGCATCAATTTGTCTACATTGATCATCTAATTCTGTAGTTATGTTGACCTGGGAGATTTGTGAATGAATACTGGATATCTTTTCTTGAAAGAAAGTAGCAAACTCATTACATCTAGATGTGGAACCGGACGCAATGTCAGGATCAGCAGTCATCGTAGGGTTAATTAATCGATCAATTGTTGAAAAAAGAATGCTAGGTGTATTCTTGTTTTCATTTTCTGTAATAATCTTGGAAAAGTACTTTCTTGCCAGACGTATTGCTTTGTTATAGGCAGTCATGGCTTCTTTGTATATATTACAGTGAACTGTGAGCCTAGTTTTCCTCCATTTTCTTTCAGCTGCCCGACAGATTCTCTTAATGTCATTAACACTGTTATTGTTTAACCATGGGGAGATTCTGTCAGTCAACCTCTTTTTAATCTTTAGTGGAGCAACAGTATTTAAAGCAGATGACAAGGTATTGTTGAAATTTTCAACCATGTCATTTAAAGAGCAGTCATAACTGTATGGCTCAAACGATCTCATAATATTAGAAAACTTTGCTTCAGCCTTGCTATCTAGGAATCTCCTTTGGACCAAAAATTCCCTTTTGGTCTTTGTTAAGATTAGGTTGGCATCAAAAAACACACAGTGATGGTCAGAAATAGGTCATTTGAATACTAAAACATTATCAATGTTTAACCCTGTTGTTATTACTAAGTCTAGGGTGTTAAAAATATGTTAATGTGTTAATGTAAAAATAATAACAGTCTAATAAATGAAAAGTACAGTTGCACATTGTTTTAAGTATGTGTCCTGCTGTTAGATTAGGCCACAGTAGCTTCTTGGAAAGCATGAAGCCATTAGCTATATTAACATTAAAAAACATTAGTATGAAGCATTTTTACTGGGCGATAAGCTTGATGAGCAGGTATATGGACCATACCCTCAAAGAATAATTCTCCCCATTGGATAACATCTCGACGGAGGCAGGCAGTTTGGCAGAAAAATAGGAGGAGGAGAAGAAGCGGAAGAGGAAGGAGAAAAACGGCAAAATAACCCAAGTTTGGGGCTTTATTGTGTGGATGTGTGAAGTTGTATCTGAATGCTATGTGGTTACATGAGGTCAGAACATACAGAAGTTAATGTTTTTAAGGGCTGAGAGTCTATGGTCATTGTGGTTACTTCTGTAGGAAACCCTGAAAAGTGCCAAACTCTCGGTGCTGTATAGGTATGGGGCATGCCCCACCAAGCCGTAACTTGGCGGATGGCATACCTGCCATCCCAATTCACGCTGGACCTAGGTAGACATATCATTAACGATCCCACCCATATGCTATACAGTGAATACACATTGATGCCATCCAGACCGCGCTTCAAAATGCCTGTAGCAAAAACAAATAGGACCCTGAATTAATTTGTCCCCCACAGCATCAAATTACTAAACTTGCACAAATGCACTTTCCTCCCTGATCCTGTATTATGAATAACCTTTTGTAACCCCCTAGCTCTCTGTTGTGATGTTATATTGTCATTCTTGTTGTGTGGTCTATGTATGTTTTTAGTTTTTTTTGATATGTTTTAAATGTTATCTCTGTTACCCATCTGACTCTACGCTCTTGCAAGACAAATTCCTGTAAAAGGCTAATTAAATTAAATTAAATGAATGAAATTAAATGACTTGTTTTAAAGAATTAAGCTACCAGTAAAACAGGTTACAGTCACAGTTCCATAAGCAGGACATTATAAAACAAGGGGAAATATGCGTGAACATATGGGTTCCCAACCTGACAGCTTTAGTGTATTTAGTGTCATCATTAAGGCAAAATAACAGTATTTATGTTATGAATCAATATTAGAATGCACGTAATGAACTTCAGATGAAACTTGAACTTTGAGAACTCCATGAGATCAGCCTCATGGAATTTATGTTTGATAATGCTTCATTGTATAATCAAATGAAATTTGTTAAACAAGCAGGCTAATCTGGCGTTTTCTAAGGTGAGCCATATTCTGGTATCTTATTCTCAGCTGTCGCAGGTGCTATTAACTAAATTTAACCGCATATATTTGATAAAATAACAGCACTGTCGGGAATGACTAGGAATCTGTGCTTAAACCCTAATGTTAAAGATTATTATTGTGTATATCAAAATGCGTCATAATAGTGGTCCGAATAATATTGTCACACGCGCATGCATGAGCATGTCTGTTTCGCCATCATATAAGCAATCCGCCAAGGTGGAAAAGTAGGCTTTTAAAGGAAATGGAATATGACGTTTTGATTGGTTTATTGCATCCTACGATCAAGACACAACTATAACTAATGAAGAGACTAAGTTCAGCCCACTTCCACCTTGCGCTGTAGTGGACTGGGACATGCCCTAAATGCACTTGCGCCATACATTTTAGACCAACTGCTAAGATTGTCAAGATAGAGCCCATGGACTCAAAATTTAATAAAAATGCGAGGTTAACTTTGTGATTAAATAAATCATCGTCTTTTCTGTTGTTTTCTGTCATTCTTTGATGATGCTTAGTGTAAACTTGTCTATAGGAAGAGACATGTCTTTCTGCATCGGCAGAGTTGGTTGGAACTAGCAAGTATCATTTCGCTTTCTGCACAGTATTTTGGACAATTTTATCGCCTCTGTTCCCGAGTGTCATTGCAGAGCCTTGTTCATATGCCAATGATTTCTAATCAGCTAAATCGGAAGTATAGTACTCACCAGTTTGTGGAATCCAGCGGCAATGTTGTGTAGTTTAATGGTCAAACCTGAACTTTGCTCTATTGTTCTCCTTAGAAGCGCCCTGTAGCGCAACTTTCTGCTTGGACAATGTTGAAAACCTTTTTGACTACTCTCACAAATTTTTCACGTTTTGGGAAATTATTAGCCCAAATTCTGCTCGCAGTTGTGACAATGTGAACTTTATATATTAAATGGAGTGCACTTGGAATCATGTCATTGAGGGTTTCATTGCATGCTTTCAACCCATAACATTCATTATGTGAGGCAAATGCAGTTAAAGTTTAGTAGGCATTGTTTGATGCTATTTGTGACTGAGCTATAACTTAGAGCATCAAGTAACACAGAAATGGAATGTAATTGATTTCCCTTGCAGAACATACACTACTCACAAAAAGTTAGGGATATTCGGCTTTCGGGTGAAATTTCAGGATGAACCTAAAATGCACTATAACCTTTACAGGTGAAATTAATTTGACCTTCTCTAAACTTTTGAATGCACATGTCCAACTATTCAATGTTTCAGTACTTTTTGCACAACTTGCTGTTCTCTAACAAGGAGCTGAACGGCAAAATTCACAACAGGTGTTTGATCCATGAATCGACCAATAAATTTCCTGGTTCAATTAGAATTGGTATTTAAACAGTCCTCTTCATCATGCTGTTCACATTTTGACATCATGAGACCAAGACGACACCTAACAATTGATCAACAGTACCTCGCCATTGCGAGGCTTCAAACAGGATGTTCTCAGAGGGAAGTGGCCACTGAGCTTAGAGTGTCACAGAGTGTCATCAGCAGGTTGCAACAGAGATACAGAGAGACTGGAAGAGTCACAGAAAGGCATAGAAGTGGACGTCCTTTGGCCACATCCCACACTGATGACCGCTTCATTGTGAACAGTGCCCTGCGGAACCGGATGATGAATGCCACTCAACTCCAGGCACATTTAAGGGAGGTGAGAGGCACCCAAGTGTCACGTCAGACCATTCGAAACCGTTTACATCAGCGTGGTCTGCGTGCTAGACGACCTGCAAGGGTACCTGACCACACCACCAGGCACAGGCGTCATCGTCTTGCATGGGCCAGGGAGCATTTACGCTGGACGAGGAACCAGTGGGCCTCAGTGTTGTTCTCTGATCAAAGTCGATTCACGTTGAGCAGAAATGATGGCCGCCAACGATGTTGGAGACGTCAAGGAGAGCGCTATGCATCAGCCACTGTTGTCACCAGATGACCCTTTGGTGGTGGCGGTGTTACAGTGTGGGCAGGTGTGTCTAGTCAATACAGAACTGCCCTACACTTTGTGAATGGTACAGTGACAAGCCCATACTACCTGAATAACATCATTAATCCAGTCATTGTGCCCCTGCATGAACAACACAGGCCTAATTTCATCTTCATGGACAACAATGCTCCAGCTCATCAAGGTCGCATCATTAGGGAAAGGCTGCTGGAGACTGGGATACCTCAAATGGAGTGGCCTGCACTTTCTCCAGACCTGAATCCCATAGAAAACCTATGGGATCAGCTGACTCACCGTGTAGAGGCTCGTAACTCTGTACCCCAGAACCTCAATGACCTGAGGGCCGCCCTTCAAGAAGAGTGGGATGCCATGCCTCAGCAGACAATAAGTCGACTTGTGAACAGCATGAGACGTCGTTGTCAAGCTGTAATTGATGCTCAAGGGCACATGACAAGTTATTGAGACATTGACATTTTTGTTGTGGTATACCCACCACTGTTGTTGGCTTTTGTTTCAATAAATTGTTTGAGATGAGGAAATCACCATTGCATGCTTCTACTTAAATGCCCTACTTTCATGATACGTATAATATCACTGTAGCATGAACTTACATTTTCCATAAATTTCACCCGAAAGCCAAATATCCCTAACTTTTTGTGAGTAGTGTATATACGGGCAAAATATAATTGTATACACCACAGAATCATCTGTGACAATATTTTCTTTATGTGAGTCAGCAGCCTCCGGGGAACATCCCTGCCATTTCTAACATGCCCATTTGGAAATTCAGGTAATTTAGGTTTTCAAATGGAAGGTTTGCACTCAAAAATGCCTCTTTAAAATCTCAGATGACATTTGTCTGCCAATTCTGTTGTTTTTCCTCCCACTGATGGAGGATTCCCCTTATTGTTTATTTCAGACCAAGATGGATGCTTTTTGTCTGTAAATGCCAGTCATTTGTTGTAAACTGTCCCGCCCCAGAGCCGTCCCCTCCTGTGGTCCCCTGATGAGGATTTACTCCAAAACACCACAGGACTGCACTGGGACATTCTTAATCTGCACAAATGCGCCCCCTGCATCAACCAAAGATAAGGGGTGAGCAACCTCCACTTGTTAATTCGGGCCAGAGAGAAGCCCAGTGGATCAGGTATTTTCAGGTAGAAGTCATAATCAACATTCTGAGCTGTCACTAGCTCTCTGCCTCTCTCTCTCCCTCCCTCTGTCTCTCACTCCCTCCTTCTCTCTGCCTCTCTCCCCTGGAACCTCTCTCCACTCTCTCTCTCATGCCCGCTAGCATGTGGCGCTGCCAATGATCGTTATTCATTAGTTTCCATGATGCTGTTTTTTTCTTCCCTGAGCTTGAAGTAATTTCTAAAGACTGGAACGCATCTATGCTACCATTTTTCAGCTGCTGCAGTGCAGTTACCCCACTTCGCTCAGGGGTACAGTGCACGAGAAACGCATGCAACAGAGATTGATCCAAATGGCTTTTGCTCATCTGGTTCCAAAGCCTTCAGTATGAAACAACATGGCTGCTTTCATCCTCCGGCATGTCCAAGAGGGGGAAAAAAATGTATTCCTCTGCATACGTCACCACTCTGCAGCACCATTACATACTGTCTATGAGCATGCCTACCATTAAAAAACTAATTCTGTTTTAAGTGTGAATGTTCACACTCATTGTGCAGTGTGGAGGTGCTTGGACAAAAGGACAAAGTAAATAAAAAATGAGAAAAATCCTACATACTGCATCTCCTGTCAATCTCACCAACTTTAATGTGTCTGAAAAAAAAGTCTATTTTGCTGTTGTCAGGGGTTTGGTTCAAGGTCAAACAGTCCGACATATTAAACCTGGCGAGATTGTCTGGAGATTCAGTGCATGAGATTTATCTTTTTCCCATTTACTAGAAACAAATTTAAGAAAATCCCCTTTAGGCGTTTCAGCCTATTTGTTGGCCATTCCGAAATTTTCTACTGGGTCGTGTGGTGAAATGCGACCTGTGGCGCAGGTCTTGCATTTGGCCTGACTTAAATTTCCCTAGTGCAAGGTGCTTGAAGGCGGAGTGGCATGAAGGAGCCAATGTGTACGCGTGCAGAACGACAAACGCTGGGATCACTGTGCTCTGACCTTGAAATGCTTGCTGGGCGTCACCGAGAAGGTCGATTTCAAAATGACAAGTTCCGTACTGCTGTGTCACGTTGCCGTTTTCTGATTGCCCCACAGCTGCTGCGGGAACTATTGAGGTAAACGTTATCCTGAGATGCCAGAGTTCCCCAGACTGTACTGTGGCTCTTGATGTCAGGACGCCATAACAACCAGTGCGACTGTAAATTTAAGCTGCTGAAAAGTAAAAATGCACATCACTAAAGAGGTAAATGACCAGGCAGATTGAAAAAAAGAGTAAACTAATGTCAGAATAATCCAAACAACTGGATAAGCATATGAGACCCCAAAACTACACAATGATAGAGACTGTTAATCAACAGACAACTGAAATTAAATTTAAATTCCACTTCAAGGGGCTGATCTCATACCATATCAACCGTTGATAAAATGGCACAAACAGTGATCATTAATACCCACAACATTAAATATAAACTTAAAGATTCTGCATGATTGTATAACAGAATGAGGGCAGTGTTATCATGGGAAATATCCTCATATGGTTGAACCCGGCAATGGTTATGTTAGAAGGCTGATGCTCAACCCCCTTCTCCAATAATTAGCAATGCTAATCTAGCCCATTACTTCACTACAGAAACAGTGACAGCTCCACACACAGTATTTCTGCAGTGAAATCACGTTTCATTAAAAGTCAGCAATCTTATTTTCTTTGCCATGTCCCTATAATATAACCTTGCGAGGTTGTGATTCCTCTAGTTAGGCAACAAGGAAGGAGCTTGCTGTAATTAGCCTGGTGATTCCTTAGATAATGTGGTATAATATGGTACAAAAAAATTAGTCCGCATTGAATTATTGCCCCACCCCAAAATTTGTGAACATTACATACATAGTTCATGTACATTGGTATATTGTAGTTCATGTATACAAACCCCAATTCCAAAAAAGTTGGGACAGTATGTAAAATGCACATAAAAGCAGTGATATGTAGATTCTCTTCTACATATATTTCATTGAAAACAGTACAAAGAAAAGATATTTAGAGCCCGATCTTACACCCGGCGCTAAGCGGTGCTAACCCAAATGGAAGTGTCTTTCCTATCTTATACCCGGCGCAGGGTTCCCGTCATTTAAATACCAAGTAATATTGCGCCCAGAGCAAGTGAACTGTGCAGGTTGGTCTTAAGATGAGGTGTGGCCCGGATAATCTTTGGCGTATTGCCAACTTGAGCCAGCAGAAAGCGCTTGCTCTAAAACCACCACACACCTGGGGCCCTATCTTACACCCGGCGCTAAGCGGCGCTAACCGAAACGCAAGTCCGGCGCATGGTTCATAATAACGCCTTGCGTTCACGTCCTTTAACTACCATGTATTCTTGCGCCCATTACAAGTGAACTGGGCGTGTTGGTCTTAAGATGAGGAGTGGCCAGGATTCTTTCTGGCGTATTGCTATCTTGAGCCAGCAGAAAGCGCTTGCGCTAGAACCACCACAAACCTGGTCTAAAGTGATGTCGCAGTTGTTTACATGCTATTTTAACAGGGCATATAAGTGCGTCTACATAGGCGTGTGCACAACGCGCGTACCATCCTGTCTGTTACACACAGGGGTGCGCACAAGCACAACTAAAATATCTAGATCACAATGTGAAATATTATTATTGTGTAGGCTATGTCAAAAATGCATAATAATAAAAGGTTCCATAGGTCCACATACCTTTCCCTCAGCGAAGGGAAACGATGCCACATTACATTGCTCTCAGCCCACTCCATCAACATCCAGGCGATGTGCGATGGTACGGGACAATGGCTATCCATTAAAAAGGAGCTGATAACACCTATATCAAGCCTAATGCGCAAATTGTCATTTATACCTAATGCGTGAATGGTCATTCAATGGAAAACTCGCGCACTGCAATAGACGGACATTTGAGTTTTGAAAATGCGCTTCAGATGTCATTACAATACAGCTCTATTTATCTAGGAATACAGCCTGTAAGTAAATAGAATGGGTTGTGACTGAAAAAAGTTCAAAAACTTGTCCAGTGAATATTCCTTTTATTGTTTTTCAAATGGCCTAGGCTACAGCGGATTCGCTGTGCATAAGGTTTTTTCGATAGCCTATGGTTAAAAAACGGAGATAAATGTCACCATGTTAACTGAATTGTAACCTTAGCTATTCTTCGTCCTTCATATTTTTTTAATTACAGTGACAAGGTTTCCATACCCTCAGCTTATTAAAACCCCGCTAGTTTGATTTCACCTGTTATTCCATAACTGAACAAAAGATTTTAAAGAGAACTAAGCGTCTAATTAGAAACTAAAACAAATTTGCAGCACGTTACAATGAATTCACAATTAATTTTAATACCATTATCTGCATGTGCGCTTTACAGGAGCAGGTCTGTTTCCCCTGCTGTAAATCGCACTTTTAACGGTTTTCCTGGGAAAGTGGATTGTTTTAAAGCATTACGCTACCAGTAAAACAGGTTGGTCACATTTCCATAAGCAGGACATTATAAAACAAGGGGAAATATGCGTGAACCTATGGGTTGCCAACCTGACAGCTATATTGTATTTGTTGTCATCATTAAGGCAAAATAACGTTATTTATTTTATTAATCAAAATTAGAATGCAGGTAATGAACTTCGGATGAAGCTTGAACATGAGTTCATTGCTTCATTGCATAATCAAACAAAATTTGTTAAAGAAGCAGGCTAATTTGGCGTTTTTTAAGGTGAGACGGAAGCCATTGGTAGCTTATTCTCAGCTGTTGCAGGTGCCTTTAACTAAATTTAACATTTAACCGCATATATTTTGTAAAATAACAGCACTGTCGGGAATTACCGGGAACTCATAATGGTTTGTCCGAATAATATTTATCATAGGCTACTATTGATCCATATAGCCTATTCCTTGATCACACTAAACACGCACGAGCACGTCTGTTTCGCCATCATATAAGCAATCCGACAAGGTGGAAAAGCAGGCTTTTAAAGGGAATGGGATATGACATTTTGATTGGTTTATTGCGTGTCACGCCCAAGACACACCTATAATTAATGAAGAGACTAGGTTCAGCCCATTTGGACGTTGCGCGGTGCTTAGCGCCCAAAAAACACGCCGGTAAAATAGCAAAAGTGGACTTGGACACGCCCTAAATGGACTTTACGCCATGCGCGTAGACCAAGCGCCAAGATCGCCAAGATAGGGTCCCTGGTCTAAAGTCATGTCGCAGTTTACATGTTATTTTAATGGCGCATATAAGTGCGTCTACATAGGTGTGTGCACAACACGCGTACACCCTCCTGTCTGATTACAATGTGAAATATTATCATTGTGTAGGCTATATCAAAAAATGAATAATAATAAAAGGGTCCATAGGTCAAAGACCCCATACCTGTCCCTCACCGAAGGGGAATGCCGCATTGAATTGCTTTCAGCCCACTCCATCAACATCGAGGCGATGTGCGATGGTCCGTGTAAGGTTACACATGTAGAGTATTTGCAATTATCCTGGCTCAAGCTATGACTTAGCCTATATTTGCCAATAGTTCCTGTAATCTTCCGGAGGAGACAATGTTCTGTTAAGGGATAATAACTTTGCTGAGAACACCTATATGAAGCCTAATGTGCAAATCGTTGTTTACACCTAATGTGTGAATTGTCATTCAATGGAAAAGTCGCGCACTGCAATAGACGGACATTTGAGTTCTGAAAATGCACTTCAGACGTCATTACAATACAGCTGTCTTCATCTAGGCCTACAGCCTGTAAGTAAATAGAATGGTTTTGACTGAAAAAAGTTCAAAACCTTGTCCAGTGAATATTGCACTTATTGTTTTTCAAATAGCCTAGGCTACAGTCCCCGGGATTCGCTGTGCATAAGGTTTTTTCGATAGCCTACAGTTAAAAAATGGAGATTAATTAAAATTTCACCATGTTAACTGATTTCTGTAACTGAACAAAATTATTTTAAAGAGAACTAAGAGTCTAATTAGAAATGAAAACAAATTTGCAGAACATTTCAGAATTAATTCACAATTAATTTTAATGCCATTCTCTGCATGTGCGCTTTAACTTCATGCAGGAGCAGGTCTGTTTCCTCTGCTGTAGATCGCACTTTTCACAGTCTTCCTGGGAAAGTGGACTTAATTACTTTAAAGCATTATGCTACCAATAAAACAGGTTGCTCAAATTTCCATAAGCATGACATTATAAAACAAGGGAAAATACTGAACTGGAAAAATGTGACTTCAGTACTTTTAGCACCAGGGTCTTCAATTGTTTTTGGAAATAATGGACGTTCTCTGGGTCAAAGAGGAAAAGGACCATCCCGATTGTTACCAACGCAAGGTTCGAAAGCCAGCGTCTCTCATGGTATGGGGGTGTGTTAGTACCCATGGCATGGGTAACGTGCACATCTGTGAAGGCACCATTAACGCTGAATGGTACATATGCATTTTGGAGCAACATATGCTGCCATCTAGATGTTGTCTTTTTCAGGAATGTCCCTGCTTATTTCAGCAAGACAATGCCAAGCTACATTCTGCACATGTTACATGGCTTCGTAGTCAGAGAGTGTTTAACAAAACTGCCTGCAGTCCAGACGTGTCTCCCATTGAAAATGTGTGGCGCATTATAAAGTGCAAACTACGACAACAGAGACCCCGGACTGTTGAGCAGCTGAAGTCTTATATCAAGCAAGTGTTACGACCCCGGAAGTGGACTGGACCCAAATGCACGACTCGTAGACAGGAATGCCAAAACTCAATATTTATTTATGATCAGGGTAGTCCTGAGCATAGGGAGAAAGGCAAAAGGTGGTTAGAGTTCCAAGCCGGAACTGGGTGAGCAGACAGACAATAGAGCGCGTTAGCTCAATAAATTATTGCTTCGACCAATACTCCTGAAGCATAGGGAGAACATTAATTACAGACAGTCCAGGTATGAAGATGCGGGAGCAGTGGGAGCAGGGAAAGCCAGGGATGGTTATGGAGACAGACAACCAGGTTTGTTGGAGCAGGGGATGAGCGAGAGCGGGAGCGGTAGAGCAGGACCATGGAGCGGAGTCCAGGCAGGACGCAGGCGTGGCAGCAGGGCAGAGGCAGGAGTGACAGCACATCAGCAGCACCGCAACACTGGCTGTAAGCGGGCACCACCGCAGGGTGGAATAGCAGAAGCCCAAGCTGCATGCACACACGTCAGGTGGGAGGCAGGAAAACCGCAACACAGGCAGGGATTACAGACGACTGCAGGCTGGCAGACTGAAGCAGACAAAGTTAGTTAGCGAGACGAAACAATGAACAGCGGGTAGAGCTGTTCCAGACTGAACAGACTTTAACTAGACTGAAGAGCAGGGCGAATAAATGGCGGCACAGAACAAGACTTTAGAGTAGCAACTAGACAGGGAACCAGACAGGACCAGAGGTTTCTGACAAAGAGCATTAATGAACTGGCACAGGACAGAAAACACCGGGTGACTAAATGCAAACATTAATTGGAATCAATCAGGAACCGCGTGCGAATGTATGCGAGAGTGACTTGAACAGAGCGGAGAGTGTGGAATGCATGCAAAACGGGGGAATGGGATAGGCTGAGAAAGGAGCAGTGAAACAGAGTGATACAAACGGGAAAACATGCCCAACCTGCAGCAAGGGGGAAAATGGACAATGGAGAGAAAAACACGACACAGGGGGAAAGGGAAAACACGGAGAAACAATAGGACGGGAGTGGAATGTTACAGCAAGAATGGTAAAAATTCCTCTTTCAAAACTACAACAATTAGTGTCCTCAGTTCCCAAAAGATTACTAAAAGGAAGTGTTGTTAAAAGGAAAGGTGATATAACACAGTGGTAAACATGCCCCTGTCCCAACTTTTTTGGGATGTGTTGCAGGCATCAAATTTCGAATGAGCGTATATTTACAAAAAACAATAAAGTTGATTAGGTAATAAGTTGATTTAGGTCAATTGAATATAGGTCAAAAAGAATTTGCAAATTGCTTTCTGTTTTTATTTACATTTTCTACACTTTTGGAATTGGGGTTTGCATATATATATATATATATATATAAACAGATCTTTTCACAAAGATGTGGCTAGCAGAAGCAGAAATTTTCATAGCAGCTAAAATTATCATAAAAGAAGGATTACAAATTGTGCACACGATACATGATATGTGCATACTACTATAAGTGGTATAAAAGAAATAGGAGGTGTGACCTAGTGACACTGGAAATATAGTTGTGAAAAAAAATAGAAAGATTTATGACAAATGGGCCTGAGGACATGCAGTTACCCAGATAAGACTTGGTGGAATTTGCTTGGGAACGCCTGTGCTAGTTATGCCAGACAGATCCTATTTGAAGCCAGTCAGTAGAGATTGATAGCAAAAGCACAAATCCTCTTATATTCCCACTGATCAAACCAGAAATGACTGTAAAGAAGAAAAAAACTGCTTACAGGGAACCAAGCATGCTATGGCTCCTGTAGAATCTGACTGACTAGATTGGGTTACAACTCATCCACGTCATGCCCTCCTGACTGCTCTTCTTATCCAGAATTACAATGCAAACACAATGCAGTCTTGCAATGCAAACACAAGGCAGACTTGCAATGAAAACACAAGAGCAAAGGTCAGGGGCTGAAGTGCAGAAATTCCCTACATGGGGAAAGATTAGTCCCAAGAAAGACAACAAGTGCAAGAAGTCAATGGACAGCTTGCCCACTAACCTACTGAACATTAAACCAACATATGCAAACAAGAGCAAAACTAAGCTATATTGGGATGGCAGGTATGCCATCCGCCAAGTTAAGCCTTGGCGGGGCATGCCCCATACCTATACAGCACCAAGAGTTTGGCACTTTTCAGGGTTTCCTACAGAAGTAACCACAATGACCACAGACTCTCAGCCCTTAAAAACATTAACTTCTGTATGTTCTGACCTCATGTAACCACACAGCATTCAGATACAACTTCACACATCCACACAATAAAGCTCCAAACTTGGGTTATTTTGCCGTTTTTCTCCTTCCTCTTCCGCTTCTTCTTCTTCTTCCTATTTTTCCTGCCAAACTGCCTGCCTCCGTCGAGATGTTATCCAATGGGGAGAATTATTCTTTGAGGGTATGGTCCGTATACCTGCTCATCAAGCTTATCGCCCAATAAAAATGCTTCATACTAATGTTTTTTTAATGTTAATATAGCTAATGGCTTCATGCTTTCCAAGAAGCTACTGTGGCCTAATGGTTAGAGTTGCTGTCTCTCACACAGAGGATTGTGCGTTCGAGCATTCAGATATTTCATTCTTTATTTCATTCTCTCTCCTACCCACTCTCCCACATCTCCCCTAACAACCTACCCCCTGTAACTTTCAGGAGAAATCTCCGCACTCTCTCACACTCCTGTCTCTCTACCTCTGCTCTCTCTGTACTTCCTCCTCCTGCATCTTTTGTTAATTTACCTATTGAAGTTGCCACCTCCACCTTTAACTCCTGCCTCTCTCAGTCTCTCGATTCACTATGTCCTCTCGTCTCCAAACTGGCCCGATCATCACCCCCATGCCCGTGGCTGACTGATTCTCTCCGATCCAGCAGAACCACGCTGCGAGCTGCCGAGAGAAAGTGGAGGAAATCCAGATCCCCAGATGATCTGGCCTCGTATCACACTCTGCTGGCAGCCTTCACATCAGCAACTACGTCTGCTAAGGCAACATTTTACCAGTCAAAAATGAATGCATGTATGTCTAACCCCCGTAAACTCTTTTCCACCTTCTCTTCCCTTCTGATCCCTCCTCCACCCCCCTCACCCTCTTCCCTCTCTGCCGATGACTTCCTGATCCACTTTGAGGAGAAGGTAGCCATGATCCGAAACTCCTTCACACATCCGGTGACGCCTCATATGCCCCATAATGAACCCACCGCTACATTTTCGTCCTTTAAGACTCTGGAGGACACAGATGTACTCCAACTTGTAACGCGCCAGCATGCAACCACCTGCCCACTGGACCCCATCCCGTCGGCAGTCAACACCTCCTTAACCTGTGGCTATGTTCCTGCTGTTTTAAAAACTGCCCGTGTTACCCCACTCCTTAAAAAACCTAGCTTAGACCCCTCTGATGTTAGAAACTATCGTCCTGTGTCTCTCCTGCCCTTCCTGTCCAAAGCTCTTGAACGAGCTGCCCTTAAACAACTGTCAGTTTTTCTCCACCAGAACAACCTGCTCGACCCTCATCAGTCCGGCTTCAGAACCGGGCATTCCACTGAAACTGCGCTCCTGGCTGTGACTGAGGCACTCGCCACTGCCAGAGCCTCCTCCCTCTCCTCTGTCCTGATTCTCCTTGACCTGTCTGCAGCGCTTGACACGGTCAACCACAAACTCCTGATCTCCACACTAGCTGAGATGGGCATCTCTGGAACTGCCCTCTCTTGGTTTACATCCTATCTCACTGATAGATCCTACCAAGTCTCCTGGAAGGGCTGTCTCTGCACCTCATTCACTTCTTACAGGAGTCCCACAGGGATCTGTACTGGGTCCTCTGCTGTTCTCCATTTATACTAAGTCTCTTGGTTTGGTCATTAATTCTCTTCTCTTACCATAGCTATGCTGATGACACTCAACTCTTCCTCTCTTTCCCTCCCTCTGCCCCACAGGTAAAGGAAAGGATATCTGCTTGCCTGGCTGACATCTCTGAGTGGATGTCTAGCCATCACCTAAAGCTCAACCTCGACAAGACCGAGCTGCTCTTCATGCCATACAAGACCTCCCCGCTCCTAGACCTGTCCATCACCGTCGACGGAACCATGGTGACCGCCTCCCGCTCTGCAAGGAACCTGGGGGTGGTCCTGGACGATCAGCTGGACTTCAAAGAACACATCAGGGTAACGGCACGGTCCGGCAGGTTCCTCCTGTACAACATCAGGAGAATTTGGCCGTACCTGACCACTTACTCCGCCCAGCTTCTTGTCCAGACCATGGTCACCTCACGCCTGGACTACTGCAACTCCCTTCTCGCAAGCCTACCAGCCTGCGCCATTCTGCCCCTACAACTGGTCCAGAATACAGCTGCTCGGCTTGTGTTCAACCTCCCAAAGTTTTCGCACGTCACCCCCCTGCTGAGGTCACTCCACTGGCTGCCGGTCATGGCCAGGATCAGGTTCAAAGTTCTGACCCTGGCCTACACTGCAGCCAAAAGGTCAGGCCCCTCCTACCTACAGGACATAATCCAGCACTACGCTCCTGCTCGACCACTTTGCTCTGCTGCTGCAGGGCGACTTGCACTTCCCTCCCTCCGTGTTAAAGGCTCCCGCTCGTCCCGACTGCGGAGCTTTTCCACCCTAGCTCCCCAGTGGTGGAATGAACTCCCCACTCTGCTGCGCTCAGCTGAAACACTGTCTGTTTTTCGGCGTGGTCTGAAAACGCACTTTTTCAGACTCCACCTCGACTAAAATTATACCTATAGGGCCATTCTATAGTATTCGCTTCCTGTTTTCTATTTAACTTGTGTTTTTTGGTTATTCTATAGTTCAGAATGTATAGCTGAATGTGTGTACTTCTCATGTTTATTACTAGGGATAGCTCCTACACTGTGAGAAAGCTGTGCTTTGTCGGATTTGCTTTGTCGGATTTGCTTTGTAGTCGCGTCAATGACCTTCAATATGCACTTATTGTACGTCGCTTTGGATAAAAGCGTCTGCCAAATGATTGTAATGTAATGTAATGTAGAACTTCACACATCCACATAATAAAGCCCCAAACTTGGGTTATTTTGCCGTTTTCTTCCTTCTGTTTCTTCTTCTTCTTCCCATTTTTCCTGCCTACCCAGAGACCCTCACTCTACTACGCAAAGTGCAAGCCATATTATCTTCATGCATTATTCATCATTAGTTAGCTTTCAAAAATAAGTGATCTGATCAAACATGTCTCAGATGTAAAAACAGCCAAGTTACTCACTCACTGTGTGGTCCTACAGAGCATAGATATCCTTCTGTTACAGAGTGCTGTCTATAAGTCCTTAATTCCAACTTGCAAAAACTAGGCCTGCCTTTAAAAGTATTGCTATCAAAATGTGGCCAAGTTACAACTAACAATATTGCCTATTGTAGCTCACACTAAATAAACTAGCTCTATTCCAAAGCAATGCTAACTTTACTAAATTATTTAATGCAACTTGGCCCTGTGTTTCTTCATCTTACCATCTCAAGAGAATGTGGTCAATGAGACTGTATGTTCCACATCAAACTGAAAAATGAGAATAATTTATAGTGGAAATACTCTGATTCAGATGTGTTGCAACTTTCACTTAGAAATTAAACAGAAAAATTACTACACTATCAGGCATGTTTGAACAATTGTCTGCATCCACTGCTTTGGCTCTATGAAAAGCACAGAATGAATAAAATGTATTATTATTATCATTAGTATTATTTATTGATTTATTTATTTGGAATATTTGGATTTCTATCAAAACCTGTGTGGTCCATCAGAGCATAGATATCCTTGTGTTCACAAAATTCTGTTCACAAATATAACTATTATTATGTTAAGAAAATGAGTACTATTACTTATTTCCCATCATCTGACCCACAAACATGTCTGCATACATTTGTAAAAATGCTATATGTATGCTATTTAAAAAATATGACTTATTTTTATCTGCATTTATTTATTCATCCCCCCTTTCTCTATTGTACATGATGTTTCTTGATATAAATGTCTGCTTGTGAATAGTAAAGAAATCTGTAGCAGCAGTTAACATTTTAAAACCTGTACATTTAGTAAAGTAAACTTGCCAACAAAGTATAACCATATCCTTTCTGGAGTGTAATTATTCATCAACTGTTAAAAACATTAATTGAAATCGTATATGTTGTTCCATGAGGCACAATCTCTTCATATGCTAAGATGAAGAAACACAGGGCCAAGTTGCATTAAATAATTTAGGAAAGTTTGGATAGCATTGCTTTGGAATAGAGCTAGTTTATTTAGTGCGAGCTACGATAGGCAATATTGTTAGTTGTAACTTGGCCACATTTTGATATCAATACTTTTAAAGGCAGGCCTAGTTTTTGCAAGTTGGAATTAAGGACTTATAGACAGTGCTATGTAGGCTATGCGTGAGTAACTTGGCTTTTTTTACGCCGGAGACATTTTTGTTCAGATAATATATACAAGAGCAAAGAACCACAGGGTCCCTCACAAAGAACCTTGCACAAGCTCTGAAACACATTAGCACTGAAGCAATTAGCAATTGAGAATCATCCATCTTCAAAAGATACTTTGGTCATGTGCCTGGTTTTAAATTTTGCTTTTACATGTACGTATATATTTTCGTGTCACGTTTTACAAAAATGTGTGAATAACTGGTAATTGTGCTTCCGATGTGGATTGGAGTATATGAACTTTGATCTAATTCCATATTATGTCCTTAGAACTGTTTAAACCTTAGGCTGAGAACAAAGCTACTGTCGGTCATATTTAGAGAAGCTATAAATCTTTGCAGTCTCAAAGAACAGGCTGACACGATGATAGAGGAGGACGTCGGCATCCCCACTGCAAATGCTCAAGGTTCACATAGGCTACTCGTTAAAACATTACGCCCACTGTAGGGTCATTACTTATTCATGGAGCCCTCCGCACATGCATAAATATGAGCAGCCGTGATGAGCCGGAACAAGGGTTGCTTGTTGGGAGACCGGCACTGATTAACATTCGGATCATGGTGAGAGACAAACCCATCTTTTTTGCTCCCAAATGAGGCCTTTCTTTCTACAAACAAACCCTTGGGTTCCCAGCAAATTGAATTTTTTTTCTTTTGGCAGCTGTTGATAAACCAGGTCACTTTCAATAACAAAGCTTCATACAGGTGTTGCTTTCATGATGTAATTATAGCTGTCATGATAATATCAACAGCATAACTCTGAGACAGTTTTAAAATCATAATTTAGTTTTATGTTTAAATGTGTATTTGTACTCAAAATTATGATATGATTCATATTTTTAAATGATATTAGTGGATATTACAGGTGCAACCATAAGTGCTTAATCCAATTAGATGAATCAATTTATTGATGTTGCTATAGTTGTCTGATAATGTCAACATCATAACTATACACCATGTGGGCTTATTTTTGTTGGTTGAATAAATAATGCAAAAGGACAAAGCAAAATCTGTTATGTGTTATTTGTTATAATGGTTAGATTTATCTACTGTTAGGACTATGTAAAACCATAGAAAGATGGAGTACTTTCTTTTTTACATCACTGTATATGACAGACTATTCTTATCCCTCAATAAAATCGAACGAACAGTGCCTCAGGGATGATCTTCAAATCATTTCTGGATCGCTTCTTAAGGCATATTTAGATGACGCTGTCACTTGGATGAAAAAGTCCTTAAATTTCCAGCAATCTTTAATTTAATCAATGATCAGCCATAATTAGTTCAAATCAACACATAACCACAGTGCATCTTAATGGTTGACATGAATGACTCTATCTGGATTGACACACTCAAGATATGTTTCCCTGTACCTGCTCTACCCTTTCGAGACATGAGATGGTACATAATTCCAAAATTTCAACGGATATAAAGAAAGCATTTTCAATCAAATGTCAAAATGTGTCATGCTTTGGAATGTATCAATCATTTGCGTTTTCCTTTGTCATTTCAATGTTTATGTGTGCGTGAGAGTGTGTGTGTATGGGTGTGTGAGTGTGTTTGCATGTGCCTGCGTGTGTGTGTCTTTGTGTGAGTGAGCGTGTGTGTGAGTGAGCGTGGGTGTGTGCATGCGAGGGTGTGTATGTGTTTACATGTGCACCTCTGTTCCACTCCAGTTCAGCTCATTGCTCTGCCCCCCTGCCCAATCTAGTGTACCTCACTGCATGAGTTTGCGCTTTGGCTACGACTCCCTTCTCACGCACGAGAGACTTAATTGAATGTTCAAAATTATATATGAGCGGCCTGGGGCACCGTGACAGCTCCAAAGAGCAGAAACATCAAGCGGACTCCGGCAGATGAGCTAAAATAGAGGAGAGGAACTTTCTCCCACGCTCTGTGTGTCTGCCCCAGGATAAAAGATGGGTCTGTCAGGGGGATCGGAAGTGGCTGTGACTGTCGGCGCTTGCGCAAATTGATTGTGTGGACAAAAACCACGGCTGATAAGAGACAGGAAGGCTTCAAAGGGTCAACCCACCCTGCTGGACGAAGCTGGACACGGTCTTCTGGAAGGAATACCAATTATCGCCTGTGGCTGAGTTGAAAACACAGAGGCACTCTGATTGGTGAATCCAGGCCTCTGGCAGCAGGAGAAATATTCACACATTAATCTTATAAACGGTGTCAACTGGCAGTGCAAATAACAAGGAGAATAATAAGAGGATGGTTATTAATTGAATTATGGAAATGGGATATTCTTCCTTCTTTTCTTTTTCATTTTGATGATTTGTGTACGTATGTGCATGTGTTTGTATGCACGTGTGTGTATGGGTTTTTGTGCATGTATATTTGTGTGTGTGTGTATTTATGTGTGCTTTCATATGTACTGTATGTGTGTATACATATACGTGTGTTTGTGTGTGTATACATTTGTTTGTATGTGTGTGTTTGCATATACTTGTGTTTGTGTGTGTGTGTGTGTGTGTGTGTGTGCTTGTCTGCATGCATCTGTGTGTATGTGTGTGGGATGGGGAAATGGTCATGTATATAGACCTCAGTTTTGGGCACGTAGCATAAGGTGGCGTGGGGTGGCGTGTGGGGGGGAGTATCATGTCTCGGCTGTAATTATGGTGAGTTGTGACCCCGTCGGGAGGCCAGTGATGGAATCTCGACAGGCCTGATGCATCGTGGTGTAATAATGACATCCTGGCGCCTGGGATGTGACTGGAATCCGGCCAGGGACAGAAAGGAACAGAAGCAGCAGGAGAATGGAAAAATAAACAGGAAAAGAAAAGAAACCGGGCCAGAAATGGCTTTTTTACGTTCTGTTTTTCATGTGTTATGGCGGACATGATGCAGAACACCGGCCTCTGCATGCCGGGCCAGCATCCTTGGCGGCAGGAGAATTGGGCTTGGGCAACAGCCCCTCCCCCACCGTTGCTCTATATGGAAATCGCGCCGGCTTTGTCTTCTGCTAAAGACACCTTTTCGATGCACTTACCCATTGCCATTTAATGAGTAATACCGAGAAGCTTAAAATAGAACTGAGTCAAAGCAAGGCGTGATATCTCCCTTTGCTCTGGTCCTGCTGCCTGGTGTATGATCGTTCATATTTGGACAGTGGCTCCCTTCTCGCTCTCTCCCCTTTCCTGTAATAATTAGCCTACATTACAACCAGCCTACTCAACAAGATAATAATGGACTGGTAGCACTGCTCCAAACCTAAAAATAGAGGAGCCGGCAACGACAAGGCGCTAATTTATGGGCCGATATCAAAGAGGGGGGGGGGGGGGTGTGGAACAGGCTGATGGCTACTTGCTTGTCATGTACGAAAGAGAAACGCTCCAGAACATTCTTGAGCATTTAACCCACAATATCCCAAAGCGTGATATTATAATTTCAAACAATAACAAGTCGTCAAAACAATTATTATTTCACAGAGTGACATAAAAAGCGGGCACTTTATCCATGGCCAGGCTTAAAGATGTGGTGCCTAAGGTTTTCCAGTGTTCAATTTCCGTAGTCCCAGTTTCCTCTAAGGAAGAACTTAACACTAAGGGCCAGATTTACTAAGACCTTTAGCATGGGCAAAACCTTTTAGCACACGCAAAACCAATAACAAGACCAATGATTGGTTATAGTATTTCTTTTGCACCAATCATTGGTTGTGTTATTAGTTCTGCATGTGCTAAAAGGTTTAAAGCCCTAAAAGCCAGGAATTAAATGGTGGCTGAAAGGGCTAAAACCTCATCAGGGGAGTCCTTGTTCCAGGTTCGCTCCTCCTCCTGGACGACCTCACAATGAGGCTTCACTTTGGCCGCACAGCCTCGCTGCTGGAGAGATGATTCCTCCGGCGAGGCCCACGCAGGCCAAGGAGGGAGGCTGGCGGCGGCGGCGATGGATCTGAAGTGTTCATGACTCACAGGCTGTTCGAACAGCACCCACCATGAGAGCCCTCATCTCCTATCCTCTGGGGGGGGGGGGGCGGCATTGTTTCCCCCTGGGGCAACACCCTCAGCTGCAGATCCGAGAGATCGGGTTGTGGCCTGAAGGTAGATCCACCACCTGCCATCGCTGACACTCACGCACACCCCCCTTCCCAATATACCTCCCAGCTCCTCTTCAAAAAACAAAAGAATAATAAGTAAAAATAATAATTGACATTCCAACAGATAATATTATTTTAGTCTTATATTTAGACTTCAAAGGATATTTAGACTTATATTTAGACTTTTTTTGCTAAATAAGACAAAAATATTGTCAATGAGGTGAAACTTTGACTGATTTCAATATTTGCCAAAGTGGTAAGACAATTTACCCAAAGACAAAGCAAAAAGCTAATATCTAGATGTCTACTAAAAATAAGATTTTATGTCTTATTACTAGACTAAAACACTTATTAAGACAGACTTTTTTTACAGTGTCCCCCACAAGCAACCATCCGCCATTTCTCTATCCCTCCATCTCCCGGAGGCAAAGTGGGTTAGGGCGTCACAGTGTTTTGGCAGGCCTGGCGACACGGCAGATGGGCTGCGCTGAATTAATTCCCCTCTTCGTGTTTCCTGGGAGTCTCGGGCAAAGGGATGGTTTTTTTCCCCCGCAAGCCGGTTTACAGCGACCCGTGTGGTGGCCAAGGAGATGGTAACCCCGTCTTGATGGCTCTCTTACACTCCCTCACCCTCTCCCTTTGCTCAGTTTGTGACCCCCTCACCATCCTCCTTGTTGCTTTCACACATCCACAAATACAATTTGTTCATTTTCCAGTCAGAATACACAGGAGCAGGACCAATAGGTTTTAGTTTGCATCTTTAGTCTGCATATTTTGCATGATGGGAAATAGCATTATGCACGTCATTTCAGTTCTCGGAAAGACATATAACCCTGCTGTAGTTAGACTGATCTGTTGAGACTTGGCCATATACAGTATTCGAGTCTACACAGGTATTCCTATCTGGAAGGCTTATCTGCTTATAAAATGATAGGATCATTCTTTCGACTCATTCTTTTTGGGACTCTGCCAGAAGACTGTGGGGGCCCTATCTTGGTGATCTTGGTGCTTGGTCTAAGCGCATGGCGCTAAGTCCATTTAGGGTGTGTCCAAGTCTACTTTTGCTATTTTAACGGCGTGTTTTTTGGGCGCTAAGCACAGCGCAACGTCCAAATGGGCTGAACCTAGTCTCTTCATTAATTATAGGTGTGTCTTTGGCGTGACATGCAATAAACCAATCAAAATGTCATATCCCATTCCCTTTAAAAGCCTGCTTTTCCACCTTGGTGGATTGCTTATGATGGCGAAACAGACATGCTCGTGCGTGTTTAGTGCGATCAAGGAATAGGCTATATGGATCAATAGTAGCCTATGATCAATATTATTCGGGCTAACCATTATGAGTTCCCGGTAATTCCTGACAGTGCTGTTTACAAAATATATGTGGTTAAATTTCGTTAAAAGCACCTGCAACAGCTGAGAATAAGCGACCAATTGCTTCCGTCTCACCTTAGAAAATGCCAAATTAGCCGGCTTATTTAACGAATTCCGTTTGATTATGCAATGAACAAGCATTGAACATGTTCAAGCTTCATCCGAAGTTCATTAGGCTACCCGCATTCTCATTTTGATTAATGACCTAAATAACGTTATTTTGCCTTAATGATGACACTAAATACAATAAATCTGTCAGGGTGGCAACCCATAGGTTCAGCATATTTTCCCTTGTTTTATAATGTCCTGCTTATGGAAATGTGACCAACCTGTTTTACTGGTAGCGTAATACTTTAAAACGAGGGGAAACAAACCTGCTCCTGTAAAGCGCACATGCAGATAATGGAATTAAAATGAATTGTAAATTAATTGTGTAACGTGCTGCAAATTTCGTTTCTAATTAGACGCTTAGTTCTCTTTAAAGTTATGGAATAACACAGGGGTGTCCAATCTTACCCAAAAAGGGCCGGTGTGGGTGCAGGTTTTTGTTTTAGCCCAGCACAAAGGCGCCTGATTCAACTAATTAACGAATCATGGTCTTCAATCAAGACATTGATAAGTAGAATCAGGTGTCTTTGTGCTGGGCTAAAACAAAAACCTGCACCCACACCGGCCCTTTTCGGATAAGATTGGACACCCCTGGAATAACAGGTGAAATCAGCGGGGGTTTAATAAGCTGAGGGTATGGAAACCTTGTCACTGTAATTTAAAAAATATGAAGGACGAAGAATAGCTAAGTTTACAATTCAGTTAACATGATGACATTTATCTCCGTTTTTTAACCATAGGCTATCGAAAAAACCTTATGCACAGCCCGCTGTAGCCTAGGCTATTTGAAAAACAATAAAAGCAATATTCACTGGACAAGGTTTTGAACTTTTTTCAGTCACAACCCATTCTATTTACTTACAGGCTGTATTCCTAGATAAACAGAGCTGTATTGTAAGCGCATTTTCAGAACTCAAATGTCCGTCTATTGCAGTATGCGAGTTTTCTTTTGAATGACAATTCAGACATTAGGTGCAAATGACAATTCGCGCATTAGGCTTGATATAGGTGTTATCAGCTCCTTTTTAATGGATAGCCATTGTCCCGTACCATCGCACATCGCCTGGATATTGATGGAGTGGGCTGAGAGCAATGTAATGTGGCATCGTTTCCCTTCGCTGAGGGAAAGGTATGTGGACCTATGGAACCTTTTATTATTATGCATTTTTGATATAGCCTACACAATAATAATATTTCACATTGTGATCTAGATATTTTAGTCATGCTTGTGCGCGCCCCTGTGTGTAACAGACAGGAGGGTACACACATTGTGCACACGCCTATGTTGACGCACTTATATGCACCGTTAAAATAACATGTAAACAACTGCGACATGACTTTAGACCAGGTTTGTGGTGGTTCTAGCGCAAGCGCTTCCTGCTGGCTCAAGATAGCAATACGCCAAAAATAATCCTGGCCCCTCCTCATCTTAAGACCAACACGCCCAGTTCACTTGCAACGGGTCAAGAATACATGGTAGTTAAAGGATGTAAGCGGTAGGCGTTATAATGAACCTAGCGCAGGGTGTAAGATAGCACACTTGCGTTAGGGTTAGCGCCGCTTTGTGTCGGGTGTAAGATAGGGCCCTAGATGTTCAAAATAATGGGCTTTGTCTCTGAATCCGATTCCATAACATTCCAGCTTATATGCTTTCAATGACTCTCTTATAGTATACCAACCCAACTGGACCATTTGAACATTATGTTAACAGCTGAAAATGTCATAGTTATTGGCAGCCTCTGCTGTTTCTGTGTTCGGTTTTCCTTTTTGGCGTCGTTTGACGCTCTATCTGATTTTTTCCGCCTCCGTTTCGGTCTTTGTATCTCACCCAGAAATTATTCCCTGCACCTGTGTTGCATTTCCTGCCGGCTATAAATGCCTTGGTACTTCCGCATTTCCTCACTTCGATATTGTCTCATGTTATGTTGTCAACGAAGTCGGTAAGGTATAGGAAATTCAGTCGCTGCATTCTTGGTTTGTATAAATAGAGAACGCAGCAAGTCCGGTTAGAAATGAGAGAAATTAGGTTTAGATAGGTTCTTTCTTTTCCTACCTGTCTTTTTCTCATCCTTTATTTCTGCTGCCTGTTATCTTTTGTTTAAAACTCTTGTCACTACAGAGTTTTTGATACAGGCTTGCATTTCTGTTCTTTCCTTCTCCCGTTTTCTCTGGTTTTTATTTTCATTTCATTACCTCTTGTCTACACCTACTATTCAGTGCGTGAGGTTTTTTTGTTTGTTTATTATTCTCGCTGTTTTATCGAGATTCGCCTCCGTTTGAGGTTGTTTTGTTTTTTGGCTTGTTGCCAGGGAAGTTTTCCTTTTGTTTGCCTTTTGCCCTGGTGCGGATACTTCCGCGTTTTGTGGCGTATCTTTCTAGATACGCTTTTAGAATTCTTATCAGTCGCACTTGGTTCTCTGAACCTAAAGCCAACCCTCACAGAAAAGGGCTAGATTTAAGTTTAGCAGATGCTCTTACCCAGAGCAATTTACACAGCTTACATGTTACATATAACACTTTCATGCAGCTAGATAATTACTGAAGTAATTTAGTTTAAATATGTTGCTCAAGGGTACAATGACAGGGAATCAATTCCAGAAAAAGTTGGGACAGTATGTAAAATGCACATAAAAGCAGAAAGCAGTGATTTGTAAATTATCTTTTGCATATATTTAATTGAAAACAGTACAAAGAAAATATATTTAATGTTTTATCAACTTTATGATTTTTGTAAATATACGCTAATTCCGAATTTGATGCCTGCAACACATTCCACAAAAGTTGGGACAGGGGCAAAACAAAAGACTGGGAAGTTCAAAAAACACCTGTTTGGAACATTCCACAGGTAAACCGGTGATGCTATCATGACTGGGTATATAAGAATATCAAAAGACTCTTGATATCTTATTTTCAGATACTCATACAAGTGATGCTATAACCTCTCTGCATTTGAATGGATCTCTATGGGAATTGAGGGGTGGGGCTAGATTAAGCTGTAAATTACATGGGAATAGTATGGAACCCATGGTTGGCTAAATGGCTGTAAGTCATCAAGGGTCTGAGGTATCAAACGAGCCTCAAACCATCACTTTGCTGTCAGATATGCAGGGTTGTTTCTCCTGACTCATTTTCCTATTGAACTCTATGGAAAAATAAGTATGCATATCTACTGCACATCTGGCAGCAGAGTGATGGTTTGACGCTCGTTTGATACCGCAGATCCCCCCTGTCCCAACTTTTTTTTGGAACATGTTGCAGGCATAAATTTCGGAATTAACATATATTTGCAAAAATCAATAAAGTTGAGAAGGTAAAACATTAAAAATTTTTTTTGTACTGTTTTCAATTAAATATATGTAAAAAAAGAATTTACAAATCACTGTTTTCTGCTTTTATGTGCATTTTGCATACTTAACTTTTTTGGAATTGGGGTTTGTATATATCACATTTTTATAGCCAAATGTACATTTTTCTCATCATAAATATTCATGGGGAAACAGATGCACACTGTGTGTCTCCCTTGCCTAATGCTCTTCTCATGTTTCATTTGTTCAAATGTGGTTAAGACCCACGGTGAAGTATCTCCTGCCAATAAACGCAACCTAGTTATCTCCATGGACACATGTATGTGCCAATCATAAGAAGACCCAAGAGGGGTGGGGAGTGAAGTTGGGGAAGGACAAGAAAGGGAGGATACAACATCTGCCAGTGAATGAAACATTAAATTGATAGTTCACTGCTTTTTGATATTATTTAATGTTTTTTGATTGGCCCAGAGTTTTTGTGCAGAAAAGGATATTTCAAATAACTTGTTTTCTGAGGACCGTCCTGCTTTGCAATGGTGTCAGGGCATTCAGGGGTTTGTGGTCTAAAGCAAGAAAACACATTTCAAGGTACTCCTAAAAGGATTACAGTTATGTTACCAAAGGTTGTACATATGATCAGGTTCATTTCTAGCATTTATTCACAATTATAAACATAAATATCAGTTTTTATATCATGCTGGTAGTTCTTCTTCTGAGGTTGCATGAGCCATGGGAACATCTGAAATCTTATCTGAAAATAAGATTAAATGTTATTTTTGAAGAATAATCTGGTAATATGTGTATTTTCCCACTTTAGATGACAAACAACAAATGCCCAGACTCATTGTTGGTATGTCATTGGAAGTATCTCAAATATTCTTTATTGCACACAAAACTGGGATGTTTGGGCCAGTTGAAAACATACAGTAAAACTGTTATAATATAAAAACGTAACCCCAGAATGTGAACTACCCCTTTAATCTCAGCTCCTGGAAAGACACGACAGTACATTCTCCTCTGATCAGCAGTTGCCTTTGCTCTGGAAAGTGTAATTTAATTAACGTGAATGTGAAGCTGATACAGAAATACAAAGAGTCTGTAATAAGTAAATATTAATCATAGAATGATAGGAGATAAGAGAGGGATAGTGACCGAGCGAGCAAGCCTGCTAATATGCTAGAAACCTTCTCAAAGTACAATACCAGCACTGAATAGTTTATCTTACCTTGTTCCCATTGCATTTCAACCTGTTATTACCTGTTATTATGTATTCATTCATATGGCATAGTACATGGCCAAAAGCATATGGACACCTGCTCATCCAACATCTCATTCCCAAATCATCGGCATTACTATGGAGCTCATCCCACCTTCGCTATTACAGCCTGCACTCTCCTGGGAAGGCTTTACACTCGATCATTTCTGCCAGGATTTGCTTCCATTCAGCCAGACAAGCATTAGGGTCAGAGCAATGATGGGCGATTAGGCCTGCCTCGGAGGCCTGCCTCACAGTTGACTTTCCAATTGATCCCAAAGGTGTTCGATGCGGTTGAGGTCAGGGCTCTGTGCAGGCCAGTGAAGTTCTTCCACATCGATTGCGACAAACCATTTCTATATGGACCTCAATTTGTGTACGGGGGCATTGTCACGCTGAAACAGGAAAGGGCCTTCCCCCAAACTGTTGCCACAAAGTTTCCTTCACTGGAACTAAGGGGCCTCGCCCGAACCATGAAAGATTATTTTGGCCATGTAGTGTATTTCAGAAATGACTGAGTCAGGAAACATATACTATATATCACTACCGAAAACCTTAGTACTACAAAATTCAGGAATAAGACAAATGATCATGTTTTTGGTTTGGTCTTCCCCTACCCGTTTTCACGCAGCTGAAAGTCAGAGTGGAGTATGAGGTGTAACTCATCTTTGAGACATTGAAAGATGGGAAGGAGCTATCTGAACACTGACAACATTATCTAAAGGCCTTGTTGTGACACTGAACGCACAAATGGCAGTGATGTACCAATAGGGCTCTATTGTTCTTTGTCTTGGGCCAGCTCAACAGATGGACCAGCTTCACAATTTTGCTGGGTTGTTATAATAATCAGTGAAATTGAATAAATATCAGTTTAATAAGATGCATTTCTCTCATAAGTTCCAAATTACCATTCTGGATGTCAACATTGTATGCCTTTATTTTATTCTAATGCATTTGAACTCTCATGACACCAGGCACATGTGAGAGTGGCTGACTGGTTATACATTCAAAGACGGGGAATTATGTTTTTTTCCGCCTATGATGCTCCTGTTTCTCACACAGCCCTGGACAGATTGGACCACAGCTTCCTTCCCTTGTCAGTGGCTGGAGGACTCAGATGGCGCTGTCGCCCTTCACCCCAGAGTGCCGTTTCAACATCCGTCAAGCCCTGCAGTCAGTTCAACACAATATCCAGTCAATACGCCTGGTCACAGTGTCAAAACGATGCGATTTCTGAAGCATATGGTTTAAGATAAATTGTTATCAATGCAATAAGATCAGTATGGCTATAAATCACATCAGGCTGCTCTTTCAATCTGTAAAATATGGTCCAAGACTGGTTTTGTATATATACAGTGCCCTCCACTATTATTGGCACCCCTGGTAAAATGAGTAAAAAGGGTTATAAAAAATTCACCGTTTGGTGAATTAGCTTAATCTCACACTGAAAAAATTTGAAGTAAATTTATTATGAGAAAAAAAAATCCCTCATCAAGAAATAATTATTTTTAACAAAACCACATGTGCCACAATTATTGGCACCCCTGCATTTATATATAGAATAAAGTAATCATTTTTAATATTTGGTCGCATATCCTTTGCATGCCATGACTAGATTTAGCTGTAAATTACACTGGAACAGTATGGAACACATGGTTGGCTAAATGGCTCTAAGTCAACAAGGGTCTGACCATCACTCTGCTTGCCAGAAATACAGTAGATATGGATGGATAACTTGAAGGGTTTCTTCTCCTGACTTATTTTTCCATAGAGTTCAATAGGAAAATTTGTCAGGAGAAACAACCCTTAAAGTGATCCACCCATATCTACTGCATATCTGGCAGCAGAGGGATGGATTGAGGCTCGTTTGATACCTCAGACCCTTGATGACTTACAGACATTTTACCAACCATGTATTCCATACTGTTCCAGCATACTTTACAGCTAAATCTAGTCCCACCCCCCAATTCCCATAGAGATCCATTCAAATACAGAGACGTTATAGTATCCCAGAAAATAAGATATCAAGAGTCTTTTGATGTTGTTGCGGGTCACAGACATCAGGAAGTCATTGCATCCAAAGGATATGCGACCAAATATTAAAAAATGATTACTTTATTTTATATATAAATGCAAGGGTGCCAATAATTATGGCACAAGTGGTTTTGTTAAAAATAATTATGTCTTGATGATAATAAATTTACTTCAATTAAAGCTAATTAAGCTAATTCACCAAACGGTGATTTTTTTATAACCCTTTTTCCTCATCTTTACCAGGGGTGCCAATACTAGTGGAGGGCACTGTATATATACGTGTATATATATATATATATATATATATATAGAGAGAGAGAGAGAGAGAGAAAGAGAGAAACTGAAATAGACACTGATGCCCTTTGTCCCAAAGATCCAAGAGGTGGAAGAGTTTATTTTTAAATCAGCAGATGTAATCTAGCATATATAAACAGGGAGATGTACTGTAATGCAAGGTGTGTACAGATTAACCAGATTAACTTCCAGGTTCAAACAGGCTTTGGAGATGCTGAAATGGAGGAGAGGGGCCATAATTCCTGACCAGTGGGGGTTGGGAGTTTCTCATAAAACACTGGTAAAAATGCCCCTGCACTTTGAGAGGTATGGATTGTCCCTAAGCCATCGCCATTTGCAGAGGCTGAGTAAAACGGGAGACGTTTTAGCGCATTTTTGCAGCAATCAGCCGCCATTCCAGACAGAAGAGCTGTAACCAGTCTTACCACTTAATCCAATTCCCGGAAGCATCACATTTCACAGGTGCTAGCTCTTGCCATGTCTGCAGAACATGGCGGAATTGAACGGGAATCAATTTTGCTGGAACATTCATCTCCGCCTGTGATCTTGGCCACCCCCCATCTTAGAAAATGCTCATTATTAAGAAATGCACCCCGCAGGACAGCTGGCAAGCAAAATAAATTACTTTTCTACAGGATTTGAAAGGATAAAGCACATTTTATTTGGTATCATTGCTATGGTTTTCCTATATCATTTATATAAACCTAACCTAAAGGTTTTTTCTCATGGAAACTTGTGAAGATCTGCACCATTTGCAGTTTTATCTAGTCCATAGCTGTTGGAGTACACTAGCAGATATAACTAGTTCATCTTTGGAGTTTGAAGTTCATCTCCAAAATTAAGTGCCGTCTTCTCCCATAGATTCTAGACCCATGTGATGGTAGATATCCAATGGCTGAGACCCCATAGTGTGTAAAGTGTCGCAGGACTAAATCAGTCCTTGGTTAGAGGGGAAGAATGAAAGTAAGCAGCACTACTGACCATATTTGTTAGGTTTCTGTATTCTGTGTTAGTTTGTTTCTTATTTTTACCATGTTTTATTCATTCTGATTATTTTGTGCTTTCACTGTTCCATGTTTTGTATTACTGTCACTCCCTGTTGTCGTCGCACTATTCGGGAGCCTTTGGTGATTTCGGTTTCTCTGTATTTCTTCTGTCATGCGCTTCCTTCATTACTAATTACTTCATTGTAAATAATACTAATTAACTAACAACTACTAACATCTTAGAATTAGGGTCTACTAATCTACTAATGACTAACTTGTGTATATATACTAATCTATTAATCTACTAACGCCATAGAACCAGGGTTTTCTACTAATCTACTAACTTACTAACTTCATCTTCTTTCCTCGCTGCAGCTGTCTCTCTTTCTGCCTGTTCTATCACTAATTACTCTCGTTTCTTCTTTCCTATTCCTTGTATGCACTTGTCTTATTGGAGTCCATGTCATGTTCTCTATGTATTTGGTTCTGGTCCAGTCCGTGTCTTATGTTCTCCCTTGTTATTGTACTATCAGCTTCCCTTATCGTTTCATTGTGCTCACCTGTGAGCAATCTCCCCTCCCTGTGTCTGCACACCTGATTCCCATTATGTCTGTCGCTCCCTGTGTATTTAACCCCTGTTATTTCAGTCTGTCTTTGCGAGTTCCTTTCACAAGATTTTTTGCTTCTGTGTTGCTGTCTGATTGTTCAAGTATATCCCGAGTTATCTGTTAGTTTCTTAGTTATTTGTTTCCGAGTTTTTTTTGTATCCCTCGTCTGTTACCTGTGGTTGTTTAATTTCTGTTTTCAGTCTGTTTTGTTTTCTTTTTGTTCCTCCTCTGACTCCTGTCTGTGTTCTCGCGACCCTGTTTTTGGATCCTGGTTTTGTGCTTTTGCTGTGCCTTACCGGTTTTGACCCCTGCCTGTTCCTTGATCACTCTTTGGACTGTTTTGTTGCGTTGCCTATCTACCCGGTTTTTCGACCCTGCCTGTTTTACCACGGATTGCTGCCTTGCCCTGATTAAACTTCGGTTTTTCATACTCCTGCCTGCGTTTGGGTCCTTCCCCCACCGACACCTAACAATATTTGAATATCCCTTTAAGGGGTATAATCAGAGGATGCTGTAGGACCGATTGGCTCTTATCAAGATAGGAAAAAAATATATATATTCTAAATGTGTGGATTTCTTTTGAAAATACAATGATGACAATGATCTCACAGAAATGTATTTTAATGAAATAAAAATCAGAAAATGAAACCTCCATTTTTATATTTGCCCATATATTGTGATGTGTGGCAAAATGTTTTCTGATCCTGACAATATATTTTATTTTCAAGTGTTATATTTCATTTATGTGTGGGTTTGTTCTGTGTGAAAAATCTGTTTCAATGTCTGCTTTCAGCAAGGTGGGAATGAAAATCCTGGGTGATGGGAGAACACACAGGAAACATGGAAACCATGGAAACCTGCACACGTGTGCAATTCTCAGTCCCAAAAGCCTAGTGTGGTGGACATGCATTTGGACCAATTGGAGACACGTGTGTCGGGCGTGCCTCAGGCCGTCCTTTCTGTGCGATGCCACTGATTGGAAAGAGAGGGAGATGTAGATGTTCCGGCTAGCTTCCCTAAAACACTCCCACACCAAGCCGCTTGCTGAAAACAGGGCTTTCCAGCATTAGCATTGCAAATATATGCAAAGCATCCAAAAAATAAAACATTTTTGCCAGAAAACACACGGCCGCAGAAAGATGAATGGCTTGATATCCTTAATACAAGCTGGAGAACAGAAAGAAAAATTAACGACAGACTGTCATTGCGTGGGGGTTTCCATAGGAAACAACCCTGCTCAAATAAAATCTTCATTGCTAATACTTTTATTATACAGAAGAATCAATTAAAGCAATTACTATATTTTATTCACGTGAGATTTTAATCCTGAAAGCATCGAAAGTTCTTACACTGCCCACTACAGGGCAAGTTGGTACTGGTAATTTTGAGACCATGCATCTTGTGGAAGTAACGTGGGGCCCTATCTTACACCTGGCGCTAAGCAGCGGTAACCCAAACACAAGTGTCTTTGCTAGTTTCAGACCGGCGCAGGTGTCATTTTAGCATCCAGTGCTCACGTTGTTTAAATACCAAGTGAACTTGTGCCCATAGCAAGTGAACTGGGCGGGTTGGTCTTAAGATGAGTTGTGGCCAGGATAATTTTTGGAGTATTGCAGCAAAAACCATTTGCGCTAAAACCACCACAAACCTGGTTTTAAGTCATGTCGCGGTTGTTTCAATGTTATTTTAACGGCTCAATATAAGTGCGTCTACAACGCACATACATCCTCCTGTCTCTTTCACACAGGGTTACATTGTGAAATAGCTATGAATATTTTTCACAAAAATAAAACATCTTCTCTCCCGAAATAGACGCACGTTGTCCCTGGAATCCCGGGAAAGTGGGCTTGTTTTCACTCTATACTCTATAACTGAGATGTATCTGTCTCAATTACAGTATTCATGTTCGTCTGAAATTATAAAATACAGCTTTAAGAAAACCCCATAAATTTTGACGCAGTATTTTTTAAGGGTAGCCTCTTGCGAAAACCGCAGCTTCTCCAGTTACACTGCAGTGCAATAAATTAGGAGGGTGCTATTACAGTTTTTTACGATTGCTTTGACTCATTTTGCACAGCAGAATTTCAATGTACAAAACTCAAAATGCAAAGTGCCAAACTGACTTTCAAAATTCATACTCTAAGACACTACATCCTATGCTGGCATACAAAGTGTAAAACTGTTAACGCAAAGTGCTAAACTGACTTGCAGAATTCTTACCTTAAGTCACTACATCCTATGATGACATACAAAGTGTAAAACTGTTAACGCAAAGTGCTAAACTGACTTGCAGAATTCTTACCTTAGGACACATACAAAGTGCCAAACTCTAAATCATATGCTCCATTCTCAGAATACAGCCACCTAATATTACAACAATGTTCAAATGTTTATTATCAAATGCAGATCACTAAATCAATTCAACAGGTGTTCATAGTCATGTCTCAGTACCTCCAACAACCTTGCCCAGGTGAGTAGCATTGCAACACAATTGATAATATCTTCACCACTACATAAAAGGCTGCTTAGAAACCTGAATGGCAGTTTCTGACAACATGGAGCAGGTCAGTGAGGTTGAGGTTGGTAACGAAGGACAGGGTCATGGTCGTGGACCATGTACAGTAAATATACAGTATATAGGTAATAGGTACTGTACATGCCTAGTTTGCCTAGACCCAGCCCTGAGACCATTGGGCAGGCCCACACACAACCATCCCTGATTGGTCAGCCTGACCCTCTGCTGGGGGCATAGTACAACTCCGTGCGCCTCATACATTTTCTGGATGGGCTGTACAACCGTCTCGTACAGCCAAATGCTCAGATGGTGTTCATCATTGTCTGGGACAATGTAAACTTTGATCGTGCATTGGCTGTGCAAGACTGGTTTACAGCCCATCCATAGTTCCGATTCAAATTCCTTCCACCTTACTCCCCCCTTCTGAACTCCATCAAGGAGTTTTTCTCGGCCTAGTGGTGGAAGGATATACGATAGGTGTCCATATGAGCAGGAAACGCTACTTCAGGCCATGGATGAGGCATGTGATGACATTACAGCCCAGCAGTGTCAGGGGTGGATAAGGCACTCAAAGATTTTACCAGCGCTGTCTTGCCAACGAAGACATCAGATGCGACGTCGACAAAATTCTGTGGCCAAATGCAGCGGAGAGGCAAAATGCTGGTTAAGCACAGAGAAGCAGTTTTTTTTTTTTACTTTACAGTAAAGTTTGTTGTTACTGTAACTGTTTTTTCTTTTACTGTTGTTTTAGTTTTTACTGGACAATACAGTTGCGTTTACAGTACTGCATCACTGTATGATTTTTCTTTAATGATTAAACTTCATATAATCTAATCTAATATTTTGTTTGTCTTTCATAAAAACACAAGCGCAAAACTGCAGTCTATCACAGGGGATGATTGCTGTACATAAATTCAAGTATTTATGAGGAAATTACCATTGCATATTCTTTTTCGGTAACAAATATTTTGTGTTTGACCGCATTATGTGATAATGGCCATTGTATTTGAAAATGCACCAATAATTAAACTTCAACGATGAACATATCCACTGTTCTGACACTATGATAAACTTTAGCATGAAATACAATCTAATTTGGTTCAGTTGTTTATATTGTGCATGCTATATATGATTTTGAGCCCAAGATTAGGAATATAGCATTTTGCGTTATGACCAAAAAAACACTTTCAAACTCTTTTTTTATCAGAAGGATTTTGTGTTTGGCAGCATTATTTCATGATGACTGTTGTATATTGAAAATGCAGCAATGATTTAACTTCATTGTTTGAAATATCTAATGTTCTGGTGCTGTGATAAACTTTTGCATATAATATTCTCTGATTTGACACTGGTATTTTTATTTTGCATGCTATATTACATTTTGAACCCAAAATGAGCAGGATAGCATTCTCTGTTAAGAGTTTTGCACATTGAAACTCTGTTGTGCAAAATGAGTCAAAGCAATCGTAAAAAACTGTAATAGCCCAAAGCACTTAGGGCTCTAACCCTCCTCTGGCTACAGCCACAGTAAAATGCATAAAATGCACCGTTTATACACGCTAAGAAAGCCATGTTCACGTATAGAAACAATAATATTTTTTTAAAACGTTGTACAAATGAGCATTCGCCATTTTCCCTTGCTTACTGTACTATATATAGTACCTGATGCACTTTCGGTTTAGAAGACACCTAATTTTTTCTCCAAAATCTCTCGTATAAATATGTTTAAGAAACCAAGTACTTACCAGTATATTCAGCTACAGCTGTTTTTTGATGAACCCTGAAGAGTTTATCTTGATATATTTCACCAAAGTCCGGTACAGTCGACATTTCCACAGCGACCACCCGTCGCACTTAAGGCTGAAATACGTTGCTGTTCTTGTGTAAATAGACAATCGCTTTCGTACATTCTTTTTTAAACGTATTTAAATACATTAGGCGATGTATGTTATGGTTATTATATATATAATGTATGTGACTATTCTGAAATAAATGTATTCTGTAGCAAATTTCTGAATGATACAGCTTCTTCTTCAGTTCGAACCTAAAACCATGGATGTGGAGGGAATATTTTTTTAGATATTGACATTTAAATAAAACTAGTAGAAACCAGGTGGAAATTGCCTCTGAAGGGCCAAAGTAAATAGAGTTAAAGCATTAAGCTATACCAGTAAAAGCGCATTGGTCATATTTCCATATGCAGGACATTATAAAACAATGGAAAACATGCGTAAACCTATGGGTTCCCAACCTGACAGCTTTAGTGTATTTAGCGTCATCATTAAGGCATAATAACGCTATATATGTTATTAATCAATTTTAGAATGCACATAGTTTTTTTCGATTGCTTTGACTCATTTTGCACAACAATGTGCAAACTCTTAACACAGAATGCTATACTGCTCATTTTGGGTTCAAAATGTAATATAGCATGCAAAATAAAAATACCAGTGTCAAATCAGAGAATATTATATGCAAAAGTTTATCAAAGCACCAGAACATTAGATATTTCAAACAATGAAGTTAAATCATTGTTGCATTTCCAATATACAACAGTCATCATGAAATAATGCTGCCAAACACAAAATCCTTCTGATAAAAAAAGAGTTTGAAAGTGTTCTTTGGTCATAACGCAAAATGCTATACTCCTAATCTTGGGCTCAAAATCATATATAGCATGCACAATAGAAACAACTGAACCAAATTAGATTGTATTTCATGCTAAAGTTTATCATAGTGTCAGAACAGTGGATATGTTTATCGTTGAAGTTTAATTATTGGTGCATTTTCAAATACAACGGCCATTATCAAATAATGTGGTCAAACACAAAATACTTGTTCCCAAAAAAGACTATGCAATGGTCATTTCCTCATAAATGCTTGAAATTATGTACAGCAAGCATCCCCTGTGATAGACTGCAGTTTTGCGCTTGTGTTTTTATGAAAGACAAACAAAATATTAGATTAGATTATATGAAGTTTAATCATTAAAGAAAAATCATACAGTGATGCAGTACTGTAAACTCAACTGTATTGTACAGTAAAAACTAAAACAACAGTAAAAGAAAAAACAGTTACAGTAACAACAAACTTTACTGTAAAGTAAAAAAACAAAACTGCTTCTCTGTGCTTAACCAGGATTTTGCCTCTCCGCTGCATTTGGCCACAGAATTTTGTCGACGTCGCATCTGATGTCTTCGTTGGCAAGACAGCGCTGGTAAAATCTTTGAGTGCCTTATCCACCCCTGACACTGCTGGGCTGTAATGTCATCACATGCCTCATCCATGGCCTGAAGTAGCGTTTCCTGCTCATATGGACACCTATCGTATATCCTTCCACCACTAGGCCGAGAAAAACTCCTTGATGGGGTTCAGAAGGGGGGAGTAAGGTGGAAGGAATTGGAATCGGAACTATGGATGGGCTGTAAACCAGTCTTGCACAGCCAATGCACGATCAAAGTTTACATTGTCCCAGACAATGATGAACACCATCTGAGCATTTGGCTGTACGAGACGGTTGTACAGCCCATCCAGAAAATGTATGAGGCGCACGGAGTTGTACTATGCCCCCAGCAGAGGGTCAGGCTGACCAATCAGGGATGGATGTGTGTGGGCCTGCCCAATGGTCTCAGGGCTGGGTCTAGGCAAACTAGGCATGTACAAGTACCTATTACCTATATACTGTATATTTACTGTACATGGTCCACGACCATGACCACGACCACGATCCTGTCCTTCGTTACCAACCTCAACCTCACTGACCTGCTCCATGTTGTCAGAAACTGCCATTCAGGTTTCTAAGCAGCCTTTTTGTAGTGGTGAAGATATTATCAATTGTGTTGCAATGCTACTCACCTGGACAAGGTTGTTGGAAGTACTGAGACATGACTACAAACACCTGTTGAATTGATTTAGTGATCTGCATTTGTAGTAATAAACATTTGAACATTGTTGTAATATTAGGTGGCTGTATTCTGAGAATGGAGCATATGATTTAGAGTTTGGCACTTTGTATTAACAGTTTAGTATGTAGTGTCCTAAGGTAAGAATTCTGCAAGTCAGTTTAGCACTTTGCGTTAACAGTTCTACACTTTGTATGCCAGCATAGGATGTAGTGTCTTAGAGTATGAATTTTGAAAGTCAGTTTGGCACTTTGCATTTTGAGTTTTGTACATTGAAATTCTGCTGTGCAAAATGAGTCAAAGCAATCGTAAAAAACTGTAATATGAACTTCAGATGAAGCTTGAACTTCAAGATCTCCATGAGAACAGCCTCAACGAATTGATGTTTGACAATGCTTCATTGTATAATTAAATTAAATTCATTAAACAAGCAGCTAATTTGCCATTTTCTATGGTGAGACGGGATTCTGGTAGCTTATTTTCAGCTGTTGCATGTGCTTTTTCCGGAGCCCCAGAGGTGCACAGAAGAAGAAAAAAAACGGGGTTAATTTGTTCGCACGTTTTAATTAAATCATTCCCTCGTTTTAGTAATTCGTTCCCTTGTTTTAATTCATTCGTTCCCTCGATATAATTAATTAGTTCCCTCAAAATTTGTTCATTTGTTCCCTCAAATTTGTTCATTTGTTCCCTCAAATTCGCAAACACTCATTCCGCAAGCAGGTCATCTACCTTCCGAATGAATATCTTAATGAAGGCATCACCCCCACGGTGTCAGTTTGAAGTGGGCTGGTGGAAGGACACTACTGGTGGGATGTACTCTCTTCAAGCATTAGGCTACACATTGCTCAGGGACATTTTAAGCTTATATCGTAAAAGTGCAACAAATAAGTAAAAAGATGGGACGGACACGTGTCTTTGTAATGTGCATGTTTTATTAGGCTATATCAACCTTAAATACAAGCACACCATGGCATATTGATAACAATAATTATCGTCATTAGCCTATTTAAAATTTTAAACATTTTAAAACAAGCACAAGTTGTAAAAAGTGTAGCATACTGAGTAGGCTATTTGTGTACACTAGTTGGAGCCCTAGGCCCTCATACATAATTACCTTTCATGCATAGAGCACGGGGGTGAACTAGGCATGCACTGGCTAACATCATGGCAATGTGTGGCTCATGAGAATAAACATATTAAAAACCTCCTAAACAGTTTCCTCATTATTGCACCTATCTCCCGGGTTTATCACAAAAAGTTTATGCAGAACAAATGCAATTAGCTATATACGCTTGCTAAATACCAAAAGCGGAAACGCTTTTGAAGTGATGGCTAATGAGAATTATCGTCCGTAGGCTATTTAAAGTCGAAGTCACACGCACGGTGATAGGCATTTGATTGCATGTAGTTGGTCACAGATGAGTCAAGAAGACGGCAGGATTGGCGAAGAATGCGGCGATGTAGGCCAGCCAGTCTGAGCGCTATAAAACCAACTAGGCTAGGCATGTCGGGTGGGGGCCGCGGTCCAAGTTAGTTAGTTAGTTGCAGTTAGTTGTCAAATGTCTTGCAATAGCTGTCAAATCGTGCACCGTGTGCGTGTATGTCTGTGGGGTTAACATAAATAAAATACCCTATAAAATCATCCATAAGACAATTTATTAGTCGAAGGATATAGGCCTAATATCATTTAGCTATTCGTTTTTAGATGTGTTGATAATTTTAAAATGAGCAATTTACTATTAAAAATAAGTGCCGGAGCGCTTTTATAGCACTACACGCCTGATTCGGAGTGAAGGTAATTAATTATATCGAGGGAACAAATTAATTATATCGAGGGAATGAATTAAGTATTTCGAGGGAACAATTTAATTAAAAGGAGGGAATGAATTACTAAAACGAGGGAACGATTTAATTAAAATGAGCGAACTAATTAATCCCCCTTTTTTTTTTCTTCTTCTGTGCACCTCCGGGGCTCCGTAGCTTTTAACAAAATTAAATTGCATATATTTTCTAAAATAACAGCACTGGTATAGACTAATGGAAAATATTTTCCTGTTTTCCTATATTTCTGGGAAACGGGAAATAGTTTGTTTGGGAATTACCGGGAACCCTTGCTGGTGTTAAACCCTAATGTTTAAGATTATTATTGTGTATATGAAAACACGGGATAATGGTTAGTGCGAATAATATTGATCCCAATATTGATCCATATATTCCTTGCTCGCACACTTTAACCTTGCACACGAGAAGGTTTCCCCAGCTGTAGTCTTATTAAATCCACCAAAGTGCAAATGCATGTAGCTTTTAAAGGGAATTGGAGATAACACTCTGATTGGTTTATTGCATGTTACGCCGAAGACACACCCATAATTAATGAAGAGGCTACGTTCAGCCCATTTCAACCTTGCGCCTTACTTTTCGCTCAAAATATGCGCCCTCGAACTAGCAAAAGTGGAGTTGGACACGCCCTAATGCACCACGCCTTTTAGAGCATGCGCTAAGATTGCCAAGATAGAGCCCTTGGTCTTTTAACATGGTCTTCAGTTGTCTTTAGCTACAGTATATGCACTATGGGCTACAAAACATTGCATGAAAGGTACTGTATAAAAAAGTTTATTTTTTATTATTATTATTATTATTATGGGGATTTATATTTTAAGCAATCATGGGTGAAAATATTTAGTGGTCTGCCAGGTTCCCCTGCTGCATTGCTGGCTTGTCTTTGTTTCACCCTCTCTCAGGTAATGTGCTGGCCAACAGAAGGCAGAAGGGGGTGTTGCCTGCTTAAGGGAAGCACCTGATCGGAGCTCTAGAAAAAGGCTTCGTACTCTCCTCTGAGACCAGAGGCCTACATCACAAAGCAGGCTAAGTGGGTTAGCTGGATAACTGTGCTGTGTAAAACCCGGAACAGTGTTTTTGCTTCATATGTTCCATATTCTTAGATAGAGCGGATTTTACTCAACACAGTTGTCCACTTGGCCTGCTTCGTGATACAGGCCCCAGGTGTTTTGTTAACTGTTGTCTGGGTTGCACTTACAAAACCAATTGACTTATTTTTACTTATCATTTTTGTTTTTAGTATTTTCTTTATGTCTTTTATAAAATTTTACTAAAGAACTTACTGTATGTCTCTCCACTATGTTGCAGCTGTGACAAATCTGTTGTGACACAGTCAAAAGTTAACTTAAAGTGAGTATTCATACAGATGCATCAGACCTCCAGGTCACAGATTTATAAATGACAGACTTTATACCAAAAGGATTTTTATTATTCAGCTTTTATACTATAATCATGTGACATAAGGGCCCTATCTTACACCCGGTGCTAAGCAGAGCTAACCCAAACGCAAGTGTCTTTGCTATCTTACACCCGGTGCAGGAGTCTTTATAGCGCCTAGCACTCACGTTGTTTAAATACCAGGTGATCTTGCACGCATAGCAAGTGAACTGGGCGGGTTGGTCTTAAGATGAGGTGTGGCCAGAATAATTTTTGGCGTATTGCTATCTTGAGCCAGCAGAAAGCGCTTGCGCTAAAACCACCACAAACCTGGTCTAAAATCATGTCACAGTTGTTTACATGCTATTTTAACGGCACATACAAGTGCGTCTACATAGGCATGTGCACAATGTGCATACACCCTCCTGTTTGTTACACAGGGGCACGCACAAGCGTGACCAAAAATATCAAGATTACAATGTGAAATATTATTATTGTGTTGGCTATATCAAAAAATGCATAATAATGAAAGGGTCCATAGGTCAAGACCACATACCTGTCCCTCAGCGAAGGGGAATGCCGCATTAAATTGCTTTCAGCCCACTCCATATAAACATCCAGGCAATGTGCGATGGTAGGCTATGTGTAAGGTTACATGTAGACAATTATCCTGGATCAATAGTTCCTGTAATCCATGTTCTGTTCAATGTTCTGTTACGGGACAATGGCTATCCATTAAAAACTTTGCTGATAACACCTATATCAAGCCTAATGCGCGAATTGTCATTTACACCTAATGCATGAATTGTCATTCAATGGGAAGCTTGCGCATTAGACGGATATTTGAGTTCTGAAAATTCGCTTCAGATGTCATTATAGGCTATACAGCTCTCTTCATCTAGGGCTACAGCCTGTAAGTAAATAGAACTGAAAAAAAGTTCAAAACCTTGTCCAATGAATAGTACATTTATTGTTTTTAAAATAGGCTACAGTCCCCGGGATTCGCTGTACATTTTTTCGATAGCCTATTATTAAAAAACAGAGATTCATTTAAATGTAACCATTTAAACTGAATTTTAAACTTCATTTTTTTTTATTACAGTGACCAGGTTTCCATACTCTCAGCTTATTAAAACCTCACTGATTTCACCTGTTATTCCATAACTGAACAAAACGATTTTAAAGAGAACGAGTCTAATTAGAAACAAAAACAAATTTGCAGCGCATTACACAATTCATTTAATTTTAATGCCATTCTTTGCATGTGCGCTTTAACTTAAGGTCTGTTCCACCTGCTGGAAATCACACTTTTCATGGTCTTCCCGGGAAAGTAGACTTGTTTTAAAGCATTTAACTACCGCAGGTTGGTCACATTTCCATAAGCAGGACATTATAAAGCAAGGGAAAATATGCGTGAACATATGGGTTGCCAACCTGACAGCTTTATTGTATTTAGGGTCATCATTAAAGCAAAATAATGGTATTTATGTTAATAGTCAATATTAGAATGCAGGTAATGAATTTTGGATACAGCTTGAACTTCGAGAACTCCATGAGAACAGCCTCATGGAATTGATGTTTGACAATGCTTCACTGTACTGTATATTCAAACGAAATTTGTTAAACAAGCAGGCTAATTTCGCGTTTTCTAAGGTGAGACAAATGCCATATTCTGTTAATTTATTCTCAGCTGTTGCAGGTGCTTTTAATAAAATTTAACCGTATATACTTTCTAAAATAACAGCAGGAAACTAGATTAACAATTCCTAAAGATATTGTAAGTGTGGTTACTTCACAAATATCAATGGCTGGAAATGGCATAGAAAGATGGTAATATGGTATAGTGTGAGGTGGAAAATAAAAGGTTGAAATGGTATGAACTGTTAATGCGGTATAAATGGATCTAGTGAAGGTGAAAGTGTTAAAATATGGTGATGTAGCCTATTTTGTGGTAAGTATTCTAAAGAACCTGGAAGTGATACAAAGAAGTAATGTATTGTGATAAAAGTACAAAAAGGTAATGTCAAATCTTCTGGGATAGTATTGCTGGGTCATAACAGTGTTGTAGAGGAAGGCCCAATTTACTGCGTCCTGTGTACTAACATACTGCTTACTGTAGTCTATACTGCAGTGACATGCAGTATGCCAAATATCCTCTATATAAACCTGGACATAAGTAGCCTAGGCTATATCAGTTCCTTTACACTCTTTGGCTATATCATCTGGGGATATTCAGAACACTCAATTTGGCCGTGCAGGTAAGGCTAGCCTAATTTAACAGCTTTTCAAAAAACGTATACTCAACTGGCATACTTAAATAGTAGTGTGTGCTGATACTGACTATTCGGACACAGTCGTAGTTGTGTTTGTAGAAAAATATGGGTTCATACAATTTTTCCCTAGGTTTTAACCAAATGCTCATCTACTGATTTCTCCACTTTATTAAACAAACTCTGATTCCGATTACAGATCTCACCATTTTGTGAAGTCCAAACAACATATCCTGTGCTGAATTCAGCGTTCTATTCAGCCTACCTAGCATGCAGCTAAGCAATAACATAGGCTATCGTTTGGCTAATAGTAACTTAGTTTAACGTTGTTGACTCGCATAAACTTGAGATTATAACCCAATCATGTGTAGCGGATAGTTTATTTGCTGTCTATGTCATAGTCGATTGCATTTTGCTAACGTAGTCTACTGGCACCTTGGCATTTTCATGCAGAGTGAAAGGTTTGTTTTTCCTGGTAATTAGCTTAACCACAGTAGCCTAGCTGGCTTATGCTTTTGTCTTTTGTCTGTTGTCTGTGCTAACGCTAGTTGTCTGTGCTAACGTTATTAAGACATAAATCAGAATTCGTTGAATAATGTTGAATGGAGTGATTAGTAGGCTAGATGAGCATTTAGCTAAAACATAGGCAAAAATTTAAACAGCGCTAAAAATATGTTTTGTTAACAATTCATTGTAGCCTATTTTGTAACTTAGACAACATAACGTTACGTGACAGCATTTGGATTTGGTTCAGAGACGGGAAGCATAGGCGGTATTTGCTATGTTTCATTCGTTTCACCTGAAACGAGCCTCACAACTGAAAGGGGCCTCGCCTCAATCATAAACTGAAAAAAGTATATACACTACTCACAAAAAGTTAGGGATATTCGGCTTTCGGGTGAAATTTCAGGATGAACCTAAAATGCACTATAACCTTTACAGGTGAAATTAATTTGACCTTCTCTAAATGTTTGAATGCACATGTCCAACTATTCAATGTTTCAGTACTTTTTGCACAACTTGCTGTTCTCTAACAAGGAGCTGAACGGCAAAATTCACAACAGGTGTTTGATCCATGAATCGACCAATAAATTTCCTGGTTCAATTAGAATTGGTATTTAAACAGTCCTCTTCATCATGCTGTTCACATTTTGACATCATGAGACCAAGACGACACCTAACAATTGATCAACAGTACCTCGCCATTGCGAGGCTTCAAACAGGATGTTCTCAGAAGGAAGTGGCCACTGAGCTTAGAGTGTCACAGAGTGTCATCAGCAGGTTGCAACAGAGATACAGAGAGACTGGAAGAGTCACAGAAAGGCATAGAAGTGGACGTCCTTTGGCCACATCCCACACTGATGACCGCTTCATTGTGAACAGTGCCCTGCGGAACCGGATGATGAATGCCACTCAACTCCAGGCACATTTAAGGGAGGTGAGAGGCACCCAAGTGTCACGTCAGACCATTCGAAACCGTTTACATCAGCGTGGTCTGCGTGCTAGACGACCTGCAAGGGTACCTGACCACACCACCAGGCACAGGCGTCATCGTCTTGCATGGGCCAGGGAGCATTTACGCTGGACGAGGGACCAGTGGGCCTCAGTGCTGTTCTCTGATGAAAGTCGATTCACGTTGAGCAGAAATGATGGCCGCCAACGATGTTGGAGACGTCAAGGAGAGCGCTATGCATCAGCCACTGTTGTCACCAGACGACCCTTTGGTGGTGGCGGTGTTACAGTGTGGGCAGGTGTGTCTAGTCAATACAGAACTGCCCTACACTTTGTGAATGGTACAGTGACAAGCCCATACTACCTGAATAACATCATTAATCCAGTCATTGTGCCCCTGCATGAACAACACAGGCCTAATTTCATCTTCATGGACGACAATGCTCCAGCTCATCGAGGTCGCATCATTAGGGAAAGGCTGCTGGAGACTGGGGTACCTCAAATGGAGTGGCCTGCACTTTCTCCAGACCTGAATCCCATAGAAAACCTATGGGATCAGCTGACTCACCGTGTAGAGGCTCGTAACTCTGTACCCCAGAACCTCAATGACCTGAGGGCCGCCCTTCAAGAAGAGTGGGATGCCATGCCTCAGCAGACAATAAGTCGACTTGTGAACAGCGTGAGACGTCGTTGTCAAGCTGTAATTGATGCTCAAGGGCACATGACAAGTTATTGAGACATTGACATTTTTGTTGTGGTATACCCACCACTGTTGTTGGCTTTTGTTTCAATAAATTGTTTGAGATGAGGAAATCACCATTGCATGCTTCTACTTAAATGCCCTACTTTCATGATACGTATAATATCACTGTAGCGTGAACTTACATTTTCCATAAATTTCACCCGAAAGCCAAATATCCCTAACTTTTTGTGAGTAGTGTATATAATTTTTAAAAATAAAAATCAGTGAATAAAAGAACCGCCGACCCTGTAGTTTTCCCATTCAGTCACTGTTCCTTACTCAAGCTATTTCAGTGCTTCTCCTTATTTTTCTAGTCTATGGATCTGCAGATACCACAGAACTGTGGCAGTCTGGCAGGTAGGCCTACTCACTTGACTATTTCTGACCCACAGCAAAACACTTGCTGATAGCTACGATGTCAGAATGATCACATACAGATACAGTACATTCATAATACAACGGAACAGGTATGTGCATAATTCAGATAAAATACGTAGCCCAATGTATTTATATACCTTAAAAAGTAACGTGTGTTTTTACATAACAGCAATGTAGGCTATTACAGCCGCGATAGCGCTGTGGAAACATCAACATTCAACAGAAACCAGTTGTATAATCATTACGAAGTAGGATATTTGGTTCCTTAATCTGTTTATCAGAGATTTGTAGAAAAAAATGTTAACGTTATACCGAAAGTAGCTAGGCTACATTGGGTAGGCATAGCCTACCCAAAGGAAAATGCACCGAATGTTTCTTTGTAACAGTTTCAACTTTTTAATAATAGCCTATAGGCTAGCCTATATCGGAACAAAGTTTTTGTGGTGTGTAGAAACGGTACATTTTATGCATGTTATTGTGTGACACTGGCAAGATGGTTATAAATGGGTTTGGGCTATTTTATCGGGCAGTGCAACTTGAGAGGTTGATGTGCGTACAAGCGGCGACTGCAGCAATCCTGCATTGGAATTTTGAGGGTTTAAAGTTGTTTACAATTTCAGAGAAAAATTAATAGGCTACTATAATTGGGACATTGACGACTAGGCTAGCACCGTAGATAGGGCTAATAGCCTGCGTGTTCATGGCGAAAGAGCGCATTGCGCTTGATGCAGCATTTGTTGTATGGCAATGATTATTATTTTTGAAAGCTAAAGTGAGTATGATCATTTCAGTTGCAGACGGAAGTAGGCTAGGTCGTTAGCTATGGAATTTCTCGTCGGCATTTTTCCAAGGTTGTTGACAGAACGTTAAGTGATTCACAAATCAGCTCAGTGCTCACACTGAGCATTCTCACCGTGAGCTAGCCTACTGCACGTGCCCATTGACGCCCATTCATTTTTTGGCGATTAAATGTCAAATATCTCAAAAAGTGTATATGCTATAAAGGTAAAAAGTAATAGCAACCTGGAGGGGGTATAAAGGTATAATTTAAGGTATGAATGGTGTCGATGGTGTTAAAGGTGTAGGAGGAGATTTTTGAAAAATCGGCGGAAGAATAATAACAGCGATTATGAGCGATAACAGTAGGTGTGGTTTTTCAACCACACCTAATTACTGGGAATTACCGAGAACCATGCCGGTGTTAAACCCTAATGTTAAAGAGATACTGCAGAGGCTTTTCTAAGGCCTTTTTTACCGCTTCAATTTGAACTGGAACTTGTGAGTAGGTGTGGTCATATGACGATGGTGCCACGTAGTCATATTATGAATATTCATACAGTCAAGGAGTGAAAGAGTGTGTCTTGGTGAACTGACTCAGGACCCCACTGAACTCAGCCCCCTTCCTGCTCTCTCCTCACCTAAACAAACAACAAAATGACAAGCAACAAGAGTGACAGCAGTACTGCAGGGAGTTTTGAGGTGGAGGAGATTGAAAGGATTCCTTCGTGGTGGAAGACTCTTCCTCGCGAAGATGTTGCTTGGGAAATACAGCCGTATTCATTCGAGTCACTGGCAGCAGCAGCCGCTGAATTAGTTGAGCGACGTCTTCGCGATCGAGGAGAGGACCGGGGATGTAACTGAATGGTAGAGCTAACGTTACCTAGCTAAGTTAGCTTGTTTGTCTGCCTAAAGTAACGTTACTATTAAACACATTCAAATACACAGCAAAACCCAGTCAATCAAACAGTAACGTTAGTATATTGAACATGGCTGGTTGTAGCGCCCAGCTCCACTTGGTCCGGAGAGAATTGTTATCATTTATTAGCTAACATTCATAAATGATAGCGATAATTAGCTATCTAGCTAAGTTACCAGTTTTCTGGGCCAAACGGGGCTAAACTCACACACAATAGACTGCTTTGCATTACCTAATTTATCGATACTTTCCATCTCTCTACAGATTATGAAAGCTAACAGAGCCGGTGGCGTTACACCGAGGAACAATACATCTGACTCCTTGGCATAATGCAGGCAAGTTAGCTAAAGATACCAAAGTAAGATGTTATAGATTAATAACTTTCTATGGCTACGTTCACACTGCAGGTAAAAAGTGATCCAGATCCGATTTTTTCCTCAAATGTGACACAGATCAGATTTTTTTATGGAAGTGTGAACAGCGAAAATCACATTGAATCTGACATTTACAATTCTCATTTGGGCCACTTTTCGATGTGGTATTAGATGCCAATACATAACCGATTGTGTCAACGCGACCAGCGTTCCAGCCGTGTTAAAATACACAATATAAAAAAGCTATAGTATCACACGACACATCTGTTCAACTTCATGTGTAACGTATAGCCTAGCATGCGCACCCTTAGATTAAACTATTGACACACTATTGGACCGACAACCATAACGTTCGGTAAGCAGCTACATGTGTGAACGTAGCCTTAGTAGCTCGATAGAAGTCGTAACATTAACGTTAGCAGTAATACAAAGCAATTCGCATTTGAACTTGAACTAACTAGTTAACAGTACAAGGGTCTGTCTCAAAGAGGAAAAGAAAAACCCGTTGGTCTCTGCTTTTATACCACGTGCCCAGCCGAGACCACCCCTAGGACCACCTAAACTCCACCCATTTTTATGTTAAGGATCTCGTGACATCACGAATCCCCGGAAACCAGCGTTTTGGTAAGCCTTCACAAAAACTCATATAAAACTATTTTGACTAAACATGAGATTTTCAGACATAGACAGTTGTGTATGATTATAATCTAACCCAAAACATCGGTTTTCAACGGGAAAAGTCGGTTTTTGACTGCAGTATCACTTTAAAGATTATTATTGTGTATATCAAAACGCGTCATAATGGTTAGTCGGACTTATATTGATCATACTATAGATCCGATCAGTTTCAACCTCATATAGGCAATCCGCCAAGGTGGAAAAGCAGGCTTTTAAAGGGAATGGGATATGACATTTTGATTTGTTTATTGCATGTTACGCCCAAGTCACACCTATAATTAATGAAGAGACTAGGTTCAGCCCATTTGCACCTTGCCCCGTACTTAGCGCTCAAAAAACACACTGTCTAACTAGCAAAAGTGGACACGCCCTAAATGCACTTGTGCCATGCTTTTAGACCAAGCGCTAAGATCGTCAAGATAGAGCCCAATATGCGACAAAAACAAGAGATTGCAAAGGTTCTTAGGGCCGGATTCAGAGATGGCCAACTTAAATCATGCGCTTAAAGTGCCTCTCCTGCGCGGATTTAACGCAAGCTGACTTACGCCGTATTCTAACTTGTGTTGTGCAGGTGCTTATCTCAAAATGTGGGTGGTACAGGGCATGACATTCTAATTTCCTACAAGTTTCTTGTACCTGCCCCCTGGGTTGCCAGGTATCTACTAAAAAAATGTTTGTGGGGTTATGCGTTTTCAACGTGTCAGTGACAGTGCCTTTAATAACCGCATTTGCGCATCGTAGTTGCTCTTGCGTGACGGGGTATAGGCATGCAGTGAACGTAATAATACAGCACATTGATAAAAATAATCATAGCTTCTATTGATGACTGGGATATACCCATCACACAATCAAAAAAATAATCGGTGGACTAAGTTACAAATAAATAGTTGGATTTACTTAAAAAAAAGATTTATAAATATTTTTTTTATGATTTAGCTGTCACGGTTCTAGCTGTTCTTGTCACATTTTATGTTTAATTTCTGTCTTAGTTAGATTTCTTGTAAATGTCACGTATTGTGTTTAGTCTAGTCACGCCACGTTTTATGTTTTATTCTTGTTACGTTTCATTTTTATGTCATGTCACGTTTCATGTTTGATTATTGTTACGATTTATTTTCTTGTCATGTCACGTTTTATATTCGATTCATGTTACGTTTCCCGTTCACTGTTTAGCATACACATTTCCGTGTTTTTCCGCAGCCTTGCGTTCATGCTGTTTCTCTCTCTCTCTTGCTGTCGCTCACGCCTCCCTAATTGGGTAATACTAACTCTCTAACCATGTGTTCATGTCTACATTACGTTTCTCGTGCATGTCATTTACTAATTTACTAACGCTAGGTCAGGATAGGTTTATTACTAACAATTACTAATTATCTTGTTACCTTGTCAGCCCTCCACACCTGATTTCCATTCGCGTGCTGCTCTCAAGCTAAGTGTCTGCACCTGTCTACACCTGAATTTAAGCTCAGTGTTCATGTCTTGTCTTTGTGAAATTGTTGCCTCCTGTTTGTCAGTGCACTTTTGAGCGGTTTTTCCAAGCCTGCCTTTTTGTTACGATCCAAGCCTGTTATTGACCATTGTTACTGACCACTGTTTTGTTTACCACTGCCTGCCTGTACCATGAGTTTTTGCCTGCTGTCTTTTGTACTTTTGCCCCGCGGAGCGGACTTCGGTCTTGACTCTTGCATTGCCTTCGACCCCGAGCCCGCCTACCGTCTGCCTGTACTTCTGCCCCGCTGACAGCTACTCTGGTTACTGGACTATTGCATGGTGTACCGATTCTGAGACTGCCTTCTCCCTCGGTACTGTACTTTGGTTTTGGCTGGATTATTTGTGTATGAACTTTGCTTGTTTTTGGACTACGCTCATTGGACATTCCCTTAATAAAGCCCTGACGGGACTTTATCAGCTATCACTGTTTCTGAGTCGTGCATTTCGGGTCCTACCTTCACGCACCCATCTCATTAGCCTACCTAATAAAGTAATGTACGGTAACAAAATAGCCTAGATGCGACGTCTTCCACTTAACGAGTTAAGTCACATGTACTTAATAATAGCCCATTACTTGCAACCACTGTCCAAAGATTTATTTTTTGAGTGCATCTGTCACATGCTGGAAAGATGTGGCCAGGAAGGAGAGAGATTTTAACCTGGAGCACTGCAGGGAGTTACTTTGCGCTTCCTAAGCTACCTTTTTTTTTTCAAACAAAGTTGCACGGAAAAAAATTATTAAGTTTAAACTCTGAATACACGTATCTTGCAGACATGCCTCTTTTTCATCAAATCTCCACCCTGCGCATGTAATGGCGCATCTGTACTGGAGAAACGCGTAAAACAGCGGATAAGTGAAATGTCTGAATCACAAATAGCTTAAGCTATTTAAGGAAATTTCGGGAGTAAGTCCCATTTGCGCGTGCTTATCTCAACTCTGAATCTGGTCCTATATAATTAATGAGGGGGAGGGGCTTGTGGAAGTTCTGTAATATAATATGGTGACATATGTAAGTGCTTGCAGATGTTTGTGGGTGGGAGGGGAAAGGCTTACTTCATCTGACTCACCATTTAGAATTGAAATTGAACATTCAGAGAGGAACAAATCTATTATCACCTCACGAAACCTTCTTGTTCCAATACGAACACATTATCGAGTTCAAATCTGCGAAGCACTTTTTACAAGTCATAATTGACTGCTTTGTTCTTGAAGATGCCTCAGACTCTCTCACTGTAGCCTTTTTTGGTTACACCTATGTTTTTCTGTTCTTTCACCACAGTGTGTGAGATCTGAACGATTCTGATGTTTGGAGGAAGGTAGCTTAGAGGGCCATGGCGAATGTAGATTCATTATTGCACATCTTCTGTTTTAATAATGACTCAGGACGTGCTGCAAACACAGTCCCACCAAAATCAATTTTCCCAGCTGCTCTTTCCTGTTAACACGCTTCTCTGCTCCTCCAACTCCTGGGGGGGGAGGTCGCACAACAATAGTGTTTCGGTCGTGACAATTTCAGCTTGAGGGTTGCAACAGCGGACATCTGACTGAGGTGATTTTTTTTCTCACACCATGAAAGTGCTAATGCATTTTGGTTCGCATTGGTTGAAGTCATTTAAATGAGTTTGAAAAGGTCTCTCAGGGAAATTATTACTAACACTTTGTAGTACCAGTGTACTCCAGCTCTCCAAACAGAAATGGGTTAAAAGGGAAAAAACATTTTTGTCTTTGGGGCCAGGTAGTGTTTAAAAATGTTCTCCTTTGAAGCAGTTTCCTGTTTACATTCTTCCATTCAGGCAATATATTCATACACATGACAGGAAAAAAAGAAAACAGCTTTTTTAATTGAAGAGAAAAAAAGAGAAAAGAGGCTGCTAGAATGTTGAACGACAGCTGAAGGGCATCAGTGAAGAGATGCTAGCTCGGCCTTAGACGAGAAAGAGAGGACAGGGAGAGGGAAACAGCTGAAAAGGCAGGTGACAGGACTGCATTCCAGACTGCTGCTTGTCACCAGGCACATGTCAGCGTCATGCAGCCAGTAGAGCTGGGGGAGTGAGGGGGGGGGGGGGGGGGGCGCCTCATCAGACTGTGGCTGCCAAGCACCTCGGAAAATATAAGAAAAAGAACGCCCTGCCAGTTTACCAATCGGACCCGACAGATGGCTGCACCGGTAGTGAGCCAGCTCCCCACGACCAGACCTGCTGATGGGAGAGGCCTTGTGGCTCCTCCTAATGATCTCTACCAGTCCTGCTGATGGGAGAGGCCTTGTGGCTCCTCCTACTGATGGGAGAGGCCTTGTGGCTCCTCCTACTGATCTCTACCAGACCTGCTGATGGGAGAGGCCTTGTGGCTCCTCCCACTGATCGCTACCAGACTTACTGATGGGAGGGGCCTTGTGGCTCCTCCCACTGATCTCTACCAGACTTACTGATGGGAGAGGCCTTGTGGATCCTCCCACTGATCTCTACCAGACTTACTGATGGGAGAGACCTTGTGGCTCCTCCTACTGATCTCTACCAGACTTACTGATGGGAGGGGCCTTGTGGCTCCTCCTACTGATCTCTACCAGACTTACTGATGGGAGAGGCCTTCTGGCTCCTCCTACTGATCTCTACCAGACCTGCTGATGGGAGAGGCCTTCTGGCTCCTCTTACTGATCTCTATCAGACTTACTGATGGGAGGGGCCTTGTGGCTCCTCCCACTGATCTCTACCAGACTTACTGATGGGAGAGGCCTTGTGGCTCCTCCCACTGATCTATACCAGACCTGCTGATGAGAGGGGCCTTTTTTTTGTTTTTTTATCGTATTGATAATTGCAATTCACCACATATACTAGCTGTGATGTTCATGTAAATGTCGCAATGATGTGTCTCTGTACACGCAGCACAAACTACTTTTCCATCTGAACAGGATAAGACGCTCCTGGAGTCTTCCAAAATGACTCCTCTTAGTAAAGGCTTATTGAATGTAACTGCTGTCCTGTTGAGTTCCCTGAATAAATGTGTTTCTGACAGGAAATTGGATACGACGTGTTCAGTGATTCTAGAACGCTTTGTTTTCAGCATTTTCAACATTTATGTCTTTCATCCAGAAATACAAAATCCAAGGAATAAATCACAACTAACAAGGTAAAGTTTTCATAGCATGCAAAAATGACAGCATTGACTTATTTGTGTTTTGTAAAATATTGCACAGTTATGCATTGGCAAAGTTACTGTATATAAATAGTTTAGCATTATAGTTTATCATTCAGTCCCTCCAGGATTTCGCAATGTCGTGATCGCAACTATTAACGCAAAATCAACAAAACTCAGTGAAAGTTGCAAGAGCTTGCATTTTTTTCCAATCACCGCAACTTTCCCGCGAAAAATGGTCAAATCGTTGTGTTAAGACCCCGGGTTGAAGAACACAAATTATTTCAAACACAAATAGGCGACTTACAAAATGTCTTTATTAAAATATCTCCTCCATTGTAGCCAAGGGGCCAAGACTGGGCTTAAGTTTTGAAGCTCACTTCGTGGTTGGGCTGGGAGCGGCAATTGTGCCATTGCTCACTAGTGCCACTGCGATTGGCTCCAGTATAGGTCTTTCACCATGTAAGTCAATGGCAGCAATGTGGTCAAAATACTCAGTCAATAAATCTTTCCCACAAAAAAATTTAATTGCAATAGGTGCCTTTCCTTCATTTAATGCCTCTGCATGTGCTGATTTTTTTAAAATATTGTGTCGTTTGGACAGGGTATTAAGATTTGTTCAGGACCAATCAGAGGGACAGGTTGAGTCCTCTTCGGCTCCACGGAGCAGGCGCAGTTTGTACAAACGGGCGGCGAAAAAGACATCCAGAGCTTCAATTCAGTTTTTACGAGGCAGTGGAAAGGCAATGGGTGATGTCACAGTGGCTTTGTCCATATTTTTATAGTCTATGGTTGTAGCGAGTCTCATAAAGCAGGGTCAGTTTCCCCGTCATTACTGAGCGTAAAAATGGTTTCATAATAAACACGCTTTTGGGTTCTGCTGTCACGAGTCTCAGTGTTTACACATAGGCTACTTCCGTGTATCACACGAGAACAAACAGAATTACTCCAATAATTACTCTACGTTAACTGTGATTTTCAGGTCCAAAAAAATAAGTTTCACATTTCAATTTACAAATAAAACAAAACATTTTTGTTATATTGAGCCCTTTTTAATGGTTACTCAGAACGCAAACTCCATAACATTTCCAGGTGTGTTATACAGTACTGTTTCATTCTCACTGAACTTATATTAGGCCTACATATGATTTTTTATTGAATTACATATATATTTTTGAAATCGCTATTTTTATTTGCAACTTTCACTAATTACTGCAACTTCATCGCAACAAACACACACACAACATCGCACTTTGCATCGCAACTTTTAAGAAAATCTGCCGCGGAATCAGGCATTTTAGGCCGCAACAATCACAAAAAAACTCAGCGAGATCCTGGTTAGGTCATTATTCAGTTGTGTAGAGCATATGGTGAGTTATAAAAATGTTATGAAGACGTGCAAATATTTGTATTTATGTATGCATGTGTTATACAGTAGGTGTATGCAGTAGTGATGGGCAGAGCAAAGCTTTCTGAAGCATTGACACAATTGATGCGATGGCGATGGCATTGGCTGAAGTGTCGGTGTCATGAAGCATTTGACAAATGCCTCTCTAGTGACATCTCCTGATCAATATTACTCTTCACAACGGTGATAAATTAAAATGAGTGAAACACTCTTGACTCTAGGGCTGCGTCCCAATCCAGTTTTTTCTCCACCCTCGTAAACTTCACTTGCAAACTTCACTTGGGAGGATGTGACGCACATACCAAAAAAACAGGAGTATACACTTGCGTTTAGCGAGTGGGAGGGAGCGAGGGCGGAGCGGGTTATTTGAATTGAGATGCACTTCACCCCATCTATACTCGGAGGTTATGCTGCTGCACAGTGGTGTATCGTGGGATCTCGGATCATGTCTGTCACCGTAGCCTAGGCTACCTTTAAACGGATTAAACTCTCAACCTGTTTACACTAATTATCAGTCAAGCAGTTGATTTACTGAATAACAAATATCAATAAATACAGCAAGTTGTGTGGGCTAGCATATTTATTTGTGTCATAAATTTGCGTAGCATTTAAATAAAGCATTTAAACCGAACATATTTTCAACTGTTTCCGTTTATTTTGCATGCTTATGTCAATCAAACAAATTCCTTGAATAGCCTAATCAATTATGTAGCTAGCCTACAGGCTAATGATTAACAAATGACAATGACAAGAGATAACCAACGTGTGTAATGTGGCATGACGTGTGAGGAGGGAGGAGCCAAACGCAGCAAGGGGAATCATTAAGCCCTTAGGCCACTAAGGCGAGATACCCCGCAGATAAGGGAAGGAGACAAGACAAGGAACACAAACACACCACTGCTACAGACCGGCTCACTGTTACACCAGAGCCAGGAATATAACGCCCTGTCTCGATAACGAGACGCATACGAACAGGCGAGTAGCACAATGGCACAAACACACACAACAAATAAACACAGGCACTGCAAAAATAATACGATAGTGTGAGCAGGCGAGAGGAACAGATCCAACGTCCCGTGGCTTAAAAGCTTGCAGTCACACGCAAACATGTCCAACATCATAACAGGTCTCCCTAAGAGACGAATTGCACCGAAGGACGAACAGAACTACAGTTCCGAACCATCGCCCACATCTCCTATACACAGAGAAGGAAAGCACAAAAAGAGATGAAGGACAGCTGCACCTAAACCATAGGCTAACCTGACTAACACAAGCATAAACCCTGCCTCTCAGACAGGAGAAATGTAACGAGGCGAACAGGAACAGATAATTAACGTTCCACGGCTTCAAGGCTCGCAGTCACACGCAAACATGTCCACAATATCATCCAGTCTCCCTAAGAGACGAATTGCACCGAAGGACGAACAGAACTACAGTTCCGAACCATCGCCCACAACTCCTATACACGGAGAAGGAAAGCACAAAAAGAGATGAACCGGACAGCTGCACCCTAACCATGGGTTAAACAGACTAACACGAGCACAAGCCCTGCCTCACAGACAGAAGAAAAGAAACTAGGCGAACTAGAACAGAGATTTAACGTTCTATGACTAGTTAGATATGTGCGCAGTCCAATGCAGCAAACGTACCTGGGCAAACACCCGATCTCCCAAGAGGGAGAGACATTTACAGGCGAGCCGACGGAGCACCGTCGTCCCATAACTTACTAACCAGAGACTCACGCAAACTAGCTCAAACGCGCCCTAGCCTCTTAATAAGGAGACAGATAACGAGGCAAACAGGAACAGAGACTTAACGTTCCATGGCTACTTAAATAAGTATGCAGTCTAATCCACAAGACTCACGCACACTTAATCACACAAGCGCCCTAGCCTCTTAATAAGGAGAAAGGTAACGAGGCAAACAGGAACAGAGACTTAACGTTCCATGGCTACTTAAATAAGTGTGCAGTCTAATGCAGCAAACATACCTGGGTAAACACCCGATCTCACATGAGAAACATTTTACAGGTGAGCCGACGGAGCACCGTCGTCCCAAAACTTACTAACCAAAAGACACCGCGAACTTAAATAAACATACGCCCTAGCCTCACAGTAAAAGAATAAGTAACAAAACCCCGACTCACAACAAAGGAGAACGCAGTCTATGAGAAGGAGACAAAACAGGAATAAACGTACCAAGCTACTAACTGGCTTAAAGGTTGTATCAGCGATTTTGGGTGGAAACATAAATTTTTTTTTTTTCCTCACGATCCGCTAGCTGCCCGCCCCATAAGCAGGCCGTCAAAAAACCGCGTCTCTGTAGGCAGCCTATGCTCCGAGATCGTACACAAAAACAATGGTACTACCAACTACTCAAAACCAAAATAAACAGTATTCCAACCAATCACAATGATCTGCACAAACGCTAATACTCTTATCTCGCTGAAATCTTGACGGATTTACAAACGGTTTGGTTTCTTACAAACGTTATTAACGTGGTTATAATTCTGGATGCTTGAACACTATTTTTAAAAACATAACATAATTATTCATAAGTATGTTTGTTTGGGATTTCGCTTCAGAAGTGACGTCACGTTTGTGCAGATCATTGTGATTGGTTGGAATACTGTTTATTTTGGTTTTGAGTAGTTGGTAGTACCATTGTTTTTGTGTACGATCTCGGAGCATAGGCTGCCTACAGAGACGCGGTTTTTTGACGGCCTGCTTATGGGGCGGGCAGCTAGCGGATCGTGAGGAAAAATCAGATGAATGTGATCATTTATGTTTCCACCCAAAATCGCTGATACAACCTTTAACGTAACCCGGAAATCAGTAGAAGCTAACACGCCAGGTCTCTCTATAAGAAAACCATAAACCGGCGAAAAGGGACAAAGAACAGCTACTCTACACTTCTATAAGCTAAGCAACCCAGCCGAAGCGAAACGCCAGATCTCACATGAGACGACATGCACCGAGAGGCGAACAGAACACAGTTCCGACCATCGCCCAAATCTCCATACACGGAGGAAAACGCACACAGGCGAACTAGAGCAGAGATTTTACAGTCCGAAACTTCTACGAGATAATCCACTACAAAGCCAGCCAGAAATAAGCCCTGCCTCAACAAAGAGACGTTAACAAATGGGCGAGTAGCCAAAATGGTACGAGCACTCACAGCCAAACAAACACCACAATACAAAACAATAACAATTAATGTCGAAGCCCCGCATGAAGGGAACGGTAGGCTTATATACATATCTCCGGTGACTACGACAGGTGTAACAGCTTAACAGAACCTCCCCCAACTCAGCAGGGAGGAGCAAGCATCCACCAAAAGGGCAGCGCCCCCGCGTGGCCACTGAGGAAAACGACCGCATAGGACCACAGGGTCCAAAACCATGACAACGTGAGATTGTTTAATAAGGGTGGCAATAATTCTGAATAATTAACTGGCAAAAAAACACAACATTTTCTCCTCATCACGTTAAAGAATGTCATTAATTTAAGACGGCACTCGATTTAGTCAAAACGATTTAAACATTAGAAAGCATAGGCTACGTTTAAAGAGGAAAACCTCTTAAATTGCTGGAACCAGCGTTGAGGGCAATGCATGCTTTCAAGCTAGAAAAACGAATTTACCCAAATATGTTTTGTTCATTGATCACTTCGCCTGACATAGGCTATAAACGCAATTTGCGTCAGCACAAATGTAGATATAGTAAAAATGCTGCACAAGTTTATTTACCTATTTGGTTATTGAGAAATTTAATTGTTTGATTGTTAGGCTATCTGGCAAACTATAGGCTACGGAAAAATATTGAGAGACAGTAGCCTAATAATCCGTTTAAAAGCAAGATTAAGCTACAGAGAACCTGGTAGTAGCCGTGACCTGTAGCCGTAACATCCCTCCACAGTACGCTACTCTGTTGCTGCAAGCAATTGGCTAAACTATGAGATACAAAATAGCAAACTACTACTTGATTAACCTGTATTTACTAGCCTATACACCGTCTTTTCCATTCTGTATGCACTTTTAATGTGTAATACCGCGATAAACATTAACGTGATTATCACTGAACAGGACGTTCGATGTGAATTGTGGGTAATATGACCTTGCCGAGTCAGCTCTTTTGCAGACTCATTCCCTTAAGAAAAGTTGAGGGTGGAGGGGCTATGTCACAAACTTCACTTGGATTTCTAACGGATTGGACTCACACTTAAAATGGAGACCGAGGGTACATCCTGGTCTCAAAAGGGATTCCCCCAAGTGAAGTTTGCAAGTGAAGTTTACGAGGGTGGAGCAAAAACTGGATTGGGACGCAGCCTAGTAAAATTCAGATTTTGCCATGTATTCTCAAAGCCCTCTCCAACTAAGTCTATATTCATTAAAAGTGTTGTACAAATTAAACATGCTCATAATTATGAGATGACAATAAATTATCATTATTATAAAGTGAAATGAAAATGTGTCTCATGAAAATAATGCCATCATATCGACCAATGCCTCGTCTATTTCCTCTTGCATGTCTGGTAAAGGAGAGTACATTGCAATAAATTCCAATGATTTGAAAAGCAATTTTCGCCATTTATTGGGCCATCTCATAGCATTGTGGAAACAAAATGTATATTAAATAGCACACAGGTAGGTAGCCATATTTTTATTCATGTTATTGTTATTCTTAATAGTAGTCATTCTACGAGTATAATTATAGAGTTCTTTTCTTCTGTGTTTTCAGGGCTTCCTTGTATAAGTGGATTGCTACTGTGATTTAACACAGTTAATAAATAGCATTATGCTCATGCATGTAGGGAACTTCATTAACTTCACGAACTTCAATAACTTGTTTATCTTACATTTTTAAACATTGAGGTAGCCTACATTTTTGGTGCTCTATTAGGCTATAGGCTACCTACCTTAGATGGTCAGAATAGGACAGGTGCCAGTCGCAAATTATGCACCGTGCTTTTTATGGGGTTTCTTGTTGGAAATAATCCTGTACAAAAGACGTGTTACATTAACCTTTCTTTATTAACAATATCTCTCTACAAAATCGCAAACGCACTCTCAAATGTCTCTCTCCTCTGATGAAACCCCACGACTTGGGTATGGAACCAAATGGCTATATTTCTATATTTCTGCACAATGCGATGTCCTGGAATAAGAAAACTATGGGTGTACGCTTACCCTATCCACGGTGGTCCCCTAGTGGTAGTCATTGACGTCCCAATTATAGTAGCCTATTCATATTTCTCCGAAATTATAAATAAATGTACAACTCTACATTGTAATATTAAAAAAATAAAATTAACCCTACATTTTTTACAACTCCTGTTGGCTATAATAGTTAAAAGGGCGTTTTACAAATAGGCTAGCTGTTCTGGGAAATTTGAAAATAAGGTAATGTGTGTTATGCAGCTATTTCTCACATTTATAACAAGTCACATTTAAAAAAAATTAGTTGAGAATTAAGTGAGTTATAGTATATTTTATCATGGGAAGTCTGCATCAGTCAATATACTACCAAAATATGCTTATCTTGACTGCAGAAATCTGAGCGGTTTCAAGGTTTTTATATGTATGGACTGAGCATCCAATGATTACAGCTGACCCTCCCTCTCCCTTTCATGTTGACTGACAGGCCGAGTCATTTTAAAATAAATACGCCTTGAAATAAATATGCGATGAAATAAATAAAAGGCGTAAAATAATGAATAGATATTTATTTATTTCATTGCTTATTTATTTACTTATTTAATTTGGTCACATTTGGTTTTCCATACTTCGGGGCGTTTGAACCATTTTTATACTTTGGAAGTTTGTGGGTGGGAAAGGAATAAGTTGATCTGGAATCAGTGGTTTTGCACAAATACACAGGAATCCCGTGTTCTTCCAAGTACACCAGAATAGAGGTTGATATGTGAGTGAGTGAGGTTGATAACAGCCTCTGATCCCAGATCTGTATAGCTGACACATTTCAACAGGTAGGCTATTGGTTGAGCATGTATTGGTTCGAGACACCGCCCAAAGTGACAGGCATCACCATGATGTCCGAAGATTCGGTTGCTGTGATCACGTGATTTTAAACAAGCATCGGAACACTACTTTGAAACAGCAGTGGTTTGAAAACTCAACACCGTGTCGACACGTGAGTATTGAGCATCACATCCCTAGTATGCAGGTATGCATGTGCGCATGTGTCTGAAATATGATATGCTTGTTATAGTAAACATATGACAAAAGTCAAAGCACTTTCATGCGGTAAGTAAGGAAGAACTGAAGAACACTGTGCTACCTGATAAAAGACAGCAGTGTATTGAGTTTTCTCTGACACGCAGGCACATTTGATTACTCGTAATCTCATAAACCCCAGGGCCATTAACACGGGCCATTAACAACACTGGCTTATATCCCCCGGCTACACCCTGAGCTTTCTAATTGGCTGTGCAGCTTCCCTGTCTGTGCTCCAACTTTCTGCCCCCTCCCTGTGGTCTCCCCCGGCAACCCGAGGACGATGCAGTCGCGGACGCGACCGTTATCCAATGGAGTCTGCCTGCCCCTTACCAGGGATGGCCAAAAAGCCAATAAAACGAGGATGTGTGGAACGGCAGAAATGGATGAATTATGACGACAGGGCTTAGCAGACATGGCTTGGGGGCTCTCAAGGTAAAAAAATAAATAAATGAGGCAGCAGTGGGTGGTGGCGGTGGGGATAAGTGCAATTGACTGGAAAGGCATCTGTGAGTGGTATTGGGTGATTCTAGTCCTGGGGGCCATAGAGTGCTGGTTTTCCCTGCAAACTCGCATATAACTCCCTGTGATGATTGATTGGTCACATTATATGTACAGGAAGTCAGATGACCAATAAGTCTGCAGGGAGGTGAAGTCCCTTCCCCCCACAATCTGGCAGAAATTAACTGGCCATTAGACCATGAAGCTGCCCCCCCTCTCCCTCTGGGGCAATACCCGATCCAAACATGGCACAGTGATTTACCTGTTCAACTCACCTATTCTGTTCAAGCCCTAAATCAATGGCTAATGGAAGGCTGACCATCCTACTTGCAGTGTACTAGAGTGACAAGCACTGGAATTGCACTTCTTTGATTCCATGCTCCATACAAAGCATGATCCTGCCCTGATTTCTGTCCAGCGGAAAAGACAGACGGCTTTCTCATGTCCACTTTGCCGAAACTCTCCAGGTGTTACTGCTGTTATGTTAACCATCAGTCAAGCAAACAATAATTTTAATTACAGATGATCATTCATGTTCATTTTACGGGGACATGGCTTTTCATTACTTGCATTCAGAACCATTTTTAACATATTCTTTGTATCATGCTGGACAAAAAGTCTTTTCATGACTAGACGATAACCGTCAGCAGATGCTGTCATAAAGCTCGTACGCAATATGAGAGAACTTGTACAGAGCTTGTTTGGAACAACAAATGCATAGCAAGAGTGTTTGTGGAACATTCTCTTTATAACTTCATCTCACAACCAAAAAGGAAGTTCGCTCTCTGACCTTTGTGAAACCTTAAAGACAGCTGGGAGGTCACAGGGTCAGAATACATTCAGGAAAAAGATGCAAAACAGCAACATTTGGGTAGTATCTACCATTTCAATGTTCGGCTGAGAAAATGAATGTTCATCTGAATAATAAAGAATTAAGGGAGCGGGATGGCCCCCTTGCCATAGGCCACAGCTGTGGAGCGATAGCGATGTGCTTGAGACTCATTAGGATTCAAGCTGGACGTGTTTGTCGGGGATTATCGCCGTTTAATCACCGCTGGGCTGCCGCGGTTACTGCCCCCGGTGCTCCGCCGGTGCACACTGGCAACAGCTGGCACCTACCGGTGCCCCCGCCCATCTCCCGCTACGTTCGCGACAGTGCCCGCTGCTTGGCAGGACGCCGTGCCCGCTGTCACTCCTCATTTCAGGTTTAAAAAAAATATATAGCCACATTCGAGTCTTTTTCCATTTCGGTGTACTGCCCCTCAGTGCGTTTATGCAGCATTGTAGTTGTTCGAGCCATAGGTTTGTGCTAATCAGGAAATCGGACAGACAGATGGGGGGGTGGTATGGACACATTGTGTTAAAATTTTTGGAAAAATAGCTTTTAAGTCCTTCGGTGTTATTACTGAGGGGAAAAATTTAGCCCCTGATTCTAACATTGCTGGGGACATATTCTCCTGAACCCCCCCCCACCCGCCCTCCTGCTCTAGCCACTTGTGCTCCTGGGGCAAGAATATGTCAGGCTGCATTTGGCCACCCGGTGAATAGTCCTGTGGTGTCCTCTCTGGCCACATATGAACAAGATTATGCATTGCATTATGGGATCACTGAACCTGGTTAGGCCGTGGGGTCCTGACAGTGGAAGCTTGGGTTTTAAAGGGTAAGACAGTGAGGCCCCTCAGGAGTTGTTCCACGATTTCACCAGCTGAGGCGTTCCTGCTGCCCCGCACCACTGCACAGCCGGATCCAGAATCAATCAGAACCCTGACGGGCTGCCGTACGCTTACATAAAGAGCGAAGGCTTGTCCCCTGGGAGTGGCAGTCCGCTGCTCCACAGGTCACAAACCGCTCTCCAAGGGCCGGTTTGCTCCAACGTGTAACGTGTCTTTTCGCAACAATGTACACAGATGCGAAGATGAAAAAGTTAATTTACAAAAGATCGGGTAGCTTTGCTTTGGAATAGAGCCAGTTTAGTTAGTGTGAGCTAGGATAGGCAATATTGTTTGTTGTAATTTGCCTCATTTTCACATGAATACTTTTAATAGCAGGCGTCGTTTTTGCCAGTTTTAATTATTTTATGTTTTATATATATATATATATATATATATATATATATATATATATATATATATATATATATATATATACATACAGTGCCCTCCACAATTATTGCCACCCCTGGTAAAAAGGGTTATAAAAAATTACAACCTCCCTTTGTCAATAAAACAGCACTGAGTCTTCTCCCATAACATCTAATAAGGTTGGAGAATACAGAGCAAAGAATCTGAGATCATTCCTCTTTACAGAATCTCTCCAGATCATCCAGTCCTAGGTCTTGTGCACTCTCCTCTTCAGCTCAGCCCACAGGTTTTCAATGGGGTTTAGGTCAGGGGTCTGAGAGCTTGATTTTGTTTTCAGTTAACCATTTTTGTGTTGATTTGGACGTATGTTTTGGATCATTGTCCTGCTGGAAGATCCAACGATGACCCAATTAAAATTTCCTGGCAGCCAAATTCTGATTAAAAATGTCCTGGTATTTCATGATGTTCATGATGCTATGTAACCCTAAAAAGGTTCCCAGGGCCTTTGGAGGAAAAACAGCCCCAGAACATCATGGAACCTCCACCATACTTAACAGTGGGGATCAGGTTATTTTCGGTATAGCCATCCTTCTTTTTCCGCCAAACCCACCTTGAGTGTTGGTTGCCGAAAAGCTCAATTTTAGTTTCATCTGACCATAGAACACGCTTCCAGTCAAAGTTCCAGTAGCGTTTAGCAAACTCCAGGCCCTTACGTTTGTGGTGAAATGACAGGAAAGGCTTTTTTCTGGCATGCCTTCCAAATAATTTGTGGGCATGGAGGTGACATCTAATGGTAGTTTTTGATGACCCCAAGATGCTACTTTCCTCTGTAATGCTCCAACAGTGATCCTTGGGGAGTTTTTTGCCTTTCTTACCATCTTCCTCATTGTGCGTGGGGGCAAAATAAACTTGGGTCCTCTTCCAGGCAAGTTTGTAACAGTTCCAGTGGCTTTAAACTTTTTAAGTATTACCCTAACGGTAGATATGGGCATTTTCAGGTGAGTAGGTATTTTTTTATAGCCATTCCCTGACTTATGAAGCTCAACACACTTTTCCCTCATTTGGGGATAAGGGAATATGGCCTCTGTGTCACCTCATATTTATACCCCAATGAAACAAGAAGTCATGGATTACTGCTTGAAAGTTCCTAAACACTCTGATCAACTTTAAAAAGTAAAATATAAATTGAAAAAATGGTTCAGTTACATTTTGTTCATAAGAATTTCTAGGGGTGCCAATAATTGTGGCACACATGGTTTTGTTAAAAATAATTATTTCTTGATGAGGGATTTTTTTTTCTCAGAATAAATTTACTTCAATTAAAGGTTGGATTTTTTCGGTGTGAGATTAAGCTAATTCACCAAAAGGTGAATTTTATATAAACCTCTTTAATCATCTTTACCAGGAGTGCCAATAATTGTGGCAATTGAGGGCACTATATATATATATAGGGCCATTCTACAGAAGTCGTGCAAATTGAGGGTTGGAGAAAAGTGTAAATTTGTATTCTTTTTGCAAAATTCTTTTATAATATATGTGTTACACTTTATCTGAGATACATAAATATACTAGATGTACAGTGCAATCACATGTAATTTTTTCAGAATAAGGATGAATTTACTGACTGCTCCTAAATGTGTCACAACCAAAACATGGTGTAAACCCTGCTTTTGAAATAAAATTACACACCCAATTGATAAGTTTAATTCACCCCTTTGAAAATGACATTTTTGAAAAGAAATTTTGACTGCTGTTGAATTTGAATCAATTACCCTGAATTTTTTAATCAAATAAAACATTGGATTAATTAAATTTAGTGAAAACTCCGTACAAATGTTCTCTATAAAATGGACAGATTTGATCACATGAATTTGATAGATTCTTATTTATGAGATTATATATACCATCATGTTTCTCCTGACTTTTTTCCCCATAGAGTTCTATAGGAAAATGAGTCCGGAGAAATAACCCTTGCAGTGATCCATCCACATCTACTCCATATCTGGCAACAGAGTGATGGTTTGGGGCTCGTTTGATAGCTCAGACCCTTGCTAACTTACAGCCATTTAGCCAGCCATGTGTTCCATACTGTACCAGTGTAATTTACAGCTGAATCTAGTCTCACCCCCCAATTTCCATAGAGATCCATTCAAATGCAGAGAGGTTATAGTATCGCTTGTAACAGTACCTGAAAATAAGATATCGACAGTTTTTTTATGTTGATGGTCACAGACTTCAGGAAGTAACAGCATGTAAAGGATATGCGACCAAATATGAAATATGATACTTTAAAAATACGTTAAAGCAAAGGGTATGAATAATTATGTAAATGAGAAATTTTTGTTTTTTATTTTTAATAAATTTGCAAAAATCTCAAAAAAACTTTTTTCACATTGTCATTATGGGGTGTTGTGTGTAGAATTTTGAGGGAAAAAATTTATTTAATCAATTTTGGAATAAGGCTGTAACAGAACAAAATGTGGAAAAAGTGAAGCGCTGTGAATACTTTCCGGATGCACTGTATATATACTGTACATACCATGTAATATTTTAATTTAACCATGACTGACCTGGCGAGAATGTACTCTTCTGTTTGTTATGGTTAAAGATGTAAATTGCTGCCTTTTAGTAGTAATCCTGACATTGATGCTGATTTTTTCCAGCCCTGATCAATCTGTATTCCCGGTAGAGTTGACTAACCAAGCTGCCGGGCAGTACGGACACGAGAAACAGCAAAACAGTATTTACAGAAGAGTCTGCTTCCCATATGATTATAGTAATAAAATTAAAAGGGGGGTGAGCAGAATCATTTTTCATGACAAAAGCTGCTGGAAAAACGTGGGACTGTGGAGATTCCGATAATTCATCAACACACCACAGCCTTAATCTTTCTAAGATGAATGATATCACAAATGGCAGGGGAATAGCTCATCAGTCTTAAAAAATCCTGCGTTCAATGAGAACAATCACATAAAAGGTATGGATAAACACAATTGTGTCACGATTCTTACTGTCATGTCATGTTTTATGTTTCATTCTTGTCTTAGTTAGATTTCTTGTTAATGTCACGTATTATGTTTAGTCTAGTCACGCCACGTTTTATGTTTATTTCTTGTTACGTTTCATTTTTCATGTCATGTCATGTTTCATGTTTGATTATTGTTACGATTTATTTTCTAGTCTTGTCATAATAATCTTGTTTTATATTTGATTCATGTTACGTTTCCCGTTCATTGTTTAGCATACACATTTCCGTGTTTTTCCGCAGCCTTGCGTTCATGCTTTCTCTATCTCTCTTGCTGTCACTCACGCTTCCCTAATTGTTTCATTCTCCCGTGTCTAGTTTACTAATCTACTAACGTTAGATCAGGATTGGATAATACTAACTCTCTAACCATGTGTTCATGTTTACCTTACGTTTCTCGTGCATGTCATTTACTAATTTACTTACGCTAGGTCAGGATAGGTTTATTACTAACGATTACTAATTATCTTGTTACCTTGTCAGCCCTCCACACCTGATTTCCATTCGCGTGCTGCTCTCAAGCTAAGTGTCTGCACCTGTCTACACCTGCATTTAAGCTCAGTGTTCATGTCTTGTCTTTGTGAAATTGTTGCCTCCTGTTTGTCAGTGCACTTTTGAGCGGTTTTTCCAAGCCTGCCTTTTTGTTATGATCCAAGCCTGTTATTGACCATTGTTACTGACCACTGTTTTGTTTACCACTGCCTGCCTGTACCATGAGTTTTTGCCTGCTGTCTTTTGTACTTTTGCCCCGCGGAGCGGACTTCGGTCTTGACTCTTGCCTTGCCTTCGACCCCCGAGCCTGCCTACCGTCTGCCTGTACTTCTGCCCCGCTGACAGCTACTCTGGTTACTGGACTTTTGCATGGTGTACCGATTCCGATACTGCCTTCTCCCTCGGTACTGTACATTGGTTTTGGCTGGATTTGTTGTGTATGAACTTTCCTTGCTTTTTGACCACGCTCATTGGACATTCCTCATTAAAAGCCCTCACAGGACTTTATCTGCAACCACTGCTTCTGAGTCGTGCATTTCGGGTCCTACCCTCACGCATCCGTCTCAAATTGCATGTGGGGGGTGGGGTGCTTTATTCAGAATACTGTGAATTTCTTGGACATTTTGTTCACTTTAGGGATTAATATAAGGTTTCGTAGGAGGCTAAATTTAACAGCATAAAAGATCACCTGGCCATTTGCTATTTGTGTCAGTGAGTGGCCATGTCATTTATTGAATTTTGTGGCTTAATAAATATGAGATACTGGCTTAGAGTCCGATATAGAGCTAAGTCTTTCTTTATTCACCTGTGTTCCACATTCACTACTGTTTCTTCAGACTTCATGTGCACTCTATTCACTTAATACAGAAAACCAACAGAAAACCAATACCATAACCAGATATCCATGACCACATAAATTCAGTTCCCAATGTCCAGGATTTGAGCATTTGCTAAACTAGAACATACACAACATACCTCAACAGTTGTCCTCAAAGGAATTCATTTATTTTTATATTTTGGGCATTCTCAAATGTTCGCAGCTATGGTGTGCCTCGGTAACCCTTAAACCTTCAAAAACAAGATTGTGCTTTTCTGTCAAATGAGCCCGTCTCATAATTGATTGCTCATGACAATGTGCATTTGTTGTAGGGCTGTCACATTTACATTCAAAATTCGAATCATATTCGAATAGGTATACTGAGGGCAATAATCGAGCGTCAAGGAAGAGATTAGAAAAAAACCAAGTTGATGTCATGTGCGATGCGTTCTGAGGCGAGGATAAGCGTATGATTCTACAAGTAAATCTTAGTTTCCCAATGAAAACTGGTCTTATCTGTTCTTTACATTGAAGATGTGTAGGCTACTAATTACCAGCTGGTAATTTACCTCAACTTATTAGCCAGCTACTAACACAGATAATTAGTTCGCCAGAAAAAGAAAACAATAACGCAGACGCAATTTGGGTCTCGATCCAGTCTAATAACGTCCAGTGCCGTCGCCAATATTATTTAGTCAACGCGAACACAACGTTATATCATTCATATTGTCTCAATTTCAGTAACTTTTGATGCTGCTCGTTTCCTGAGAGGAGAGAGGAGCTCTTTGTGTTGGTTTTAAATGACTCATTTTTAGCACAGGCGAAATCATATAAGTTAATCTTAAAAAACTAAAATGCATACTGTAGCTAGGCTATGGGAAACAATGCATAGCCTACTGTAGCTAGGCTATGGGAAACACTGTAACACTTGCAACTAATGTTAAATTGTAAAGAACAAATCTCTACTACGAAACATAGCCGGCAGTTTGTAAGGATCCACATCGTTTAGGACTGTATCTTATCAATAGCCTATAGTATTGTTTTTGCTATACATCTCCCATTAAGAATGTATATGGCCCTCTGGTGGACATACCAGAGCATTACATCATAATTAAGATAATTTTGTTGATGGTGTATTTAAATAACATTAGGAGCTATATGTAACATTGACACCGAGCGTTTAAAATGGGTCCTGCAATCCAAATTCACAATATTGGAGAGAGTCGAGACACTGAACGAACACGAGCGCAAGACGAGCCGAGCGCAACATTATATTTTGAGACGAGCTTATAACTCTGTCAATGTTAGCTAGATGCATAGCTGGCTATGTTTATGGTCACACAGATATAAGCTAACGTTAGTGGTATGTTTAGCGAGTAACTATATACATACGGTATATATATTTAAATCTTTAGCTAGCTAAATGGAAACGATGTTGAACTTAGCTTAGGCATTCGTAAATCGGCTGTCGGAGTGCCGGAGTACATCTGGTTGTTCGTAATGGGCAGTGGACTCGGAGTCAACTCGGAGAATAGTGAATCACACAGACCAAAACAAATACAGACGTTCTGACCCGGAATGGAAATTTCAAAGGAGAACATAGGCCTACTGGCTGTAGCATTATTGTCGGAGAAGCCAGTATTTCGACTTAGCATGTTTCCTTAATCTCTGATGATATATCATGGTCATGCACATGATTTAGTACAGTACATGTGTTACATATAGCTCCTTTAATCATAATATATATTCAAAATTGTGTATTTTACATATAAAAATTCAAATTTCATTTTTGGGTCAATGTGACAGCCCTAATTTGTTTATCATCATTTGGTGTGGAAAAATAAGTCTTGCAAACAGAAAGGAAGTGAGTCAGACAAGAACCTTGTAAGGGTAGAATAGAGAAATAGAGTTTTCTCACCACAGAGAAAACATGCATGTGGAGAAAATTACAATGTAAATTTCCAACCTGGCATCAGCTAAATCACAAAAATGAATCTTAAATCAAATTCAAAATTAATAACCCTTTTGTTCCGCTACACGGTCCCATGAGGGGGATGGCTGAGAAAAAAATTGGATCAGGGTGTTCAGATTCTTTAAAACATTCTCTGCTTGTTTAATGGGGAAAAGTGCTTGCAGAGCACGTGCATTAAAATAAATATGTAGCAGTCCTCGCTGAAGCATGAACACTTTATTATTTCAGAAGGTAAATCAAATACGTTACCCTGCTGGAATGTGAGAGCCATGCACCTGCCTCTCTGAGAAATGGTAACGGGGGAATAAATACCTCGAGATTAAACCTGAGCATTTTCATCTCCCGTAATCACAGCAGAGTTTACACACTACATCTGAAGTTAGACAAACATGCGAAAATATGTAATAACTCCTGCGTTTCTGCCTACCTCATTAAATCCAGCACTTCAGTTAATGCCCCTCTACTTGGTATGATTGCGACCCTCTTTCTCCATTCAGAAATCACGTGTTCTGGAGTCCTGGGGGTGGGAGGCAGACCGATTTTCTCCGAATCGTTCATGGTCAGGCCGCTCCCCAAGGGTGGGGCCTGGCTCACGCAGAGCCTCACTCCTGCCGTCCCTCTGTACAAAGCCCTGACATTGTCATGGCCAAGTGTCTTCGCCAAATTACAATTTAACCTTAATGCTTATGCAGGTGTCCCCCCAAACTCCCTCTCTCCTTCGTCATCTTTCCTTGTTTTTATCTTAATCATGTTGGAAGCTGAAGGAACATCAAGATCAAGCTTTCTCATGAAGAAACATATAGCATACCTGCATTTACCTAGTCAAAGAAATTGGGATCAACCTTATTCTCTGCAGATGGAATTTGTCATTGGCGCATAATTTTTTCATGTATATCTGCTTCATCAAAAATGTGTTTCTGGCCAGTTGGATGAGCATATTACATAAGTCTAAAAGCATGCATGCAAGTGTCTGGGATGATGTTCCGACCTAGTGTTGGTCAGACTGTAACAAGAAATAAAGGAAAAGGGAAATGAATGGGAAATCATGGAAATCACTACTGCAAATGGACAAACTCCGGTCCCTAACTACTTAACCAAAACTATCTACAGCCTCTGGGACAGTGAGTCTGCGGACTGAGACCAAGTCTGAATAGCATACCCCCAAGGAGATTTAGAATGCCACCCAGAGTTGCCTTCAAAAACAATAAAGGAAAAAGAAGAAAACAAAATAACAAAATAGTGTCCCTATGGAAGTACTATAATCCAGTTGGGATCACTCTAAGTAACCGGAGTTACTATATGGCAAACAAACTAGAAGGGCTAAACGATATTTGAATGGAACAGGGCTACAATGGAACACACAAAATCCACTCGGCAACCAAACTAGAAGGGCTAAGGCAAGAATCGAAGTTGAATTGAACAAAATAAGCTCAAACACACAACATCCACGAAGTAATCACAATCCACAAGCACAGAGCAAATCCAAAGTTTCCCCTGGTGTATAGCTGTTTTTCTAACAGAGAGTAACCAGAGACGGAAACGGCCAATCTGATGACGAATGGGAAAAAACAACATTATTTAACATAGGTGTATATCTAAATGTGTGTTACATGGTCCTAGCACTAAATGCTAATTCTGGCAGTGAGCTTTCTTTGATGGAAAGGATTTCAGCCAGGCAGGATTCTGGGTAAAAGGATTAGCGTGAGGAGGAGCTGCCAGCTTGGTGGTGAATCGTATTGAGGGAGCTGGCATAGAAAGGACTCGCAGCAGGACGAACAGCAAATCTGTCCAACGGCAGCAGGACAAGACACACGATGCTCTTTCCACCTCCCTTCCCACCCTTTTTTTGGGACCGGGACCAGGAGGCAGAGCTAGAGGCAGGGAATAACTTAAATTAAGCACTTATGTGCTAAAATGCACCAAAAACCAGCTGACACTGCAGCCCTCCAGAGAGATAACTATTTTAAAGGGTAATGTTTGGCCTGATTGACCTCAAAGAGATATCCCTGGCAAAACCTCTGCTAAAGCTCCACAAAAATTCAATAAGACTAATGCCACTAATTGCATCCTCTTGGCTAATCTAACATATATTTTTAAATGCAGATGTAACCGGGTTCAATGCTGCATCTACACTCGGTCAACAAAGCTGTGACTGTTACACAAGCTCCATTTCATAACCTGAACAAATTCAAGAGCAAATTTCAGTTACAAAGTTATTATATTTTAGAAGCTTCCTAACATCAGGATAAATTAGTGGTACTATTTGTGGTACTATTCTTTCTATATGAAGCTTGAGGGACACATGTTACCATACTGTAAAGTCATTTTCACTGACAGACATACTTTTTACACAATGAGTCACTCAAAGAGCAGCAATTACATTTTTTTCCATTGTATTTCTCAAAAACAATCGCTGAGGCTTCCAGATTTCAGATTAAATGCTGCCTCGCTGGGTTTTCTGCTCCAGGTGTCCGCAGCCTGTGAGCTTGTGATGTAATTGGGAAACCCGCTGCCGCATACATTTTCAAGTGCTGCGTTTTTGGCAAATGGTCTGCGGGCGGAGGGTTTGGGTTGAGGTTCAGCGAAGATTCAAGCTAAAACAAATGCGGGGTTGAGGGCCTGGAGAGGACGGTGTGCAGAGAATTAAGGTCAGCTCGACCATTTGACCATAGCAGGGGACAAGTCGCAGTACCAGCTCTCACCCCTGATGACTCCTGGGTCCTGGAATTGCCGTGGCAGCATGGCTCATGGGTAGACCTTACAGCCCTTTGGCCCACACTCTCCTAGGGTGAATTCCAATCGCTTATATTATCCGTCCTCATCTCCTCGGTCCTTCACCTGACCCGGAAATCGATAGAGGTTCGCCATCTTTAAGGACATTCCAAACCGCTAAATGCTCCTCGGAGCAGCGAGGAGTGGGGAATGAAAAGTTTCCCGGAAGGTGCTTCAGTGAGGAAACACAAGTGTAGCCTTTGCGGAAGCCTTTTCTTGGAGCGTGTGACGTGTATAAATTATCCACCAATCACACCTGCCACGTCGCAGGCATACCCCATACACAAATGCAATTTCCATTTATGATAAAGCGCTAATCCATAATGACACTCATTGTTTATAACTAACAAAAGCACTGTTTATTCATGAAAAAATAAGCTAAAAAGCATTATAGTTAAGCCGTGAGCATAATATGATGCTGACGCTTGATTGAGCAAGGACGTTCCATTTGCCTAATGCACGTTGCCTCGTTTCCTCCATCCTTGTATCTGATCCTTGCATCTGTTCCTCGTGTCCTCTGTTGGGTGGAGCTAAGGAGCAAGGAAAGGACGTGAGGAAAGGAAGCAAGGAGTAAAAATAAGCAATTGGAATGAACCCCTAGACATCTCAGACCTGCAGTCTACTGCATAGCCAGTAGGGTACATCTGCAATATGCCATGGTAATAACAGCCCTTTCCACCCCAACTGGTGGGCTGACTGTCCTGGCTATGAACACCTACTGTTTTGTATTTCTTTTAATGCTTTTTCCCTTCTTATATGGGTCTCTGTGTAAATTATAGATCATAATACAAAAAGGTCTGTATTAATGCAAATCAGTTTCCTCGCTGCCAAACTGCTGTAACACAGAAATGTTTTCCCAGTGGGCACTCTTTAACAGCGGACTACAGCAATACATACCTCTGTGCGGCTGTCAATCGACCCCATGATTTTCACCATACAATAAACAAAAATGTGTGGGCATGTTCTGTGTTGCAGTTTAATCCAAAAGGCATCGCTGAAGCTCAGAACAGATATTTGTAACCCTGAATTTAGCACCCCAATACTCACTCACTCTCTCTCTTTCTCGCTCACTCTCTCACACACACACACACACACGCACACACGCAGACCGACACACTCGCCCACAGGACCCAGCACCCACTAAAAGGCAATCCAAACGTTATCAGTTCTGGATGGACAATTCTCAGGGCACTCAACAAAACCATACATACTTTTCCCAGCATGCACTATGTCAGCTCCCAAATCAGGCCTTGCATTCCCCACAGCGGGCTCTAAAGACAGGGGAGAGGGGGAGGGATCGGAATCGTACAATTTAAAAGAGAGTCCACGGGCTGTCATCCGGTGGGCAATTCACAATGTATTATAGAATGATGAAATGGCCAGCCAAGGGGCCAGGGGTGAGCATCAATCGTTTTGCTCTGTGAGGGAGAGAAATGTCAGTGACTAACTGACTAACAATAAAAACCTCACCCTATTTCAATCGAGATCTCAAACACTGTGATCCATGAGCTGTATATTGAGAAAAAGATACTCAGTCTTTCCTTAACACCACGCCACTGCGCAGATAGGAGACTACTCATGTCAGTTACCCACAATGCATTGCTTTCTCCTGGGATCACACAGTTTGTATTATTAATGGTTAAGCTGAATCTTACAGAATGCTATTCAAACTGATAAATTGCAGTAATAATAGTTACATTTATCCAAAATCAACACTTATACTCTTGGGAGTATAAATTCCTATTGGGAGATGGCTGTCCCCACTATCAACCCTTAAACTGGTGCATTAAAAAATAATACCCAAAATATTTTTGCCAATTATTTGACTTGTCTCATTCAATAAAGCATGTGAATTTTTATCAAATATAAGTTAAAATAATGCAATCTATTTTGTAATAAATTTTATAATTCAAAAAATCGAAAAAATGCTGTCCCCAATTTTTACGTCACAACCGAAATGTACACTGTTTGAGTCTGTGCAGTGAACCTGCTTGTAGCCACACACCCCTTTTTTTAACCAGGAAATTAGACAGCCTTCATATGAATCAAGGCCACATGGTGAGTAGCTAGGTTTTAGCGTTTTGATATAATTGTCCTTCAAACTATGGAAATTACTCTGTGGCTTTAAGAGACGTCACACCCAAACACCCAAGTTTTCATATTAGAGAAAAAAAGTTGATTTCATAACTAGATTTGATTAAAAGGAAGGTGCATCTGCACAGAGAAGTGGTTGCTAACCATGTGCTTGCTAAATCTTTTGTTTTGTGGCCGAAACAGTCACTACCGAAACAAATGGTATTGTTTTGACAGGCCTGTTTCAGTTGGTGACACTTGTCCGTAAATTCTTATTAAAGACAATAAATAGTGAGACAATCAATGCACATGTACAAACCTCAATTCCAAAAAAGTTGGGACAGTGTATAAAATGTAAATAAAAACAGAAAGCAATGATTTGCGAGTCCTTTTTGTATTCAATTGAAAACAGTACAAAGACAAGATATTTCATGTTTTAACTAATCAACTTTATTCTACATTTCATTCTTTATTCAGCTCATTCTACATTTGATGCCTGCAACACCTCCCAAAAAATTTGGGACAGGGGCATGTTTACCTTTGTGTTACATCACCTGTCCTTTTAACAACACTCAGTAATATTTTGGGAACTACAACACTAATTGTTGTAGTTTTGAAAGCAGAATTGTTTCCCATTCTTGCTTAATATGAGACTTCAGCTGCTCACCAGTTTGGGGTCTCCTTTGTCATATTTTGGGCTTCATAATGCGCCACACATTTTCAATGGGAGACAGGTCTGGACTGCAGGCAGGCCAGTCTAGCACCCGCATTCTCTGATGACGAAGCCATGCTGTTGTAACACGTGCAGAATGTGGCTTGGCATTGTCTTGCTGAAATAAGCAGGGATGTCCCTGAAAAAGCGATTGTTGAGATCGCAGCAAATGTTGCTCCAAAATGCATGTGTACCCTTCAGCGTTAATGGTGCTTTCACAGATGTGCAAGTTACCCATGCCATGGGCACTAACACACCCCCATACCATGACAGATGCTGGCTTTTGAACCTTGTGTTGGTAACAATCGAGATGGTCCTTTTCCTCTTTGGCCGGGAGAACACGACGTCCATTATTTCCAAAAACAATTTTAAAGGTGGCACACGTTTCCACTTTGCGTCAGTCCATCTCAGATGAGCCCAGAGAAGTCGGCTGCGTTTCTGTATGTTGTTGATATATGGCTTACGCTTTGGGTAGGAGAGTCTCAACTTGCATTTGTAGATGCAGCAACAAATTGTGTTTACTGACAATGGTTTTCTGAAGTATTCCCGAGCCCATGTGGTTATATTCATTACAGAAGCATGCCGTTTTTAATGTAGTGCTGTCTGAAGGATCGAAGGTCACGGGCATTCAATATTGGTTTATGGCCTTGCCCGTTTTCTCCAGATTCTCTGAATCTTTTACTAATATTAATATTATGGACTGTAGATGGTGAAATCCCTAAATTCCTTGCAATCGTGTGTTGAGAAACGTTGTTCTTAAACTGTTGGACTATTCGCTCATGCAGTTTTTCACAAAGTGGCGAACCCATCCTTGCTCGTAAATGCCTTCGTGGATGCTCCTCATGACTTATACCCAGTCATGATAGCATGACCTGTCACCTATTCACCTATTCGCCTGTGGAATGTTCCAAACAGGTGTTTTTTGAACATTCCACAACCTTCCCAGTCTTTTTTATACCCCTGTTCTCTTTTAAATATCGTTTTCATTAAATATTAGACAAGAGAATTTTCAAATCACTGCTTTCTGCTTTTATTTGCATTTTATGTACTGTCACAACTTTGGAATTCAGGTTTCAGTAAGAGATGTCACAACTCCAACAATGTGGTCACAACAGAAACTCCTGCTGTTTTGTTAAAATTTTGAATAATATGAATAATCAATCAAATATCCAAGATATTGTGCTGGTGATGGTATATATAATCTCATAAATAAGAATCTATCAAATTCATGTGATCAAATCTGTCCATTTTATAGAGAACATTTGTGCGGAGTTTTCACTAAATTTAATTAATCCAATGTCTTTTCAAAAATGTCATTTTCAAAGGGGTGAATTAAACTTATCAATTGGGTGTGTAATTTTATTTCAAAAGCAGGGTTTACACCATGTTTTGGTTGTGACACATTTAGGAGCAGTCAGTAAATTCATCCTTATTCTGAAAAAATTACATGTGATTGCACTGTACATCTAGTATATTTATGTATCTCAGTTAAAGTGTAACACATATATTATAAAAGAATTTTGCAAAAAGAATACAAATTTACACTTTTCTTCAACCCTTAATTTGCACGACTTCTGTAGAATGGCCCATATATATATTTTATACAGCTGGATATGTACTGAAGCGATTCAAGTTAAGTACCTTGCTCAAGGGTACAACGGCAGTGTCCTACCTGGGAATCGAACCTGCAACCTTTCAGTTACAAGGCCAGTTCCTTAACCATTATACTACACTCTTGGAGGTGTTCTGTCTGTGGTACATGAACATGAACATCGATTTAGGTTAGTTAGTTCCAGCCGAACTTTCTGAAATCGACCATTTAATTAATCTCCGGTCAGTGCACTAGGCTGGCTTTGACTCATGCTAACGGCAGATCACGGTTTGGAGAGATGGACAGTTCTGGGTAGACAGCGTTAGTCCAGAGGAAGCAGAAATGTAGTCAGGATTTTAATTGACGTTCCTGCCTTGTTTTGCCAATCTTGCCAGTAAAGGTCAGGACATCCGCTTCCACCGGTCCAAATGAACAGCAGTCCTTACTGGCTGTCACACATTTGTCTGTATGTTGCATTGGCACATCTTAGTCATCGGTTTCAGTTCTGCGCAAAGGCTTAATTCAATTAATGCTCAAAAGGAAAGAATCTCGCATTTGGCAAGAGGCCAGACAATCATAGGAAACCATAGGAAGCCTCAGCTCATCCTTGCACCTCTAAGGAGACTCAGAAAAAAAGACACGCCCACTGCGATTGACTTAGTATGGAAGGCTTTGCCTCTATCTGCCAGAGGATTACAGGGAGGACTAGGACTATGCAACCTGAGGTAATTGCCCACGATCCCCGCCAGTTTTGTGCGGCAAACATGACGCCCTTGTGTAATTATCACTTTGAATGTTTCATGTCGTTTTTCTGGGTGAATGGAAGCCATTAGTGCTTTGTTTTGGCTGCCTTCAGTTGTGGGTGGGTGGATGGGGTGGGGGTCAGCGCTCAATGTTATATAAGGAGCAGGCCAGGCCTTGAATTGCATTTCTAATCAATTTTCATAAACACCCTGACAGACTTTCAGCTTGGAATGGAATGCAATTCAGAAGCTATGAACTGAGGTGAGTTTTACAAAGTGACCTTGAGCGGCAAACAATGTCATCCCGGATTCAATGAGGGTGAGAACAACAAGAAGCTCCCCATTACTTCCGTTCCAATAAGATGGCCAGCATATCGGGTTAAGTCCTGCAGCCGGAGCAGTGGATGAGTTCTTCTTGAACAGAAATGCAATCTGGGAGAAAACCCAATCCAATCAGATGGCAGGCATCTTGGGTTAAGTTCTACAGTCAGAGCAGCAACCAGACTGCAGGCGTCTCAGGTTAAGTCCTGCAGTCAGAGCAGTGGATGAGTTATTTTCAAACAGAAATGCAATCTTCCTATTTTTAGGTCCGGGCCTCTCTCATGTTATCCTCAGGAAGCCAGTCTGGATGGGCTATAACGCAATTACTTTTAAAGTGTGGTTGCCAAAGAGAGTGGTACTGTGAGCAGACTTTAGACTCGGGTAGAAGTGCTGTTGATTTACCCTGAGTTTATTTTTTTCATTGGCCAGAAATATCATTATTGTGACAGTAAATGTGTCTAGTAAATAATATTTATTTTCTCTGCATTACTTTCTTATGCAGAGAAAATATGTGTAAGGTATAGCACAATAGTATTCCGTTTACATGTTAAATATACATAAATGGTAGTGATTGACATATTTTAATACAGTGACATTTTGATGTGCTCAAGCCATTTTTACTTCATGTTTCATATAAGGCGGTACGGGTACGGGCGGCTGATTAGGAGTCTGGTTGCAAGCCTGCACCGAACTGCTGAGCAAAAGTCGAACGTGTGAGAAGTTTCCAGATGTAATTGTGTTAGCAATCAAGGTGGATTTTCCTGCAGTCGTAGACTTCACCTTTTTGCCCCAATGCGCTTGCGTTGGTTGCAAAACGGTTACAAAAATACAATGGCCATGCCCTGTTTAGGCCAGTTTTGGGCTTCATGCACCAGTGTACATGAGCCATAGGACATGAATGGGTGACGTTGTCAACACTTTGTCCATTTTTCTAAGGTCTATGGCTGAAACTGGAGGCGGGTAATACTTTGGCAAGTTCGAAAAGCTTACAGACATTTCGAAAATCCCAATAATTTTTAACGTGGCAGTTTACCTTGCCACTGACCCTACCAAGAGACTGTCAAATTACCCATATAATATCCTGACAAAATGTAATGCTACTGATGAACTACAAATTATTGCAGTTTTAAATCTAAATCAATTATTTCCCCATTTAAGTCAATGGAGCATTTGCCCCTTCGTCTTCCAGTGCTATTGGGATTCCATGATGTCTGGGGTCACGCTGCCTTCCTCCATGTCAGAAAAGATGCCTGCACTCCATGTGGAAGATAGGGCTGTCATACGATGGTTCGATATTCGAATGCTAATCGAATTGTAAAAAAAAAAAAATGACGTTCAAATCTGAAAATTAAGATTCGGAAAAAAAAAGCAGCGTCTCTTTATCGTCTTCCTTTCAACTTGGGTTGTGTTAAACCAAAAATAAATCTCTAACTTTAGCGTCTCCTCTGTTGAAAACGGAAGACGCTGCATACGGGTCATTGCTATACTTGTACTGAAGCACAAGCACCCCAGCTAGCCTACGGACCTGTGCCGATTCCGGCTGAGTGTCGGCACTGTCGGTTGAGTATAGGCTACGGCAACAGTTATCCGGGCCGATTCTGGCCAACCTTCGGCAGAGTCGCCTGATTCTAAGATGCGGCCGGCTGTGGCTAGCCACACTCGGGCCGATTCTGGTTTGAGGCGTTTCGCCCAGATCTGGCAAACGTGGTTACTGCTTGGCATGCTGTGGAAACTGGCAACGATTAAAAATAAAACAATTTCCGATTAAACATTTTTGTATGTGCTTTTCTATGTTTGATCCATCTTTCCATCAATCAGCAGGCAAGTGATCCTAGTTATTTAACCTATTTTTATTGATTTATGTAGGCCTATTTATTTAAGAAAATCAAAGATTGCTTAAAGGGATAGTTCGGAATTTTGGACATAATGTCTCAATTACGACTTACCCATGATGTAGTTGATTGATGGAAACCATTTTCAAATAATTCTATGCTGTCCCTTCTTTTGGACATACACACATTGCTAATGCTAGCGCAACTCGTAGGAAACTAGTAGCATCCACTACCAAACGCACTTAAACACTCCACAGTGCACCCAAAGCAAATAAAATACGACGACAGTATCGTGGTTATTTTCAGTGATTATACCATCATTTTTCAAGTCAAACTATCGTTGAATCCTTTACTTTGTGCTCACCTAAATTCTCAGTGGAAGTACGGCAGCGGAGCTAGCTGTAGATTAGCCAGGGTATCTGCCTGTAGGCTATCTGCTGTACTCCACAGTTGCCGTTACATATTTGGCAGACAACAAGTCAGCTAAACACAAACATGCTACAGAATAACACAGCATATACAAGCAAGCACACTGGCTACCAATTTACAGGAAACGTTTGACCACTTCCATGACTTCCCAATCGTGGCAACTAGCTAGCTAGCTAGCTGAATAGATAGATCACGCATGCAATCATTTATTAGTTACCTGCTCGTCAGTTGTTTTCGGTGCATGAAGAAAAACAGTTGATGGCACAGCGGTCTCCTTCAGTAGAGGGTGTCCCGCCCGTCCTTTTTTGATTTTCACATAGTCATCCTCCGTGAAATGGTCACTACAAACTTTTTTAGAGTCTCAATTGGTGACATCCATGCGAGCAGCAAGAAGCCACAGCTGTTTTCTTTGTTGATCTTCCACTGGAAATCGGTAAAAACTTTGTGGTGCCCATTTTTTTTGCATGATTTGAACAACCTTGAAATACACACCGAAATACCATCTTACCTGAACGTTAGCTAGCAATACTACGAGTCTGATTCTTTCACACGCGCGATATTGTTTTTGGCCGGCAGAGCTATAGGCTACTTTACGTTACCTACTAAACTAACGCCGTACTTCCACAGAGAATTTAGGTGAGCACAAAGTAAAGTATTCAACGATAGTTTGACTTGAAAAATTATGGTATAATCACTGAAAATAACCCGATAGACTGTCGTCGTATTTTACTTGCTTTGGGTGCACCTTGGAGTGTTTAAGTGCGTTTGGTAGTGGATGCTACTACTTTCCTACGAGTTGCGCTAGCATTAGCAATGTGTGTATGTCCAAAAGAAGGGACAGCATGGAATTATCTGAAAATGGTTTCCATCAATCAACTACATCATGGGTAATTGAGACATTATGTCCAAAATTCCAAACTATCCCTTTGGAGCAATATTGATTCAAATTATAAAAAGGGATTGAATATGTGCACTTCCGCTAAGGGGGTGGATTCATTTCAGCCCAGTTGGTGCATCCAACAACACAACTTCAGCAGTCACACACTTGGTCATAAGTAAACAAATAAATAATGACAGTTATAACAACGTGTCTTCTGAGCCAGATCAGTGATGTGAGAATAACTGAAACTGCACGTGAAGTCTGCTCACTGTGAGACAGAATAAAGCGCACACAGTTGGGTAAGTATTGGCCAAGTTTATTTAATTTAACATTAGCGAAACCAAATTGTCACGTTCAGTTTACTTTATAGTTCATTTAAGATTACATCTATAGCTAAACACGTTTATTTTCTGGTTGTCTGTTGATGTTCACCAAATTCAGGAAAACATTAGCTATCTCTCTCTTTCAGAACTTGTCTTGACCGTTTGCTGACTGCGGTCAAGCCAGCCTCCACTTCGAAAAAGATGGTCAAGCTAGCCCCCACGTTCTTTAGTGGTTCGCAATATAGGAGGCATTCTACGGTAAGAGCGTGTAAGAATTGATTTCAAAATCAAGTTCCGGTGAATGTGATAAGACGTGAAAGAAATTTCACATACATTCAATAAATCAGTCAGTCTGTCAGTAAACAATGAATGAATGAATGAATAAATAAATAAATAAACATAAATAAAACAAAATGAATAATTATTAAATAATAAAATGAATAATTATTTTTTTTAAAACAACTACCGCCTGCTAATTATTTCAGAGAAAAATTGAGGCTTTCTCATTTCAATTGTGTGAATAATTACTCATTAATAAAAAATAATTAACTAAATAATAAAGAATACATTTTCAATCTGACCAATCTGACTTCAAAATGACCACCTCATAGTGTCACTCAGACCATCTCAGGACATTCAGATGTGGAATTTCAAAATTAAAGCCTTCTAAAATGTCATATAACAGCTGTGTTTCTAAATTCAGATTGATATTAAAAGGAAACCTCCTGTTTTCACAAAACCATTTCACATCAGAATGATAGAAGAATACGTCATAGTGTCACTCAGGCAATCTCAGGACATTCTGATGTGGAAGTTCAAATTTAAAGCCCTCTAAAATTTAATATAAGAGCTGTGTTTCTTCTAAATTCAGATTGATATTAAAAGGAAACTTCCTGTTCTCACAAAACCATTTCTCTTCAGAATGATAGAAGAACACCTCAGAGTGTCACTCAGGCAATCTCAGGACATTCTGATGTGGAATTTCAAAATTAAAGCCCTCTAAAATGGCATATAAGAGCTGTGTTTCTTCTATATTCAGATTGATATTAAAAGGAAACTTCCTGGTTTCACTGACCAATTTCACTTCAGAATGATAGCACACCACCTCAGGGTGTCAGTCAGACAATCTCAGGACATTCTGATGTGGAATTTCAAAATTAAAGCCCTCTAAAATGTCATATAAGAGCTGTGTTTCTTCTAAATTCAGATTTATATTACAAGGAAACTTCCTGTTTTCACTGACCAATTTCACTTCAGAATGATAGCACACCACCTCAGGGTGTCACTCCGACAATCTCAGGACATTCTGATGTGGAATTTCTAAATTAAAGCCCTCTAAAATGTCATATAAGAGCTGTGTTTCTTCTATATTCAGATTGATATTAAAAGGAAACTTCCTGTTTCCACAAAACCATTTCTCTTCAGAATGATAGAAGAACACCTCAGAGTGTCACTCAGAGAACCTCAGGACATTCTGATGTGGAATTTCAAAATTAAAGCCCTCTAAAATGTCATATAAATGCTGTGTTTCTTCTAAATTCAGATTGATATTAAAAGGAAACCTCCTGTTTTCACAAAACCAGTTCACTTCAGAATGATAGAAGACCAATTTCACTTCAGATTGATAGAAGTACAGTTCAGATTGTCACTCAGACAATCTCAGGACAAGGCAAGCTGCTTTAAGGTGTTTAGAGGTGGCCAAATGGGCTTGGATTAAACTGGGATAAAAGCTGCATCATCATATTAGCTCCATTCCCTTTACACTCTGAGTAGCATTTGCAGTAGCTCTGCTGGTGTTGTGAAAGCAGAATTTGTAGATGAAAAGCAGTAGAAATTGTAAACTGTGAAGCTGAGTATTTAGACATATTGACAGTAAAGTAAATTTCTTCATTGTGACTATTCATACAAATTATATGAACACACATACTGTAGTTACATAGTGGGTAACATTTGTTGAAAAATACGGACAGGTCGAAATTTGTGAAAGTAGCCTGAAAATCATCTAAGAGATTTCCACCTTGTGATTTTATAGATCCAATGTGACAAATGTGAAAGATGGTTCCATGAACAGTGCCTGGGCATGGACACAGAGGACCTGGAACAAGCCAGGGAAGACAGCTGGAATTTCTGCTTGTGCGCTTAAACCCTTTTCATCCTTGACATCACTATTTAGCTGTAAATTATTTAACTGTCCCAGTCTGCATGGGTTGTCTGCATTTCTCCGTTGCCTCGCATTCGCACTCACCGCATGACAATAACTAAATAGGAAAACATTTGTGTATTGTGAATTCAAAGTTTAAATACATTACATATAAAAAAGATGTATAGATGTAAAAATAAAAAAAATTCTTCTTATTATTATTATTTTTGTGTCTAATGAGAGAATCTTATAAATAAATCAGTGATAAATAAATTGAAATTATTTTGTGAAAACAGATTTCCTTTTAATATCAATCTGAATTTAGAAGAAACACAGCTCTTATATGACATTTTAGAGGGCTTTCATTTTGAAATTCCACATCAGAATGTCCTGAGGTTCTCTGAGTGACACTCTGAGGTGTTCTTCTATCATTCTGAAGAGAAATGGTTTTGTGAAAACAGGAGGTTTCCTTTTAATATCAATCTGAATTTAGAAGAAACACAGCTCTTATATGACATTTTAGAGGGCTTTAATTTTGAAATTCCACATCAGAATGTCCTGAGGTTCTCTGATTGACACTCTGAGGTGTTCTTCTATCATTCTGAAAACAGGAAGTTTCCTTTTAATATCAATCTGAATATAGAAGAAACACAGCTCTTATGTGACATTTTAGAGGGCTTTAATTTTGAAATTCCACATCAGAATGTCCTGAGGTTGTCTGAGTCACACTCTGAGGTCTTCTTCTATCATTCTGATATGAAATGGTTTTGTGAAAACGAGGTTTCCTTTTAATATCAATCTGAATTTAGAAGAAACACAGCTCTTATATGACATTTTAGAGGGCTTTAATTTTGGAATTCCACATCAGAATGTCCTGAGATTATCTGAGTGACACTCTGAGGTGGTCATCTATCATTCTGAAGAAAAATGGTTTTGTGAAAACAGGACGTTTCGTTTTAATATCAATCCGAATATAGAAGAAACACAGTTCTTATATGAAATTTTAGAGGGCTTTAATTTTGAAATTCCACATCAGAATGTCCTGAGGTTCTCTGAGTGACACTCTGAGCTGTTCTTCTATCATTCTGACGAGAAATGGTTTTGTAAAAACAGGAAGTTTCCTTTTAATATCAATCTGAATTTAGAAACACAGCTCTTATATGACATTTTAAAAGACTTTAATTTTGAAATTCCACACATGAATGTCCTGAGATGGTCTGAGTGACACTAAGAGGTGGTCATTTTGAAGTCAAATTGGTCACATTGAAAATGTATTCTTTATTATTCAGTTAATTATTTTTTATTAATGAGTAATTATTCACATAATTGAAATGAGAAAGCTTCAATTTTTCTCTGAAATAGTTTGCAGGCAGTAGTTGGTTTTAAAAAATAATTTTATTATTTAATAATTATTCATTTTGTTTTATTTATGTATGTATAGATCCTTTCCAAAAAATTAGAATATCATGGAAAAGTTTTTTTTTTCCATAATTCCATTCAAAATGTGAAACTTTCATAGATTATAGATTAATTACACACAAAGTGAAATATTTCTAGCCTTTATTTGTTTCATTCTTCATAATTTTGGCTTACAGCTCCAGAAAACCCACAAAACAGTATTTCAAGAAATTAGAATAGTGTGTCGAAAATCAGCATTTACTTCAGTTATTTCAGAGAATGAGTGGAGTGGCTTGACTCGAGGAATCCGACAGTTGTAGCCCATGTCCCGGATACGTCTGTACGTGGTGGTTTTTGAAGCACTGACTCCAGCCTCAGTCCACTCCCTCTGCATCTCCGCCAAATTTTGGAATCGTCTTTGCTTGACAATCCGCTGAAGCCTACGGTCATCTCTTTTGCTTGTGCACCTTCTCCTGCCACATTTTTCCCTTCCACTAAACTTTCTATTGATATGCTTGGCCACTGCACTCTGTGAACAGCCAGCCTCCTTAGCGATGACCTTTTGTGGCTTACCCATCTTCTGGAGGGTGTCAATGATGGTCTTCTGGCCAACTGTCAAGTCTGCAGTCTTCCCCATACTGAACCAAACTGAGATAAACTTTGCAGGTGTTTTGAGTAAATTAGATGATAGTGTGACACTCAGTCTAAAACATTCATTCTCTGAAATAACTGAAGTAAATGCTGATTTTCGACACACTATTCTAATTTCTTGAAATACTGTTTTGGGGGTTTTCTGGAGCTGTAAGCCAAAATGATGAAAAATTAAACAAATAAAGGCTAGAAATATTTCACTTTGTGTGTAATGAATCTATAATCTATGGAAGTTTCACTTTTTGAATGGAATTATGGAAAAAAAACTTTTCCATGATATTCAAATTTTTTGGAAAGGATCTGTATGTTATTTATTTATTCATTCATTCATTGTTTACTGACAGACTGACTGATTTATTGAATGTATGTGAAATTGTATGTGAACTTCACTTTTATTTTGAAATCAATTCTTACACGCTCTTACCGTAGCATGCCTAGTATATTGCGAACCACAAAAGAACGTGGGGGCTAGCTTGATCATCTTTTTCGAAGTGGAGGCTGGCTTGCCGCAGTGTTTGACGCCTGGTTCTGAGGTAAATTCATAGTTTTCAGTCACGTGACTGCTGCGGAGCCCTGGCGGGCAAAACAACGTTCCAGAATGCGGACGGACACTGGAAACCCCATAGAGCTACCGCAGAAGCCTGTCAAATTTCCTTCTTTTGCAACACACGTGTGTTTAGATCACTTATCAAAAGACGAAAAACAAAGATACGCAAACAAACTAAGTGTCTTAGGTACGTGTGACCCATATACAGCACCCGCTGCTTTATTTCAATTATTAAAAACCGCGAAGTCGCTGCCGGAGCTGTACTTCGGTGACGTTTACATTTATCTTGTGGAGAATCCATCCCCTTACACTGCCGCGAAGATGAAAGCGTACAAAAGTACAGACAGTTATCTGTACTTTCGATCTGGATGGGTCAATAATGCTGTTGTTTGGGAGGTGAAGGACAATAAATTCTTCATCGTCAAAGCGAAGGTGAGTGCTAATTAGCTAACGTGAGCTACCTAACGTTGCTTGCATGGGTGGTCAGTGTAACGTTAGTCAGCTAACGTTACTGCAGTTAGCTTTTCTAGGGCAGTAATATTTTGGTTAAGATAACACAACATATTGTGACATACATGTAATATAAACTTTTTTCCCTTGTCAGGTAAACCATTCCTACAGCTTAAATGACCCGCCATTGACAGCCTGGGTAAGTTAGCTGTAGAAAAGGAGGGATTCACAACATCCTCCTCTCTGGGTTTTCCTTGTCAGACGGGATTCTGTACAAACACAATCCAGGCTTGTCTCCTCTTCGGTTAGTCCATCCAATTGAACAACAACTATCCGGCATTTTGGCAAACTTTTGGGAAAAGTTGTCGTTGGCGGCCAGTGGAAGGTGGCTTTTTGCCCGCCAGTAGTGATGTTATGGATGATACCGAAGCTCCGAGCTGTGTGTCGAGTACGTAGGGCAGTTTCGACAGAAGCCTTGCACCGAAGCTTGTATCGCTTTCAGAGAAGCACGTGATCGATGACAAACGAGGCCTCGGGTGCTGTAGAACCATGTGATCGGTTTGTTTTGCGTTTTGGGCGGAATTAGGGGTTTTGAATTGTAGATATAAAGGAGCGATACCTCCCTTATTTCGAGGGTTGTTGCGGAGAGTTTATTATTATTGGTATTATTGCTATTGAAAGTTTTTGGAGTATTTTTTTGAGGAATCTTTGGAGTATTTTTATTTATTTTTTTGTACAACTTTTGTACAGTTTTGTCGTTTTTGTACAAAAATAGGCTAATAAAATAGGCTTCTCCTGCTTGGGAATATTTTGACCCGATATCTCCAAATAAGGCAGGCCTAAGTGGCGTAGATATAAAAACACACTGAAACGCTATTCGAACACTGGGCTAGCAATCGACTGTGCATGTAGTTCGTTGGTTGTTATTTTAACGTAACTACAGCAGATTATTACGATTTGTTTAATATTATGATTTGATTGTTATTTATTATTCTTTCTTATTATCATTATCATCTGCATTCCTTCTCAAATATTATTTAATTTTGAAGGTAAAGTGCTTGCTGTGCCTAAAGGAGCTGGCTTACAGCAATAATACCTCGTCCAGGCATTAGGCTATCGGGCAATGCATGAAAATGCACCTGCCAATGAGCAAGAAACCAGCGGAGGTTATTTATTTATTTATTTATTTTACTTTTTAATAGCAGTTATGGTTGCTTTATCATAATCATACTGACATACATGTTGGTAAAAATACATTTGCATATTGTTATTTTGCCATAGGTTCCAGAAAGCAAGAACTTGATGAGGCCTTTAATAAAAATCAATTAAAAAAAAACTTTTCAGTCACAAAAGCACCTTCCCTTTCACTGCCCATACTGAAGCACATTCACTTTCACTGCCTGGTTACAGAAGCACTCCCAGTCCCAGACCAGACACACTTTTACTGCTCAATAGAACCCCACACAAATGTTGTCCCCCTTTATATCAATCTTCCTGTTTTTTTCATTTTGAAAGTTAATATAATATTATACATATATTATTTCATAGGTAATATATCTTAGTATAAAACAAATCTAGCCTAATGACAGTTACAAATATAAATTATGAGTATGTTAGTATGTGTATCGCCTGAGCGGGGTTTTGAACTGGTACAGAAATGGCTCTGAAGTCCGACGCGTTACCAGTGAGCTAAAGGGTCGCTTGTTCTTAGATCGCGGCAACTTCGTTATTTTGAACCTGGGGTGGAATTTGTAATGATTTCGTTGCTCTAAATTACTTTTACCAGCAGGTGTCACTAGTGTACACTGTGTTGAATGAGGTCAGTAATGAATCTATTTGCGATACAATTGGCTGCAAAGCCTCAGTGCTTCAGGAAGCCTCATTTCGCCATCACTACCCGCCAGGTGGGCGTTCCCATAGGGCTGTGACATCACGTGAAAACTATGAATTGACAGAAGCGACAGCTTGCTAGGTTGGTTTTCTAAGGTTAAGGTAATATTTAAATGCCAAATAAAGTTAACGGTAAATTGGCTGTAAGAATAACTCGCGAAATATATTCTGAGACAATTTGACAATATGAATTTTCGTCTAATTTCTTAACTTGGTCGTTAACTACATGCTAGCTGCACACTCTGCTCTCGGCAGCTGGCTACAGCGAGCTTTAGCTAGCTACTGTTCATTATGTAATACTATCAATGATCACTAACTAGTTAGCTTATAGACGAGGAAACGTTTACTCTCTGGTGAATAACTTTAGTAATTCGTAAAGGGTAGTGCTAGCTGTAGCCAACAGTTTAACGCGAGGTGGAAGCTAGAGTCTGGGTGGAAGTGAGAAAAAACGACCGTTGCTAAGTTACCGTTGTCCTCTCAGCATCAACCCAGCAGCTGAGTTGACGACATTAAACATATCCGTTAAATGCACAACATAGTTTTAACGTAGAGTAACATAATTGATTAGAATAAAATTTAAAGTAATGGTCATAGCTAGAGGAATGTTGTGTAATAATCTCTCTCTGTCGCCGCAGTCAGGAAGAACCATCCAAGGCCACAGATGGTGAGATCGAAAAGGTGATAAAACAGTGGCTCCAACTAGCTAACGTTAGCTGGAGACCGAGAGGGAGGAACGCTTTGTGACAATGTTTCCAGAAGGTTGAACTTCATATCATATATCAAAAATTTTAAACTTGAAGGAAATACTTTGACAACAAGAAACATCTCATAAGGTACAGGATTTTTCTAGCTACAAAGAATACATTACTTGCAGGTAAGATGTAGCAATGACTTTATCATGTATTTTTGGATAACCATGAATTAGGTCATATATAACAGTATAATGGGATGCTAAACATTTTGATGAAAGGATAGACATCTTTGTATGCTGTGCTGTTTTGGGTGGGTGATTTCTCTGCCTCATTTCCTTGATATTTTCACAAACTTTCCTCATAATTCCCCTAAAAATACAACTTGATTTTATTTTACCCAAAAGGTTATAGAGAGGATGACCTTGGCTATCTCCTTTGGCTAGGAGTATCTATGGCTACTTCCAATGGAAAGTGAGGATGACCAGAGTGCAAAATAAATGGTACGGTATACTTTTGCTATTATCATGTTGACCTCAGGTCATTACATATGGAGGGTGATTTGTACCACAATTAAATACAATACACTCATGTATCCATCCATCCATCCATTATCAAACCCGCTTATTCCTGGACAGGGTCACAGGGGGTGCTGGAGCCTATCCCAGCATGCATTGGGCGAGAGGCAGGAATACACCCTGGACAGGCCGCCAATCCATCGCAGGGCACACACACCATTCACTCACACACTCATAAGTTTGAACTTATAAATGAATCACGTATGAAAATGGCTAAATAAAATGTGTTATAGCCTATGGCACGTCTAGGCCTATGTTGTAGACGCATTTTAGCCAGGCTAAAAAAAGAGCTAAAAGAGATCTTACCAGATGCTTAGATCTGATTTAGCGGCTCCTTAGGTGATCTAATAGACATTGTACGTTCGTACATACAAACAAAATGTACACCTGCTCAGGACCACGCGTAGCCTACTGTGTCCGTAAATTCAAAATACCGCAAAATGTAGCTTCTGAATGTCAATTAGGATAAGCCTATGTAGCCTGCTATTTTTGGCAATAAACTAAAAAATTCTAATTGGTTGCTGGTGTAAACATCAATGCAGGTAGGGTAGCCTGTGCTTTTTTGAACCAACAGTGTTTTGTCCTGGAAAATATTGCAGATATTAACGGTATATGCAGTTATTTTTCATTCTTACAATTGTACCGCAGATCCTTTGATTGCTACATCTGTCTGTGTTAATGTTGGAACAAGAACTAGATACTAATCAAAATACACTTGGAATCGAATGCTTTCATTGGTGGGGGATAATGTGCGCCAAGCTAGGGGTAACCAAGTGCAGTTAGATTGAATGTATATTATGATCTCTGTTCAGATCTGATAGGCCTATCTTACAAATCAAAATAAATGAGGCAAGAAGTGTATGATCTACTTTTAGCTCTTTAATAAGAACTATATTGCAAGGCAGCGAACAATATACATAGCCAACTCTTTATCTGCCGCATGAGAGAACAAACAAGAATAATTTTTATAATGTTAGTAATTTAGAACGGACAACTATCAACACCTCCCTTCGTCTTTGTCTTGGCATAGGGATGTCTTATTTGGCCCTACGGACACCGAATGGCCATAACGTGTAATAACTCACTTTACCACATTAAAGGGATAGTTCGGAATGGACATAATGTCTCAATTACGACTTACCCATGATGTAGTTGATTGATGGAAACCATTTTCAGATAATTCCATGCTGTCCCTTCTTTTGGACATACACACATTGCTAATGCTAGCGCAACTCTAAGGTAATAAACACTCCACAGTGCACCCAAAGCAAATAAAATACGACGACAGTCTATCGGGGTTATTTTCAGTGATTAAACCATCATTTTTGAAGTCAAACTATCGTTGAATCCTTTACTTTGTGCTGACCTATATTCTCTGTGGAAGTACGGCAGCGGATACTTTACGTTACCTACGAATGTAGTGCCGGCACTGGTCGACTACAACAACAAAGAAGACCAACAAGTTGCAATAGCCACGTTCGCTCCGCCGCCGTACTTCCACAGAGAATATAGGTCAGCACAAAGTAAAGGATTCAACGATAGTTTGACTTCAAAAATGATGGTATAAACACTCAAAATTACCCCAATAGACTCGTCTTATTTGCTTTGGGTGCACTGTGGAGTGTTTAAGTGCCTTTGGTAGTGGATGCTAGCAGTTACCTTAGAGTTGCGCTAGCATTAGCAATGTGTGTATGTCCAAAAGAAGGGACAGCATGGAATTATCTGAAAATGGTTAGTCAGCCTAGTTTCACAGAGGCCTACTAGACATTCTGTTCCACCAACATTTTTTTAATCTACTTATTTATTAATGTTGTGTAAAATAACTTACCTGCTAATAATCCCGTTATTTACTCACCAACATTTGTGTACTCTGGTTTTGTCTACTACGTGTCATATATTGCAATTAGCCTACTATATGTTTGAAGATATTTTTTTCTTAATTTTTAAAACTAGAACCGTCAAGGCCGATGCCAACTGGCGTTGTGATTTTACATTTAGAATGATTTAATCCGTGTTTATGGAATGTTTCTGTCCTGCCCTGACTTTTCCTAAATAGTTATACTGCAAATAGCCTACCTACGCTGTTGTAATTCTAAAATTATGAGCATTTCTTGATTTTTTTTTTTTAAATCTCAAAGACCCCCTATAACCGCCATGCTGCTTCTCTCCTCCGGGAGCGTATTGACTGCGTTTGCATAATGACCGCATTAGCGTCCCGAGACAGTGATCATGTAACGTTATATAAACTCTTATTTTATATACCCATAATAAAAAATATTTAAATTCATTAAAATGTGTTTTATGTTCCTAGAGTAATTTATCAAAAGAGCCACTCATCTAGGTTTTATTCTGATAAGGTACCTGATTGTGTTTGGACCACTGCAGTGTGACTTTTATTTTACTGAAAATAGATAGCGTCTGAAAAAGGTCTGCTGCAAATGATGTAGCCTAATTCCTTTGTAGGCTAATGATGTAGTGTATTGCAAATGATGTAGCCTAGCCTAATTCCCTCGCTTGTTTATCCTTTGTAATTATGTGATTTATCCAAATAAAAATGTTTGAATTGATTACAATCAGTTGTTTTATTTTTCAAGAGGTAAATCATTTTAGGCATTCGCGGCAATTGTAGGCTATGGTTTTAGCCTGTGCGGTTTACAACTCCGAATCGGGTTTACATCGGGTGTAGCGAAGTTACATTCCGCGTAAGAATTCATTATTTATTTTCAAAAGGGAGCCATGTAATTAATTAAAAGAACCACTCATCTAGGTATTATTCTGATAAGGTAGCCTACCTACCTGGGCTTCGGCCATTATCGCTTTGTGCACTATGAGGGATGGAGGTAATGGGCCATCAGTGAGAACAAAAGGATGTAGCTAGCACGCCTTTTATTAATTAATTATTATTAATGTAGTTGTTGTTGCTGCATTGTATTGGACTTTGATTAAGCACCACATATTATTGTTGTGTAAATTAAAGATAATTTAAAAAATAAAGGGCAATCATTTCTACATGTGTTCTGTTTTCTCCTGTTATTTGCATCTGAAGGAAGGGGTGGCAGGGAGGATGGGATGGGTAAAGAGCACTGGTAAATTAACAAAATAAGGCTAATCTGGCCCAAATTCTGGCCGATTGTGGATTACTTCTGGCTCAAATCCGGACCGATTCTGGCAATTCCCGCTTAATTACGGTTGCCCGGACTCGGGCCAGGACACTCGGCCCAGACTCGGGCCGTACCTCACGACCAGCACTACGCCGAGTCCGCACGCCGAAATCGGGCCGAGTCTCTTTGTTCCGGCACGCCGGAATTGAGCCAGATGTGGGCCGAGTCAATTTTGCTAGCTGGGACACCTCTTCAGACTCCACCTTGTCTGATATTCTAACCTAGGACCTCATGGTACTAGTTCCCTGTGTTTTCCTGTCTGTTTGTTATAGATTATAATAGTATTTAGAATAGAAGTGTAGTATAGCTGATTTACCCACAGCTTACTGTGAACTACAGTCAACGTTCATTACTAGGGTGCTACATTATGGGAAGGATGTGCTTTGTCTTGTCTGTTCTTTAGGAACTTTGATGATGTCTCTGTATGCACTTACTGTACGTCGCTTTGGATAAAAGCGTCTGCTAAATGGCTGTAATGTAATGTAGTTATGTACTGGACCGACACGGCACTGAAATTACACTAAAATCCCTATGGAAGATAGAATGGGCTTCGGAGACTATCAACTATTTCTTGAAATCTGATTTATAGAATGAGCCGAAACGTTCCTGGATTAGCCTGTGTGGTACAAGGATATATTCCATATATCGCATGTTCCAATTTTTATTTTTTAAAGTAATGCATTAATGAATGTAGTTCGACTTGTAGTCCACTTTAACGGACTACATATCCAGTACTGCAACGCACGGGTGGTTCTCGACCAATAAGATATCATCATCTCGTCTGTCTGACTGTGGCAGATGGGGTAGGCTACTGCTGCTGAACGTTAGCTTGCTAAGTAGAGAAGCCCGCCCGACAAGGTCAGAAACTGCGCTATGGTTAACCACATAAAGCAATTCTAGCTTTTAGTCCTTCAAGCTAGCTAGCTAACGTTAGAAAAAAGTGTTTAAAAACGGAACTGTGTGCTACTGCTGGCTAACATTATATGACAACGTCTGGAGACAAGGCTGCACGTTCCGAGGGAATTATGGGACGTGGAGTTTTTAAACAGTGCCAGCGCTGGTATGTTCACAAAAAAAATACTAAAACGTAAAATATACTCGAAGCTGGTCCAGAAAAACGACATAGTTTGCGAACGGGCGTTATATTGAACAATCCGGGAAATTGACGGTAAGACATAATCAGTAGAAATGGTTTAAAAGTAAGCTTTAGTTAATGTCTACGCTCTAAATGAATGGGGAATTTACTTCCGAAACCAGCGTGACGTAGTCACTTGAGTACTCTATAGCAGATTGAAAATCAAATGTAGGCATATTCGTCGAGCTGAAAAGAGCCAATAATTCAACAGCAGCAGCATGGAAGAGAGTTCGGAAACCAACTCGGCCGCGGAGAGAGGTGATTAACACTCCGAGCAATCTAAAAAGCCCCGTTTGGAAGTAGGCTACTTCGGTTTTTGGTCAGTGAACGGCAAAATTGTGGAACCTCGAGACAAAGTTGTGTGCAAGCTATGTAAGGTACAGATGACAAACGTTAAACGTTAAAACTATGCTGATCACAGTTCCCTCTCCAAAAGGTCAAAGATGGTACTTTTCTGTTTTTAATAGCACTTTATTGTAAATGATCCCTCAGGATCTAAATTCTTTTTAGTAACATTTCTCGAAATTGTGTGCCTTAATTTTATTCAAAGAAAAGCATGCCTTAATTTTATTCAAAGAAAAGCATTATAAAAGTGTGTATGTAGATTTTAAAAGCCATCTCGAATGTTAACAGGTTTTTTTTTCAAACTTGACTGCGTTCATGTTTATGTTCAAATAAAACCTCTTGTGGACCTAACGCGCAATAACACAGCACGAAGGTTGGTCAAATTGTAACATTTTAAAATTGTAATATAAGTTCGAATATATTCGAATATCTGTGTTTTTTCAGAAGGAATATTCGAACGTGATTTTTGGCCAATGTTGACAGCCCTAGTGGAACACAAAGTGTATGTATAATAATTGTGTTTGTAATTTTAGTTTGTAATAATTGTTATATAATAATTGTCCTTATTATTAATGAAAGGAACACCCAAGTGTATTGAAGTTTTCCAGAAAAATCTCATATTTATCAAATGTATCATGAGAACATATTTAGAGCCTTCTCACATGAATTATACATATGTGCTGTAGAAGGACCATTTGATAGTTATATTGATATGTCCATGATAATCTTATATTAATTTGGGTTCTCACCAACTGCTTGAGAAGGCTAAACTCAGATTGAGTCAGGGCTGTCTTATTTCTTTACACTTTAACTTCTGTAGAGCACTTTAAATGCTTGCAAACAAAAGTAAGCCTGCATCTACTCTCTCCGGAAAGCAACTGTATAATCACTGTAAATGTTACTCAGCAGATCTTCACCTAGCCATCACTATTACAAATTTTGTAAACTGCATTGATTTGTAGATGTGAAATATTATCGTATCTCCATAGCTACATATTGAGGAACTTGAGGAGAATGCGAGCAGCATGCTGAGACTGCTATAGTTTGTCCTTCTGCCTTTCAGCCCAACAGGTAGGGTGTGTCTTGCCGTATGTAGCTCAAAAGGCATACATTGGCTGGTTAGCTGCCTAACAGATCTATGTCTGAAATGAATGTTGTTCCAGATCTGTGCATTTGGCAGGCCAGCTTCCCGTAAGTTAGATCCATTGATCCCACAGTCACAATCCATGCCTAAATAAAGGCTAGTGAGGTAAGTTAAAAGTGACTTGCTTGAAGTACAAAGAAATGTACTTTATTATACTGAAAATACAGTAGCATTTGAAAGATAACCATATAAAATGTAAAATTGATTATTATAGCCAAGTTTCTGTTTCTACAAAAAAAGAAAAGGTTTATCCCAACTACACCCTTAATAGATAAGAATAATAATCGGAAAACCATTCTCTTTTCTGGCTCAAAAAAATATTTGAAACTGCATTAAAAGGCAAAGGCAAAACATTATTAATGCTTTTTTCAATAAGGTTTCAGTGAATAACAACACCCCCCAAGTCATAATTTTCCAGCTACATTAAAGCAAATTGATAAGGTGTATTAATTAACCATATACAATACATTTTCATACACTGGTAAACAACGGATATAAATTATCTACAGCATCTTAAAAAAGCTTTCTGTTGATCTTTTTATATTCTGCTATTCTACTTTTTAGTAATGTATTCCACCTAAGGATTCATAAATCATATGTGATGTTGCATACACCTCATTTTAAAGATAGTTATAATTAAATTTGGATGTCAGATGGACATTTCTAGGTATATTAGGTTCTACGTAAAATGTCATCAAGGCTTTTTTTCATGATGATGACGTGCTGATAATAATTATAATAATTATAATAATAATAATAAATAGCTCATAAAAAATAAAAACTGACTAAATCTTTTTAATTTTGTCCTAAAAAAAAAACATGGGTGAGACGGCAGGTCCCCGGAGGTGCACAAAAGAAGAAAAAAACGGGGGGTTAATGAATTCCCTCGTTTTAGTAATTTGTTCCCTCGGTTTAATTAAATCGTTCCCTCGAAATAATGCCTGTAATGTAATAATTAATTTGTTCCCTCGATATAATGAATTTGTTCCCTCAACTTAGCAAACCATCATTCTGCAAGCAGGTCGTCTTCCTTCCGAATTAATATCCTAATGAAGGCATCACCCCCCATAGCAGCCTACAGTGTCAGTTAGAAGTGGGCTGGTGGACGGACACTACTGGTGGGATGTACTCTCTTCATGCATTAGGCTACACATTGCTGAGCGTCATTTTAAGCTTATACCGTAAAAGTGCAACAAATAAGTAAAAAGATGGGACGGACACGTGTCTTTATAACGTGCATGTTTTATTAGGCTATATCAACCGTAAATACAAGCACACCATGGCACATTGTTAAATATAAGAACGTGAAATTGAACATTTTAAAACAAGGACAAGTTTTTGAAAAGGTTTATCCTGACCAAATGCAATTAGCTAAATACCAAAATCTCAAAACATGCCAACTGCGCATTAGAAATGATAACGATAATCATCGCCAGTAGCCTATTTAAAATTTTAAACATTTTACATTTTAAAACAAGCACAGGTTTTAAAAAGTGTAGCATACCGAGTAGGCTATTTGTGTCCACTAGGTGGAGCCCTAGGCCCTCATATATAATTACCTTTCATGCAAAGAGCACTGGGGGTGAACTTAGCATGCACTGGCTAAGTAACATCATGGCAATGTGTGGCTCATGAGAATAAACATCTTAAAAACCGACTAAACAGTTTCCTCATTATTCCACCTATCTCCCGGGTTTATCACAAAAAGTTGTTGCAGAACAAATGCAATTAGCTATATACCCTAGCTAAATACCAAAAGCAGAAACGCTTTTGATGTGATGGCTAACGAGAATTATCGTCCGTTCCGTAGGCTCGTTAATGTCAAACGCACGGTGATAGGCATTTGATCACATGTAGTTGGTCACAGATGAGTCAAGAAGACAGGACGGCAGGATTGGAGAAGAATGCGGCGATGTAGGCCAGCCAGTCTGAGCGCTATAAAACCGAATAGGCTAGGCAAGGTCGGGAGGGGGGCACAGTCCAACGTGATCATCATGCAGTTGTCAAATATCTTGCAATAGCTGTCAAATCGTGCACCGCATGGGTGTATGTCTGTGGGGGTTAACATGAATAAAATACCCTATAAAATCATCCATAAGACAATTTATTAGTCGAGGGATATACAGTACCAGTCAAAAGTTTGGACACACCTACTCATAGAAGGTTTTTTCTGTTATTTTTACTGTTTTCCACATTTTGGAATAGTAAAGACATCAAAACTATGAGATAACACAAATTAAATTATGCAAAGCCCAAAAAAGTGTTAAACAAAATAAAAAAAGTCATATATTTTAGATTCTTCAAAGTAGCCACCCTTTGCCTTGATAACGGCCTTGCACATTCTTGCCATTCTCTCAAACAACTTCTGTGGTAAACAGGTATTCCACAGCTAAACAGGTGATGCCATCATGACTCTATATAAAAGGATATCAAAAGACTCCTGATATCTTATTTCCAGGTACTCTTAGAAGCGATACTATAACCTCTGCATTTGAATGGATCTCTATGGGAATTGGGGGGTGGGACTAGATTAAGCTGTAAATTACACGGGAATAGTATGTAACCCACGGTTGGCTAAATGGCTCTAAGTCATCAAGGGTCTGCGGTATCAAACGAGCCTCAAACCATCACTCTGCTGCCAGATATGCAGTAGATATGGATGGATCACTTTAAGGGTTGTTTCTCCTGACAAATTTCCTATTGAACTCTGGAAAAATAAGTCAGGAGAAGAAACCCTTCAAGTTATCCATCCATATCTACTGTATTTATGGCAGCAGAGTGATGGTTTAAGGCTTGTTTGATACGTCAGACCCTTGATGACTTAGAGCCATTTAGCCAACCATGTGTTCCACACTGTTCCAGTGTAATTTAAAGCTAAATCTAGTCCCACCCCCAAATTCCCATAGAGATCCATTCAAATGCAGAGGTTATAGTATCGCTTCTAAGAGTACCTGGAAATAAGATATCAGGAGTCCTTTGATATCCTTTTATATAGAGTCATGATGGCATCACCTGTTTACCTGTGGAATACCTGTTTACCACAGAAGTTGTTTGAGAGAATGGCAAGAATGTGCAAGGCCGTTATCAAGGCAAAGGGTGGCTACTTTGAAGAATCTAAAATATATTACTTTTTTTATTCGTTTAACTTTTTTTTGGTCTTTGCATAATTTAATTTGTGTTATCTCATAGTTTTGATGTCTTTACTATTCCAAAATGTGGAAAACAGTAAAAATAACGGAAAAAAACCTTCTATGAGTAGGTCTGTCCAAACTTTTGACTGGTACTGTAAGCCTAATATCATTTAGCTATTCATTTTAGTTGGTGCATTGACAATGTGTTGATAATTTTAAAAAGAGCAATTTACTATTAAAAATAAGTGCCGGAGCACTCTTATAGCACTATACGCCTGATTCGGAGTGAAGGTGTGCTTGCGGAATGAGGGTTTGCTACTTTGAGGAAACAAATTAATTATATTGAGGGAACAAAATAATTATACCGAGGGAACAAATTAATTATTTCGAGGGAACAATTTAATTAAAACTATCCACCGTAAAAATAACCCACCGTTCTTCTTCTGTGCACTTCCGGGGCTCCGGGGAGGGCAAAACGGAGCTTTAGAATGTAGACAGCAGTGTGTGACAATACGTTTCTTGCAGAAAACGTAGTTTGTTGACTGTTTTTACTTCAGTGCAGTGGTGATCAAACTTACAACAAGTGCTAGTGTGTTGTTGCCACACCCTCAATAAATGGCAACAGTCCCAGTAGAAGATGGAATTAAATCGGTTAAGTTATATATTTTCAGAATGGTGGAGTGTCTTTTGGCTGGTGGAGAGAGAAGCCATGTGGACATCAGGTAGGAGTGGAAAATACAAGTAATCTAAAATACACGTAGGCTAAGCACACGCTCGTACATGCTCGTACACACACAGACAGACAGACAAACACACAGACACACGAGTAAGCACCCTTGCACCCACACGCAAAGGCGTGCATGCACATCAAATCTATGCTTAGAAACACTTTCACAAACTCTGTAAAGGACAAACTTCCTTAAGCCCCCCCACCCCCCCACCACAAATTATTAGCCAAGCTAACTCCAGCTGACAAGATGAGAATTGGAACCACTGGAAAGCGCTCTCCTTTCCACAAACGATGGGAAACGGAAGCCTTAATCAGAGTCGGATTGTTTCGAATTACGGCCGGGCTGCACACTTGAAATCAAACAGCCAGCCGTTGGCCCGGGACCCCTGTTGCCTTTTCTCGCTTTCCGCAGATGGGAGAGTAATCCTTTCAAATAATAAGAACTCAATCAAGGAGAACGGACCCCTTGCCGGGGCTGTTTGACGTGAGCCCCACTCCACAGACACGCGTCTCCCCGATTGGAAGCTGCTTCCTGTCTCTAGGCAACAATTACCCTCCGTGCCTTGTGGAGGGGCTGAGATTCAGCCTCTCAATCAGGTCAAGAGGACGGAACAGGGCTCCCACACCAGCGTCGTCAGTACCGCACCGTCACTACCAAGCAGAAGACCGCTAACAGGAAAACCGCGCAACCAGGTTGTCTCCCGCTTTCAAAGTTTTCAGGAAACAAATAAAACAGCCCAAACAGCTCAAAACTAAAAAGGAGAAGCTGTTGAATTTAAACCAAGCCACCGGGGACTTTTCAGCACAATTTAAATCTCTCGCGCAATTGCAATTGCTGTAATGGCAGACATTGCATTTACATAACCCGCTCAAAAATACCTTAGACAATGTGAAAGGGGACGATTACATTAGCATTCCTCTGTGTTTAATCTTACTTTTAGAATACAGGGAGATGGGGAATCTCGCTCGAGTGAAAAATAATGCTGTCAGTGTTTACTGAGGGAATGCTTGCCTCGGATCATTAAAAGACGCATCGGAGAAGGGCGCCGTAAGCAACAAACATCAAGCGGCGGAGCGAGAATGAAAACTGTGAGACTCTTCCTCAATGCCCCAGTCTTTAAGGGGCATATGCGGTCAAAGGAGGGCTAGCACAAATAAGAACCCTTTACCCTTGAAGTAGCACAGATCCTGCGGCTAGCGTAGCGATGTGGCCATGCTCATTATTTTAAACCAGATTTAACCCATTCACTCGCATCAGGAGACACTGTGATGCCGTGCTCATCTTCTGCACCGACAAATTGGTCCTAACGAAGTGGTCATCCATGCTATTCAAGCGTTCCCTTTCTTAAATGAACTGGCGAACCGCTGTTGATTCATTTCGTAGCTGGGGGTGAGGAGGCGGTGGTGTCAAATGGAGTTTCCCGTAAAAACCCAGCTGCCAGAATCAATTAATTACTGGGTGGCGTGACGTCAGCGAGCAGGGGGATTTGGGCAGTAATGATGCAGGCACAAAGTGACACTCTGCCACTCGACACTTATCAATAATTACATTGATTCCCCGATCCACGCCCATAACCGATGGTATTAATGGTAATTAAATATTTATAGGGGAGGTCATAGCATAGCACAGTACATGCAGAGGGGGATGTTAAGAAATTAAGGTCAAACAGCAGAGCTACACCCACACCCGTCAACTCACCCACAACAATAGCTTTCTGGATGGCTGTTTGTGCACGTCAGTGATTTATTAAAAGGTGTGGGCCTGCTCAGGAAGATGTGCTTGTACATTAACAGGGTTTAATGGGGGGGGGGGGGGGGGGGCTGTTCGGTGAGGCAGTTTCAAAATAACTACCATAAATTAGAGTCAGGCTAAAGCCAGCTCCCCCCAACTAGATGTATAGCGGGCGATGGCGGTTGGTCACAGTCCTCTTGGGCTCACAGACAGAGGATGGAGGAGGAAAAACACGTTGCAGGAATGCAATTCTGCACATGCCGTTTTAGTACACAGGCCCCCGCGTTCGGTGGCTTCCGTCCTCCAGGGGGCAGTATGCAAAAGAAGGGGCGGGAGGGGGGGGAATCGGGCAGAGCGCTGTGGCCAAAAGCACGCTGTAAAATGCGGGGAGCCTGTGTCTCTGGGCTTTCCCCTTCAGCGACTCCATGCAGCCATGCATGAACGCAGACAATTAAAACGAGGAGCCTTCTCTCACCAAAGGCTAAGGTATTTTATATTAATTGAAGGTCTGGTTTCATTTGGGACAAAAATGCTAAATTACAGAGAGCACGGGGTGCCTTGGAAACAGAGCACCATTTCACAACCCACTGCTTTAGGAGTATTTGATCCCCATGCCATTACTGTAATGGCAAAATAAAACAAATTGCAATTATAAGCCAGTGTGCTTAAAATAAGATTCACATAGAGGAAGCGGGGACATGTGTTCTAGAGCTTTCCCAAAAGACATTATTTTTGCTTCCATAATAAAAATGATATATATTACTAAATAGTCACCATCACACATGAATAAAGCTTTGAACCCTTTCATATGGGGCCTTATTATTTGCTTTGTTCAAATTGTTTGAATATTCATAGGCACTGAATTATATGATGCACTTCCTTAAAGAGTTTACAACATTTAAGAATTATTATTTGGTATGCTAAACTCATCATTTTGTGGTACTTTAAAAGCAGCTACATTATCGGATTTCCAACTGTCCCCTAATTTGGACAAAATTCCCTTTCCCGTACAGGACGAAGTTTTGCCTGTATAACAAGGCAGATGTGACCTGAAAATAAAATCCCTGCTGAAAACATCTCTTCATATCTGGGTTGGGTGTGCTGCCTGGGACCACAGGTAGAGGGCACTGCTCCAGCCAAGCAACAAAGTATATCTCTAAATTAACGTGCTAACTTCCAGAGTAGAAGGACCTGCGCATCTCCTTTAAATCTTTGGAGTGCTGCTAGTGGAATTATGGATTATGCCATTGAGCTATTATGACCTGTCTTGAAAAATAGACATTTTGAATAAGACATTGCACACATCACATCTCATTCAACAGACAATGCTAATGTCAATTATGGGAAACAGCACTCTGTTTACTAATTATTGAATAGTGAAAACAATCGAATTCTGAAGGCAAACTTTCTCACCACTTCTCAGTATCTGCTTCACGGACATAGGAATTGTGTGGAGAGTCAGATTTTACCATTTGTAACAGGATGTGAAAAAGATTGGCTCAGGCTTTTCGTCCTCATGGATTGAACATTTGTATTGGTTTAGAATGGATTGAGGGTGTGGCTTCTTCATTTCAAAAAAGTCTACATCAGTTGGACCGTACCTGGTGAACAAGCAAACCATTCTTCAAAGGTAAATACTCCTGAACACATTTAGTTTTGATCTCTCTATTTTCAATTGTTTTCTATAAAGGTGTTTTTATTATCTGGTTTTATAATGGTAATTGTTTAATGAGTTTAATTGAAAACCAACCCATGAGGACGAAAAGCCTGAGCCAATCTCTTTCACTGAGTAGTAATGAACCTTATCTGAAGCCAATTAACCTGTTTATTGATACATTCTAGTATGTTCTCCTTTCCTCAGTACCAATGATTCTATTGGACAGTCAAAACTACATAGTGGTTGTGGGGGTGGGCCTGCAGTAGGGTCTGGGTGGTCCCTGGATGGAATTCAAACATTTATTTGGATTCCCCATGTTTGAATCTGTACCTGGGAACTGTTTGGTACACATAGGATATTGGAAACAATATTGACAGAATTGTACCTGAATCCTACCCAATGAACATGGAAAATTTGGATGTCATCAATTAGCATTTTACTCAAAGATGATATTCCTATAAAATAAAGTTCCTGGGATGCTTATCTAACCTGGTTCTACCTATTCCTACCAGTATTATAAGGTTCTGAGACGTATGGTGTAATCCTGTTACAAATGGTAAAATCTGAATCTGGAGAGAGTAGAGAGAAATTCTGCATCATGTTTGCAAACAATCTCTGTATCCAGCTGTTGATCATCTCCTCCAAAGTTGGCCAGCTCTTACTTCATACTTTTACTCACTTGGAGAGGCCCGCCCCGTGGCACTGAGGAATGTGGTGCAAGTGCCTACACCACTGAAATTTACCTCAGGATGTGTCTTTGACTTGTGAGAACTTGTGAGAAAGCGGGAGGAGAAAAAGCTCTGTATCACAGATGTTTTTGAGGAAATCATAAAGTTCAGAATGAAAATGCTGCAGAAAAAAAAACATTACTGATTTTTTTTATTTTATTCCAGACCAGGCGGTTGAGGGACAAATTACTGCCAGAGCAAAATACCCCGCTGAAAGAGGACTTCGACAAATCGTTTGGTTTCTCCCCATAGAATAATGAAGCTGAATCCCATTGGCCAGTTTGAAGAGCTCTCCTTCTCTGACCTCAAGGAGGTGGCAGGCGGCCTCAAATTGACTGAAAGGTGAATATGGATAACTTTACAAGGAGGTCTCTTCCAGCCGTGAAGAAAGATTGAAACACAAGATGCTACAAATCTAGCCGGCGAGAAATGGGCGGCCATTTTTTGGAAACAATGTTCCTGGTTGTGTCTTTTGTTCTCAGTGTTCTAGTCTCAACTGCAATTATCAAGAAAGTTTTTTCCCATTGATGACTATTAAGTGATCAGACTGAAGAAACCGATGCAACACAGAGCTCATCAAAACTTCAAATTTATTTCAATTGTGATGTGCCATGTGACTTCTATTTTACTATGCAGAAGGATAAACTGTTTTTGGAATCAGTCAGGAGCAGCAAGAACTATCCATGGAAAAAAGACTGAGTGCAGCCTCTTAAATATATAACACTTATCTGAATACCATTGAAATGTGTTCAACTAATGCTAACTGTAAGGTGTACTATGGCAATACAACCTATATCAGCAATACGATGGCAAATGTGTTATAGAGTATGTGTGTGGCTTCGTAATAGCGTCATAGCGAGCAGCCTTTTTTTTTTTTTGTTTAGTAATGTAGTAGCCTGTAGTCTCACCCGCCCAACCCTCAGCCCAGTCCTGTCTTTCTATTTGGATGAAAGAAAGTTGGAAACCCTACTACATAATGAATGATAATTCTTAGCTATGAGAAATATTAATTTCAGCGACAAAAGGGTGAACTCAAATTTCCAACCGTGGCCTAATCGTACATTATTGAGACAGCCTATTGCACTCAAGTCTTTTCATTGACCGTCTCCTTTGCCGATGACTCCACTGCTTTTTTAATCTGGCACATCAAAGATGGTTGAATTTTACATACAATTAAATAAGCTGCGGACTGCAACAGTCCCATGACAATAAACCTTGGCTGCATCCAGATCTGCATTCAGAAGCCTTATGTTGCATCCAACAGTTTTCGTAGCCTCTGCTTCCCGCAATCACTATGTGGTTCATTTGTTTCGTGGGCGAAGTCGCCATTATGTGCTGGAATGGGCGGCGACCGTTACAATCGTGCAAATGCGAAAATCGGTCCTTGCGAGAGTGGCACAGCAGGACAACAGCCTTTTCAGGCTGATGGATTTGGTGGAGGTAATGCGAATGTGAGTGTTTGTTCTTAAACATGTGTGTGTGCGTTTGTGTGTAATGAGAAGGCGGAGCAGGCGGAAAGGTTAGCGCTGTCTCTAAATGCGACACGGGCTGCTGCACAAACAGTAGTGTACTCGCTGTAAACCCACCAGAACCCCACTGTGCAATTACAGCCTTGTTCACTGTACTGTACCCCATCAATTATTCTCTTGGTGTCACTGTGGCTTTCAAGGAGAGGATTAGAAAGAAGGGGGGACCCTGCAAAGTCAACACTGCAGTCGGTTACAGAAAAGAGTGTTCACAAACACGCATGTACACACACACACGCAAACGCACACACACACACACGCACATGCGTGCACATACCCCACGTGCCCACACACATGCGCACATACAATACGCACATACATACATACGCACACACATGCAAACACACATATGCACACACGCACATACACACACACACACACACACACACACACACACACACACACACACACACACACACACACACAATATTTGGGACAGGTATAATCAGGGGATATAGGACAGGGTCTGTCCCCACTCCCTGTGGCCCTTTCTAACACGATTGGTATTCACTGTCTGCACCTCAGCGCGGCCAGATTGGAATTAGCCTAACATGTCCTAATTAAGATATCTCCCAGACTTTCTCAAAGCGTCTGTGGGCCCCCGGGGGCAGGGGTGTCCAGATGGCCCCGTCTTTTCCGAGGCGGGATCCAGTAGTTTGGAATGGGCGGGGGCAGAGCCAATGGGAGGGGGATTGCGTTTTGTCGCGTTTTGATCATTTGTCACGGGGGGAAGCATGAAGGCCGCTTGGTTTGGTCTTGCGTGCATAGGAAACGGGGCGCCCATGCTCAGAGTGACACGGGCCAGGGCCGTGTTCGGAGCACCAGCTGGCTCCCCCATTGGAGAAGGGGAGGGGTGGCGGTCACCGGCGCGCTCCCCTTATTGTCATAGGCTGGCAAATGCTGCATAATTAAAGGCTAGCTATTGCTTTGTTTAATTAACGAGTTTAATTCTTGTGTGTTGGCAGAAATGCACATCCGTCCTCAGTCTGCTGAAAGCTCATTTTATTTTATCCTCTTCAGAGTGAAAAAAAATTTGTTTACCTGTTAAACTCTGTTTAACACCTCAGTTTCCCTCAAGAGCACAATACCTTAATATTCCTATACATTTCATCTGTAATGATATACATATGACATTTTAATTTCTGCTCATTAGCAGCCTAAGTGAAAATAGGCTTGTCTGCTATCCTCTGTAAGGTCGTATTCACGAAATATACAGTGCCCTCTACTATTATTGGCACCCCTGGTAAAGATGAGTAAAAAGGGTTATAAAAAATTATAGAATTAGCTTAATCTCACACTGAAAAAATTAGAAAAATCCAACCTTTAATTGAAGTCAATTTATTATGAGAGAAAAAAAAACCCTCATCAAGAAATAATTATTTTTAACAAAACCATGTGTGCCACAATTATTGGCACCCCTGCATTTATACACTGCCTGGCCAAAAAAAAAGTCACCGTTGCACCCGTCATGCATAGTGCCCACTGTACAAGCCTCTGGAGGCAGTGTTATGATCTGGGGTTGCTTCAGTTGGTCAGGTCTAGGCTCAGCAACATTATGCAGCAATAAAAAAAAAAGTCAGCTGAGTACCGGAATGTACTGAATGACCAGGTTATCCCATCAATGGGCATATTACAGGACGACAATGCCAAGATTAATCGGGCTCAAATTGTGAAAGAGTGGTTCAGGGAGCATGAGGAATCATTTTCACACATGAATTGGCCACCAGAGTCCTGACCTTAACCCCATTGAAAGTCTTTGGGATGTGCTGGAGAAGACTTTACGGAGTGGGTCGACTCTCCCATCTTTTGATGTTGTTGGTTCACAGACATCAGGGAGTCATGGCATGCAAAGGTTATGCGACCAAATATGAAAAATTACTTTATTAAAAATTTTTTAAAATTGGGATGGCAGGTATGCCCTCCGCCAAGTTACGGCTTGGTGGGGCATGCCCCATACCTATACAGCACCGAGAGTTTGGCACTTTTCAGGGGTTTCCTACAGAAGTAACCACAATGACCATAGACTTTGAGCCCTTAAAAACATTAACTTCTGTATGTTCTGACCTTACAAAAACTAGGCCTGCCTTTAAAAGTCTTGATATCAAAATGTGGCCAAGTTACAACTAACAATATTGCCTATCGTAGCTCACACTAAATAAATTAGCTCTATTCCAAAGCAATGCTACCCAAACTTTCCTAAATTATTTAATGCAACTTGGCCCTGTGTTTCAATCTTACCATCTCAAGAGAATGTGGTCAATGAAACTGTATGTGCCACATCAAACCGCAAAATGAAAATAATTTATAGTGGAAATACTCTGATTCAGATGTGTTGCACTTAGAAATTAAACAGAAAAATTACTACACTATAGGGCATGTTTGAACAATTGTCTGCATCCACTGCTTTGGGTCTGTGAAAAGCACAGAATGAATAAAAATGTATTATTATTATTATTATGTATTTATTGATTTATTTATTTGGATTTGTATCAAAACCTGTGTGGTCCTACAGAGTATAGATATCCTTGTGTTCACAAAATTCTGTTTGCAAATATCATAAATACTATTATGTTAAGAAAATTGGTACTATTTCTTATTTGCCACCATCTGACCCACAAACATGTCTGGATACGTTTGTAAAAATTGCTATATGTACGCTATTTTCTAGGTAAAAATATTACTAATTTTTATCTGCATTTATTTATTCATCACCCCTTTCTCTATTGTACATATATATATGCACATTATATAAATGTGTTTGTGGAATTGTAAAGCAGCAGTTAACATTTTAAAACTTGTACATTTTCTGTGAAAAACATTCATTGAAATCATATGTTGTTCTATGAGGCACAGTCTCTTCACATGCAAAGATGAAGAAACACAGGGCCAAGTTGCATTAAATAATTTAGGAAAGTTTGGATAGCATTGCTTTGGAATAGAGCTAGTTTTAGTGTGAGCTACGATAGGCAATATTGTTAGTTGTAACTTGGCCACATTTTGATACCAAGACTTTTAAAGGCAGGCCTAGTTTTTGCAAGTTGGAATTAAGGACTTATAGACAGCGCTCTGTAGGCTATGCGTGAGTAACTTCGTTTTTTTTACGTCGTAGACGTTTTTGATCTGATTACTTTATTCTAAATGCAGGGGTGCCAATAATTGTGGCGCACGTGGTTTTGTTAAAAATAATTATTTCTTAGCATCATGAAGGAAAGCTAATGAAGGAAAAATTAGTCCATCATAACTGAATTGAACTGGCTTATTTTATGTTGTTTATCAAGCTTTGTAACCTTCTCTACCTTTGCTAGAGAAAATAATCAATTTACCTCATGTTTTCTATACCTGCGTATCGATTTCAAGGGCAGTCCTATATAGCTATGCGGTCCTCCCAGTTGTGGCATGCTATGTCTGAGGGAACTAATCAGTCTCCGGCTAAAGACATACATCTCTCTTTAAACCAGACAGTAGAAAAGCCACTGCGCTTGACCCATTTAATGAATCTGAATATACTGTGTGACGTGAACTTTCCATTCCCCGTCTCTGATCGTTCATTCTCAATCTTTGAGAATTTTGAGATTTTTGGAAATCCAAAAGCATTAAAAAATATGCAAAGCCTGCCTTTTAACTTCCTCTAGATATAAAAGATGGGAGAATGGCCTATTCATAGATATTCTCTCTCTCTCTCTCTCTCTCTCTCTCTCTCTCTCTCTCTCTCTCTCTCTCTCTCTCTCTCTCTCTCTCTCTCTCTCTCTCTCTCTCTCTCTCTCTCTCTCTCTCTCTACTCTCTCTCTCTCTCTCTCTCTCTCTCTCTCTCTCTCTCTCTCTCTCTCTCTCTCTCTCTCTCACACACATGCGACCTTCTGATAGAAATCTCCTGCTAACCACAACATAAAACATGTTTAACATTATCTAAGGATGCTCGCATTTCCAGAACCATTTCCAGCAATGCAAAAAGGGTGAATTTTAACGTGAATACAGGACTGCTTCTAAAGAAGTAGAATAATAGGAATTGATCTATTTGCATTCTATTAATGAATACAGACAGGCTTCAGAGGTTTAAACAACATCTTGGTGATTTGTATCGCACCCTTAAGCACCTAATCAACAGTATGTGATCCAACTGCATCAACTCCAATGAACGCTACTGTGCTATCGAAAGTAAACCTCTTGAGGCTTGACTGTAGATAGTTGATCAAAATTATCATTTATAGCACAATCCCTTGTGCCTGCAAGAATATGTTATAATTCTTCTTAGAGATTTTTTATATGTAGTTAAATGCAAAAGTGACACAATTTCTGTTGTTTTGCCTCTATACTCCAGCCCATTGGATTTGAAATAAAACAATTAATACTAGGTTAAAGTACAGTCTGTCAATAATTCTTCTTAGAGATTTTTAATATGTAGTTAAATGCAAAAGTGACACAATTTCTGTTGTTTTGCCTCTATACTCCAGCCCATTGGATTTTAAATAAAACAATTAATACTAGGTTAAAGTACAGTCTGTCAGCTTTAATATGAGGGTATTTGCATCTATATCGGGTGATCCGTGTAAGTATTACAGCCCTTTTCATACATAGCCCCCATATCTATACATACACACAACCAAACTACATTCTATCAAAAAGTTCTAACTACTTTAGCAGACACATATTACCATTGCAGGCTCAGCTAAATTTTATGGAATTTTACTGCTGTCATTTTCTTCCGAGGGATTCAAAGAGCTTTGGTGCCAGTAACCCCACTCATCAATAGAGGAGAGGAAAAGATTTATTTGACCAATTAAATTGGGGAATGATTAGACGGTCCAATTAAGAGAACCTGATTGGGTATTTTGCTAGGTCACCTGGGAACACCTCTGCCCTGTGTGAGAAGTGCAGTGTAAATTTAATGAGCACAGTAAGTCAACATCTCGGTTAATGTCTCATCTGAAAGCCAGCCTCCCTCCAGCCTGAGCATGAGGGCACCCACCCACGATGTTCAAAGGGATAACTGAGCCCCTGCTGACCCGTCTCTTCCCACTGCAGCTGGGCTGTCCCAGGAGGTCTCCCATTCCAGCGCTAACCTACTGCTGCCTTGCTTATTTTCAGTTGTATGCAGCAAGAGTAGGCAGGTGCTGCCACTAATGGAACTGAAGCATTTAGAAGGGTGTTATTAGAAGATATGGGTGCGATGATATTCTCTATGCAAATGAAGGCTTTCATCTGATTGGTTCATGTACCCTCTACTGCACATCTCAGATAGGCACCGGGTTCAGTATATTTTCCGTAGCTTTTAGAGTGAAATAGAAAATTTGTGAAATTATGCCTAATTGAAATGACCACTGTGTACAAAAATAAGTCAATTGACTATGAAAAAAATTTTAAAACAAGCAAAACATGGAGAGCCCTTTCATTAATTTGACAGGGAGAAGTGAATTACTGGTATAAATGCACATTAAGGCTACCAGAGACAGTTGCTATTTGCACAAAATGTTTTCGTTAAAAACAGCATCAATCCCCCCATGTGCAAACCTTTGATTCTTTGCTACCTGCAACACATGGCACCACCTTTTCTGACAAAAAGTAATTTGGGACCCCCAGTGCTAGCTGCTTGTTTGTCGTGCTCCAAGGTACATTCACAGTGACATTCTAATGGAAACACAGTTATTGATGTGCAAACCTTTGATTCTTTGCTACCTGCAAACCATGGCACCACCTTTTCTGACAAAAAGTAATTTGGGACCCCCAGTGCTAGCTGCTTGTTTGTCGTGCTCCAAGGTACATTCACAGTGACATTCTAATGGAAACACAGTTATTGATAAAAACAACACATGCACATGGGGGGGGCGGGGGCTTCTACCTGTTGGGGTCAGGGGTCAGGGGTCCCGGGACTTACAATTCCCTGGTGCATTAGGCCATTCACAGGATCACCTTATCTTATTACAGAACTGCTAGAGGTTGGCTGACATTAAATGAAGGAGGCTTGTAAACTACTGGCTGTAATCTCTGCAGCAGCACTTGTCCTGGCAGTGCAGGAGCAAAAATCAGGATCAAACTACCAGGGAAGAATCAGACCCAACCCAAGCTGAGAACAAAAATGATAAACATACATTATTTCAGTGAAAGGAGGGAAGACAAATGTTTGGAAACCAGACTGGTTAATGGATTACAGAAATGCCTGGACCCACAGGGAATCCACCCTTGTTAAGATTTTAATTTAGCCCCAGTTACAGTTTTATCAATATTTAAAAGTGTGTTGCCTGGAGCCTTCTCTGCTTAAGAACCATCAAATATGCACCCTACACCCAAAGTACACTCTCTATATCCTACACTCTAAAAGCACATAATAGTAGCAGTTTTGCGACAGCTGTCAGATAATCAATTAAATGCAGGGGTTGTTGCGTTCACACATATTTATAATTTTATATTCTATCATTTATTATAGTGGAATTTGTTATGGAAAAAACAAAACAGCAACTTGACAAATTATGTAATTTTGGTTACTTGTATGAGACTTTCAGGAAGACATGGCCTATTGTTTATTCAGAATGGTTCTTGCAATGCTAAGATTAGTGGAAACACTTAGAACATTTTTCTCTCCTAATGACAGATGAATGCAAACAATTTTACAGTAATTTTGTAGATAAGGACCACTGGCGTCTGCAAGCAGACATATAAATCTGAATAAATGCACCAAAGTCTATTTGTCATTTGAACAACCAGGATACTTCTGTGCAACTGAAGGAGTTATAGAAAATACTGAGTCAAATTTTTTCTATCAAGCTGCTTGTCCTGTGGCTTTACCGGGTGCCGGGGTTTTACAGCCTTGAGACTTGTCCAATGTCCATTCATGTTCTGCTCGAAGAAACTAACAAATTTAATCTTGGACACCTGTCGAGGGAACACAATATGACCGTGTGGCATCTCGGTGCAGATGAACATGTGAAAACAGAGATGTGCTCAGACAGATGTACAAGTGAGCGCCTCCTACCACCATCCGGCAGTACTCGAGACCAGTTGACATCAAAGCCTTGGCTACACAAGTTCCCTTTGTCAAATGAATACTTATTCTCATCACTCTATGCACTCCACACAGTAATGAAAACTGATTAGAGACAGAGAGGCAGAAGGAGAAAGGGAGAGAAGGAGGTACTTTGCACATCTACTTTGTGCATGACACAAGTAATGTTTACAGACAGATTATTTCACTTTTAATTCACTATATCACAATTCCAGTGGGTCAGAAGTTTACATACGTTAAGTGACTGTGCCTTTAAACAAATTCCAGAAAATTATTTCATGGCTTAGAAACTTCTGATAGGCTAATTGACATTATTTGAGTCAATTGGAGGTGTACCTGTGGATGTATTTTAAGGCCTACCTTCAAACTCAGTGCCTCTTTGCTTGACATCATGGGAAAATCAAAAGAAATCAGCCAAGACCTCAGAAAGAAAATGTGGACCTCCACAAGTCTGGTGCATCCTTGGGAGCAATTTCCATTTCCGTTCGTCTGTACAAACAATAGTACGCAAGTATAAACACCATGGGACCACGCAGCCGTCATAATGCTCAGGAAGGAGACGCATTCGGTCTCCTAGAGATGAACGTGCTTTGGTGCAAAAAGTGCAAATCAATCCCAGAACAACAGCAAAGGACCTTGTGAAGATGCTGGGGGGAACAGGTACAAAAGTATCTATATCCACAGTAAAACGAGTCCCATATCGACATAACCTTAAAGGCTGCTCAGCAATGAAGAAGCCAAAACTCCAAAACTGCCATAAAAAAGCCAGACTACAGTTTGCAACTGCACATGGGGACAAAGATCTTACTTTTTGGAGAAATGTCCTCCGGTCTGATGAAACAAAAATTTTACTGTTTGGCCATAATGACCATCATTATGTTTGGAGGGAAAAGGGTGAGGCTTGCAAGCCAAAGAACACCATCCCAACCGTGAAGCACGGGGGTGGCAGCATCATGTTGTGGGAGTGCTTTGCTGCAGGAGGGACTGGTGCACTTCATAAAATAGATGGCATCACGAGGAAGGACAATTATGTGGATATATTGAAGCAACATCTCAAGACATCAGCCAGGAAGTTAAAGCTTGGTCGCAAATGGCTCTTCCAAATGGACAATGACCCAAAGCATACTTCCAAAGTTGTGGCAAAATGGCTTAAGGACAACAAAGTCAAGGTATTGGAGTGGCCATCACAAAGTCCTGACCTCAATCCAATCAAAGATGAGTGGGCAGAACCGAAACGTTTGTCCCAAGTTAAACAATTTAAAGGCAATGCTACCAAATACTAACAGATGTATGTAAACTTCTGACCCACTGGGAATGTGATGAAAGAAATAAAAGATTAAATAAATAATTCTCTACTATTATTCTGACATTTCACATTCTTAAAATAAAGTTGTGATCCTAACTGACCTAAGACAGGGAATGTTTCCTAGGATTGAATGTCAGGAATTGTGAGTTTGAATTGAGTTTAAATGGATTTGGCTAAGGTGTATGTAAACTTTCGACTTCAACTGTATGTACATATATGTGGCCCACCGTGGTAAAACAAATCAGAAAATGTGTTTTGGAGTTATTAACATTTTATCATTTATCATTATAACATTTTATGATATATGTATAAATGATATGCACTACAATCAGAAAAATAACAATAAAGTTATGGCCTTTTGAATGTTGCTACTCCTTTGGCTTTTGAAATTTTGGAACTTTTTCTGATACATTTCCAATGAAAATTAGCAATAGGCATACTTTTAGATAAGCAGAAGCTAAGTAAAATGGCCACACATTAATATTTATATAATGTAGGAACTATTCAATGCTGAACAAGGTAAATATATAAACATGAATATTCATATTTTGATCAAAATAAAAATAAATAAGCTTCAGACTGTGAAATATTTCCGTTGGGATCCACCAGGATCCACTTCTTCATTGTCGTTATAATCCATAATCAAGCTCTTCCACTGACTGCTGTCAGTTGCACCAATTAGGTTATGTGCAGAGAGTTGATTGAGATTAACCACATTCTTGCTGTTGGCCATGGTCAAATACAATTTGATTATTTCCACTACAGGAGTATGATCACAATGTGTTTATGTTTGGGAAGTAACTGCCAGAATGTGGTCAGAGTGGGGTTAACCAATAGGGGGTAAAAACTCTGCCTGAATGGTGTCCAGGGCCATGAAAAAATATGATCCCTGTTCCCTGCCCCCTGTCCACTCAGACCCCTGTTTACTATGTGCCCCCTCCCCTCAATTTGCAAGCAGTGTGGGAAAGAACTCTTTCCAAACTAGTGAGAAAGTAGTTTGTAATATGTGCTGTCTTGTACCATAGACTATTAATATGTCTGGTTAATATGCATGTCTATGCTGGTACTACAAGTTGTAGATTTTACCTCTGGTTTACTTCCTGAAATTGTCAGATGAGTGTGCTCCTAAATCCCCTCAACAAGGGTTTCATCCAGGGATTTTAAGTGCCCCCATTTGTGAGAAAAGGTCGCCCACTCAAAAGCTTTTTGACGAAGTTGACTGAAATATGCGCCCTCAAAGGGGTGAAGGGACCATATTCGGACACAGCCCAGATGTTTCACACTTCCGGTCTCTGAGCCAATCATGGCACAGTTCACTACAACATACAAGAAAAAAAAAAAAAAGTCTTATGTGCTTTTTGCAAGCGATTTGTCGCTCAACACCAACTTTGGTTTTTTTAAGGAGATCTCAAATTATTACAAGCCTGTTGTCAAGCGTCCACATAAATGTAAGTGAACTAATTTCAATTAATTGAAGTTTATATCTGAAATATTGTGATTATGTTGCAAAAAACAGCTAAAACGGCCAATTTTCAGTGTATTTTGGCTCTACTGAAAAGTAGGGCAGCGTGACATCCACCTTCCCTAGTGATGGCGGGTCATATACACTTACACACAGACACACACACAACAGCTCAAGAGCGTGTGGCCAGTCTGTGACCTTGCTTAGCTCGAGCGTAAGCTTGAATCGACTCACTCTGGCAAGGCGATAGCTCACTATACTCAGAAAGGGTAGATGTCTTCTTAAGGGGCCCAGACCTGCACGCGTGGCTGCTGCTCATCTTTTTTGAGAAATACAGAATGACGGCTCGGCTCGTGCATTATCGGTTTCAACAGATAAGTACTGTAGTTCCATGCTCACTTTAAGTCATAAGCCACGTTCAGTCATCTGTTCACAGGACCGACTGGACTGTTCACTCTGACAAAGGTGATTGCTGAAACGCTGGCAATTCTCTCATTCTCTCAATAGATATATACTTCTGCTGGAGAGAAGAGTGTGTATGTTTCATTTTTGCCTATAATTGGCTGTTGGTTTGTGACTAACTTTGGGTGTGTCCCACTCCATTTCTTTACTTTAATTGATCAATTTTTCACATTACCAGACCTACCAGGCACCCATGAGCAGGAGAGGGTGTGAGGGAATCAAAGGAAAGAGCAAAGTAGAGCTTTGTTTAAAAGAAAGAATTGCTTTATTTTGCTTCCCCTTCCCTTTTGTACATTTCCATGTCGTTTTCTCTTCACTACCAAATGGATCAGCGGGTGTGTCATGGCTGAGACTGCCAATTTATGCGTCCGACACCACCAGCTTTGGATAAACAGTCATGTTGTTAATGCAGAGGCCGCAGCTCTCGCATACACATTTATGGTGCTGAAGGAAGGCAGGATGGCTGTTGCTGAGCCATAAATGCATACTGGCATTCTCCGTAGCATGCAGGCCTTCAGGGTTATTCCACAGTGTAGACAGAAATATCTTAGAACTGAAAAGTGCTTTTCTTTCATCAAACAACAACACTTACAACAACAATAATAATAATAATAATAAAAATAATAAAAAATTTCCACTATTATTATAATTATTATTAATAACCTGCTGTGATTCATCAGAGTAATGTGGGCATTAGCGAAAGGATGTATGAAAATGTATTGGCTGGAGTAGACTTAGTTAAAAAAACACATATTTGTGGATTTGTTCACACAAGTGTTGCGTAAGTGCACAGTTATTACTTTGGGAGACATTTGTTTGTGAGTGCAAAAACATATATTTGTGAAACAGTTGCATTTATTTCTGGATCAGTTGCATTTATTTGTGCATCAGTGGCATTTATTTGTGTATCAACTGCATTTATTTATTTCTGAGTCAATAATACCACCATATTCAATGATTGATAGCTCAGTTGCTTATTCTAGCAGTTCAGTTGATTCTGGCACATATTGCTGCAATGGGAGTGACTCAAAGAGTGTTCTTATGTCTTTTCTGTAGCTACAGTTTCTCTTATAATCAAATTTCAAGCACTTGTGTACTTTGCTTAGTAAGTCACTTTGGGTAAAAGCTTCTGCTAAATGAATGTAATGTAATGTAAGTGTACAATGGCATAGTACTGCATGACAATACAGTTCTGGTGCTTCTTTGCCCTTTAACTGTCTCGGTTTTCATGGGAGGACAATGAGAATGGTTCCTTTTCTGGTCTAGGTTTTGAGGCGAAACTCTGCTTTTGGATCCCTGGCGACATTGCCCATTTTGCGACATCCTCAGGTTCCAAGATTGGCCTGGGTTTAATCAATGTTTGTCCTTAACTTTGACTTTGTCATTTGTCTTTTGTTACACGGTCTAGTGATCAGTAATTCAGGTGAACTGCATTTCGGAAGACAAAAAAAGAATTAACAACAAATCCAAGCTGTCATTGGTCACCTCAGGTCTTTTCATCCAATCTGCTTTCACCCATAATTAATTTGTCCTCCACAACACACCCTAAAATGGCCCCACCCACTCCAGTCTGACTAATCCTGAGCCTCTCATACCTGCTCATATACCCACATCCTGAACTGTCATCACCTTTATTGTTTCTCTTCAGCAGGCCTTAGCTTTCGGTTATAATCTATGAGTTCATGTTTGTTTTATGAGATACATACAGACGTGCTGAAATTTGTTGGTACCCCTGTTAAAGATGGGTAAAAAGGGTTATACAAAATTCACCGTTTGGTGAATTAGCTTAATCTCACACTGAAAAAATGAGAAAAATCCAACTTTTAATTGACGTTCATTTATTATGAGAAATAAAAATCCCTCATCAAGAAATAATTATTTTTAACAAAACCACGTTGGCCACAATTATTGGTACCCCTGCATTTATATATTGAATAAAGTAATAATTTTTTATATTTGGTCGCACATCTTTGCATGCCATGACTTCCTGATGTCTGTGACCCAACAACATCAAAAGATTCTTGATATCTTATTTTCTGGTACTCTTACAAGCGATACTATAACGTCTCTGCATTTGAATGGATCTCTATGGGAATTCGGGGGTGGGACTAGATTTAGCTGTAAATTATGCTGGAACAGTATGGAATACATGGTTGGTAAAATGGCTCTAAGTCATCAAGGGTCTGAGGTATGAAACAAGCCTCAAACTTTGAGCCTTTGGTATTTATACACTGATTTGAATAGTCTAATGCAAGTTTTCAATTCTTGGAATCCTATGTTTTATCTTCATGTATACTGAAACAGGAATGAGGAGAGCAGCTGAAGCTGTTAAAGAAAGGGCTTCAGTCAAGGAAAAAAAATATTAGAACAACAGGCTCCAAACCATTCTGGCTTAATTAGTGCTTTCAGTCATTTATTTTACTTCATCAATATTTTAGTAGACATTGATTACTGTATCAATTAATAAGTCCATTTTCATTAAAAAATGACATTTTCTACCAACAGTTTCACATGGCTGATGGATTGTAATTATCAGAATATATTAACTGTGTTGGAATAAATTAAATTGGTCATAATTTACATTATTACACATTTTTCTCACGTAGGGTGGGGAACCAGTTTCACATTGAGCCAGTGTTAATGACTACTCTCATTCCACACCCAGAAATGGATCAATAATAATTGTGTTTACCAATAATCATATATCAATATTTTATTTGCAATATGATTGAGCTGGTTCTGTTGTACCTCTTATATTGGAAAAAAAGCCTGAGAGTTGGCTGTCTATCATAAATGATAAAAAAAAGAAATATGTGTTTATGTTTATAGGATTATACAACCTAGATATGCAAGATTACAGACAAAACCAGCAACACGGAAGTAGGAACTCAAGAAAATAGAAGGAATGGAAGACTGGAGATTGAAATATATGAAATATTTAAAATAAAATGTTAAATACTAGTGTTAAACAGTGTTAGTTCAGAAGAAACATGCTGGCAAAATAAATAAATAATTAAAAATAAATAAAACCAATATGGTGGCAGAAATGGCTTTTGCCCGATAGCTGAACCATTATTACCTTCTGGCACACCTTGCTCGGTCATAGTGACAGCCTCGTCATATCCTGTTTGGCTGATTACAATCCCTGTAGCTGACACATTTGAGAATCTGAAGCTGGTTACCTGTCACACACCTCTAAGGCTCAGTCCCACACGTTGCCTGGGATCGTCCTGCAAAATCATTTCACTTGACACCCGCTGTGCCAGAAAACGAAGGCAAGGAAGCTCCTCTGTTCAGGTGATAACTTTCTGTGTCACATCGGGAGAGCTGATTTGAGTTGACCTTAATAAGGCCCATTATGTGGTCTGTGTGAAGGTCAATGGTGCATCTCCCTAGACAGCTTGTATGAAACCCAAAATGGATTAGGCCAGCATCCAATTAAAATTTCAAATTGGGTCTGGTTTAACAAAGAGAGAAAGGAGCGCGGGGATTCTTTCTGAGGTGTGAAATGTGTTTGTCGTGATGGGCGGAAACTGAGCTGAACCAGCTTGGGATCATGACAGTTCAGTCAGATTGTGACATTTCAGCCAAATCATGATCATTTGAATTTTTTTCTTTTTCTTTACAATTTCCTTGACAAGAGTCATTACCCTTGTACGGTCACTCCTAATTAATGAAACCCTCCCTACCTGGGTGACATGATGGCTAATAATGCCCCCACTCTGCATGGCTCTCAGCCACAGTCAGCACAGGCACAGTCAATTCAATACCAGACTGAGGGACACAGCCATACTCTTTTTTAGCAGGTTGAGCCACCCAGTAGTTTGTCTTAGGCAAATCTGCATTGCCGAACTAACATCCTACTCACTGCCAATAGAGGAGCTCAGAGCCTGCTAGGCCCGTTATCCTGATACACGTATTCCTGTTTCTATTTCTGTTTTTTTTTTCCCTTGGGAAGATGATCCCAGCAGCATCCCATCAGTCACGTTTCCGGGCCCCGTGCCACACATGCTCACAATGCGAAGGACAGGTAGGGGTGGACTGAGCGCCTGTGATGTCACTGTCTCACCAGGTTCTGCCTCTTATCCTGTGAATAAACTTGGCAGATTTGTCCCGGCTTTCCTTGGCCCCTCCTCATGGTGCAGTCAGCGATATTATTGGGTGAATTCCCCCCGCCCTTCTCAGCCTCCTAGGTGTGGAGGAGGAAGCAAACTGATTGATAAGACTTCACAGGTGGTGGTGGATTCTGAACTGCACAGCGATTGGATGTTATTTTCTTTTTTGATGTCTCAAGCTGCTGGGGCTGCCTGAAAGAAAATTCAAGACCAGAGCCCGTATTCATTATGTCCCAGATCAGAACCCATTTTCATAATGCCCCGGATCAGAACCCATTTTCATGATGCTCCGGATCAGAACCCACTTTCACAATGCTCCAGATCTGAGCCCATATTCATAATGCTCTGGATCTGAGCCCCTTTTCATAATTCTCTGGATCATAACCCACTTTCATAATGTTCCGGATCTGAGCCCCTTTTCATAATGCTCCTGATCATAACCCACTTTCATAGTGCTCCAGATCAGAACCTACTTTCATAATGCTCCGGATCATAACCCACTTTTATAATGCTCTGGATCATAACCCACATACGTAATGCTCTGGATCTGAGCCCTTTTTCATAATGCTCCAGATCATGACCTACTTTCATAATCCTCCGGATCAGAACCCACTTTTAAATGCTCCGGATCTGAGCCCCTTTCCTAAATGCTACGGATCTGAGCCCCTTTTCATAATGCTCCGGATCTGAGCCCCTTTCCATAATGCTCCTGGTCATAACCCACTTTCATAATGCTCCGGATTATAACTCGCTGGGATTGGATTCTGAGGGCAGGTCAGTCAGTGGCCTTCTGCCTCCTAATTGCTGGTCGCATGAACCTGGAGATCGAGCCGTCTCTTTGCCCAGTCATTAGAGCGGTCTCTAGTTAACGGCTGCGCGCCCAAAGCAAGGTTTCTGTCGCTGTCATGCGGAGAGGCTGCTCAAGGACCTTTTTATCGGTCTGCACGTGACGGTATGAAGCAGTAGTGGAATGAGCGGGGGAGACCCACGGAAAAGATAGGTGTGAAGAATGAAAAGCGCAGATCATAGGATACCTCTACTGGTGCAGAACCACTGTCGTCCTACAGGGAAATTATGATACAATTCATTACGGCCTTAAGCCTCATCCACCAGAAGTCTGGAAAGCAATTTGGATTGGGTCATTAAGTCACAATGATCTGTCAGCAAGATTGCATCTATTTCCAGCCTCAATGTTTTTTTTAGGAGGGAAAGCTTGTTGGACTTTTATGATTATTTTTGATCATATTTGTTTTTTTTCTGCCATATCTGGAGCCATCCCCCTGTGTATAAATAGAGGGTTGTTAATTGCTTGCTCACTGTCAGGTATCAGGTAGGAGTTTCATCAACAAAGGAAACAAGCTGTGGAGGCTTTGAGAGAAATAAACACTGTTCCTTGCGTTCCCTCATGCTGCTTTTTGTGTGCTGGGGACTTGTTTCTTGCCGATTTATGTTTCGGTGGTTTACGGACCCCCGGCTGACCGCGTGGTCCGCTTGTGTGAGGAGGGGATGGCAAAGGCCAAAGGAGGCAGTGCCCATTTGGCCTGGGATGGCCACAACGACGAGTGCTTCTCCGCGAGGGAGTGATATTTACGGTGGTAGAGCCTGAGAGGGCTAAGATAACAGCAGAAGGGTAAGGTGGGGGGGGGCAATGTTCCTATCGCCATCAGCGATAACTGTCAGCCGCTGAGGCCAATTGTGCTCAAAGCACACAACTTCTAAATGGCCCGAGAACAATTCTTTATGTCCCTGTCGTTCTTTGTAGTTCATTGAGCTGCTACATCGCAATCAGTCAGGATGCTGGCAGGCTCGCTTATTTGCTTTAAGGGGTCCTAGTCCTGCCGCAGATCTCTGTGTCTGTGGAAACAGTGATTGCTCCATCTTATCACCATAACAAATCGACGTATTGAGTTTGCCGGCCAGGAGCAAATGGATCCTACACTCAGCTGATGTTTAGACGATACAAAGAGCCACGTTCTCCAGAAGCACCAGTGGCAGTTCGCGCACATGTTTATCAGCCTGTACAAATGATGCCAAATGGATCCTGCCTGTATTAGATCACCAAAATAGACCTCCCAGGTTTCAGGTTTTTACCCCCTATAGAAATGTGAATTAACTTAGGAGTGGAATTCTCTGGTAATCCTCATACAATTATCTCATTCAATTATTGCATTCATCTGATATCAACCCAATTGAACACCTATGGGAGTTTTTGCACTGACATATTAGACAGCGCTCTCCACCACCATCAAGAAAACACCAAATGAGGGAATATCTTTTGGAAGAATGGTGTTCCATCCCTCCAGCAGAGTTCCAGAGACTAGAATCTATGCTAGACTAGAGGTAGAATCTATGCCAAGGCGCATTGAAGCTGTTCTGGCGGCTCATGGTGGCCCAACACCTTACTAAGACAGTTTATGTTGGGTTTTCCTTTAATTTGTCACCCGTCTGTATATAGTTTGTGAATAAATGGTGAGCATGCCTGTTTTCTTCATTATGCGTTCTTATACAAACCCAAATTCCAAAAAAGTTGGGACAGTATGTAAAATGCACATAAAAGCAGAAAGCAGTGATTTCTAAATTGTCTTTTACATATAGTGAGCACCATAATTCATTGGACAGTGACACAATTTTTGTTATTTTGGTTCCGTACTCTAGCACTTTGAGTTTGAAAGGATACAATGACAATGAGGTTGAAGTGCAGACTGTCAGCTTTAATTTGAGGGTATTTTCATCCAAATTCTTTTATTTGCCCCTGTCCCAACTTTTTTTGTAACGTGTTGCAGGCATCAAATTTGGAATTAGCATATACAACCCCTGGCAAAAATTATGGAATCACCACACTTAGAGGATGTTCACCCAGGTTTTTAACTCGGTAGCAAATAAAAAATCACAGATATGACACAAAACTATTTTTGTTTAATAGCTGAACATTCTGGCTTTGTGAAACATACCAAACAAGTCAAACAAATTAAATGTAATAGTTTTAATTAATGGCATATTTTTTTCCAGATCAAGTAGAGGAAAAAATTATGGAATCACTCAATGTTGAGGAAAAAATTATGGAATCACCAACAAAAAAATCACAATTAGTACTTTGTTGCTCTTCCTCTGGCTTTTCCGTCAAGCTGGTTCCAACTGTATAGGAACACAGACGACCACTTGTCCTTTTATTCAAAAGAACACACGGGACTTGTCTGTTAGGAGTGTTAGGATTTCTCTTTAGGATTCTTGTTTTCTTCACTCGCTATTTCTTTCCTTGGCTTTCCTCTTCTGTCTGCTGCTAGACAGTACCTTGGTTTTTTCCTGTCTCCTTTTGCCTCTTTGTTTTGTTTTTTGCTCTCTACTGTTTTCAGAGCTAGAGGCTCCCTACCTGTTTTGTTTTCTCTCTGCTCAATTCTGCGAGCTTTCGCCCATTCTACTGGGTGGTTATTATTTTGGGTGGAGATTATTTTCCCTGACTATCTATATCTCTGCTCGAGTCTGCGAGCTTCGCCCTATTTTCTTGGGTCGCTATTATTTTCGGCTTATGCCTGGATTGTTTTGTTTCCCTATCTTTGTGTGTTGTATGTTTTATTTTTGCTCGAGTTTGTGAGCTTCGCCCTATTTTGTGGTCCTTTGTGGTCCTTTGTGGTTTCTCCCGTTTCTCTTCTCTCTCTCCTTTTCTTCTATTGGATATCCACGTTTCGTGGATATCTTTCTGATCCCCTCTCAGTCGCGTCTGGTCCTCCGAACCCGACCCCCCTTACAGATTGAGATCCGGACTGTTTTCTGGCCATGTCATTGAGTTGATATGCCTTTCCTGAAGAAAAGCTTTAAACTCTTTGCTCTGTGGCAAGATGCATTATCATCCTGAAAGAAATGTCTTCATCATCACCAAACCTATTTTCTATCGATGGAATGAGAAAAGTGTCCAAAATTTCAATGTACACCTGTGTATTAGCTGTTGAGGTAATGATTGCCATCTCCCCTGGTCCTTTACCTGACATGCAACCCCATATCATAAATGACTGGGGAAATTTGATTGTTTTCTTCAGGCAGTCATCTTTATGTTTCATTAGAACAGCACCAGACAAAAGTTCCAGCTTCATCTCCTTGGCCAATGCAGATTCGTGATTCATTGAATATCACTTTCATCTAATCATCCACACTCCATGATTGCTTCTCTTTAGCCCACTGTAACCTTGTTTTCTTCTGTTCAGGTGTTAGTGCTGGTTTTCATTTGGCTTTTCTATATATAAATCCCATTTCATTTAGCCGATTTCTTACAGTTCTGTCACAAACATTGACTCCTGTTTCCGCCCATTTGTTTTTAATTTGTTTTGTTGTGCATTTTCTATTTTCAAGGCATATTTCTTTGAGTTTTCTATCCTGACACTTTGAAGTCTTCGTTCGTCTACCCATATGTTTTCCTTTTATATCCTTCATATTTTGTTTATACATGCACCAAAATTTAGACACAGCTGACTGGGAACAACCAACATCTTTTGCCACACTACGTGCTGGGTTTCCTTCTTGAAGGAGTGTTATAATCCTTTCCATTGTTTCAATTGACAACTCTCTTGTTGGGGCCATGTTTCCTTTCAATTGGCCAACAAGAAAAAAAGTCTAACAGCTCATTAAGGTCTGTAAGCACTCTCTTTTAACTGCAGACTAGTTTGCATTTTTAGACTTGTGCTGGTATTTGTTTTAGAAATGCAAATTACAAGGTGATTCCGTAATTTTTTCCTCAACTTGATCTGGAAAAAAATATGCCATTAATTTAAATAATTTAATTTAATTTGTTTGAGGTATGTTTCACGAAGCCAGAATGTTCAGCTATTAAACAAAAATAGTTTTGTGTCATATCTGTGATTTCTTTATTTGCTACAAAGTAAAAAAGCTGGGTGTACATCCTCTAAGTGTGGTGATTCCATAATTTTTGCCAGGGGTTGTATTTAGAAAAAGGTAAAACATTTGGGGCTCTATTTTAATAAACCAAACGCAATGGTGAACGCAAGAGTAATCACTTGGCGGTATCGCTCTGAGGGCATGTCGGTGAGAAATTTGGTAATTTCATGACGGCAATCTTGGCGCACCTTATGGCGGTATTGCTAAAAGGCTGGGTTTAAATGTCCAAGGTGTGTCTCTATGGTAGCCAATCAAATTGTTGTTCTCATGCTTTAAAAAAAAGCCAGTTGGAACGCAATCGCTTCATGCAATTTCATAATGAGCAACCCAAACGCACTGGACCGTCAACGACAAGAGCGATTTTCCGCACAGGAATCAGACATACTTGCAACAGAAGTACAGGCTAGGACTGTAGTAATTTATGGATCACAATCCACACCACCTCATCTCCCAGAAGTTCGGAAGGCACGGGAGGAGGTGGCGAATGCATTAATTAGCCTACATTAGGTGATGTAGGCATAATTATGATTCAAATGGTAGGCTTATGATTCAACTGTGTCAATGTGTAATTTATATATTATAGGCTATTGGCCTACATGATCGCAAGTTTCTTGTAAGCTGTCCTGTTTTATTCTAGTAGTTTAAATTAAAATGAATGAATTAATAATAATTATAGGCTATTTGTTCATTAAATGGAAGTGTAATGTTGGCATCACCTATAGACACTACATAGAACTACATGACTAATAAGTTGCCAAATTGCCAGAGTCTATTGCGTTGCCGCTAAGAGGTGGTTCCAGCTGATCATAACGCAATGGGTTTTCGTTGGTTCAAATTGTCACTGAGCCGAAAGTATTTTAGAACACGCCCCAGACAGCGCCACCCATCCCACTGCAGCGCAAGCGAAAGGATGTTATGTTGAGAATTTGTTGATCCTAGCGGTATTGCTGAGAAATGCCAGTTTTAAAACGTTGATGCTGTCAACAAGCTTGCGTTTGACTATACCGTCCCCTTGCGCTGGTTTGAAAATAGAGCCCTAAATATCTTTTCTTTGTACTGTTTTCAATTAAATATGTAAAAGAAAATTTACAAATCACTGCTTTCTGCATTTTACTGTCCCAACTTTTTGGAATTGGGGTTTGTATATATAATGTTAATCTGGCTATAAAATGCACCATGCTGTCAAAATAAATGGAATGTTCTTATATCCTTTGAACACATTCAATTCTTTGTCTGCATTCACTGAAGGAAAATTCTAAATTGACAACTTTCATTACAGGGGAAGCTATTCCTATAAATCTCCACATCCTTTATTGCTATTCCCCTTATTGAAGTGAGAATTCTCTCGTGAGGTATATTCCCTGTGTAATCAACAGCATGTTTTAAACATGGATCCAGGGCTCTCATACATTTTCAATACATCTATGCACCACTGGCCCATCTTATTTGCACCATGTGAGACATTTTAAAAGGGGGCTTACATATTTACAGGAAACAACTGTGGCTTTCTGTTACCCTGCAGCGATATTGCCAACCAACAAGACAATTTAACATCTTTGCAGATGAGCGTTTAGCTATATCGCCCATATGTAGGCTGTGTGGCTTTGATGGGATGTTTTAAATGCGGCCGTACGCATTTCAAGTCAATGACGATATTAACGTGGTCCATCAGGAAATCGACCCTCTGTGCCGTGCTACTGTCTATGTCTTTACGCAATCTGTTGCACTCTTGGAGATATTTCACAAAGGGGCAAGGCAATATATCTCAATGTCAGGCGAGGTAATTTTCATGGAAATTTACTTACCTGCATTCTAGCTGTTGAGATTAGCAATGCAATGCAGGGGCCCTTGGCAATCATTTCAAGGCTTTAAAATGAAATCAGTGAACCCTTCAGTATAACCAATTTCAACAGAGCGGTGTGCAAGAGCAACACATTGTTGCTGAACAAGACAATTAAAAAAGGGAGAAATATATATCACTTTGTGTACTTCAATTTTGTTTGCTTGCATATTTCCTGTTCACTCTACAAAGTATAAAGGACTGAAATATTAATATGTGTGCAGAAAACAGTGCTGTTGTTTGTGTTTTTTGTCCCTCTCAGAGACAATACTTATCATTTTATTTTTAGGAGAATGGGAAACAGCACGTGCAGGCTTCCATTCTGGGCATGTTCTCCTGAATGATTTAAAGTTGGCTTCAGGAGTGCATTGTTAGGCATGACCTTTACTTCGCAGCCACTGGGATTGGGAGTGAAAATGTTTCATGTTTTACACGGGGATCCTTGCTGCAGGATACCCAAGCAAACATCCTGCACATCAAGTAACGGAGCCATTGCATTTCTCTGTGAAAAAGAGAAATAACTACAGGGAAACTACAGATCTGATCTCCTCTTTCCGCAATTGTTTTGTTACATTTTATGCCATTATCCAAAGGCACTGATATTGGCATAAATACATAAATAGTTGGTACAGGATAATTACCAGGAAAAGTTCCTGAAATACCTTTTTAAGACAGAGGACTGTGCTGGCCACCCAATTTGGACAACCAAACTTCATAAAGAATACATTTTTTATCTTTTGCATGAGCTTTACTTTTTTTTTTTTTTTGATTGACATATGAAATGACTCAAAAAAGGTGCAGTAATTTTTATAATGCGCAGTGGCATCTTTGAATGCATCTTAGCTGTCATCATGACTTCTTATTTATTTATGTCCATGGCAGCTGGTAAACACATATTAACATCACCCTCGTACATCAGTCATTATTGAAAGAGATGTCACGTTGAAAATGACTCCTCGAAGTCTTCGATACGGGATGACATTCTTAACCATTACATACTGTAAAGGCTGGAATGGAGAAATGTACACTAAAAGGATCTTGTTGATCACGTCATAGAACAAACAACAAACAGATTAGCCTGACGCATCACAGGAAACTCGACATGGAACCCAAAATAGCCATCAGTGATTCATGCGACATTATGCACTGCAAACCCAGCAACCAATAGCTCTTTCTCACTTTCGTTCTGTTACAGAGACATTATGGAGAAAGTAGCCTACATGCGACTTCAAAAGTGATCAACTCGGTCCGGGGGTGTGGGTGTTATGGACCCTTGAACTGAACCCGGTAGTGTCTTTTACTGGCACATACCTTTTTTTTCCGCACAGTTTTTCTACAGACTAGGAAACTAACAAACCGGAACCACTTGTACCTGCTGCCTGCTATTGTGCACAACCGTTGTCACCGAAAGACGGCCCATAGTTTCTGTCCACAGCCACTTATACATACAATAGGTATAAGGACCAAATACATAACATGGCATTTGCCAGAAAAATATGAACAACATTTTTTCAAATACCAAATAAGACCTGTAGGCTATATGTGAAAAATAGTCATTCATGGTTCGGACATTAATTGCAAAAAAAAACTGACTTTGTGATTATGGAGATGTAGTAAACCTAAAATTACACTGGGGAAAAGTGGGGAAAACTGTGCATGTCTCCCGATTTCATCTCACATAAAGCATTTAAATACATTTGCTAATTTTGAATACCCAGAGACATTTTATGACCCATCCCATCAGTGAAACCTCCGGAAATTTGGGAGAGTGCGGGCTCGCACGCACTTTCTCAGAAATTAGTTGAATGCCATCTGTTTTTTCCCCCACTCTGTCGTCTACCAGCTGAGCCACATTTAAACTGTCTGATGGCAGCAGCCATACCTCCCAGGCCTCTATCTAACTGAACAATCACAATTTTCCCATGGAATCCCAAAGGCTGTTGGTTATTGCTGAGATGAAAGACCAGTAGCTAGCATGGATTATAGTTCTGCATCAGATTACACATAAATCAGAAACTGATTTGTTGATGGAATATCCTCTTTTTCCACCATTATCACATGAGAGGGATGAGAGGGGATTTCATTGGGAAGAAAGTTAATATCCAAATATTATTATTGCCAATGCTGCATTATACCTTTTGAACATGGTGTTATAGGGTTTTTTTCTAATTTACCCGGGAGTTACAATTTTCTACTTTATTCAGTTAAAAGCATTGAACCTAAAGAGTAAACACACTGTAGTTACTGAAACAGTTCTCTAAACATCTGCCTCTAAGTAAAGCAGATAATGAGTATTATTTCCTACACTGGTAAACATAAGTACATGTGTGATTTATGTGAATGGAAGACGGTGAATGGGCTATTAACACATATAAACATAAAACACCATAAAACACACATTATTGCAGTTTGTACTATAAATCCTACGGGATCCATAATTAAAACATCACTACTGAATACTGACAACATGGGAACAGAGTGATGGGAGATTATGAGTTGAGATGAGCCGCCCCCTTGTTGGTGCTTGAGAGCTTATTTTCTGGAGCTGAAGTCAGTAAACTTGTCTCTTTCACTTAAACTGTCAGTAGATGTGCTGTACTGCTCAGTCTAGGACACAACAAATATCTAGAGTATGTTTGCTTACAAACAGAATAAACCAGCATTGTGAAGCAGAGAGAGAGAGGGGGGGGGGGGGACTGCATGAAAATCTGCGTTTACGGGCCGGACAATACAGTGCAAAATCCAAAAGCAGACTGTACCTGGCCATTTGCAGATGTGTGTCTGTCATCGGAAACGGACATAATCTTATGCACCGAGGTGTTCTTGTCCAGACATTTGCCATAAATTACCAGGCATGGCCATCCACTTCTGCTAATCTGGAATATCCGAGTCCAGAAATCCCTGATCACCAAATGTACGTGTTGACATGGGAAACAACCGGTCACGACCAACACCCAAATTTCACTGAAATGTAACAGGTCGGATATCTTCCAGAAACTCCTCTTTTCATTGAAAAGAGGGTTCACTGAAATTATGAGATTTTCAAATTAGCTGCTTAGTGTGGATTCTTACTTAGTACTATGAAGACAACATGACAAGACAGCACACTCAGACCACTGCTGGCTATTGGCCTCTTAGTTTATCATTTTTAATGGGCTGAAAATCTGTGAGGGGTTGAGTCAATGATGCATGGAGGCACAGACATCTCACAAGTGCTTGTGTTGCATGTTTCATATAGGGGAAGCATGTATAATTCAGACTGACAAAAATAAAAAAATAAAATAAAAATAAACAAAATGGTTGACCTTAATAACAAAAAAAAAAACTCTTAAACTGTGTCATATCTTGCCACTGGCTCTGAAATGTACTTGAAGGCTAGCCACTAAAAAACCGAGGTGGAATTAATTAAAAGCATCACTTAAAAGCCTGAACTCTTGACATTCATATCAATTTTAAATTCTTGCAAAGCTATGTCCTACAATAAATTTAATTTATAAACCACTAATAAATATTCCCTTGTCCGAACCATTTACATATAAATATTTTCACACATTTGAGACAAAAAATAGATAGAAGGAAAGAGAGAAAAAATATATAGAAGGAAAGCTTGCATTACTATATATATGTATAATACTTATTTTAACACTGATGAAATGCTAATGCTAAAAATCTTTAAAAAATTATTAAAGATTGTTGTTTGAATGATTAAATGAAAACTTATGAAGGTATAACCGATCATAGAATACACTAGGGGGTTGCTATAATGAGGCTAAAGTGAGATGCAGTACACTGTTTTTAAGATAATGGTCCAGAGCTATACAGTGGCGGAGCCAGAGGGGTGTCCGGGGTGGCACTGGACACCCCTGATATATGACTGGCCACCCCGGGTGCCACCCTAAAATTCCATTCACTATCACTAGCAGTTTGATGCTGATTGACATTTCACCTCTTGTTGAAAGAAGCGTTTATTTTGACATCCGGTGGTGCCTTTTTGAAATCGAGGACGAGCCGGAAGAGAGAATATTTCCACAGCTCACGAGTCACGCAAGCGACTGACACAACTATGGCAGACCTGCGGCGAAAGCACCATATTGAAGTAAATTTTAAGGTTTAGCATCGGGTTTAGGTTTCCTGAACAACTTTTAGTTGAGTCGCTGTGTAGATGCATATTGGCAATTTGGCTCCATAACAGACAGTTAATCAGATAAGAGATTGTTTCCAAATTTAGCCTAACACTATGTTTACATCTGTGCTAGTAATACACGCCACACATATGCAGTGCATTGTCGTAAGTTACAGTATACGAGTGTTTAGCTTATGTGGGATAACTAGTACAGCTGTCATTGTTCAGCAAGTTAACATTTAGCAATTTGAAATCCATTAACTCAGTTAGATTTTCGAACTTGAACTCAAAACGAACAATTGTTATTATCAATCTGTTAACGTTACTCAAAAGATTACCACAATTTGCAAATAGCCTGTTTTTTATCGTAAAGGTGTAATAAATTATAGCTACTTACTGCAGAGTAGGGCTAGCCATGAGCTAACTAGTAACTTAGGCTGGTAGTTGATTTTAAGGTACAGTTATGATAATGGGGATTTGTAATTAAGATTCAGATTGGACTAAAATGTGGGTAATTGGATGCTTAGATGTAACCATAGACCAGGGGTAGGGAACCCTGGTCCAGGAGAGCTGCAGGGTCTGCTGGTTTTTGTTTTCACCTTAATTACTTAAACCAAAAAAAACAGGCGAGGTGAGTTAACTGTGTAATCAACTGCTTTAATTGATCAATTAAGTGGGGAGTAACAACTAAAACCAGCAGACCCTGCAGCTCTCCAGGACCAGGGTTCCCTACCCCTGCCATATTCTTATTTTTGCATAGGGTCAATTAAAACAACAAATTTGGGCACCAAAATTATTTTTCTTTTTCAAGTCCATTTCTGCTTGATAATATTTTGTGCAGGCATATCTTGTGTTTTCAGTCAGACAGAAAAAAACATTGTTTGACTTGGGTGGATCAGAGAGGTCTGTACAAGTTGGTCATACCTGGTATGTCAAATTTCAGTGTGTTTTTAAAAAATTTACTTCCATAAATAAACTGCAAATTATGTCACAAACAAATGCTATCTGATCTCCTTGGTGCTTGAGCTTTATTTTCTGGTAATATTTTGGATTCAACACTTATAGACCCAGATTATATATTCATGAAAACAGAGTGACCTAGGTCTCTCCAGTATGTAAGTACAATACAGTGTGTGTGTGTGTGTGTGTGTGTGTGTGTGTGTGTGTGTGTGTGTGTGTGTGTGTGGGTGTGTGTGTGTGTGTGTGTGTGTGTGTGTGTGTGTGTGTGTGTGTGTGTGTGTGTGTGTGTGTGTGTGTGTGTGTGTGTGTGTGTGTGTGAGAGAGAGAGAAATTGAGCTGCAGTTCCGAGGTAGAGACACTGGCTATTCATAGTATGTTAAAGAATTCTAGTGAAGTAACCCTAGTGGATCACACTATCTGCCCCATTGAAGAACTCCGGGTTAAGTGAATTATCACTTCTACCTCTAATCAGCAATCATAGGATTCATAGGGTTACACTCAAATTTTCTGTCATGGTCTATGGACCCCCTGAAGTAGCCTTGGCCACCCCCTGTATAAAACTCTAGTTCCGCCACTGGCTATATATCCAGCACCTGATATAGAAATCATTAGATATTATTACCTAGAGATGATTTCAGTTGATTAAGCAAAACTTGCTACTAGGAGGGATCCGATAGATATTATTTTTGTCTAATTTAATTAGAGTAACATCATTGCATTAAATTATGTTACGCATTGGGGCTTCAGATATGGGCTTAGAGAATATCAGGTCTGACGGTGCTTACATCACATATAAATATATTTTATGGGCTTCCTTGTTCATCTGGATCATTGACGTCTGAATTTGATGAGATTTAGATGTCACTTTTCTCCCCTAAACTGTAGTCATGTGAGCTTTGGTTGAATGGAGTCACTGAATGTGTTTTAAGTAATTTGTGTGCAGGCGCAATGATACTGAAACTGCCTGGATGGCTCTTCCTCGTCCTTGTGTCCACTCTTTCAGCCTAACCATACACCACAAAGTGGTGCAGTGAATGGAAACAGCATGGTGTCTTAAGAAATAATTAAATCTTCAATTCCTGGCGAGGATGTTATCGATGTCCCTTTTTCCTCCAAAAAAGGAATTCTCAGGGACAACAAAAACTGTTTCTCTAGTCCATTTCCAGGCATGGTATTATAGTTTAATTATGTAGTGCATGGAACCCACTTTTTCCAGTTATTGAGTTATGAAACACTGACAGCTGCATGAGAAGTTGTGTGTTAAATGGAATTAATTTAAAATTACTAAATATTGAAATAAGGTTTTCCATGACACTGACAATAAGTCAACTGAATAACTAATTAAATTATCCATTATATCAACAACTGTATATAAGTCAATTAGTCATGTGTCAAGATGTATAATTGGAATCACTGATGTAATAAAAGAAAAAAATGGGAAAACATAATCCTGCTGTTGTGATCAAATCATGCCAAGACAAAGACATGAATGAATTTTCTAAAACACAAGCTATGGCCTTCAAAATGCATATAGCCTAGATGTCATAATCCAGCATACATCGCTGTCACTAATAAATGTTTCAAATCCTCACACTTTCAATTTATTAGATGGCACTCTGTTGCGACTGGTTTGTAATGGATTGCATATCTACTGTAGTTTGTCAGGGATCAGCAAACAGAACAAGGTCTTGTGATGCAAGGCATCTGACAAAGCAGGCTAGCATAGCTACCTCTGCAAAGTTGTTAAATGTCTTGCCTCTCCTCGTCCTTTCATTAGCTGTCATTGTGGTCTGCCGAGGGGTGGGCTCTGAGGGCAAGGTTATTCAAAGTGATTTTTCCACACAGACATTTTGTGTCGGGCGACAATTCAGCCTTCTGGGTCCACGGGCTCTCCATGTCTTCCATATATGGAAGGAGGGCCCCTGTTGTGCCACAGGAATGACAACGTTGTGACATTCTAGCCACCTCTTGCCTTCAGGGATCACCTGTTTACCCCTGCTGTTCCTGAGCACCTAATTCGTCCTAAAATACATAATGTACAGAGGGGGGAAAGCCAGACTATTACCAGCCCCATTTACCCCTCACAACCGATCGAGATGGTGACATCAGAGCTGATACATCCCAGCAATCAGAGCCTCCTGTCTGCTGTGGGGCCAGGTATAAATTTAAAGGAGGGAAAGTGACATTGGTGGAGAAGCCAGAACAGGAGAGCTGACAGGCTTTATCAGACGGCATCAGCCGCAAATCTCAAACATGGACAAATAAATGACCTTTCATAAATTATGAAGGCTGTATTATCACACAAATGGAATGGGTGACAGTGATGAAAATTAGAAATTGGGGCTATCAAATAAGTCCTTGAGTGGAGAATGGCAATTATCCAGCAATAATAAATTACATTCTCCTCACAACATGCTAAAAACCTCCCACCCCTCTCCACTCCCCTCCCCCTACCCCCTCATGTCTAAAATGGACGTTTCCTTTCCAAACCTGGAAATTTACAAAACCTGGAACACCTTCTGTGTAGTCTCCAGGGAAATCTGATACAAAACTACGATTCCAATACAAAACTAGAATGGCACTCAGAGAGATGCTACACCCGCTCGTGTGCAAATATAACATGAACATAATATGCATGGGGCTAAAACTTTGCACTGTGAAGTCGGTATTGGCTGATTGGGGAGAAAAATTCAAGATTCAGGTCATTGCCCAACTGCCAACATTTAATCACAATCGGAGTAGAATTGTTTGAAATATGGATGATAGGGACACAAACACACAGACAGGAGCTAAAACAATACCCCCTGCTTGCGCTACGCACGCGCGGGTGTAATAAATTCTTATTGATTATTAAAAATGTATTGCGACTGTTGTTAAAGGTCAGCTGTGGCAGACAAGTAAATATATTGGTAAAATCATGGGAGAAAGTGTGATAAGCTTTAATAAGCAGTGCCTTGGTGAAGTACTTAATAATCAACGTAACTTAATCAAGCAACGTAACTTAATTTGTATCTGAACAGATGCAGTCATCGGGAAGCTTGCACAAGAAAGAAAATCAAAGTCACATATAGTGAAACGCGCAAGTAAAGATGAAAGTTTTACTGTAAACCACTTTGAAAATAAGACATACATTGGATTACGTTATTATTTCATGATCTTAAGCACGGAGCTGGTAGCCAGAATGGCGAAGTGAACAGGGAATCTCCCAGAAGAACAGAGCAGGGATTGCAGCTTTCTCAAAGCCGCTTTGTACCATTAGAGACTTCTCCTCCCGTTTTAGCCCAGATTGTGCCATCACCGCATATTGCCTCAGCACAATCGTCTGGCTGGGTAGGAGATACTAGCCATGCTTGATAAAACAGAGCAGAACAGAGCACCACATTGTGTGGTGTCATATTTTTGGATGAGAAGGTTCATGATTGAGGGTCATTCAGCACCTCCAGGAATGAAGAAAATGACATCTTGAAGGACATCTGAATGATCCACAGTTCCGTTGAATGTGTTCCTATCTTACCTCTATTATCAGCTTTCCCAGAAAAAAACATAACAAAAAAAAAAAGAAAAATCATATTTAACCTCACGCAAACAAACACACACCCTCATGTACATGTCCACACACACACACACACACACACACACACACACACACACACACACACACACACACACACACACACACACACACACATACAGTTCCTGAAAACGAATTTACTAATGTTCATATAGAACATTTTAGATATATACACAATATGATAAAGGCAGTGAATTACTTCTTGTCATTACCTTCCATTTGTTGATACTGGAACTGGACATGTTATTGCTCTATCACAAAAAAAAAATCTTCATCATGTGTTGACCCTTGACCCCAACACCTGTTGGTTTTGGACTGCAACAGGTTGCCGGGATACACCAGCAGACACCAGCATGGCCCAACCTCCATTCAATAAATTTTTGCTGCTGCTGCAAAAAGCCCATTTGGGCACTCTGCCAGAGGTGGGCCAAAGATTTCTCATCAGCACCGTTGGATTGGTTGCCTTCACCCAAACCCACAGCGTACACCACATCCCCCCCGCCCCTTCCCCCCCATGGTGCCCTCGACCTCTGCCGAGGGTGCATGAAAGGAGGACGGCTGGTGGTTGTGGCCGGTTGGAGAGGCTGATGAAATATTGAGTTCCATGGGCCCCAAGCCAAGAGCCAAGATGGTGCTGGCAGATACACAGATACAGCCCCCGCCCCCCACCTTCTCCCAACATAAATCTGAGATCAGCTGACTGAACCCCAACCTGACCATAAACATGTTGTGCTAAGATGCAAAACTGCTCTGTGGTCAGTTGTGGAGGGCTGTAGTATCGGTTTTCCTAATCCCATCTGGAGTAATTGCCATTTGCAGTATGTTCCATGCGAGCCCGTGGTTTGGTCTTTAAAATGACTGTATGTGACAAGGTTATTGTTGACCATTATAGTGAGTGAAGAACCATGTGTTAACAGACCTGGGAGGGACCGGTCTTCCTCAGTTTGTGCGACCATTTAAATCAGGCTGCAATTCCACTGGGGCTATATTTGTAATAAATATAAAAATATTCAACAATCTATGTGTGTGTTGGCTTCAGCACCTCCTATAAGACCCTTTCCCCTGACAATTCAGTTACTTGTTTTTGAATTATCTTTTCCCTCAGTTCCCATTATAACATGTTTTTTAAGTCTCTACCAGATTTTTTGCAAATGAATGCACAGTTCTGCTCCAAAAAATGGTGCCTGCCACTTCTATATCTGGACAGCTGACAGGGTAGAGGCTAATGTCCAAACTGATTGGTGAATGCATTTTCTGAAGAATTCCAACCTAGAAATGATGCCAGTCTGTCACATTCCCCTGAACCATGTCTGTAATGCCAACTGGCAAGCAGAGGGTGCGCATCAATCTGCAAAATCCAATAAAATCTCTTTCATTTCACATTTTAAAATAATGAACACATCTTACAGTGCATTTTATAGAAGAAATGTACAGTGCCCTCCACTATTAGTGGCACCCCTGGTAAAGATGAGTAAAAAGGGTTATGAAAAATTCACCGTTTGGTGAATTAGCTTAATCTCACACTAAAGAAATGAGAAAAATCCAACCTTTAATTGAAGTAAATTTATTACGAGAAAAAAAAATCCCTCATCAAGAAATAATTATTTTTAACAAAACCACGTGTGCCACAATTTTTGCCACCCCTGCATTTATATATAGAATAAATATCCTTTGCATGCCATGACTTCCTGATGTCTGTCACTCAACAACATCAAAAGACTCTTGATATCTTATTTTCTGGTACTCTTACAAGTGATACTATAACCTCTCTGCATTTGAATGGATCTCTATGGGAATTGGGGGGTGGGACTAGATTTAGCTGTAAATTACACTGGAACAGTATGGAACACATGGTTGGCTAAATGGCTCTAAGTCATCAATGGTCTGACATATCAAACAAGCCTCAAACCATCACTCTGCTGCCAGAAATACAGTAGATATGGATGGATAACTTGAAGGGTTTCTTTTCCTGACTTCCTCCATAGAGTTCAATAGGAAAATTTGTCAGGAGAAACAACCGTTAAAGTGATCCATCCATGTCTATTTCTAGACTATCATACTATTAACATAACCAGAAAATTTTCAGTATTTCCTTAGACTAGATGACTAAATAATAAGTAAAGTAAAAATAAAGACAGTAGTCTAACTTGTAGCTCCGCTGTCTGTCTTGCTATCTTTACTAGTCCATGAGCCAGACCCTCAAATTTTGGCCATCATGCCCACTTGGAGGGATGATGTCTCATAGTGATTTTTTGGATGGTATATGTCCCTGTATTAGAAAATGAATGATAGCATTGCAGAAATGGTAGCTTTCTATGTGCTATCACTCTCCATCATTATTTGTTTTTCAGGTTTTTCATAATTTTTCAAATAAAACAGTTAACCCATGCAGAATATGATGAAGTCATACATGTATGGAAAGCTTACAATCTCATCTATCCAATAGTATGATCGGTACCCTGAGATTAATATAACTTGACCTTTCACTTCTTATGATGTAATAAGGCAATTTCGCAATGCCTGTATAAAAGGCTTAATAACTATCTACAGTTTTGTCTGGTGCTACCCATAGTAGTGTAAGTTGAAAGAACACAAAATAAGGTTTAAAATGATGTATGATATGTACAGTTGCACTCAAAATTATTCAACCCCCTTCACTTTTTGCACACTTTATTGTGTTGTAGATTTAATTTTAAATGGATAAAATTGCCATTTTTGCCCATCAGTCTACACTCAATAACCCATAATGACAAAGTGAAAACATGTTTTTAGAAATGTTTGCAAATGTATTAAAAATCAAAAACTGAAATTTCTCATGTGCATAAATATTCAAAGTCTTTGCTTTAATGTATTTTTAAAGTATCATATTTCATATTTGGTCGCATATCCTTTGCCTGCTGTTACTTCCTGAAGTCTGTGACCCATCAACATAAAAAGACTCTCGATATCTTATTTTCAGGTACTGTTACAAGCGATACTATAACCTAAACCTAAGTTTATCTCGTACGTACGAGAAACTGTGACTTAATGTTTATAAAGATATTTTGCTAACGTATTAGGTACTCTAGATCAGGAAGGTGTCCTGTATGATATTGATAGACTAGCGTATGTTATGTTAACGTTACAAGTCCACTGTGTGGATTCATTGCGAGTTGAATGTTAAACAATTTGGGTAGAAACAAGCATTCACAGAATCCGTGATATAGGCTAAATATTAATTTTAATGAAGTTACCACAGTGTGATTGTCGTAAATATGTACCTACATGCGAATCCACTTTTGATGTTATTTTCTCTCCACCCATTAACAGCACAGCAGCCGAGAGCTGGCTCTAGTTAGCAAGCTAACATGGACAGTAAGCTGAAAGTTTAATGAAAGAAACGGATAGTGGGTTGGAAACGGATATTTCTCTCGACTGCACCAGGCAGTCTGTCATTAATTTTCTTGTATGGAGTGGCTGGCTAGCTAAACTGACTGTAAACAAAACGAGCGGGAAGGCTGAGCTAGCTAGGAGCAATACAAGGGCTGAAACCATTGAGGGAGGGGGGGTTCCAAGTTCATATAGTAAAAAAAAGAATACAATATGAAATCACAACAGGCAGAAAGGTTTGTTATTGTGGAAATAGTTTCCATTCAAATGTATAATGTACGGAGCCCTGGAGGTGCACAGAAGAAGGGGAAAAAAACGGGGGGGGGGGGGGGGGGGGGTTAATTCGTTTGCTCGATTTAATTAAATCGTTCCCTCAATATAATTAATTTGTTCCCTCAATATAATTAATTTGTTCCCTCAAATTAGCAAACCCTCATTCCGCAAGCACATCTTCACTCCGAATCAGGCGTATAGTGCTATAAGAGCGCTCCGACACTTATTTTTAATAGTAAATTGCTCTTTTTAAAATGATCAACACATTGGCAATGCACCAACTTAAAACGAATAGCTAAATGATATTAGGCTTATAACCCTCGACTAATAAATTGTCATGATTTTATAGGGTATTCATGTTAAGCCCCACAGTCATAGGCTACACCCATGCGGTGCATGATTTTGCCAGCTATTGCAAGACATTTGACAGCTAACTGCAATGATGATCACGTTGGACTGCGCCCCCCTCCCGACATTGTCTATTCGGTTTTATAGCGCTCAGACTGGCTGGCCTACATCGCTGCATTCTTCTCCAATCCTGCTGCCCAGTTTTCTTGACTCATCTGTGACCAAATACATGCCATCAAATGCCTATCACCGTCCGTCTGACTTCGACTTTAACGAGCCTACGGAACGGACGATAATTCTCTTTAGCCATCACATCAAAAACATTTCCGCTTATGGTATTTAGCGAGGGTATATAGCTAATTGCATTTGTTCTGCAACAACTTTTTGTGATAAACCCGGGAGATAGGTGGAATAATGAGGAAACTGTTTAGGAGGTTTTTAAGATGTTTATTCTCATGAGCCACACATTGCCATGATGTTAGCCAGTGCATGCCTAGTTCACCCCCATGCTTGAAAGGTAATTATATATGAGGGCCTAGGGCTTCAGCTAGAGGACACAAATAGCCTACTCTTTTTAAAACTTGTACTTGTTTTAAAATGTTAAATTTTAAATAGGCTACTGATGATAATTATCGTTATCATTTCTAATGTGCTGTTGGCAATGCGCTGCATGGAGATTTTGTTATTTAGCTAATTGCATTTGTTCAGGATAAACTTTTTTAAAAACTTGTCCTTGTTTTAAAATGCTCAATTTTCCCTATAGCCTATTTAACAATGTGCCATGGTGTGCTTGTATTTATGGTTGATATAGCCTAATAAAACATGCACGTTATAAAGACACGTGTCCGTCCCATCTTTTTTACTTATTTGTTGCACTTTTACAGTAGAAGCTTCAAATGTCGCTGAGCAATGTGTAGCCTAATGCATGAAGACAGTAGCTACATCCCACCAGTAGTGTCCTTCCACCAGCCCACTTCTAACTGACACCGTAGGCTACTATGGGGGGTGATGCCTTTATTAAGATATTCATTTGGAAGGAAGATGACCTGCTTGCGGAATGAGGGTTTGCTACTTTGAGGGAACTAATTAATTATATTGAGGGAATGAATTAATTATATTGAGGGAACTAATTAATTATATCTAGGGAACAAATTAATTATATTGAGGGAACAATTTAATTATATCGAGGGAACGATTTAACCCCCCCGTTTTTTCTTCTTCTGTGCACCTCCGGGGCTCCGTAATAATGAAATGGTTTCATGTTTTTATAAAACTGCCTTTTCATTCTGATTTGATTATATATTGTACCTCAGATTATTTCTAGTTCTTATCCAAAATTATTGTTCAGTGTCCCCCAGTTAGGGGGGACACTGAAATAACCAGAATATAGTTCTTATTAAAAAAAGAAAAAAAAAGGGGGGTAAAACCAGAATCCGAATACAGATACAGATACAGATAATGTTAATAATAATAATACATTTTATTTATATAGCACCTTTCTCAAACCCAAGGACACTTTACAGAGAAAAAGAATAAAAACGACAAGATCTAGCAAAGAACAACAGGAATACAAAGACAAAAAAGTTAAATCAATATGTATTATGATAACAAAAAATTTTAAAATTTCCAATTTAATAAAAATAAGAAATTAAAGGAACAAGCAGACCAAGGAGAGGATATATCTAAATATTAGATATCCTACATCCCTCTCTTGTAAGAATAGGTGCATGCACCCGCTAAAAACCTATTCTTACATCACCAAATAGGAATCACATTACACATTTGAACATTGAAGATGCAGTTACCTGCTAACAACAAAAACAACTGTCCAAATGGTTCACCAACCATTTTTAAAACATTTAGTCCATGCCCAGTTTAATAGTCCCTTTGTGATCTGCTGGCCAGCAGATATATGGACACACTGACGTATGTCCCACGATGATCCAGTGTGGTGCAGAGAGATATCTCTATTAGACACTCTTTTTGTGTCGCTGCGGTTATGACACCCTGGTTCAGTCTCTTCCTTCTCCAGTGTCTGGGTATCTAGACTGGCAAGGGACAAGAGATGCAGTACATGCAGTGCTTTTTCCATTAATGTTGCAATTGCGTGAGTGAAATGCAACCTACTCCACAGTGTCTCTACCAGTTCTGCATGGCGTGCGGGGGCTCTGTCTCCTGTGACAGGAAGCTGGATGATCCACAGGTGGCAAAGTGCAGTCAGGACCTCTCTTCTGACGGGCGGGGAAGCGCCTCTTTCCCTGTCGGAATCCATTTTGGCTCCTTTAGCCTGGATCCAATTGGGTGGACTGCTGACGGCAGTTGCTTAGGCTAGCTTCCCGAGGCAGGGTGTGGGACCGGTTGCACTTGTTTGCACTTGTGTCCGTGGGTGTCCTTTAGGGAATGGCAGGAGAAGACTGTGGGAGTTGAGGGCTTAGGCATTATCACTCATAGCAACATGTGAAGACCGGAACAATTAATGATAGCACTGCATGTTATGACCGCTGTCAGTCCATGCAGGGGAACCTTATGGACAGGGTTTACCGTCCACGGGATTGCCAGTCTAAATAATCACATGAATAGGGCAGACTTGTCCAGAAGTGTCCAGGAACAGTATTTGGCGGGGCACCTACACTCTATAAAAGGGACTTAAACACAACATGGGCATGGTATTAGGTTAAAAGGTGGTGGTAGGGATGGGGGGGGAGGAGACAGAGAGAGGCCGAGAGAGAGAGACAGAGAGAGAGAGAGAGAGAGAGAGAAAGAGCAAAAGACATTAGGCAACATCCCGTCATTCCCTCTCTTGGAACGATAGGTGCATGCAGCTGCTAAGAGCCTATCGTTCCATCATCATAACAACCACACATTTGGACATTATATATATCATTGTACAATGATAGCTGCATGAAAACAAGTGTCCTAATGGTTCACTAACCATCTTTAAAACAATTAGTCCATGTCCAGTTTAATAGTCCCATTGTGATGATCCGGTGTGGTGCAGACATTTTTATTTTTTTGTCACTGCTGTCATGGCACCTTGGGTCAGTCTCTTCCTTCTCCAGTGTCAGGGTATCTGGACTGGCAAGGGAAGAAGTTCCCTGGACTTGCTTGGTTAACATGCAGTGCTTATTCCCCTTAATGTTGTAACTGTGTGAGTGAAAGGCAGCCGAATTCCACAGTGTCTCTACCAATTCTGCACAGCGTGCGGGGGGCCCTGTCTCCTGTGACAGGTAGCTGGACGATCCACAGGCGGAAAAGTGCGGTCAAGACCTCTCTACTGACGGTCGGGGAAGCACCTCTTTCCCGGTCGGAATCCGTTTTGGCTCCTTGAGCTCGGGTCCAGTTGGGTGGACTGCCGACGGCAGTCGCTTAGGCTAGCTTCCCGCGGCAGGGTATGGGTCCGGTTGCACTTGTGCCTCTGGGGGTCCTTCGGGGAGTGGCAGGAGAAGACTGTGGGACTTGAGGGTTTAGGCCTTATCACTCACAGCAACATGTGAAGAGGGGAACACTGTATGTTATAAGCACTTAGTCCATTCAGGGGAACCTTACGGACAGGATTTACCATCCACAAGATTGCCAGTCCAAATAATCACCTGAATAGGGCAGACTTGTCCACAAGTGTCCAGGAACAGCATTGGAGGGGGCACCTACACTTTAGAAAAGGGACTTAAAAACATAGGCATTGTCTTATGTTAAAAGGTGGTGGTAGGGATGTGGGGGGGGTGGTGGGGGGGGGGGGGGGGCAGGCAGAGTGGCAGTTTTACCTCCTAGAACCCCAGTGTGGTTACTGGCAGTCCTTTGGCTGCGGAGGGCCACAGCCTTCAGCAAACCGGGATGACAGGAGGCATCCTGTCATCTTGCTTCTTCCGCACGTGGATGCCCCTTAACCACGCCCGTCTCATCTCTGTCCAGGGGTCTATGCCAGTTTTGGCTTTGGTTCCCTCTCTGGGCAGCCGGGCTGATTGTCGCTCGTAGGCATCCAGTCCATCACTGCTCTCTGAACACTTCTGACGTCGGAAATGGGCTCTTGCACTTTCCCTGGATGACGTGTGTGTGCGAAGTTTGCAGGCGTGGCTCGGGGGTGGAGAGATAAGGTTGTGGGAAGCTGTTGTTCCAACTTGGCTGCTTTCATCTTGCTTTGGAATGCAAGACAACACTCTGGCGGAGGCTTTGAGGGCCCGAGGGGTCATAAAACGGCCGGGGGTTGGCTTCCTGCTCCGTTTCTCCTGGGGTCTCTTTGCAGCTCTGATAGGGGAGCGAGGCTTTCGCAGAGGTCCCCCTATCTCCCCCATCACAGGAACTGTGGAAGTGGGAGAGTCCAAAGAGCACACCCCTTCTGTCTGTGCAGCAGACAGAGGTTCCCCGGATCCAGCAGGAGGGGAAGAAAAGTCCACAAGGGGTGGGGTGGGGTCCTCGGCCTGGGTGGACTGGTCTGTGGGGGCTGACTCCACCTGTTGGGGTGCGTACACCTCTCCATGGGCCTGTAGAAGCCGGTTCCGCGTCCTGCGGTTCAACGGTCTCCTCACCAGGCTGGGCTGCTGTGTCTGCAGTAGCAGGTTCTGCCTCCAGGGGTTCGACGGTCTCCTCACCAGGCTGGGCTGCTGTGTCTGCAGTAGCAGGTTCTGCCTCCAGGGGTTCGACGGTCTCCTCACCAGGCTGGGCTGCTGTGTCTGCAGTAGCAGGTTCTGCCTCCAGGGGTTTGACGGTCTCCTCACCAGGCTGGGCTGCTGTGTCTGCAGTAGCAGGTTCTGCCTCCAGGGGTTTGACGGTCTCCTCACCAGGCTGGGCTGCTGTGTTTGCAGTAGCAGGTTCTGCCTCCAGGGGTTCGACAGTCTCCTCATCTGGCTCAGTTGAGAGGACTGCAGCAGCGGATTCCACTTCCTGTGGGGTCACATCCTCTGTGGTGGCTGGTGTGATACAAGACACAGAGCTGTTTCCCCCAAATTCCTCCAGGGAAGGGGGGCTCACCAGGGGGGTGGCTACATTGTCTGTGGAGGTGATAAAATCCACAGAATTGTCCAAGCCTGAAGGGGGTGGGGATGAGTCAATGGAGAGTGGTGTATTGTCCTCGGTGGGGGGTGGTGCCTGGGTTATGGCTGGAATGGCTCCATCCACTGCTCCTATCAGCGCAGGCTGTACTGCCACAGAAGAAACTGGTTTGGCAGTAACTTCTGACTGACAGTGGTGCTTTTCCCAAGCCAGTTTCCACATTTGGTTTACATCCTCCCATGCCTGCTTTGACCGCCGGAGGTAGAGAAAATGTCTTTTCTCTAGGTACGACCTTATCCCTTGGACAATCTTGCACTTGGTTTCATCACTATCTGGAGAAATCAGATAGTCCAAATACTCAGTCCGCAGGTTGTAAAGTGCCTCCTCCTTCAGCTGGTCCATTGCCTTGAGCTGTTCTGCAAATTTTGGGCACTGGGCTATCAAATATTGCCGTTCTGATAACATGAGATACCACTGCTGATCCAACCTTGACTGGCCAGGGAATGCTGGTAGGTCAGCAGTGGAGGGTAAATGAGGCATCTCTCTCTTTGTCTGGTATGCCATAATAATATATAATTTTAAAAAAATAATAAAATCAATAAATCTAAGACCAGTCGATTATAAAAAGATTTGAACTTGTCTCAGAGTTTACCGCAGTTTACTCAATAGTAAAATTTAGTATGCTATAGGACAGGGATCTCAAACTCCAGTCCTGGAGGGCCGCTGTGTCTGCTGGTTTTTGTGATTTCCTTTCAATCAGCAGCCAATTTAGGCCTTGGAAACAAGGTGTGCAGACTCTTTAGCCAATCAATGACTTAAATTAAACACTTAAGTGCAGGAACACATCGAAAACCAGGAGACACAGCGGCCCTCCAGGATTTGAGTTTGAGATCCCTGCTATAGGACAACCTATCTCGGTGGGACCTCCAATTATGTCGGGTAAATGAGGACTAGGTAAAATGTGTATTTTCTGAATCCAGCGGTTCCAACAGTCAATACCCTTGTTAAAACGTTCGGCACTCTGAATACTGAACACAAGCGATATTGCGTGCTAGAACCCCTCACTTAACCTACATTCAAAATAAGTTTTACGTTATTTAATTTAATTATTATTATTAAAAATGACAATCATCAATTAAATCGCCGAATTCTTTGATAGGTAAGTTGAACAATAAGGTGGATCAACCAACAAGCCAAAACAAGGTCTAAATCAGGTCTTGAGATTAAAGAAATTTTATTAAGCGAAAACAGTCAATTGGAATAATGAATTGAAATCATACATTCACTAAGGATTGTAGGCTGAACACTTATAATTCACAAAAGTGAAGGCATTAAACCAGACATTAATTAGGAAATACCAGTAAAGAGAGAGATAAGCCAAAAATTGCCAAATTATTTACCCTCCAGCTGAACAGGAACAAACGGAAACGCACGAGGAACCAAAAAGAATGACTTCTTCACCAACAAACTCCAAACTGACTAAATTATTTTTCTGCGGTACACTCATAAAGTACCTTGACAGGGAGGGGATCCATGCCCTGATTGGGTTAAGGTGTGGGGGGGTCATTTATGACAAAGACTGGCTTATCTTTGATGTCGGTGGGGGTTAATGTGTAAGAGAGAGACAGAGAGCGACAGAGATAGAGAGCAGGGGGGGGGGGGGGGTGCTTGACTTATATATATCTAAATATTAGATATCCTACAGTGTAGAGTGAGGAAAATAATCTTAGCTCAAGAGGTGGGTTTTGAATGTAGATATATTGGTGCAGACACAGAGATGTTGAGGTAGTGTGTTCCAGAGTTCCCCCATAGAGGACAGTCTGGTTTTTGGAATTACCAGAAGTCCAGTGCCAGAGGACCTGAGGTTGCGTGCAGGAGTGTATGGGAGGAGTAGTTTGGTGAGGTAGGAAGGGGCCAGACCGTTAAGTGCTTTGTAAGTGATGAGAAGGATTTTGTAGTGTATGCGTGAGCTGATTTTTTGGTGTGTGTGAGTACTCTGGCAGCTGAGTTTTGGATATATTGCATTTTTTGGAGTGTTTTGCCAGGGATACCACAGAAAAGGGCATTGCAGTAATCAAGCCGGGTGGTTATGAATACGTGGACTAGGGTTTCAGCATCATTCAGCGTGAGAGATGGGCAGAGTTGTGCAATATTACGGAGATGGAAGAATGCATTCTTAGTGAGAGTGTTTATGTGGAGTTGGAAACTAAGTGATGGATCAAATATGACGCCAAGGTTGCGGATAGTAGATGAGGGTTTGACTAACAGTCCATGTACTGTATGTTAATAGAGAGGTTGGTGATCTGTGAGGTCAAGGTTTTAGGTCCTGTTAGAATTATTTAAGTTTTTTCGGAGTTCAGTTTGAGAAAATTTGCGGCCATCCAGAGTTTTATGAGTGAGAGGGGGTGGTAAGGCTATGATGTTTTTTGTGCTGACATAAATCTAGGATATCATCGGCATAACAGTGGTATTTGAGGCCATGGTGGTGAATGATTAGACCTAGAGGAAGCATGTAGAAAATGAATAGAAGGGGGCCAAGAACAGATCCTTGGGGAACACCTTGTGTGATGGGGGCTTTATGCTTTCCTAAAGTAATGAAGTGCTGTCTGTCTGAAAGGAATAATTTGAATCAGGCAAGAGCTGTACCAACAAGACCAATGGTGGACTGTAAACATGAGAGAAGAATGTTGTGGCTAATGGTGTCAAATGCTGCACTAAGGTCAAGGAGAAGGAGGATGTTTAATGAACCAGTGTCAACGAAGAGGAGGAGGTCATTTAAAACTCTGATGAGTGCTGTTTCTGTGCTGTGGAATGGACGGAAACCAGACTGGAATGGCTCAAAAAGCTTATTAGTGGACATATGGGTCTGTAATTGAGATGCAACAACTCTCTCCAGGACTTTGTCGAGGTATGGGAGGTTGGAGATGGGTCTGTAGTTGTTAAATGAGGAAGCATCTAGACCAAGGGGCCAAGACTGGGCTTTTGTTTTGAAGCTCACTTCCTGGTTGGGCTGAGAGCGGCAATTGTGCCTTTGCTCACTAGCGCCACTGCGATTGGCTCCAGTATAGGTATTTCACCATGTAAGTCAATGGCAACAAAAAAAATTAATTGCAATAGATGCCTTTCCTTCATCTAATGCCACTGCATGTGCTGATTTTTTAAATATTGTGTCGTTTGGACAGGGTATTAACATTTGTTCAGGACCAATCAGAGGGACAGGTTGAGTCCTCTTCGGCTCCACAGAGCAGGCGCAGTTTGTACAAACGGGCGGTGAAAAAGACATCCAGAGCTTCAATTCAGTTTTTACGAGGCCATGGAAAGACAATGGGTGACGTCACAGTGGCTTTGTCAATATTTTAATACAGTCTATGATCTAGACCAGCTTTCTTGAGTATGGGTGTGACTGCAGCAGTTTTCAAAGATGAGGGGACAAGACCAAGTGACATGTTAACAAAATGAGAGATAGGGATAAAGATGTTGGGAAGGCATTCTTTGAGTAAAGGAGTAGGGGCAGGGTCAAGCATACATGTGGAAGAACTAGATTTTCTGATAATTTCTGTGATGTAGGCGGGGTCAGCGGGTGTGAAATTAGCGAGGGTGACATCCAGGTCTGTTTGAGGAGTTTCATGGGGAGTGTCAGATAGGTTAGTGGAGGAGATATGTTGGTAAATGTTGTTTATTTTTTCTTGGAAGAAATGGAGGAAAGCATTGCACTGTTCAATGGAGCTGGGGGCAGCTGTGGTAGGTGGTTGGGGAGGAGCTTATTTATAGTTGCAAAAAGAGTTTTGGGGTTAATACTACCCTCATTTATGATGTTGGAGAAAAACTGCATGCGTGTAGTGTTGAGAGCATCCCTATATTTAAGGAGGTGATCAGCATAAGCAACAGAATGTACTGTGAGGCCAGTTCTTTTGTTGAGAAGACGCTCAAGGCGTCGACCAGTGGCTTTTCATAGCCCTGAGCTCTTAATGTTACAGAATCATATAGCACACCTAGGGCTAGAGTGTGGAAGTGGGATGTTAGGGCTGAATTCGATAAGCTTATGGTCAGAGATGCCAATATCTGTACCAGAAACAGAGAATTGTTGATGGTCCAACCGATACAGATACAGATACAGATAGTGGCATGGCTGCACACCCCTAATATAAACAGAGGGGCTGGTGTTACTACTTGGCCTAGATGCCATTGTTCAACTTAGGCTAACGTCAAGCAAACATCAAGCTATCCACTATAGAAAGATAATCTAGTTGTATATGTTCAATTTAATTTCCTTTATGCTTAAGTTCTCATGAAAAGAAAAAGACGCTTCAATATAGTGTTGCAAATTGCAAGGGTTAAATGTCGGCGAAGAAAGGAAGGAATTTATTCTTGCTGGCTACTGCAAGATAACTGTGAGTGAAAACAATGGCTAACTGCAATTGGGACAACTAAATATCCTCCAGATACACCTGAGACACAGCTAAAGAATGTGCGTACATATAGCAGGCACTCTCGCCCAGATGATTTTGAGGAGAAAATTTGGGGCGAGACTCCTGAACATACCAAGCGACCATCTGTTGGCTCGGTCACCACCCCCCTTAACCCAATTTCAAATTACGCACCCATTGTAGTTGTTCAAAATGAGGGGTAGAGGTCTATGTCATTTTGACGTATACCTACCAAATTCGCTCCGGCCGTTGCCACTATTTCTGTGCAGAGATTTCTTTGGCCAGCAATGGAAAATGGAATGCTTATTTGTAGAACTATATGGGAACATGATTTTCTTAGCGTGTATAAAGGGTGCATTGTATTGTCTGTAACTATGGCAAGATGTAAACATGATTTGGTTGATTAGTACCCTGCTGTTTTATTGCCCTGCACTGCAACTTGAGAGAGGTAGGTGTTTTCGCAAGCCATGACCCTTCTGAACAACTGTGCGTCAGAATTTTTTCTGTTTTTTTAAAGCTGTAGTTTATAATTTCAGAGAAACATGACTACAGTAATTTGGATGTATCTGACTACCATTAGGGGGCCACCGAGGATAGAGTTAAAATTCTGTTTAAAAACATGAAATTTGAATGAATGTTTTAATTGTATCGACAGTGAATCCCCAGGTCCGTTTTTGAAAAACATTTCTAAAAATGCATTAATATGATTTAAAATTTACAAATAAATGCAATATTCACTGGGCAAAGTTTTGGACTTTTTTTTCAATCAAATATACCATTCAGTTTGTACCAGGCTATAGATGAAAGAGCTTTCCTGCCAGCTGGTGTATCTGGGCATCAGTTCAGCATCATGCCTTCTAAAGTCCTGTGGCCTTATTTACTATGTCCGTGAGACATCCATGACTTTTGGCAATGTCATGCAACACACAACACACCACAAAGAATGCTCCGACCTTCTGGCTGTATTGTAATGTTCCACCTGACTTATCTAAACATCTGAAGCATGTTTGTAGCACTGCAAATGTCCTGTATGTTATACTGCATGTTTTCATGAGTTTTCGATTGAATGACATTCACACACCATTGTAGGCATGATATATGGTGTCATCAGCGATGTCTTTAATGGATAGCCATTGTCCCATACCAGCCATAACAGGGATCCCCCTAGAAGATTGCAGGAAGGCGTTGGCCAATATAAAGGAGTCATGGCATGATCCAGGATAATTTTTGAATACACGTGTAACCTAGCCTTACATGTAGCATCGCAAATCACCTGGATGTTGATGGAGTGGGTTCTGATGATGGATGGGTACCGGTCTTAGCTGACAGGTGTCATGGGGACTTGAATGTATTCATTGGCATGTCAGACTAGGCTTGAGGTAACTACATGTATGGCCGAATTTACGGCAGATTGTGATATGCCTCAAATTGAATTTAGGAGATTTTGGAACGACCCACTTGCAAAAAAAAATGTGGCGCAGCTGTTAATTTTATAGCAACGGGGATCATCACCAGCTCAGCTGTCAGGGCATGACAGATGTTTGTTACAACATGGTGGCATAAGCGACAATTTAAGGTGGCATTCCCCTTCACTGATGGACAGATCTGTCGTCATTGGCCGACACCCTTTTATTATCATGCATTTTTTGATATAAACAATATTTCACATTGATATTTTTATGCATGTTCGTACTCACCACTGTGTGTAACAGACAGGAGGGTGTATGCACGTTGTCTTAATATTGCAGCCTTAAAATAACATTGAAACAACTGCAACATGACCTAAGACCAGGTTTGTGTTGGCTTTAAGGCAAATGCTTTCAGCTGCATCAAAATGGCAATACGCCGACAATGCATCTGACCACACCTCAACTAAAGACCAACCCACCAGATGAGCACAAATACTTTTGCCATTTAAACAACATAGGGGCTGGACGGAAAAATTACTGCACTGGTCAGTCTGATACTGCTGGCATTGACACTTTTTTGGTCCTCATGTTCAGAGAGAACAGTAACAGACTCCAAATGCAAATCCAAATGCAAATGCCACACCTAGAATGAACTCTATGCCTTTTGTTAGCTTTCTTGTTCATAAACTAATGATGAAACAACACATATCTGGCCAAGAAACAACTGAGCAGTCAATTGTCCAATTACTTTTGGACCCCTAAAATGAGGAGACTATGTATAAAAAGGGCTGTAATTCCTACATGGATCACCCAATATGGATGTACCCTCAAATACCCTCAAATTAAAGCTCACAGTCTACCCTTTAATTTCATATTCATTGGTTAATTTCAAATCCAATGTGGAGTACACAGCCTAAAATACAAAAATTGTGTCACTGTCCAAATTCTTAGACTGCACTGTAGTTTAAATCTTGCTCATTTCCATGGCAAGAACAATAACAAATATAGCTGCAAGCAGCGATACACGGGGTCCAAGCAAAAGGTTGTAATTTTGTTGTAATCATGTTACATTGGTTTCCTTTTACAATTGAGTCTCGGAAGGTATATGTGAGACACATGTAGCTGCATGACATGAGTGTCTAAACATGAATATGTATAAAAGGTCAAACTGTTTTCAGACCACCACCTTCAGTTAATTCTGGGTAAACTGAATAATTTGAGAAGACCTTCATGAAATATGCAATTTCTTAGTTTTTTCCTGGAGATAGAAGATACTGAAAAGTTTCCACAAATTCAACAGCCAGATTCTTTCTCTCAATATAGTCATCACCAAAGCTACATAGGTCTCACTCATGTGGTTAGGCCAAAACTGGGGACAAAAGAAAATGGATAATAGCATTTCCAAAATGGCGGCCAATCCAAGATGGTGGCGATACATTTAGTACACATATGTGTTCCAGATGAGGAAATTGATCACTAAAACAAGTTTTAATACATTTCTAAAGATTTTTAAAAAATATTATGCTCAAGAGTTTGGCTCTGGATGTGAGTGTAGTAGCTACAAAATTTCATCAATTTCCTTCAATACATTTTGGAGGGATTAGCATTTTTGTGTTAAACTATGCCCACATCAGTTTTCATTGGCTTAATGCAGTGATGCAGTTTTAAATATCCACTTTCTTTACAGTAAATTTTAAGAGGACCTACGAATGAACAAATTAGTGGAAGTTCCATGTTGATTTGTCAAACGGTCTAGCTGGAAATGTCTTTTAAAGGTTTTTCAATTAATTGAAAATGGCAGAAAGTACAAATAGGTGGACAGTATGACTCCTAAGAACTAGAGTTTTCCATGAGGAGAGACATCTAGGTAGGATGTAAGCATCTTGCTCACATTGGTATGTGTGAAAAGCATAACATGCACGTCCTTTTTGTCAAATTAATGTGAAAATAAGATTTGTAGATGTGAAAAGCATAAGAAAGTGCATGTTGTTTTGTCAAAAAGAAATGCAACCTTTGGTACCTGGTGGGATATGAACCCAGGTCTCCCACATCAAAGGAAATTGCTCTAACCACAAAGCCATTGCAGATATTGTATACATCAACAATTATCTGAGGGTATGGAGCATTTTTGATTTTAGAATTTGGCAGGAAAAAGAATAACTTCATTAAAACTTTATTTGTGTCACTCATTTAAGTACCAGCGATATATTATATATTATGCTCTATAGTGCCACTATTTGATTCAATTTGGCCAATACTTGATGTGAGTGCTAGTATAACTACCAGATTTCATCAATATGCTTCAAATCATTTTGGAGTTATTAGCATTTCTGTTGTAAACCACGCCCACATCAATTTTTATTGGCTTACTGCGGCCATGTTGTTTGAAATATCTGATTTCTTTATCGTAACTTTTAAGAGGACCTTTATCTTAACAAATTGGTGATAGTTCCATGTTGATAGATCAAACACTCTAGGGGGAGATGTTTTTTAAAGGTTTTTCAATTACACTGCGTGCACAATTATTAGGCAAGTGAGTATTCTGACCTTGTCATTATTTCTATGCCCATTTTCCAACTCCAAATCATATAAACTTGAATGCTTATTGGATTGAATCATTTTCAGGTGATATGTGTTTGTGTAATGAGGGAGGGTGTGATTAACACCTTATATAAGGTGTGCATAGATATTAGGCAGCTTCATTACCTCAGGTAAAATGGGCCAAAAGAGAGATTTAACTGACACTGAAAAGTCAAAAATTGTGAAATGCCTTTCAGACGGATGCAGCACTCTTGAAATAGCTAAACTATTGAGGCGTGACCACCGGACAATCAAACTTTTTGTTGCGAATAGTCAACAGGGTCGCAAAAAACGCACAGAGAAGAAAAGGCGCAAATTAACAGCAAAAACCTTGAGAAGAATTAAACGTGAAGCTACCAGGAACCCATTAGCCTCCAGTGCAACCATATTCCGGAACTGCAACCTACCTGGAGTCTCAAGAAGTACAAGGTGTCAAGTGCTCAGAGACATGGCCAAGGTAAAGAAGGCTGAAACACGACCACCACTGAATAAGACTCACAAGTTGAAGCGTAAAAATTGGGCCAAGAAATACCTGAAGACAGATTTTTCAAAGGTTTTATGGACAGATGAAATGAGAGTGACTCTTGATGGACCAGATGGATGGGCCCATGGCTGGATCACTAATGGACACAGGGCACCACTTCAAGTCAGGCGCCAGCAAGGTGGGGGGTACTGGTATGGGCTGCTATCATTAAGGATGAGCTAGTTGGACCTTTTCGTGTTGAAGATGGACTGAAAATCAACTCCCAAACCTATTGCCAGTTTCTGGAAGATACTTTCTTCAAGCAGTGGTACAGGAAGAAGTCTGCAGCATTCAAGAAGGCCATGATCTTTATGCAGGACAATGCTCCATCACATGCATCGAAGTACTCCACTGCTTGGCTAGCCAGCAAAGGCCTCAAAGATGACCGATTAATGACCTGGCCCCCTTCCTCACCTGACTTAAATCCTATTGAGAACTTGTGGGCCCTTCTCAAACGTGAGATTTACAGTCAGGGAAGACAATACACCTCTTTGAACAGCATCTGGGAGGCTGTGGTTGATGCTTCAGCGAAAGTTGATCGTGAACAGATCAAGACACTGACAAACTCCATGGATGGAAGGCTCATGGCAATTATTGAAAAGAAGGGCGGCTATATTGGTCACTGAATATTTTTGAAAGGCCAAAAATGTTATTTAATTGTCATTTTGTGTTATTTTTATTTTTATCTGATTTATTACACTTACTCTAAAAATTGAGAATCAACAAGTGAGTTGGGAAAAATTATTTTTGTAATTAAGTTGTCTAATTATTGTGCACACTAATATTTGCCTAATAATTGTGCACACTTATATATTCCCCTGAGAATGACAAAACTCACTTTTTCTTTATTAAACATTGAGGTTTGAGGTTCAATAACATTTTGGATTGACTGAGAACATTGTATTTGTTCAACAATAAAATTAATCCTGAGAAATACAATTTGCCTAATAATTGTGCACGCAGTGTAATTAAAAATGACTGAAAATACAAAATGTTGGACCTTATGACTCCTAAGCAATTGATTTGTCCATGGGGAGACACATCTTCTGATGTAGAATGTAAGTCTATATCTGCAAAGGGGCAGAAGTTATGATTGTTTGAATATTGGAAATTCAAATGACAGTTATAGCGCCACCAATTGGCCAATTAGTGCTGTGTGGTTGTATTAAACTACCTCCTACTAAGGTGCTAAGTTTCATAGTTGTCAGTTTTGTGGTTAGGCCAAAACTGGGGACAGAGGGAAATGGTAATAGCATTTCCAAAATGGTGGCCAATCCAAAATGGCAGTGACATATATGGGACATACATATGTTCCAGATGAGGGAATTGATCACTACAGCAAGTTTTAAATGTCTAAAGAATAATGGTGATTTTTAATGAATTTATGAATTAAAAAATATATATTATGCTCTATAGCGCCACCATTTGATTCTATTGAGCCAATACATTAGAGTTTGGCTCATAAGGTCAGTGCAAGTATAGAAACCAAATTGTATTAATATCCATTGAAGAATTGAAGAGTTATTAGCATTTTTGTGACTAGCAATGCCCACAACAGTTTTTACTGGCTTACAGGACATTTTGAATATCAGGAAAATCGCTTTGTCAATTTTGAGAGGACCATCCCCTGAACAAAAGGGTGTGAGTTGCATGTTGATATATCAAATGGTCTTGGAGGAGTTCGATTTTAAAGGTTTTTCACAAAATGCAAATTTGCAAAATCCAATATGGCGGACCTCATCGGTCCTAATGGCAAAGTTGTTTGCCACGAACCAAGGAATATGGGGCAAAAAGAATTTTGAAGATAGGCCAAACGGTTCAAAAGTTATAGCCCAAAACATTATATTTGTTCCAATAGCGCCACGATCAGGTCAAGTGGGTTGAAATTTTCTGTACATGTGTCCCGTCGCAGTCTCTACATGTGTGCAAAGTTTCAGCAAAAGGTTATCATGTGGTTTTGCTGGAATTGTAACAAATGTGGGAATAATAATAATAAAACCAGCAATAACAATAGGGTTCCAGCACTACGTGCGTGGGCCCCTAAAAATGCAGTGCACCTTGTATGTGAATCCATATGTGTGATCTGAACATTGTTACTGAATGGGATAATGGGACAGAGAGTTGGCTAGGAGCTAATTTTAATCAGGAGGACTCTTCTACAAATAAAAGAATCCTATAGTCTATAGATTCCAATGCAGCTCCCTATCCCATTCCATCAAAATTCTGAAGCCTCAAGTTACAATTCTTCTCATGATGAGGGTTATTTTTGCTGATATACATATCATATATCATTTTAAAACTTATTTTGTGTTCTTCCAAGTTACACTACTATGGGTAGCACCAGACAAAGCTGTAGATAGTTATTAGGCTTTTTATACAGGCATTGCGAAATTGCCTTATTACATCATAATGTGAGGCAGCTGGGTCAGAGGACCAGACCCGACCGTGAGGGGATCTCAAAGTACTCCTGGAATGGAGTACCACAAAAAGGGGACAGGATTAAGAGCTCAGCGAACAGAGCCGAGATAAATAAACAAAAAGGGAAAATAACTCCCGGCGTACAACCAAAGTATAGCAACCCAGAAACGTGGGCGAAAGCTTGCAGACTCGAGCAGGAAAACAGAAAAGGACAGGCCTCTAGCTCAATAAACGAATGAGCAAAAATGAAGAGGCGAGAACGAGAAAAGGCAACAAAGGTTACTGCCTCAGAGAGGAAAAAGGGAGGGAAAAGAAGCAAGGCAAGGAACAGAAAGTGCAAACGCGAAAACAAACTCCTAAATAAGGATATCTAACACGCACCTACAGACAAGTCCCGCGTTACTTTTTAAATGACTAAACTGAACACAATTTAAAAGTGCTTTTCATTGCTGCTAAGTAAAACTAAAGTGCCCTCCACTATTATTGGCACCCCTGGTAAAGATGAGTAAAAATGGCTTTAAGCCCAACAACATCAAAAGACTCTTGATATCTTATTTTCTGGTACTCTTACAAGTGATACTATAACGTCTCTGCATTTGAATGGATCTCTATGGGAATTGGGGGGTGGGACTAGATTTAGCTGTAAGTTACACTGGAACAGTATGGAACACATGGTTGGCTAAATGGCTCTAAGTCATCAAGGGTCTGACGTATCAAACAAGCCTTAAACCCCCACTCTGCTGCCAGAAATACAGTAGATATGGATGGATAACTTGAAGGGTTTCTTCTCCTGACTTATTTTTCCATAGAGTTCTATAGGAAAATTTGTCAGGAGAAACAACCCTTAAAGTGATCCACACATATCTACTGCATATCTGGCAGCAGAGTGATGGTTTGAAGCTCGTTTGATACCTCAGATTGATGACTTACAGCCATTTTACCAACCATGTATTGTGTATATAAAGCACAATTAATTAGGTAAGGCCCGCAGTTACATTTTTTACTTTAGAGTATTTTTGATACCGTTTTTGTGTAGTTATGTCGAGATTTTTGAGGCGTTTATCCGTGCACCAAGTGCTAGACGAACTGGATAAGCCAGAAGATGTTTTTGCCGAGGGAGACTCATCCTGTCTCAGTGACGCTGAATCCACTGATGACCGAGATGATGTTGCTGACATGTAAGTTGTTTTATCATACTAACAGTGTTATGCTATAAACGCATTGAATTTCGCCATGGCAGGTAACGTCGTTAGGGCTGGTGGTATTACCGATTTTTCGATATACCAGTGTGAATTCACGCAATGCCATGCGGGTTCGTAATTACATTGTCAACTGTATTTTATTGTTTTTCATACAATTAATATTACAAATTGCACATTCCAACGGTATGATACATAATTTATGAAGTAAACTTAGGGTGTATTGTCTGTGTTGACAAACTCGCACGTGTTACGTGGCGTTGCCAACAACACAGATGTTTGGTGTAAGCATCGAAGGAAATTTAGCTGCAATGCGTGAATCCCTGTGTTTCTTCTGTGAAGCTAACTAACCTTATATACTTATGCATAAAATCGGTCCCTCTCAGCTAAATTAATATAGATAGTATTGCCTTTACAGTGGCAAGCTAGCAAGCATCCCTGTGTTTTCCTGTCTGTTTATTATAGTTTATACGAGTATTAGGAATGGAAGTGTGGTGTTGCTGATTTGCCCACAGCTTACTGTGAACTACAGTCGACGTTCATTGCTAGGGATAGCTGCTACATTATGCGAAGGATGTGCTTTGCCTTGTCTGTTCTGTAGTGATCTTGATGTCTCTGTGCGCACTTACTGTACGTCGCATTGGATAAAAGCGTCTGCTAAATAAATGTAATGTAATGCAAGCAAAATTACAGGTAACAAGCAGCTAGCTATCTATTTGTGTCTGAGATGAGCTACTAAAACGATTTTTTTGAGTGTGAAATGGCTTCTGGAAGTGTTTAGTAAAGTCATTGTTCCACCTGAGTAAATTGTTCTGTATGCAGTACAGAAGGCTGTGCAGGTAAACAAAATGGTAATTTATGCATGGTATGAGGGAGAGAACATGATAACATGAGGGAGTACTTGTTGATTATTATTATTGTTGATTGTTGTTGTATAAGGGGGACTAATGGGTATATCAACATGGTGGACAATTCCATGGACAGGGTTAGTGGGATTTGTAATGATGCAGATTGCTCTCCTGAGGGAATGTGTAGTCTAAATGGCTTCTGTATGAATGGTTAAATAATCTCTCCTCAACCTCCACCCCGATGTTTTGATCCTTTACCTTTTTTTGTTTTTAGTTCATTTTTTTTAGCTTTTTGGACCCTGCCATTTTGTACTTTCTTTGTGTAAATACGGTAACTTCAGCAATTAGAGGCAAGGATCTTTTTATTTGTTACAGCAGGGGTGTTTTTATTTTTTATCTAGGAAACTGGTGGACTTTTGATTTTTTATCCACTGCACTTTTAGTAGTACACCTTAGTGCACTTGTATATAGTTGATATATGTTTGTCATGTATAAAGTTTTGCCTCCTAAAACCCAACCCCAACGTCCCTGTCATAGGAGGTGGCAACAGAATAAAGGACATGACTGGCAAGCATTAATGTGTAGGGAAGTTTCATACTATTCCCATTATTCATTTGAAAACCTGTTTGCACATTCCTGGACTCATTTCTGGCTAATGGGGCTCTGGTGAAATACACAAGATTCACTGTGCTGCTACATGGGTTTTGACAGCTTTTTGTAACCTTGGGTAGTTAGTTGTGTAATATGCAGAACACCAAGAACACGTCTAAAAATGAACTTTTATTGCCAATATTGACAAATTATCTCATTTTATTGTAAAAACCTAAAAAATAAATCATATTGAGACCTTTCTGGAACATTGCCATTTTTGGCACATTTGGCACCATTTGGCACCATTTGGATAACGAAAAAGGTTCACCTGAAAAAAACCCTGTAAAATTTGAATGGTTTGAGATATTGACACCAGATTGTTACCAGAGGTAGGCAGCATATTGATGAATCAGATAGAGGAGTCATTTCCTTGATTGCATTTGTAGCTCCCCAGGTAAAAATTCTTAAACTTGAATGTAGGTACCCGTTTTTTAGTTTTTTTATATTTTCTGTACATAAATTGTTGTAGTTAAGTATCAAAAACTGGATTTCTATGAGTTCTCACTGCTTAGTCGTAATACTGCAGGTGTCTGCTTTAATAAAAGCCATGAACCATATTTGTACCATTTATAGTTTTTGAGATAACCACCTTTGTTTGTCACTAGTGAAAACAGGCAAAATTTGGCCTATTTTGCCCTCGGTAGGAAGAGGTTAAAAACCCTCAACAAGCCTTTGATCTTCAAATTTCTTTAGCTGCCTGGCACAATCACACCGCTCTCATGAGTAGATTTATTATTGGTGAAAATCATTTTTACGATGCATACATTATCAACACAATATAATACATTTTATTGCTGGAAGTGACATCTTCCATAGTGAACATTGGTTAATATTCATAACTCATGCCCTTTATTTACCATTACAGTATAATTTATCGCAGTCATTTTGCCATTCCTTCTTGGTAAGTTATAATAATAATTTATTATAATTTATTTATCTTGGTAAGTTGTAATAATATTTGAGAAGTATGTCTCCTATAAACATGGATTAATGCAGCAAACATTAAATTAATTGCTGTTGAGGAACTTGCCAGTGGGAAGCCATGCCAGTGGGGCTGAAAAGTAATGAATCTCCAATTTTCAATATCTGCATTTAACACCTTCCGCAGATCCCCTAGTGGCCATGGCACCGGCACCAAGATTTTGCTCAACTCAGATATTAATTTCTCCTGCAACAAAACTATGTGGAAACAACAAACTCTGTGTTTTACCGTTATTAATACATTATCCGTGAAACTATCCGAATACGGAGATTCTCAGTGTCACTATTGTCCCGTAGCAAGTCAATTTAACAAGCAACCCCCCACAAAGTCTAGCCTGCAACTATACCTAACCATGCGTGACACAGTTGAGAACGGCGTCTATGCATTCATAAATATATTTCTTCATCACATAAAATTCGTATTCCATCATAGCAACCAGATAAACCCAACAATAGCCCGATCGTATGCCAAAAAAGCAGTGAAAAGCCCTGCTCACTCAAATGCAAAATAAACATGTGAAATTATTGTAAGTACACCACTTCATTCTACTATCAATACCTGCTACTAGATATGAAAATATGAGATGTCCCTTTCAAAATTCAGTTGTCATTTATTGTCTGGGACAATCCGTGTGAGAAATAAACAACAATTTATAATGCTATTACACTATCTGAAACGTTGATGTGTAATACAACGATCACGTGGCGCTGTAATGGCGACGTAGTCCAGCTGTCTCGTGTGTTTGTGTTTGTTAATTTGAATGTGTTTTGTTGTGTCTGGCTTTAGTCTTGTTTTTTTCATGCGTTGTGTGTCTGTTGTGGGACGGGGAAGTGGACTGGAGATTTTTCTGGCACTCCTGCTGCTCGTTTTTATAATATTGACGAATTGTCTTGCTGGGATGATTTAGTTTATGGTCGTCACCATGGAGACGCATTCGCATTATGCTTGGAAATGTCCGTTGGATCTGCAGCCACGGAGTTTACCATCGCTCTTCACCGGAGTTGAAGATGTCGGGACTCAGGACTGATTTGGGACTGCGGGCAATCTTCAAAAGGCAACCAGGGAAGGAGAAGATAATGCGGGGGAGGAGTGAGGTGGCGACTGGAAAGGCTAAATATATGTAAAAAGGAATTTACAAATCACTGCTTTCTGCTTGTATGTGAATTTTACATACTGTCCCAACTTTATTGGAATTGGGGTTTGTACATACGCTCGCCGAGGTGTAATAGTTGTTTCCTGTTATTTTCGCAAGTTTTTACTGATTTACTAACTCGTCAGCAAGGCAAGAGAAAATCCTCGCCTGCTAACATGGATTTTGGGAGTGGTGGTGCCATACATTCAATATTGTAATTATTGCATTTTGAGTGCATTTCACATACTGTAGTGTAAGCGTTCATAGGTGGCTCAGTCATGTTTTATGTTTGATTTGCCCTGAAGCTAGAACATTTGTCAGCAATTTTCTGATGGTGATTATTGTAATCTTATCGTACATAATATTCTGTATGGCGTAGTATCTCCCTGGGCAATACTTGTGACTCAGGGAATGGAAAATAGTAGTTCAAATTTACTGTGCATATGTGCAAGATGAATGTAAAATTTTTCTTGGTGTGAGTATGAATGTGTATCTGCTTTATAATGGACAAAATATTTACTCGTTTTATATATTTATTCATTTTATGACAGGTTTTGGATAGGTGTTTAGAGCCATAGATATTTATCCCCCTATACTAATAAAAAGATACTAATCCCCACTTGAAAATGATGTACAAGCCAAAATAGTTGATTTGTATTTAAATATATCATTATTTTATGATGTACAGCAGTGCACAATTTAGCCATTTTGGATACATTTAGAGATGCTAAGGGACAGCAGGGTACACTACCTATATTTTGCATCATAGATCTGTTGTAGTGCATATCACCCTCAGATTTTGCACACGTGTGGACACACAGAGTTTATCATCCAGGAAATGTATAGTTTCACCTGTTTCACATACAGTGAGCACCATACTGCATTGAACAGTGACACATTTTTTGTTATTTTGGTTCTGTACTTTGAGTTTGAAAGGATACAATGACAGACTGTCAGCAAGTGCAGACTGTCAGCTTTTCGGGAGATTATTAATTTGAGGGTATTTTGATCCATATCAGATTAATCGTTTAGAAATTATAGAACCTTTTGTACATAGTCCCCCCAATTTTCAGGCATCAAAAAATATTGGACAGTTTAACATGGTAAATAAAGTAAAGTAAGAATAAAGTAATAATTTTTAACTCATTTTATCATTTTATCAAGTTCAAAACCTTGTCCAGTGTATTGTTTTTCAAATAGCCTAGGGTACAGTCCCCGGGATTCCAACCTGGTCTCACAGCCCATTCGTATCTATTCTACGAAATTCCAGTCCCCGAAAATTCGTACTTATTTTACGAATCAAGAGATTACACACCACGTGACTTTACGATTTTCTCCGATGAATTACGAGACAAAACGGAGATCCACCATTTTTATTTCACGGTCAAATAAAGCAAATGGGTAAGCTGCCGGTATTGTACTTATAGTTTATACTTATAGTTATAGTACATTCATAGAATACCTTTCTTATTTCGTAATTGCATTTTAATGCAATATGATGTATAATTCTCGAGCTTCTTCGTCTCTGCTTTATCTGTGTGGGTTGCTATTTATAGGCTAGTGTTGTAGGCTATTACTTGCATTATACTAGCTGAAGTTAGCTAGGTCTGTTCAGATCAGTACATACTGCATAGGCTGCAATATGATTATTAATGGATTTAGCTTGTGAGCTAGCCATCAGAGCGTGTCGTTTTCGGTTCTTTTGAGACGTATAACATGAGAAAACCGAGCATATCTGTAATGGAAACAACCGCGTCTCCCCGTTAACTTCTGTAATTAACTGCGATTCCCATGATTCTGTGCGCTGTCTGTGTGTACTGCCCATAGACTGCAGAGACGTGACGGGTTGACCACTGAATTGGCTTCATGCCCCAATGAGCAGCTCCCATAGGAATCCATGGAACTGGTAAGCGGAAGCTGCCTCCAGTTCTTTTTTTATCTCGATGGTTGAACTTCCTTCATAAAACCAACAAAAAAAAGTCTGCCAGTCTGCAAATAACAGGATTCCTAAATGCTATATGCAAATCCCATATGCAAAAGGTCTGTAAAAATCTTTTAAAAATCACATATGCCATATACAAAACTTAAATAAAATAAATATGTGGTAGAGAGCTAGCATATACATTTCATGCTAAAATTAAATAGTTCCCTAATACATGGTACTCCTTATAAAAAAAACATTGAGAGATTGTATAAGAATTGTATAGAAATATATAATATAATAGGCTACTAATCAACATGCTTTTTTATAAAAACTTTGCAAGTATGATCATATATGATTTTTACAGACCTTTTGCATATGGGATTACCTTCATAAGCATTTAGGAATCCTGATATTTGCAGACTGGCAGACTTTTTGTTGTTGTTGTTAGTTTAAGCCAACACAATCTCTCAAGCATGGTACACAGCAGATATAGAATGTACAAAATATGCACTGTCGTTATTTATAATAATAATAATAATAATAATAATAATAATAATAATAATAATAATAATAATAATAATAATGCAATTTTATTTAAAGCTTTTTTTTACAGCAAAATCCTATTACACAGTTAAAGTAAAATATATAAAAACAATGGATAAATAAAACAAAAGACTTATTAAAATGAACATGAAAAACATTCTCAAATCCAGAAGCTTGAGAAGCAATGCAATAATAATGGTATATAATGTAAGGAAGACAGAAATTCAGTAATTAGACTATCAGTTTCCTTTTCAATTTAGAATTAAACTAATTTTGTAGGCTGATACGTAACTACAACGATAATTTTCCATGCCAAATAAGCGTTCACGCTTACAATACTACTCTCAAGCCTACAATACTTCGGCATAACCAGCAGGTAATGTGCGTATGTCAAGTGAAGACCTGACGTGGAGCTACGACCATTTCCACGGTCAAATGGAGTCACGTTGAAATTTTATAAATCACTACTTTGTCGTGATTTTTTACGTACGCCACACGTAAGATCAAATTTGATCGAAACTACTTTTTATAAATGAGGCCCCTGGTCTTGGCCCTTCTGCCCTTCTGACCATCTTCTGGCGTAGACTCAAGACTCGCCTGTTTAGATTGCATCTTTGCTCCCTGAATTAATTGTTAGCATCCAAGTCTTGCTTTTTGTAATAGCATTTTAGGGGCATGTTAACAGTGATTTATACATCAACACTTGCCATGTTACTGACATTTTGGTTAATGTATTATTTAGACTTGTACTGTTTTTTTATTGGACATTTCTCTTATATAGCACTATTTCTCATTCCCCCTCTACCTAACAGGTTAAGGAGAGGATATCAGTCTGCCTGGCTGACATTTCTATGTGGATGGCTACTCATCACCTGAAGCTCAACCTTCACAATACGGAACTGCGCTTCATACCTCACAGGACCTCCCCACTGCAAGCCCTCTCCATCACCGTCGACGGTACTATGGTGGCTGCCTCCCGCTCTGCAAGGAACCTGGGGATGGTCCTGGATGACCAGCTGGACGTCATCATCCAGCATATCAGGGCAACAGCACGGTCCTGCAAGTTCCTCCTGTACAACATCAGGAGGATTCGACCATACCTGACCACCTACTCGACCCAGCTTCTCGTCCAGACCTTGGTTATCTCACGCCTGGATTACTCCTCCCAAAGTTTTCACACATTACCCCCCTGCTGAGGTCGGTCTACTGGCTGCCGGTCGCCGCCAGGATCAAGCCCTTCCTACCTGCAAGACATAATACAACACTAAACTCCAGCTCGACCGCTTCGCTCTGCTCGTCTGGACTGCGGAGCTTCTCCACCCTAGCTCCTCAGCGGTGGAATGAACTGTTCACTCCTCTACGTTCTGATCAAACACTGCCTGCACACCTCTTCAGACTCCACCTTGACTGTTTTTCGCTTGTTTCCTGTTCCTTAATTCTTTGTTGATTTTATAGTTTATAATGTCTTGTTGTCTTAGCCATAGCTTACTGTGTACTATACTCAATGTGGATATTATACTATGGATAGCTGCTATGTTATGATAAGTAATTAGCTCTATCTGAACTGATGTCATTGACCTTTGGTATGGACTTATTGTGCGTCGCTTTGGATAAAAGCATCTGCCAAATGAATGTAATGTAAATAAAGTTTATTATTATTATTATTATTATTATTATTATTATTATTATTTTATGCAAACTTATGCACTTTTTGCCTTGTAAGTCGCTCTGTATAAGCACATCTGCCAAATGAATAAATGTCTGTATTGGTCCACTTCTGTAATGTGATGGACCCTTTCTAGATTAAATAAGCTAAATGTCCAGCTAATAAAAGCTTGAAGACGCTGAAGTTCAATACGTCTCTGAGTGAATTAATAGAACATTTATTTTACAGTGCATTGTGTACGCTATATATTGATGTATTGTAAATTATCTCTTCTCTTTCAAAACCTGATGGCCAATATACAGAATATAGTAATAATGTTTATCATTTTAGTCATATAAAGGTTAGAAATTGTATATACAACATCTGATATTGATTACAATGAAAACACCAATTTAAAATGGGTAGAAAATTATTTTTATATAATTACCAATAAAATATCAGATCATGGGATAGACTACATTAACATGTTTTTTTTTTTTTTATATATATTTTTTTTTTTACATACAGCTGACACCCTTGTCATTTTTATGTATTTAAAGGGAATGCTTTCATTCCTACAAAGCTTTCACACTCGGCTACTACATGCTGTTCACTACTGTCTGCTTATTAATGATCAACCTGCTGGATTTGGAAAGCATTATAAATGTCTAGAAATATATAAGATAATTATCTAAGTATTAAAAGTTGGTTTCATGTGAGTACCGTGATCCCATTCGCAATAAACGGAGGGCATCTTTGTGTGTGTTTACGGTTGTATCAAGCGGAACTACATTTCGGCGCCATTTTATTGCTTCACGCTAAGGAAAGTATTGCTGGGAATTGTAGTTTTATGTGCAAATGTATTCCCTATATACGTAATGATCTAGGAATTGCTAATGTATTATCTAGCTAGCAAGCCAGTTATGCTAGCTACGTTCAACCAGATTAATTATATATATATATAAATATTAATAGCTATTGATAGTCCAAAGTAGATGGCAGTTCTCTATCCGTAATGTCATTAAACTGCAATTTTCTGGCATGTTGACCACCCTGACATGGATTAATTAGAATATAAATATACCCAAATGGGAAACTATGAAATTAAATACAAGAGCTATGGAAGGGTCAAAGGTCACAACAGTAGGATTAGGGTTATGGGTTCCTTAAAATCTAGAGGCTTGAAATTCGGAACTATGAATATATCCATGGCCTACATTGTATAAGCAAAAGAACAGACCCCTAGCACACATAGACGCTCTATAGCACCACCTACAAATCTCAATTTAAAAAAAAACTTTGACTCCTCCTACCTGAAGCACAAAGGCAGCCAAGCATCCCAAATTTAGTATGCAAGGACATCGCAGCACCCCCTGTGACAAATATATTTGCATGTAAGAATAAATTAAACTTGTCCTAATTAATTTGACTAATGATGAAAAATAGGTCTATGAAGGCTGTTAGAATGTTCATAGGTCATTTTGGGTTACTGCTGAACACTGCACTCAGCTTCCCAAAATCGTAGAAGCATAAGATTTTGCTAACTGAGTCTCATCAGGGCCTCACCAAAAACCAGACCCCTAGCATGAACACAGAAACAGTAGCGCCCCCTTGAAAATGCGATTTTTGAACATTTTGGGCACTCGCCATTTGTACACCGAATGATGTATCATGCTGAAATGTTGGAATCTAGACCACCTCTAGACATACTACAAATAATATCAGAACCAGATCTCTAGCTACAAAAAAAAAGTGCAGTATATGCTTTCGACAGGGGGCACACTTTCCGAGGTGATTCTTTGGATCAAGCCGAGTCAGAAAACATCAGTCATAAGAACATTTCAGTAAAAATGACAATATAGGACTGCCATCTACTTTTGACTATTAATATTAATATTAAGCTATTAATATTGAAAATTGATATCCTGTCTACCAGCAGCTAAAACACGCTTAGCTAGCTAGGTACCTAGATCTGGTTGAACGTAGCTAGCATAACTGGCTTGCTAGGTAGATAATACATTAGCAATTCCTAGATAATTACGTATATAGGGAATATATTTGGAAAAAAAACTACAATTCCCAGTAATACTTTCCTTAGCGCAAAGCAATAAAATGGCACCGAAATGTAGTTCCGCTTGATACAACCGTAAACACACACGAAGATGCCCTCCGTTTATTGCGAATGGGATCACACTACTCACATGAACCCAACTTTTAATACTTAGATAATTATCTTAGCTACTTCTAGACATTTATAATGCTTTCCAAATCCAGCAGGTTGATAATTAATAAGCAGACAGTAGTGAACAGCATGCAGTAGCCTAGTGTGAAAGCTTTGTAGGAATGAAAGCATTCCCTTTAAATACATAAAAATGACAAGGATGTCAGCTGTATGTAAAAAAAATATATATTTAAAAAAGAAAATTGTTAATGTAGTCTATCCTGTGATCTGAGATTTTATTGGTAATTATATAAAAATAATTTTCTACCCATTTTAAATTGGTGTTTTCATTGTAATCAATATCAGATGTTGTGGTATATACAATTTCTAACTTTTATATGACTAAAATGATAAACATTATTATTACTATATGCTGTATATTGGCCATCAGGTTTTGAAAGAGAAGAGATCATTTACAATACATCAATATATAGTGTACACAATGCACTGTCGAATAAATTTTGTATTAATTCACTCAGAGACGTATTGAACTTCAGCGTCTTCAAGCTTTTATTAGCTGGACATTTAGCTTATTTAATCTAGAAAGGGTCCATCACATAACTTCATCATTATTAAGTGGATCAATACAGACATTTATTCATTTGGCAGATGCGCTTATACAGAGCGACGTACAAGGCAAAAAGTGCATAAGTTTGCATAAAATAATAATAGTAATAAACTTTATTTACATTACATTCATTTGGCAGATGCTTTTATCCAAAGCGACGCACAATAAGTCCATACCGAAGGTCAATGACATCAGTTCAGATAGAGCTAATTTCTTATCATAACATAGCAGCTATCCATAGTCATGAACATTGAGTATAGTACACAGTAAGCTATGGCTAAGACAACAAGACATTATAAACTATAAAATCAACAAAGAATTAAGGAACAGGAAACAAGCGAAAAACAGTCAAGGTGAGTTTCTGAAGAGGTGTGCAGGCAGTGTTTGATCAAAACGTAGAGGAGTGAAGAGTTCGTTCCACCACTGGGGAGCTAGGGTGGAGAAGCTCCGCAGTCCGGACGAGCAGAGCGAAGTGGTCGAGCTGGAGTTTAGTGTTGTATTATGTCTTGCAGGTAGGAATGGCTTGTCCTTTTGGCTGCAGCGTAGGCCAGGGTCAGAACTTTGAACCTGATCCTGGCGGCGACCAGCAGCCAGTAGACCGACCTCAGCAGGGGGGTAATGTGTGAAAACTTTGGGAGGAGTAATCCAGGCGTGAGATAACCAAGGTCTGGACGAGAAGCTGGGTCGAGTAGGTGGTCAGGTATGGTCGAATCCTCCTGATGTTGTACAGGAGGAACCTGCAGGACCGTGCTGTTGCCCTGATGTGCTCCATGACGTCCAGCTGGTCATCCAGGACCATCCCCAGGTTCCTTGCAGAGCGGGAGGCAGCCACCAGTACCGTCGACGGTGATGGAGAGGGCTTGCAGTGGGGAGGTCCTGTGAGGTATGAAGCGCAGTTCCGTATTGTGAAGGTTGAGCTTCAGGTGATGAGTAGCCATCCACATAGAAATGTCAGCCAGGCAGGCTGATATCCTCTCCTTAACCTGTTAGGTAGAGGGGGGAATGAGAAATAGTGCTATATAAGAGAAATGTCCAATAAAAAAACAGTACAAGTCTAAATAATACATTAACCAAAATGTCAGTAACATGGCAAGTGTTGATATATAAATCACTGTTAACATGCCCCTAAAATGCTATTACAAAAAGCAAGACTTGCATGCTAACAATTAATTCAGGGAGCAAAGATGCAATCTAAACAGGCGAGTCTTGAGTCTACGCCAGAAGATGGTCAAATTTCAACGTGACTCCATTTGACCGTGGAAATGGTCGTAGCTCCACCTCAGGTCTTCACTTGACATACGCATATTTCCTGCTGGTTATGCCGAAGTATTGTAGGCGTGAGAGCCGCGCGTGAACGCTTATTTGGCATGGAAAATTATCGTTGTAGTTACGTATCAGCCTACAAAATTAGTTTAATTCTAAATTGAAAAGTAAACTGATAGTCTAATTACTGAATTTTAAGTCTTCCTTACATTATATACCATTATTATTGCATTGCTTCTCAAGCTTCTGCATTTGAGAATTTTTTTCATGTTCATTTTAATAAGTCTTTTGTTTTATTTATCCATTGTTTTTATATATTTTACTTTAACTGTGTAATAGGATTTTGCTGTAAAAAAAAGCTTTAAATAAAATTGCATTATTATTATTATTATTATAAATAACAACAGTGCGTATTTTGTACATTCTATATCTGCTGTGTACCATGCTTGACAGATTGTGTTGGCTTAAACTAACAACAACAAAAAAAAGTCTGCCAGTCTGCAAATATCAGGATTCCTAAATGCTTACGAAGGTAATCCCATATGCCCAAGGTCTGTAAAAATCATATATGATCATACTTGCAAAGTTTTTATAAAAAAGCATGTTGATTAGTAGCCTATTATATTATATATTTCTATACAATTCTTATACAATCTCTCAATGTTTTTTTTATAAGGAGTACCATGTATTAGGGAACTATTTAATTTTAGCATGAAATGTATATGCTAGCTCTCTACCACATATTTATTCCCTCCGCCCCCAGCAGAATGCTATGTTTTCGGTGGTGTGGGTGAGTTTGTTTGTTTGTTTGTATGTTTGTTTGTTTGTGGGCAGGATTACGTAAAAACTACCAGACCAATTTGTGTGTAGTATAGTATGTATGTGTAGTATGGGCCAAGGACGAACCCATTACATTTTGGAGCGGATTTGATCAGTGGTTTTCGAAATAAATATAAATATATACGCGTTTACAATGTTTTGCAATGGGGGCGCCGCCATGTTTAGTGATTTTGACCACTAGATGGTGTCAGGCAGTGAGGCAGTGAAACGTGGGCAGCAACTGAAGCCCACAAATAGTTTTTCTAATTTTGTGTAATAATTTTGGCGTTTTCGTTTAGTAAATAGAATATATGCCTTACATTGCCCATTCTTCTAGTCCTCAACTAGTCCTCAACTTTAAACTTTAAAGTTTAAAACCCCGGAGCATAAATAGTTTGCTCTTTCAGAAAAAACTACATCTAGTCTGCTGGATACAACAGGAACAGCTCTACGTTCGACATTTGAGGTACTAAGGTAATAATAACCATATTATTTCTGAAAATCGTAGTATTACGCTACATGTTTCTGTTCACGTGAAGTGGTCCCTTTCTCTGTGTTATTGGTAGCCTAGCCGATTTGGGTAGTTGATGTAACTGACTATTCGGGGGAGTATTCCAGAAAGCGGGTTTAGTGAAAATTTTGAGTTTGCTAACCCTGAGATTAATTCAATTCAGTCTCAGGGATAGCAAACTCAGAGATTCCAGTAAACCCGTTTTCTGACATACCCCCCGATGTGATTGACCAGCGGAGTTCCGGTTAACGGATAGGCTATAGAAGTTCTTTCACCTATCTAACTAGCATTCTATCTGCCTATTCAAGCCATCATCAATTAACTGATAAGCTTAAAATAGGCTAGCTAGTCAGGCAACCTCACTAGCTAGAAGTAGCGAACTTGGGTGTACTGGCTTAGGAAGGTGACCAAAATAGTAACGTTATTACAACGGCGTTAGCTTCTAGGCTAGCTAGCCACACACCTTGTAGGCTTGTTACGCTTGGTAACGTTAGCCTAACCAGTATTAAATAACTTGAAAATGTATTGTTAAAGTGAATCAGAACTCTCATGGTTAACGTAGCCAATGTGGCTCCATTTTTTTTCTGTCTGTTGGTGCTGCAGGGAACTACGTTACCTACGCACACAACAGAAAGGTAAAAAACGCTAGTTAGCTAGATAAATATGGCCCATTGAACTCTGTTCACATCGTTAAAAGAACATTAGATGTACAAATTTTGATATAATGACATTAGCCTGGCTTCGCCAAGCCCAATTCGAAAAAAGTTAATGGGGTTTGACTGGAAACTCGATTCATTTTGGATTTCCAAGGGACCTTATCAACAATTGCAGACCAAAATTATTCTGCACGGAATTGGATAGACCTACAACCAATCTGAGCAATGAAACGTGGGTTAGTCATGTGGGTACAATCATCGTATTAGCCCTGCCCCATATTAGTTAAACGGTTGTGATTAACTGGGAATCAGTTTGAACGGGTGCTACCAGACTGATATGGGAGTGAAACAGAATGTGAGGTCACGTGATCAGGCTGGTAGCACCCGTTCAAACTGATTCCCAGTTAATTGTCAAAATGTATCTTCTATTGAGATTTTATTATACTCTAGGCCTACTAAATGATCTCTGATAGCCTACAAAGAAGGACAAATGGATCAAACACCATGCAAGATTACTGCTGTCAGTCCTGTCATATTTAACTAGTTTTCGTTTCATTTTGACATGGAAAATATTTACCCACACATACTCTGTCTGCCCATGGTATGAGCTTCCCCTGCAGAGTCAGTAGTAAAAGCACTTCAATAATCCCAACAGACCTTCAAAACTAATTCCAACTGCTTATCAATGTATACCTGATTTTACGGTACATCATCATGCAGCATGGGCGGAGGGATGCGCTCTCCGAGCGACCTTTCTAGTTTTATTTAAGTTTTGTATATGGCATATGTGATTTTTAAAAGATTTTTACAGACCTTTTGCATATGGGATTTGCATATAGCATTTAGGAATCCTGTTATTTGCAGACTGGCAGACTTTTTTTTGTTGGTTTTATGAATGAAGTTCAACCATCGAGATAAAAAAAGAACTGGAGGCAGCTTCCGCTTACCAGTTCCATGGATTCCTATGGGAGCTACTCATTGGGGCATGAAGCCAATTCAGTGGTCAACCCGTCACGTCTCTGCAGTCTATGGGCAATACACACAGACAGCGCACAGAAACATGGGAATCGCAGTTCATTACAGAAGTTAACGGGGAGACGCGGTTGTTTCCATTACAGATATGCTCGGTTTTCTCATGTTATACGTCTCAAAAGAACCGAAAACGACACGCTCTGATGGCTAGCTCACAAGCTAAATCCATTAATAATCATATTGCAGCCTATGCAGTATGTACTGATCTGAACAGACCTAGCTAACTTCAGCTAGTATAATGCAAGTAATAGCCTACAAGACTAGCCTATAAATAGCAACCCACACAGATAAAGCAGAGACGAAGAAGCTTGAGAATTATATATCATATTGCATTAAAATGCAATTACGAAATATTCTATGAATGTACTATAACTATAAGTATAAACTATAAGTACAATACCGGCAGCTTACCCATTCGCTTTATTTGACCGTGAAATAAAAATGGTGGATCTCCGTTTTGTCTCGTAATTCATCGGAGAAAATCGTAAAGTCACGTGGTGTGTAATCTCTTGATTCGTAAAATAAGTACGAATTTTCGGGGACTGGAATTTCGTAGAATAGATATGAATGGGCTGTGAGACCAGGTTGGGGATTCGCTGTGCATAAGGTTTTTTCGATAGCCTACAGTTAAAAAATGGAAATTAAATTAAATTTCACCATGTCAACTGAATTTTAACCTTATCCTTCATATTTTTTTAAATTACAGTGACTTGGTTTTCATCTTATTAAAACCCCGCTGATTTCACCTGTTATTCCATAACTGAACCAAACGATTTAAAAGAGAACAGAGTCTAATTAGAAACGGAAACAAATTTGCAGCACATGACACAATTAATTCACAATTAATTTTAATGCCATTCTGTGCATGTGTGCTTTAACTTCATGCAGGAGCAGGTCTGTTTCACCTGCTGTAAATCGCAGTTTTCGCGGTGTTCTCAGGAAAGTGGTCTTAAAGCGTTGGTCACATTTCCATAAGCAGGACATTATAAAACAAGGGAAAATATGCGTGAACCTATGGGTTGCCAACCTGACAGATTTATTGTATTTAATGTCATCATTAAGGGAAAATAACGGTATTTATCTTATTAATCAATATTAGAATGCAGGTAATGAACTTCGGATGAAGCTTGAACTTCAAGAACTCCATGGGAACAGACTGTCAGGATCCTGTACTTTGTCTGTTTATTCTGTGTAATTATTTTTCCTGATTTCTTTTGCCTATTTTCCCGCATTACCCTCGCGATTGTCTGTTTATTTTCCTGACTTTGTATATTGTTCCATCACTCTAGTTCCCTTGTCAGTCTGCATTCCATGTTTCCTGAGATTCCACTCCCTATCTTTGTCATTGCACTATTCGGGTGATTTTGGGAATATTCGGGTTTCCTCTGTATTTCGTATCTCGTTTTCTTCCTTCTGGCTTTATTAATATTTTTATAAAATACTAATGTACTAATCATACTAACTGTTAGATTATATTTAATACTAACCTGCTAACAAACTAATGTGTATATAATACTAACCAGCTAACCTACTAACATTAGGGTTTTAGAGTTTGCTACTAACATTACTAATTACTAATTCATCTTGAGTTTCTACCTGCAGCTGTCATTTCCCTCCTCGTTATCCTATCCCTGCATCTATCTGTGGTTTCTCATTCTCTGCACGTGTGTCCACTTCCGCGTTCCTCCCCTCCGAGCTGTGCATGTGTCTACCTGCTAACCCCAGGCCGTTTGTTATCATTGTGTCTATGTGCATTCCAGTCCGTGTCTTACGTTTCCCCTGTTATTGTATTATTGGTCCTTGTTAACCCTCATTCTTCTCACCACTGAGCAATCTCCCCTCCCCGCCTCTGCACACCTGATTCCCATTATGTCTGTCTCCCTCTGTGTATATAACCCTGTTATCTTAGTCTTTCTTCGTGAATTCCTCACCGTTGGTTTGTGTTATTAGAGTTTTTCAGAGTTCCTTCCGAGTTGTTGTTTCCTGAGTATCCGTTTCCGAGTTTTTGTTATCCCTCGTCTTTCCCCTGTTATCCCTCGTCTTTTCCCTGTTATCCCTCGTCTTTCCTCTGTTATTTTATTTTCGTTGTCTGTTCTTCGTTTTGTTTTCTTTTTGTGCCTCTTTACGCCTCCCTGGTTTTGACTCCTTCCTGTGTTCTTGCGACCCTGATTTTGGATTCTGTTTTTGTGCCTCTGCTGTGCTTTCCCGGTTCTGACCCCTGCCTGTTCTGTGACTACTCTTTGAACTCCCCTCCGTATATTGATTGCTGCCTTGCCCCTTCATTAAACATTGGGTTTTCTACTACCTGCCTGCTACTGGGTCCTGTGTTTCCACCTACCCTAACACAGCCTCATGGAATTGATGTTTGACAATGCTTCATTGCATAATCAAACAAAATTTGTTAAACAAGCAGGCTAATTTGGCGTTTTCTAAGGTGAGACGGAAGCCATTGGTAGCTTATTCTCAGCTGTTACAGGTGCTTTTAATGAAATTTAACCACATATATTTTGTAAAATAACAGCACTGTCGGGAATTACCGGGAACCCGTGCCGGTGTTAAACCCTAATGTTAAATATTATTATTGTGTATATCAAAAATGCAAACAATATTGATCATAAAAAAAACAAAAACAAAGGAAAAAATAGCTTTTGAGCAATCTGCCGTTCTTGCATGTGCAAATGTTGATTTAATCCTGGCCAAAGTCTGACCTGCTCTTAAGTAAAGATTATGCAGGGTAAAAAACCTAATTTTACAAATATTTTCACAGCCATTTCAAGACATTTCTTTATACTGCAAATAGTCAAGAGAAGCCCTATGACGTGAGTAGGACTTTAAAGGTCTTCCATTCCTATGCTCCATTTGCAGCAAGACAAATGCCTTCAGCTTCCTCCAACAGGTATTCATGCATTTAACCAGTAGTCCACTGCCCTTCTTCAGAAAACAGGAAATGCAAAAAAAAAAAAAAAAACAGCCTGGCATGTGAGGGATGTCACCTCTGCATGGGAGATCTGGAGAAAAGGAGGGAGATGAACCAGCTTTCCGCCTCATTTAGCCTTTCGGAAGAATTCCCCGTGTCTCCTTCCGTGATGGCGGCGCTTGGCGACAGCCGCCTGGGAGATGACGGCAGGAGATTAAACAAGGGGCAGGTATAAGATGCTTGAACAGAAGCACGCAAACTGGCCTAAAGAGAGATGAATAAACGTGTGACCAGCACCCAGCAGTCCACCTGACTATGCTAAAAAGAAAAGGCTGAATAATGCAAAGGTTCTTCACACCTACACTCCACTCTGTTTGACTCAATCACAAGGAGCACCGCTGCGGAAGTAACAGTGAAAATGCATTTACGGGAGATTACGTCGGAGGAAGATGATAGGCGGCGTGCGAAACGGAGGAAGAAAATCACAGCAGAGCGCTAGATCATGTGCCCTCCATTTCCTTCCTAAGTGGTGCCAGGAAATAATTGTCTTTTGGGCTTGGTTGTGAAAGTTTTGAGCAGCATCAACCCTCTGACAGCATCTTCTCAGTGGCCAGTGTGAGCATGTGCTGACAGGTGCTTCTGACAGTAAAACATCTGACCAAACAAGGAAGTAACTGTAGACTTATGTGACAGTAGCCATGTTTTGTAAGGTATTTGTTTGGTGGGCATAATTTTAGTAATACAAGAGGCTGAAAGTAGGTTGCGCGTGCTTCACTGCAAGGAAGGGGGTTTGGGGTATGAAGAAAGTATGATTTAGATTAATCTTGAGAATTCCATCAAGGCTGTCAGACACTTAATGAGGAACTTCTTTAGCTATGCTCACCCATTACACACTGTAAACTACAGCTTGCAATATGTGAAACTATACTCTGCGGTCTTCTCATCACTAAGAATCATCAAAAGAATAAATTAATAAATGCATGTGACATAATGGGGAAATAATCCATCCAAACAAAGTCTGACATTCTATTATGTCAAAGACTATGCAATAATAAAAATAAATGTACATTTTTTCACAGTTCTTTTATTTATAGTGCATATCTCAGTTATTTTTGATAATTATCAAGCAAAGGTCAAATAAACCAGAAAAGCAGAAAGGCAAACAAAACAAAATCGGCAGGCAAAAACTCGGAATCAAACAGAAGTGTGTCTCAGAAATCACAAATAAACACAGACTTAGAAAGGCGTAGGCACTGGGAATATTGATCAACGTTCTGACAAAGAACAAGTGAAACTGAAGGGTATATATAGGTAGGGAACACTCAACTCAAGGGAAATCAGGTGCGAGTGGGAGGAGTAACAGGGAAGACTCACAGGTGCAGACAGTGATACAATGAGGGGAATAATGAGGGAACAAGGAAGACTCGGACTGGACTAAGCATGCAAACGAATAGACAAGACATGACCGGGAGTGTTGAAAACACGTGCACAGAGAGTCAGTGGATAGCGGAAGAAAGATATCAGTCAGTAAAGAGGAAGCGTAAAGTAGATAATTGAAAGATAGAATTGCAGGAAACGAGTGACAGCTAAAGCAAGGAAGCGTTAGTAATTAGTGGGTTAGTAAAAGACCTAAACTAAGCTGTTAGTAGTTGTTAGTGTTAATTAGTAATATAAAAAATAAGTGGGACAACTAGTTTAGTCAGGGGAAATACAGAGAGGACCGAAAACACCCGAAGGCTCCCGAAAAGTGAGACGAAGACCGGGGAGTGACATAAATGCAAATACGTGAAAATAAACTGGAATATGGAAAGTAAATGTAATAAGGAAAACAAACACGAGACTAACTACACTAATAATAATAATAATAAACATGAGTACAGAATAATACACAAATACGATAATAATGAAAAATAATAAACAAGGAACAGAAATAACAAATACAAACAGACAAAACTCAGAATCCTAACACCCTATTGTTATTTTCACATTTTGAGTGCATTTCACATACTGTAGTGCAATCGATAAATTTATTTTTGATGTAGGCTACCGATGTTCATTGAAGATAGAACATTTGGCAGCATTTTGCAGATGGTGGAATATTATTTTATGTTCATGTTATCGTACATAATATAGGCTATGGCGTATATGTCTCTTAGGGCATGACAAATGTTCATTCCAATTTACTGTGCGCTGATATGTGGTAGATTAAGTAAAAAAATTTCCTTGGAGTGATTATGAATAGGAAAATAAAAATAAAGAAAATACAGAAAAATGCAATCCCAGGACAAAAGTATACATACTGTAGAGTACAGGGACAAGTGAGGTACAAGAGTGAATGATTAGGCAACATATTTAGGTGTATGTAACACTGTGATATCAATGTTTTTTTATCTTAAGCCATCAGAAGGAGCAAATGTATAGGCCTATGCTTTATAATACAATAATGAATAATTTTATTCATTTTATGACATGTTTTGCATAGGGGTTTTGGACCCATAGATATCTACCCCCCTATACTGATGAAAATATAGTAATTCCCACTTGAAAATTATGCAAAAGTGAGTTTTATGAGCCAAAACTGTTGATTTGTAGTTAAATATATCATAATTTAGTTTTATTTAGAGCAGTGCACAATTTATCCATTTGGATAGATTTGGAGACACTAATGGACAACAGGGTACACTGCTATATTTTGCATCATAGACCTTTAGTAGTTCTGCATATCATCCTCAGATTTTGCAAAACTTGTGGACATGGAGTTTATGATCAAGGAAATGTATATTACCGATTTCACTTATGTAGCTCTCAGCAAAATAAAAAAAACATTTTTTCCAAAGTTTCTTTGCATTTATGGCACTTTATTTTGACTTAAATTATGAAAATAAACAAATCTAAGTTTGTATTCTAAATGGTACACCTGTCTTGTTTCATTTAAGCCATTTAGCAAGTTTATGTGATGCTCACACCTGGAGTTATAAAGCCTTAAACAGAGCACCCCCTAAATAGGTGAAATTTGCCATCTGCGCCAAGGGGTTAATGTACCTCCTTTTCTATTAGCCAATGGACGACCCTGCTATTCATGAGGGCCTTGTCTGATATCCTTTTCAGGTGATCCAGTTTTTTTTTGTCTAGGACCAAGTTTTTATATGTTGGTCATTGTTGTCATCTATGCATGGAATTTTGAAATGTGAATGTATATTTGTCTATTGTATAAATGTGAACCACTATGAAATGAAATGAGAAAATATAAAAGTGGACTTAATCTGAAGCTAACTACCACAGGTTTTATCACTAATAAGTTACCCTCCCCTTATAAGGAGGATAGGCTACATACACTGCCTGGCCAAAAATAAAGTCGCCGTTGCACCCGTTATGCATAGTGCCCATTGTACAAGCCTCTGGAGGCAGTGTTATGATCTGGGGTTGCTTCAATTGGTCAGGTCTAGGCTCAGCAACGTTATGCAGCAGTAAAATGAAGTCAGCTGAGTACCTGAATGTACTGAATGACCAGGTTATCCCATCAATGGGCATATTCCAGGACGACAATGCCAAGATTCATTGGGCTCAAATTGTGAAAGAGTGGTTCAGGGATCATGAGGAATCATTTTCACACAAGAATTGGCCACCAGAGCCCTGACCTTAACCCCATTGAAAGTCTTTGGGATGTGCTGGAGAAGACTTGATGGAGTGGTTCGACTCTCCTGTTGTCAATACAAGATCTCGACCAAAAATGAATGCAACTCTGGATGGAAATGAATGTTGTGACGTTGCATAAGGTTGTCGAAACAATGCCACGACGAAAGCGCACCGTAATCAAAGCTAAAGGCGGTCCAACAAAATATTAGAGTGTGCGACTTTTTTTTTGGCCAGGCATGTTTTGTGCACCTGAGTGTTTCTTTGCACTGATGAAGGTCTTTGACCAAATGCTTAACACTTTCAATAAACATGAAACACTTGCATTGGAGAAAATGTGCTTTCTTTTTGAGCCTGCTGTTTTGCCTCCAACACTTTTCATGAATTTGTGTGTGCAGTAGTCTATTGTCAAAGTAAAATCTACTTAATTTCAAGATTTTACTAAATTCATTAAATGTAGCTTTTATATTATTATTTTATTTATTTATTTTTATTTATTTTATACAGGGAAAAAATATAATAGTACATAAAAGTCCTAAAATCTTTGGGCCCTACTCAGTACATTACTGGTTTACAGAGGGTTCCCTGTCCTACAGCATAGGGAAAGGAAAAAAAATAAAATAAATTGAGATGAACAGAAAATGAGGAAAAATAACAAAGACAGGAGTAAAACATCTATAGATGTACAGTAATTAAAATGTGAGAAATTTCAGAAAGAAATATGTAGAAACAATGAAAAAAACTAAAAAATAATAATAATAAAGTGAGTGTTTATGGAGCAGACACAGCGTGATCTGAAATTAATTATAGTCTAGTGTTGACAGATTTGGTTATTTATAAGATGAGATTTGAGCTGTTTTTTAAAGTTGTTAAGATGTATATTTGTCCTTATATTTAATGGTAAATGATTCCATGATTCTGTGTTTCTATTGAAAAACGATTTTTGACCAAAATTGTTTTTGTATCTTTGAAGTAGATTTAATGCGTTTGTAATGGAAAGGGTTTGTCTTTGTTGTCGGTTATTGGAATGACGTGGCAATAGGTTGTTAATGATCTGAGGAAGAGTATTGTTTTGTATTTTATGGTAAAGTTTTAAGTTCAGTAATATTTGGTAATTTTCAAAAGTGAGTGCGTTTACTTGTTGCAAGGCAGTGCAATGATGTGTGCGAGATGGTAATTTCGCGTGAATTTTGTACGAACTATTATAAAGACGAATGATTGGGTCTAATGTGCATTTTGTAGCAGATGACCAAATTGGTAAACAATATGATAATGTGGATAGAATTATGGCATTTAAATATGTATTTGAAACGGTTCGTGTAAGATATGTCCGAATTTTATTGTAGACGAAAAGTTTTTTATTTAGCTGTTTTGCAAGGTATTCAATATGTGGTTTAAACGTCATATGATCGTCAAGCGTGACGCCGAGATATTTATAGGTACTCGTTACAGACAAGGGTTAGTTTTTTAGTTGTATAGGGGGCGGAGTTGAAAATGTTTTTTGAGAGGATCGAAAATATATACATTGTGTTTTTTTTATATTTAATGTTAAATGATTTCTGTGTAGCCAGTGGTGAAGAGCTTGTAGGTCCAATGAAAGTTTGGAATAAATGTCATCTATTTTATGCGCAGAGGTAAAGATAACGGTGTCGTCCGCGTATAGAAGCACTTGAGTTGATGAGCATACTGAGGGCAGATCATTAATATATAATATGAACAATAGCGGTCCTAGAATAGATCCTTGTGGTACACCGATATTGCTTGTCGTAGAAGTGGATTTAAGTTGATCTATTTGGACCAGTTGTGTTCTTTCTAATAGATATGATGAAAGCATGTTTATTGCAGTTGATGATAGATTGAACTTCGTTAACTTATTGAGAAGTATTGAATGATTAACGGTATCAAATGCTTTTGAAAAATCGATAAATATTGCACCGGTTATATTCCCTACATTTAATGATTGTCTAATTGATTCCGTGAGATATAGTACTGCGGACGTGGTTGATCTGTTTGTTCGAAAACCAAACTGAAATTAATTTAAAAGACCGTGTGATTCTAGGTAGTCGGTGAGCTGAGTGGCTAGCACCTTTTCCAGGATCTTTGACATTATGGGAAGAATAGATATCGGTCTATAATTTGATATGACTGTTGGATCACCTGCTTTGTAAATGGGAATGATTTTAGATGTTTTCCATGCGGAAGGAAAAACAGACTTTGTAATACATAAGTTTATGAGATGATGGGTGACTGTTAATAAAGAATCCAAATGTGACAGAAAGAAGTCTGAGTTCATGTCATGTGTATCCTTTGTTTTTGTCTTCTTTAGAGAATGTGTGATGTTTATTAAACACTCTTGAGATATTTCTGCGAAGGAGAAAGGTTGTGATTGTAGGGAAGAAAATTCTAATTGTTGCACAGATGGATCAAAGCGGGCTGCAAGCTCTTCTACTGATGAAATAAAAAAAGTATTAACCCTATTTACTTTGGCCCTTTTGAGGCAATTTCCTCCTGGTTTCTACTAGTTTTATTTAAATGTCAATATCTAAAAAAATATTCCCTGCACATCCATGGTTTTAAGTTTTAAACTGAAGAAGAAGCTGTATCATTCAGAAATTTGCTACAGAATACATTTATTTCAGAATAGTCACATACAGTATATATATAATAACCATAACATACGTCGCCTAATGTATTTAAATACGTTTAAAAAAGAACGTACGAAAGCGCGTGCGTATTCACACAAGTACAGCAACGTATTTCAGCCCTCAGTGCGAGGGGTGGTCACTGCGGAAATGTCGACTGTACGCGAAATATAACAAGATAAACTCTTCAGGGTTCATGAGAAAACAGCTGTAGCTGAATATACTGGTACGTACTTGGTTTCTTAAACATATTTATACGAGAGATTTTGGAGCAAAAAATGAGGTGTCTTCTAAACCGAAAGTGCATCAGGTACTGTATATAGTACAGTAAGCAAGGGAAAACGGCGAATACTCATTTGTACAACGTTTTAAAAAAATATTATTGTTTCTATACCTGAACATGATTTTCTTAGCGTGTATAAACAGTGCATTTGATGCATTTTACAGTCTGTGGCTGTAGCCAGAGGAGGGTCGTAAGTGCTGTGGGCTACTAATAGCACCCTCCTAATTTATTGCACGGCAGTGTAACTGGAGAAGCTGAGGTTTTCGCAAGAGGCTACCCTTTAAAAAAATACTGCATCAAAATTTTCGGGGTTTTCTTAAAGCTGTAGTTTATAATTTCAGATGAACATGAATACTGTAATTGAGACGGATACGACTCAACCACTAGGGGTGAAGTTTATAGGGCTAAACGCGCAAGCAAGTTTTTGAGGCTCTGTTAGCAATAATCCCTGTGAGAAAACGCTTATCTTGCCTTGGTTATTTTTTGTCCTTCCTCCAGTTATGGTGTTCAGTGCATCCCACAGCTTTTTGGGGTGCAAAGAGGCTTCATTTATGAGTTTCTGATAATAATTAGTTTTTGCTTTCTGTAACTCGACGATACATTTATTTCTAATTGTCGCAAAAGCTTGCTTATCTATTAATAATTTAGTACGGTAGTAGTTTTTCATAAGTTTTGATTTTTGTTTGAGCAGACATAATATATTTGGTGTAATCCAAGGTAAAGATAATTGTCGAGACTTTAGTTTAGAACTTTTTGTGTATTTTTTAGTTATAGTCTTAATTTTTTCATGCATTCTCGTGAGTATTTTCTCTGGGTTGCTCATCTTATTCTCCTCTTCCCAGTTAATGTTATTAATCTCGTTTTGGTACGTCTGTTTTTTGGAGCCTGGTATCGTTTTTATAACATTCAATTTGTGTCCCTTGTGTTCTATAATTTTTTTTCTAATAGCAAAGGTAAGAAAATGGTCCGATAATGTTGTTTTAATAACCCCATTTAGGTTATATTTTGTCGGTTCATTGGAAAAAATTAGATCAAGAATTGTTTCACACGTACTACATACTCGCGTTGGTTCCTTTATCAATTGTTCAAGTCCAAATTTCGTTGCTACATGTTTTATTGGTGTAGAAATAGTGTCATTCCAATTTAAGTTGAAATCACCAAGTAGTATATATTCTTTTGTTTTTACCGACTCAAGAATAGTTGTTAGGGATGATACATAATCTATTGGTGACGTGTTAGGAGGTTTATATGAAACTAAAATGTCTATAGCATGCTGAGACGTTAAATAAAAGGTGATTTGTAACGTTTCGGATGCCGTGTCTGTTAGATTATTTGTTGATGAGTACTTATTTGATACATATATTGCTACTCCTCCTCCACGTTTCCCAACCCGGTCTTTACGAAATAAATGGTAATTCTCAATATAAAGAAAGGAATCCGGAATTGTTGGTGTTAGCCAAGTTTCCGAGACAGCAAGAATATCTATGCTACTTTGTGTCATCAGCATTTTAACTTGATCAAGTTTCGATACTAAGCTACAGACATTAAGATGACATATTTTTAGTCCTTTAGCATTTCCAAGATGACTCACTGTTTTGGGGGTCTTCCAGTTTTGTTTATTTCTCTTGTTTCTATTTCTCAATGCATTGACAGCGCTGGAACCCCCGGCTCTAAGAACGTCACCAACAGGAGGGACAGTAGGCAGAGGCAACACATAATATACAGTACACTCACTTGTACATACTGATACTCATACTCAGTGACCTTGAAAAGTCATAGCTTTTCCCACTGGATTAGTGACTAGCTGCAACACACAACACTACCATTCGGATGCAAGGATGTTGTCCTTTCCATATGTTGCACATTTGAAAATCCTGTGCAACTTATTCCTGGAGCATTCTTGTCTCTGGTGTGGTCAGCTGTTACACAGTTGTTCACTCTCTCCCTCGCTGTGTTAGCTTGCATGAATATCAACCTCATGAATCTCAATCAATTTGCTGGATACGTCAATGAGAGATTTGGGTGTGGCTAGGGTTGCATAGGGGCCGGAAAATGGTCCGGTAAATAAAAAAAAAAATAGGAAATACATTTCTTTTCTTCAACATTCATGTTTTTTGTTCAATGAAAGAATCCATTAAAGTTCTACTCAAAAATGTTTGCATGGATGTCTGCTTATGACAAGATAAAATGTTTATATTTATGTCTGCATATGACGAGGTAAATACAGCTAGTACAAATAACGCCAACATTTCCAGTTTATTCCCGTTAATTCCCATGGAAAGTTTCCACCTTTGAATATTCCCCGGAATTCTGCAACTGTAGTTGTGGCCCACCACTACTGTGGAGTCTGGTCTGTGCGTTACCATGACCTAAATAGCTGCATTATCTACTGCTCGCAGCAAAACAAAAATAAGACTTTTTGCCTCCAGAAGACTTAAAGGGATAGTTCGGAATTTTGGACACAATGTCTCAATTACGACTTACAGTACCAGTCAAAAGTTTGGACACACCTACTCATAGGTTTTTAAAAGTTTTTTTTTCCTGTTTTCCAAATTTTAAAATAGTAAAGACATCAAAACAATGAGATAACACAAATTAAATTATGCAAACAAATCAAAAAAAGTGTTATATTTTAGATTCTTCAAAGTAGCCACCCTTTGCCTTGATAACGGGTTTGCACATTCTTGCCATTCTCTCAACCAACTTCTGTGGTAAACAAGTATTCCACAGGTAAACAGGTGATGCTATCATGACTCTGTATAAAAGGATATCAAAAGACTCTTGACACCTTATTTCCAGGTAGAATGTGCAAAGCTGTTATCAAGGCAAAGGGTGGCTACTTTGAAGAATCTAAAATATAAGACCTTTTTTCATAATTCCATTTGTGTTATCTGATAGTGTTGATGTCTTTACTATTCTGAAATGTGGAAAACAGTAAAAATAACAAAAAAAAAAAACTTTCTACGAGTAGGTGTGTCCAATCATTTGACTGGTACTGTACCCATGATGTAGTTGATTGATGGAAACCATTTTCAGGCTAATTCCACGCTGCCCCTTCTTTTGGACATACACACGTTGCTAATGCTAGTGCAACTCTATGGTAACCGGTAGCATCCACTACCAAACGCACTATCCCTTTAAGGGGTTATTTTCAAATAAACACCCCCCCTCCTTCCTTCTTTCCAGTAGAACAGAACCAGTGGAAAAGAGTAACTGTACCATGGCAGGCTCAGATCAACAGTGGGGTTTTTTCATCAAAAAAGGAACATTGCCATTGATGTTTCTGCAAGGAAATATAGAACCAAGCCCTTGACCACATGAGCACATTGATCCATCTCTTACAAATTGCAAAATCCGCATTGTACGACAAACAGCAGGGTTTTTTTTAATAACTATTTATAAGTCAAGCTTTTTGCAATTCTTAGCTGTCCACAGGTATTTTCTTTTATGCAACCTTTCCCCAGAGCAAGCAAGTCTTTGAATGAACATCCATTGTGCAATTCTGTTTCTACTCAGACCGGACCGGTCTAATGGAGGTCGAGGACAAGGCTGTCATATTTGCCTTCAATAAATAAAATCAATGTCTGTGGTTGTTAGATGGTCAAAATGCAAATTGTTTTATTTGACCTCCCCTCCTCCTGATCAGGATTATTACATTAAAGAGCCCATTACCTAGTTTTTAACAACTAAGATGATCCATTTAAAAAGGGAGCACATTTATTATAAATCTTTTTTTAAATATTTAACCAGAGAATTAAGATAAGCAATCTCTTTTACAACAAGGACCTGGCCAATATGGCAGCACAATAAATAAATCCAAAAATAATATAATTTGAGCCATCAGTGGTACAAACAAAAAGAAAAGTACTCAAAAAATGTTCTACCTACATACTCCTCACTCCTCTGCAGTGTAAACCAAGTCGCCAGGACCCAGACATCCACAGACTGCGCATGCAAATGCCTGAGTGATGACGCCATTAGGGACCATGGAAGTGTCCCCTGATGAGACACACTTTTTCTACCCCTTGAGAAAACCTACCCTGAATTATTTTAGTGAATCTTCATCTGTATACATGGGTAACTTGTCATTTAACATGAAAGTAACATTGCAAATGGTTACTATCTCTAGTGTTCTTTAATCCAGACATTTCCTGTGGAGGCGAGACACTCTGGGGAAGCACTCCCCCACTTTCTCCTGGGCACGGAAACGTCACGCGCCAGGGGCATTTCTGGAAAGGCTTTTCTATTTTGGTGGTCACAGCACATCTCTACAAATAGAGGTACAGAGGGTGGTGTCTGTGCTTCACAGGAATGTAATCACTGCAGCGGAACTCCCCCTCCCGCCCCACACACACATACATATACACCCTCGCCCTATGCCCAGCAGAGGAAGGTGCACTCAAAAAAATATTTAGGCCCAAAAGTTAAAACTTATGCATTTCAATTACATGTCAATTTTACATCCAATGTCAAAGATGACATGATTTCAATCCATGTTTCTTCTTCATGTTCATGTAGATTTGATATGATTCAATCAGATTAATTCTGGACTAAACAGATTTATGTAGTCTTTAATTTATATGGATAAATAAAATGTTTTATTTTCATATACGTTTCATTTAAATTGTATGCTTAATGTTTATGAGGGCCAAGAATAATTTTTTTGAGTGTTATGTGGGTAGGAGGAACCGCCAGGAACCACCCAATCGATGGGAGAAGAAGCTGTGTGTCCGGGTGAGAGAAGGTGAATCAGCTTGCCCCTGATTTGTGCATGTTGTGCATGTTGTTTTGGGAACAGGAACAACATATTGTGTAAATTTTGACCTTACATTGAAACTTTTATTGATTGAGGCACTCAAAGAATGTGTGTATGTGTGTGTGTGTACAACTGTGTGTGCATGTGTGTGTGTGCAAGCACGTGTCTTTCTGTGTGGATGTGTTTCGCTGTGTGTGTGTATTTGTGTGTGTGTGTCTTTTCATCAGATATTGTCATGGTTTTTGACTAGTCCTTCCCTTGCGGTCGTTTTCCTTGGTAGCCACATGAGGGTGTTGTCCTTTTAGTGGATGTTTGCTCTGCCCCGTCTTTATTGCGGAGCTTCTCTCAGCATCACACCTGTGCGTGGTTACCTTGGAGCTATTTAAGCCCACGTTTCCGTCGTTCTGGGCTTCGATATTATTTTGCTTTATTTCGCACTGTTGGGTGTGTGTTTTGTTTGTACCAATTATGCTACTCGCCGTTATCAAGGCAGGGCGTTTATTATTGCTGGATCTTCTTTAGGCACTTAGCTCGTAGAAGTATGGGAGTTCTCTGCTCTATTTCGCCTTTCTATGGTCTCTCCTTATTGAGAGACCGGGCGTTCACGCTTTTACTTAGTTACTTAGCTCGTAGAAGTATAGGGCAGCAGTTCTTTGTGCCATTCGCCTTGCTTGGTTTTCTTAATGAGAATCCAGGCGTTTGTGCTTCCACTCATTTGCGTGTGACAGTGAGCCGGTTAGTAGCTTCGGTACGTTTGTTCCCTGTTTTGTCTCCTTCTCGTGGACTACGTTTCCCCTTTGTTGTGAGTCAGGGCTTTTTATTATTCTGCGAGGCAGGGCGTTTATTTTCTATTAGGCTTGCGTTAGTCATTGAGCTGTTAAATGTCCGGAACAGTTGTTCTGTTCGTCCTTCGGTACCTGTCTCCATATATGGAGTCTGGGCGATTTTGTTCGGAACTAGTTCTGTTCGTCCTTCGGTACCTGTCTCCTCATAGGGAGTCTGGGCGATTTTGTTGACATGTGTACGTGTGACTGCGAGTCTATGAAAGTAGCCTTGGAACGTTAGATCTCTGTTCCTTTCGCCTTCTTGTTACCTTTTCCCTTTATTGGTAGGTTAGGTCACGGAGACTGCTTTCATTTAATTCCTGCAGCAAGCAGTACTCTCCGTTTTAGAGTTAGGGAGTAATTTTTTCGCTGGTTGCGTTCTCCCCTTGCTTAGTTCTAATTTACGTTCCTTCGTTTGTTACCTCCGAGGCAGTCTTTTCTCTCTCTCCACGTTAGCATCTCGTCCACTGTTTTTTATACTGTAAGGTATTCAGTGTGTTTGTTAGCTCGTTGTGTTTTCCGAGCTCGAGATTTGTTGCTCTCGTGTGCCGTTCACCCGGTGAGTGAGATATGGCCATTAGTGTTTGCATGTCTTGCGTGTGGCATACCTCCGGTAGGTTAGGACACGGAAACTGCTTCCTTCTATTCCTCAGCAAGCAGTTCACTCCGTTTTGAGCTAGGGAGTTATTTCTCGCTTGTCGCGTTCTCCCTTTGATTAGCTCTATTTTATGTCCTTTTGTTTGTTACCTACGAGGCAGCTCCTTTCCTCAGTTCACTTTTTTGCATCTCGTTTTTCACTGTTTGTATACGTTTGTGTATTCAGTGTTGCTCTTGTGTGACGTTCGCCCGGTTATACGGGTTGTTTTTAGTTACGCCCCTTTTTTCCTAGTTCCCGTATTTCCCTCCGGTGAGAGTAGGAACTAGGTTATTTGCGTTTTGTCTTTACATTTCCTTATATACGGGGTCTCTCCGTCTCAGTGGCCTTAGTGCTTAAAGAATCCCCTTGCTGCGTTTGGTCCCTCGAACCTCACACATCACGCCCCCATTACAGATATGGAAGGATAAGAAATATAAATTGTGATCAGACACTGAATATTTGATCAATTGAGGCAATTCTTGTTTGGAACAAGTCTGCCGAGCTATGTCTGGTCCCTCTGCGCGCTGCGCGACTGTGATGAAAAATTTATGAATACCCTTAATAGACCATTCATTATTCTGGGAATGCAAAGGAGAACGCTCTTCTCAAATTCCAAAACTCAAGGCCATGCAAGTGATTATTTTGCTTCCTCTGGCCAAGAGGGCAGTATGTGGCCTTGCAGTAAACACAGAGGTTAAAACACAATATTTTGTGTGCTCTCTACTCTCGTGTTCATCATTTTTCTGTCAGTCCATGTAAAAAAAGTGACTTGTAATAGCTATAAACGTATTGGTCTGACAGTCATTTTTGAACAGTATGAATACTCCGCAGTACTTAACAATATACTGTATGATAAATTGCTATGGAGGTCATAAAATCCAATGATAATTTCATAGTGAGGGTACTAGGTATTTATTTATTGTGATTGGGTATGCTGGATTGAAAGTCTTTCATATTTAAATGTGTTCAGGCCAAGATGACTCACCATTCGCACGCTAATGCAACACTGCTAAATGTAAAATTAAATAAATAAATAAATAAAAGGTCTAAAACCAAATCATTTGCTCTTTTTTTTTCATCCAGTCCCTTTGATCCTTTGCATTGCATTTCTCATTATTTGAAAGTGGCGAAATTGGAAGCCATGAATCCACATTGCAAAGAAAGAGAGAGAGGAGACACAAATTAGTGATTTGGGCATGGAATCTGCACGTGGTATCAAAAGTCTGACAGACTGAAGTTCAAAATTAATGGATTTGCCGAACAGAGAAACTCGGTTCTCCACTGGTAGAATTTGTTGTCGTGTTTCTGGGTTATTAGCACTGAGTACAGGTGACTCAACCTGTCTGCTATTGAAATGCAATCCTAAACGTATTTCAGATTACATTTCTAGAACACAATTTGTATATTTTTCATAAAAAGTTAAATCCAGAGATTGTTAATCAAATTGGGGAAGGGACACTGTGTTCTTTTCTTGGCTTTGGGATTATATTTCAATCACTGAGGACATAAATATATGCACTGTTAAAGTGTCTCTCTCAAAAAGGATTTGATGGATGTTACAGTGTGCATGAAGCTGCAGGTGATAACTGAGTGCTAAAGTTGCCTTCTGACAGCTGATAATTGTAGTCAATAATTATGAGGAAACAATTGAGCAAATGCACACCTGTACACTGACACAGCCGTGGACGTAGATCCCGGGGGGTGGGCAGGGGACTTGAAATACAATATTATCATGTTGTATTGGGTGGTGCTGTTAGTGTTCCCACAAAAAAAAGATCCTGAAGAATGAGATCTACATCCTTGGACGCAGCATATATCTTTGTTTATTTTTTGTGTCTTAAATCGATCAAAGACCTATTTACCGCTCCCAAAAAAAAGGTCTCAGTTGGAAACTTCCGGCTCCCTCTTGCAGACCTACAGGCTAACAGCGCTAACTATGGTTTTGAAGTATCCTTCTCAGTCATCAAGGTAATGTGTTGTTTTATGATCCACATAAAATCTTTGCTTTTCAACACTGCCTTACCTGTCCCAGACTTTTCGTCTTCCGAGTGTCAGGCTGTGAGTCATTTTGCCAATTTTGTGCACATGCAGTCAGAGGGTGTGCTCCACTGCAGGTCATTGCTACCTGGAAAGTGTCCTCCAACTTGGGTTTTGCATTTAGACCTCAAAACCCAAGTTGGAGGGTACTAACCCTGACCCTAACCCAAAGTCATATGGCCTCGCATACCCATGCATTGTGCGATGGCGCAGCAGCCTTATGCCCATTTTATACCAGTTGCACACGCTCAAAACGCACGCGCAGGTGGAGCGCATTTGGAGCGGTTGTACCAACCAAAACCACTTCTTAAACGCAGGCCACGAGAAGAGATGCAGGGGCATTGACTCTATAAACTTCACCCCTAGTGGTTGAGACGTATCCGTCTCAATTACAGTATTCATGTTTGTCTGAAATTATAAACTACAGCTTTAAGAAAACCCCGTAAATTTTGACACAGTATTGTTTAGAAGGGTAGCCTCTCACGAAAACCTCAGCTTCTCGAGTTACACTGCAATGCAATAAAATAGGAGGGTGCTATTAGTTTAATTGACATTTAAACATTAGGCTACTTATGTTATGGTTATTATGTATATACTGTAGGGGTGTGCAGCGATGCCACTATCTGTATCTGTATCTGTTGGATCATCAAAATCTGTATCTGTATTCTGATATAAACCGGAAGTGGGCGTGGCTTCGACCGGAAGTGGTGTTACATACAGGAAATGTCATATTTTCTAGTCTAAAATTAATTGCCATTGCCATTTATGAGTATTCACCCCCCCTCCCTGTCTTTTTTCTTTTTAAAACCTTTTATAAGAACTATATTCTGGACTATATTCTATACTTATTTATCTAACCCCCCACCCCCTAACTGGGGAACAATAATTTTGGATAAGAACTGGAAAAAATCTGAGGTACAATATATAATCAACTCAGAATGAAAAGGCAGTTTTATAAAAACATGAAACCATTCCATTATACATTTGAATGGAAACTATTTACACAATAACAAACCTTTCTGCCTGTTGTGATTTCATATTGTACTTTTTTTTGTTAGTTTATTTTTTTTACTATATGAACATGGAAACCCCCCACCCCCACACCTCAATGGTTTGCCCCTGTATTGCTCCTAGCTCGCTCAGCCTGCCCTCTCGTTTTGTTTTTGTGTGAAATGTGAAATGGTTATTATGTGAAATGTGATGTCAAATTCACGATAGTTAAACATATTACAGATTGTAGGTTGCACAAAGCGGGAGGCGAGGGTGTGTGTGTGCATGTGTCATTTGTGTAACCGCAGTGACAGTGCTTGTTGCGGACTGAACCCACTGGCATTAACGTTAGCCTTTGCATTGAGCACTGAGGTTTGGCGTTAATAGCGTAACATTCGCACTTGCAGCAGAGCAAGCAATCAGCGTTGCTAGCCAGCCACTCGCTTTCGCCCTCCATACCAGAAAATGAATGACAGACTGCCTGGTGGAGTCGAGAGAAATATCCGTTTTCAACCCACTATCCGTTTCATTCATTAAAGGGTTAGTTCGGAATTTTGGACATAATGTCTCAATTACGACTTACCCATGATGTAGTTGATTGATGGAAACCATTTTCAGATAATTCCATGCTGTCCCTTCTTTTGGACATACACACATTGCTAATGCTAGCGCAACTCGTAGGAAACTAGTAGCATCCACTACCAAACGTACTTAAACACTCCAAGGTGCACCCAAAGCAAATAAAATACGACGACAGTCTATCGGGGTTGTTTTCAGTGATTATACCATCATTTTTCAAGTCAAACTATCATTGAATCCTTTACTTTGTGCTTGAGATATTGACATTTAAACTAGGATAAACTAGGTGGAAATTGCGTCTGGAGAGCCAAAGTAAATAGAGTTAACAACTCTTTCAACTTAATCTGTCGTAACAACACCAGGATCTGTTTATTAATTGTTTAATAATTGTAGTTATGCATAGAAATGTCCTCCTTTTCTGGAAAGAATCGCATACCAATTTCGGAAATTATTTTTGTACAGGTAACAACACAGCTTGTTTCTCACATTATATGTATTCAAATTGTTGGTGATAGGAATGGTTAGATGAACATCGTTGATTTATACACGGTTGTGATTTTTTTAAGCAAAATACAAGCGGCTACAGTGCATTTAAAGTGTATTTATGTGAATTTGGCTTACGGTTTGCTTGCGGTCGCGTTCCGCTTGCGAAAAAATAGACTAGAGGTGGGAAAAAAATCTTCACGACCACAAGACTGCTGCGCAATCGCTCCGCTTCAGCCCCGGGTTTAAATATACATCAATTAATATGGGCGCGGAAATGTAAAGGCCACTCGCTTCCGCTCCACTTGCCAAAATTCGCTCCTGGTATAAAACGGCCTTTAAAGGCATACAGACTTGTAAATGCAGTCATTCAGACTGCATGTTCACAATGGAAAGCATTGGTGGCTTTCATAGAACCAAAGAGAGGAGGGGGGTACCAAACATCCCAGACCAACCATCTCATGTGGATCACAAGGAAAATAAATAAATCAGTCTTGCACCGGACAAAACTACGGTACCCAAGGTCTCAAGAGAGAAAAACTTGATCAGGCGTTCCCTTAAATTAGTAATCTGTTCCCTCAAATTAGTAATCCGTTCCCTCAAATTATAAATCGCTCCCTTGAATTACTAATTAGTGCCCTCAAATGACCAATTTGTTCCCATGAATGAATAATTTATGCCCTCAAATTATGTAATTTGTTATCTCACATTATAGATCGTTCCCTTGAATTGCTAATTTGTGCCCTCAAATTACTCATTTGTTCCCTTGAACTGGTAATTTGTGCCCTCAAATTACTTAACTCGTTCCCTTAAATTAGCCATTCGGATGAGGTTAGCCATTACATTAACCTCATCACCACACTTACATTTAATGTTATCAACACTTTGCAAGCAAACAATAAATGCACGGAACAGTGCACAGTACCAAACATGAGTTGCCACCTAAACCAGAGAGACGTAAATGGAAGGCATTCTATGAGAACGCCATAGTTTAAATCAGGGAACAAATTATTAATTCAAGGACACAAATCAGTCATTCGAGAGCACCAATTATTGGTTTGAGGGCATTGATTATAAACTTGTGAAATTAATTAAATAATTTGTGGGCTCGGATTCCTAATTTGAGTGCACTAAATAGTAATGGGAGGGCGCGTTACTAATTTGACTGAACGATTTACTAATTTGAGGGAACAATTTATCAAAACATGCTTCCGGACACCTGGGGGTTGCGTACTAAGCATGTCACGAGACAAAAGAAATAAAGAAAGAAAGAAAGAAAGAAAGAAAGAAAAAACTGGTCTAATCTGCCTGCCGCAGAGCTGAATCTGGTGCAAAGGACTTGTTTCCAAGGTTTTTTTGTGTACCTTGATTGAATTACAATAAGTATCACCTTTAAAGAACCATTTCCTCCTTTAATCCTTTACTGACATAGTTGTTGGCACAAATTAGCTGCAAACTGGGCTTTTACAGCTGTTCTGCATCCCAGGTAATTGCTTCCACTTGCATTTATTGGACTGCATACGCAGTAAAGAGTAAACTTTTAATCACTGCATTGTGGAATGAAATTGTGCCCCTACCTGTACTCAATTATCTTTAGTGACCCCTACCTGTGTCTGATCAGCTTTAGTGGCCCCTACCTGTGCCCAATCATCTTTAGTGGCTTCTACCTGTACCCAATCATATTTAATGGCTCCTACCTTTACCCAATCACCTTTAATGGGTACTAGCTGTTCCCAATCACCTTTAACCATGCCTACCTGTATCTTGATGATTTTAGCGCTTGGTCTAAAGCTGGAGACACATTACACAACTTTTCCAATCGTAAGCAACAATGAAAAGAATGAGTAGCACACATTTAACAACTGTCATATGCAGATTTTCAGTCTCTTGTGTCGCACACACATAACGACGACTGTTTTTGAGGAGCACACATCTAAACGACAGAGAATTGACGCAAACGGATGCAGTTCTCTCACATGAACGTGATTTCTCGTGGTAGACCTGCACTCGTGAGAATGTCTTTTTTCTGATATTTTGAAACCAAAACAACCATGGAGCCCATACAGCTTGCAACTGTCAGTGTTGTTGTGGTAACTTGCAGAGTGGCCATTGTACAGACAAACACACACATGTTTCTGCCACAAATCCACAAGTCGCTCCTCATTTTTAGTATTCGGCTCAGCTATCCGCACATTGGATTTGATGTTTACTTCCGTATTTTTCACCTCTTCCTTCCTCTATTGCAAACTCACTTTTCATTGGCTATTGAAAAATCCCGTAGCGATTTCAGTCTTTGGCCAGTGCAAACCACAAGATTACGCACAGACTAACCCCGATAAAATCAAACATGTTTGATAAAATTGTGGCGTTCCTGACTGGGGTCGTATGAGAAAGTCTTTCACTCCCACACACATAACGATTACAGCTGCGACTAGCCTGGATTTCCCTGGACTACCACAGACTCTGCTAGATTGCAAATCGTTGCTAAATCGGGCTACAAAAATTGTGTAATGTGTCCACAGCTTAAAACACATGGCGCAAGTTAATTTAGGGTGTGTCCAACTCCACTTTTGCTAGTGAGACGGAGTATAATTTGAGCGCTAACAGCAAAGCCCACAGAAAGCAGTGAAATCCCCTGTTATCGCTCTCACCTCCCACAATCTTTAATGTGATTGGTTATTTCGCCACGTTCCCCGTCTTGTCTAGACTCCTCGCATTGCAAGCAATCCCAACATGCTTTACAGACAGGAGGAATCTCATTGGAAATGAATGGTGGCGGTGTAATCGCACGAGAAATCCGCTCCACACCGCTTTCTGTGGGGCTTTGCCGAAAGTGAGGTGCAAGGCTCAAATGGGCTGAAATTTAGTCTCTTCATTAATTATATGTGTGTCTTGGGCGTAACATACAATAAACCAATCAGATTGTCATCTCCCATTCCCTTTAAAAGCCACCTGTATTTACACCTTGGTAGATTGTGAATATGAAAGCGATGTACAGCTAACGAAACAGACCGTATCAAACAAGCCTTAAACCATCACTTTGCTGCCAGAAATACAGTAGATATGGATGGATAACTTGAAGGGTTTCTTCTCCTGACTTATTTTTCCATAGAGTTCAATAGGAAAATTTGTCAGGAGAAACAACCCTTCAAGTGATCCATCCATATCTACTGCATATCTGGCAGCTGAGTGATGGTTTAAGGCTTGTTTGACACGTCAGACCCTTGATGACTTAGAGCCATTTAGCCAACCATGTGTTCCACACTGTTACAGTGTAATTTAAAGCTAAATCTAGTCCCACCCCCCAATTCCCATAGAGATCCATTCAAATGCAGAGGTTATAGTATCGCTTCTAAGAGTACCTGGAAATAAGATATCAGGAGTCTTTTGATATCCTTTTATACAGTCATGATGGCATCACCTTTTTACCTGTGGAATACCTGTTTACCACAGAAGTTGTTTGAGAGAATGGCAAGAATGTGCAAAGCCGTTATCAAGGCAAAGGGTGGCTACTTTGAAGAATCTGAAATAGAAGACTTTTTTTTATTTGTTTAACCCTTTTTTGGTTTTTGCATAATTTAATTTGTGTTATCTCATAGTTTTGATGTCTTTACTATTCCAAAATGTGGAAAACTGTAAAAATAACAGAAAAAAAAACCCTTCTATGAGTAGGTGTGTCCAAACTTTTGACTGGTACTGTATATATACAGTGAGCACCATAATTCATTGGACAGTGGCACATTTTTTGTTATTTTGGTTCTATACTTTAGCACTTTGAGTTTGAAAGGATACAATGACAATGAGGTTGAAGTGCAGACTGTCAGCTTTAATTGGAAGGTATTTTCATCCATATCGGATGAACAGTTTAGAAATAATATAACCTTTAGTACATAGTCCCCCCCATTTTCAGGCATCAAAAAATATTGGACAATTTAACATAATGTAGAAAAAAGTAATTATTTTTAATATTTGGTCGCATATCCTGTAATGGTGGCATGACGTGTGAGGGGCCAAACGCAGCATTAAGCCCTAAGGCCACTAAGACAGGAAACCCCGTAATTAAGGGAAGGAGACAAGACAGGGAACACACGTACCAAAGCTACTAACCGGCTCACTGCCACACACCAATGAGTAGAAGCGCAAACGCCAGGTTTCTCAGTAAGAAAACCAAACAAGGCTAATGGAACAAAGAACTGCTACCCTATATTCTACGAGCTAAGTAACTCAGTAAAAGCGTGAACGCCCGATCTCCCAGGAGAGAGAAACATTTTACAGGCGAATAGAGCAGAGATCTGCGGTCCCATACCTCTACGAGCTAAGTAACTAAAGAGCCAGCAATAATAAATGCCCTGCCTCGGTAACGAGACTCATAAGAACAGGCGAGTAGCATAATGGCACAAATAAAACACACAGCCAATAAACCCTGCAAAATAATACGAGATAGTATACGAGGAGGCGAAAGGAACAGATCTAATGTTCCAAGGCTACTTTCAGACTCACAGTCACACACAAACATGTCCACAACATCGCCCAGTCTTCCCTATAGGAAGACATGTACTGAAGGACGAAACAGAACTACAGTTCCGAACAAAATCGCCAAAAGCTCCATATACGGAGACAGGTACCGAAAGGAACGAACAGGACAGGCTGCACCGGACATTTACCAGCTAAAAGACTAACGCGAGATTAGTAGAAAATAAACGCCCTACCACTCCGTAAAAAGGAATGTAACGAGGCGAAAGGAACAGAGAGCTAACGTTCCAAGGGTATTTTCAGACTCGCAGTCAAACGCAAACATGTCAACAAAATTGCCCAAGCTCCATATGAGGAGAGATACCGGAGAACGAACAGAACTACAGTTCCGAACACAATCGTCCCGCAGGTAAAAAGGACAAAACAGGACAGCTGCACCGGACATTTACCGGCTAAAAGACTAACACGAGCTTAATAGAAAATACACGCCCTGCCTCACAGAATAAAGGAGAATGTAACAAGGCGAAAAGAAACAGAGAGCTAACGTTCCAAGGCTACTTTCAGAGACTCGCAGTCAAACGCAAACATGTCAACAAAATCGCCCAAGCTCCATATGAGGAGAGGCATACCCGGAGAACGAACAGAACTACAGTTCCGAACACAATCGTCCCGCAGACGAAACAGGACAGCTGCACCGGACATTTACCGGCTAAAAGACTAACGTGAGTTAAATAGAAAATACACGCCCTGCCTCTCAGAATAAGTAAAACCCTACCTGTCAGTACGATAAAAACGCCCGGTCTCTTAGTAAGAAATGACTATACAAATACATCCACAAACAAACAAAGACTCCTCTTGCTTTCATGGAAGAAAGCAGACAGAGAGAGGAGGAAGAGACAGAGAAGGCAAAAGGTTTAGGCAAGGAAAGACCAGGAAGCGGAGACAAACAAAAGCCAGGGAGAAAAGTCCTAATATATCCACAAAGGCAAGTCCCGCATTACTCCAATGAAACACTCTGGAGCAAAAATGGTCTCCTAAAAGACCTAATCATACTGGCTAAGCAATCAAAGGGCAAAATAATACCGCACACAAAATAATGCAAATAATGCCAGACAATACAAATTAATATCAAAGCCCAGAACGGAGGAAAACATGGGCTTAAATAGCTCCAGGGTAACCACGCACAGGTGAGATGCTGAGAGAAACTCTGCAATCAAGACGGGGCGGAGCAAACATCCACTAAAAGGGCAGCGCCCTCGTGTGGCTACCAAGGAAACTGACCGCAAGGGAAAAAGGGTCACAAACTATGACATATCCTTTGCATGCCATGACTTCCTGATGTCTGTGACCCAACCATCCTGATGTCTGTGACCCCTTCAATCTGCTGCCAGACATGCAGTAAATATGGATGGATAACTTGAAGGGTTTCTTCTCCTGACTTATTTTTCCATAAACTTCTAAAGGAACATTTGTCAGGAGAAACAACCCTTAAAGTGATCCATCCATATCTACTGTGTATCTGGCAGCAGAGTGATGGTTTGAGGCTCGTTTGATACCTCAGACTCTTGCTGACTTACAGCCATTTCGCCAACCATGTATTCCATTCTGTTCAAGAATAATTAACAGCTAAATCTAGTCCCACCCCCCAATTCCCATAGAGATCTATTCAAATTCAGAGAAGTTATAGTATCGCTTGTAAGAGTACCAGAAAATAAGATATCAAGAGTCTTTTGATGTTTTTGGGTCACAGACATCAGGAAGTCATGGCATGCAAAGCAAACCAAATATTAAAAATGATTACTTTATTCTACATTAGGTTAAACTGTCCAATATTTCTTGATGCCCAGAAATGGGGGGGGGGGGGGACTATGTACAAAAGGCTCTATAATTTCTAAATGGTTCATCCGATGAATATACCCTCAAATTAAAGTTGACAGTCTGCACGTCAACCTCATTCTTTTATACCCAGTCATGATAGCATCATCTATTTACCTGTGGAATGTTCCAAACAGGTGTTTTTTGAACTTCCCAGTCTTTTATTTGCCCCAGTCCCAACTTTTTTGGAATTTATTGCAGGCATCAAATTCAGAATTAGCATATATTTACAAAAATCAATAAAGTTGATAATGTAAAATTAAATATATTTTCTTTGTACTGTTTTAAATTAAATATGTAAAAGAGAATTTACAAATCACTGCTTTCTGCTTTTATTTTACATACTGTCCCAACTTTTGGAATTGGGGTTTGTATATAGTGAAATAAAATATACAGTTGAAGTCGGACGTTTACATACACTTAGGTTGAAGTCATTAAAACTAATTTTGAAATCACTCCACAGATCTCATGTTAGCAAACTATAGTGTTGGCAAGTCAGTTAGGACATTAATTTTTCCAACAATTGTTTACAGACAGATTATTTCACTTTTAATTCACTATATCACAATTCCAGTGGGTCAGACGTTTACATACACTAAGTTGACTGTGCCTTTAAACAGCTTGGAAAATTCCAGAAAATTATTTCATGGCTTTAGAAGCTTCTGATAGGCTAATTGACATTATTTGAGTCAATTGGAGGTGTACCTGTGGATGTATTTTAAGGCCTACCTTCAAACTCAGTGCCTCTTTGCTTGACATCATGGGAGAATCAAAAGAAATCAGCCAAGACCTCAGAGAGAAATCTGGTTCATCCATGGGAGCTATTTCCAAGTGCCTGAAGGTACCACGTTCGTCTGTACAAACAATAGTACTCAAGTATAAACACAATCCAATCGAAAATTTGTGGGCAGAACTGAAAAAGCTTGTGCGAGCAAGGAGGCCTACAAACCTGACTCAGTTACACCAGTTCTGTCAGGAGGAATGGGCCAAAATTCCTTAATGCAACTTATTGTGAGAAGCTTGTGGAAGGCTACCCGAAACATTTGACCCAAGTTAAACAATTTAAAGGCAGTGCTACCAAATACTAACAGAGTGTATGTAAACTTCTGACCCACTGGGAATGTGATTAAAGAAATAAAAGCTGAAATAAATAATTCTCTCTACTATTATGCTGCCATTTCACATTCCTAAAATAACTGACCTAAGACAGGAAATGTTTACTAGGATTAAATGTCAGGAATTGTGAACTGAGTTTAAATGGATTTGGCTAAGGTGTATGTAAACTTTCGACTGTTATATATATATACCACCTGTGGAAGTAGCAGCAACTTCTTCATTTTGTAATGTAAAAGTGGCACATTTTATATATTTTGTGATACGTAATATTTTCGTTAGGAAGTTCTTTCCCTGAATTATCACAGTGCCACAGTGTCATATCACCACTCAAAATAATCAATTTGGACATCAATTTCATCCTCATAACTTTAACTCGACTAGAACTCCTGTTAGTAGGCTACAGTAGAAGAACCCAAACAACCTCTACAAATGACTTTTGCAAAAAAACTCAGTTCGTCACCCTTGCTCGCTGTAATTTTCTTGCCTTTTCTTGGCTAGCATTTACACTAGATTAACCTTGGACATTATCGCAATTTAATGACAATACTTATGTGTGTATATTTTATGGTGCGTCAAATCGCGTTTTTATTCATGCATGCAAGTGATCATGTTTAGCTTATGCTCTCATTTCATGGCTACTGCTAATGCTATATATCTCCTCCCGCTTGAATCACACCAGTGTCTAAAGAAAATATTTTGCTTAAAAGTATCAACGAATTCATTAACCCAGTTACTGGGCGCGCTTACCATTTTTAATTCTTATAGCTTACTGCCTACAGCACACAAGCAAATGAAACTGCAGGGAGAAAATGCATTTCCAAATATTAGTGACAATGGGGAAAGGCAATAGAGTTACTACCTGTTTTTGTCACAAAATAGTGACTGAACAAGACCCGGAATATACAGACCCCAATTATGTCAAAGTCTGTGATTGTTCTTCATGATAATGCAAGGTTTAATGGTTATGTCTTTGTTTCGTATGAGGCAGACACAATCCGTTGCATGCATAATAAGGAATTTAAATTCAGCGTGCGGTCCTGCGAACACAATGAAGGAGCTTCACGAGAGAGCAGTGTTTATTGAGGGAACAGTGCGACTTTTAGTGTGCGGGGCCAGAGGAGTTTTATTTCAATCAGTTAATCACTGTATGAGAAGCTGCACCTACGAGGGAGATTACCCGCTGTGATCGTTAACCAGTGCAGCCGAAGCAGATGTGCGCAGCCTCCTCGAGGCTCTGGCTTTCCCCCGCATCTAGAGCGCAGACGACTGAAAGCACGAGATACAGTGGTTATGAAATACCCGAGTTCTCCCTTGTGTGCTGTATTTGCGGAACTGCAAGCACCCGCTCGGACTAAAATGCTGTAGCTACCCACAACACACACGGTTATTGTCTGCAGTCCTCTAAGGGTAATTTGTCACCTCTAAACCCCATAATTACCATGATGCCCTGCAATTTGAGCATCAGATGAAGCTCTATGACTGCACTGCAATATGTAGGCCTTGCCATATTACGCTACAAGCGAACGATAAGGCTGTATATAAATCTTAGTATGAGAGTAGCTACCATATGGAAGCCCATAGAACATGTAATTGTATTATATGCTTTCACTATGCATACTATAGTAGCCAACTCTGCGTGAAATTGCGTGACACCGCTCTAGGGGAGCAATCTCGAGTGGAATTAAACGAATGCCCTGGATTACCTGTTCCTACGTAGTATACGGAGTGCGCATATTGTTCGTTTGGCAGAATGCCTGCATGGCGCTGGAGGCCAGAGCAGCCGGGCGCCTGCTTGCCCACTCCTGCGCATGCATAAGGGCTTAAGCTGTTGCCTTCGCCAGACGTAGGCCTAGTGATCTACTGAGGAACGTGAAGTGAGGATGTGTAACCCCACGACAGATGCGGTGTCATAGCAGGGACTGTGATTAAACTGTCTTCATGCTTGCTGCCACACCAGGGAGTTCATGCACCTGTCAGATCCCGCCTGACCGTGGCTAATCAATAGGCCTACCCGCATGTTTTCTCTTTTTCCTTCTATCATTCAATTAATTTTACTTTGAGGGGTCTGAATAAAAACTAACTACTAAATGAAGACAAATAAACCATGAGGACTTTGTTTTTTGTGTTATTCAGTCGAAGACAATAAAACGGTTTGTTGTCCGCGTGTCCGTTATTTTCCATTTTGCCGTAGAGCAGCGTGATCAAGCTTGCTTCAGCCCACCTGATCAATCCTGACAGCTCTCCGCATGCAAACCTGCCGAAAGTTGGCACCTGATTCTGACTTCGTGTGGAGTCCAGTTATCAGGGCAGTCATGGTGTTGACTAGAGTGTGGGTGTAGCCTAAATGTCTGTGTGCATAGTAGGCTACAGCGGCAGAAAACGAAGGCTGTTGGATTGACCTTCAAAGTGAAACACTAAAAGTCACAGTTTTTCCCCCCAGATAACCATCTGTTGTGATCAATGGCACATTTCTATATAATAACGTATGTACTGTGTGTGTGTGTGTGTGTGTGTGTGTGTGTGTGTGTGTGTGTGTGTGTGTGTGTGTGTGTGTGTGTGTGTGTGTGTGTGTGTGTGTGTGTGTGTGTGTGTGTGTGTGTGTGTGTGTGTGTGTGTCAGCGCGGAATCGTTCATCACGACGTGCCGTACGTCATGCAAACAGATCTCTGGTAATCCGCTTGCAGTTGTTACCTAACTACCAAACACGTATGCATATGATCTGAATAGATTATTTTGATGCGTTTATATGGACGCGGTGTGCGGATAGCGTGAACGGCTCCTGTTTTCTTGAATTGAAAACTAATAACGGTCGTGCCCGGAACATCATCACCCCTGACCGTAATGAGGAATTGGGAGCTGTCCATGGACCGGGAGCTCAAGAGCTTCAAAATACCGCCGTCTTCCGTCTATATTAGCAAGTAAAAAACATGCCTTTTCATTGCAGTAACTGAAGGAATCTGGAAATCTGTATAGTATTTATTGCAAGTAGCCTACATATGACTACAGTTTATTTTCCATTCTTGGTAGCCTATACATTTTCACATACAGACGTTACATACACACGATAGCTATTCTGAATAATGCATACAAATACATGAGCCCACAAAAACCTTCCATTTTAATCCACATGGGACTGCTGCCCGCCACTGTACACTGCTATACACTAAGCAAGCAAGTCAAAATTCACCACCTTTGGTTGTTCGATATCATTATGATTGTAGAAAAGCAATAATGTCATATTTACACAGTCCATGGTTAAATTAATAAATCGAAACCGTATCGGCACAATTAAGCCTTCACATAGAATGCGTTTATTCGATTCTTCATTGACATCCCTTAAAAATCACTCGAAAATGATAGTGCTATAGGCTACACGGAGTCGGTTAAGTTTGGGGCAAAAGTCAATTACAGCCACGTATTAAAGTAGTTTTATATGTGTAATCAACTAAATTCCGAACAGCAAGCAGCATATTTTTTTAATCAAATGAAATTGCCAATCCAACGCGCCGCGCGCGCGCGCGCGCACACACACACACACACACACACACACACACACACACACACACACACACACACTATGGTCCAGGAAAAAGCAAACATTTTCGGTCTAGTATGTCTACCAAGTGAGGCTTTAAGTACATAAACATCCACTCAAGCCAGCGCAGTGGAAACATTTTTATCACAGGGCAAATCGCTCCTCTCATTTGACAACCATAAACACGTAACGTAGGATAAATAGATAATCCATTACCTTGCTTTGACTCTCCCAGAGTCTTTCATTGCAAGAACCGTCTGGTCGATCAGGAGATGACTGTATGCAGCGCCCAACTTTGCGCCTCTCTTCTCTCACAATGAAGAATTCGACAGTGCCCTGGATGAAACCTGTACCGAGGCGGCAATGGGGGTTTTTAAGCGGCGCCAGCTAGGAACTCTCAGCCGAGTTAGACAGATCTTAGACATCCAGATACACAGCAGGTTTTATCTATCGATGTTCGCCGAATATGCCACACGCAGACAGGAATATGTTGGCTAATACAGAAAGAAAGAAAATAAATACTTAGTCATTGAATTTGGTCATCTGTGTTGGAATAGAGAGCCACTGTTTACCTATCAGGCACTGATGCGATGTCCTTGTCTGTATCCACAACGCATTTAAGCAAAGGCTCCTATTATGACTTTTACATTACATGCAGTCCACTTCCAACACATCCACGATAATCGCTTGATCAGACCAGAAAATTGTATCAAAAGCAGGTATTCCGGTGAGAAGGGAAGCCAGGGAAAATACGAATTCGCATTTATGACGGAGCAGTGGAACTCCTAAAAACGCACCCTGACAAAACGATGCAATAACCTTGAACTTTGTCCAAAAGCAACCGCACAGAGGTCCCCGCCTTATTTGTGTTCCAACATCCAAGACTAGTCTCCGTTACATTCTCTCAGCGGAATTTATGAAGCTGATACTTCGATACCTCCCTTTTAATCCATGGAACAGAAAAGGAAAAGCCTCAATGCTAAAAGATGTAGATTGATGCAGATTTCCAGATCACTGTGTTCTTTACTTCGTTTCTTACCGACGATGCGGACAAATGAGCAAACGAACAGGAACGAATTACATGATAATAGCGCTCCAATTTGGCTCCAACCCGGCAAGCCTGGCAGACTGGCGAGGTGACAGAACGTCTGAGCGCGCCGGACTACGTGGCACTCCCAGCCCAGTGACTTCTCTCCAAGTAATAACGCTGTCGCTGCAGGGCAGGTCTCATTCCCACTGGCGTGCAGTTTCCACACACCCCTCCGTACTTGCTGACCAAGTCATTTGAAAAGAATAACTTTCCATCTCTACGTTCATCTCACCACATAGGAATTCAGTGAAAATATATTGTGTGTGTGTCTCGATACTGCATCTTTCTCGCTAAGAATACACGGGACGTGCTTTAGCGGAAACACAACAGAGGACGGGGGAATGATCGGAGATGGCAACGCGGTGCACGCGCACGGGTTGGGGGTGTTGGTTGGTGGGGGCTAGGAAATAAGATCCTGAATGTAAATGAGTGCGGGGGGGAGTACGTGAGGCGAATTTTGTTGTATTTTCGAACCTCTTTCTCATTAAACATAGCTGCAACACAATAAATTGGTAACCAAATAATTGGTAACCCTCGGTAATTAAATTTGCACCGAACACCTTAATCTTGATTTATAACATAGCAGGGCTGTGTGTCAGAGTCAAATGTGAACTATGTTATTTCAAGATATTAGGCCTACAGCGTATATTTTTAAGGATTTATATTGAGCTATTGATTTCCGGAACTGCAAGAGCGTTGAGTTTTAACCCCTCACGTGATAGATAGAACAGTATGAAATCCTGACTCCCACAAAAATCCATCATAAATCACTGCTGAATTAAATAGAATGTAGGCTACTGTACTCTTAACGATTATGTGATCGACCAGTAAGTAAATGGTTGGAAGAGGATTTACAGAGAGACCATGCGGTTCTCAGTTAAGAAACCCTTTTACGAAAAAAAAAAATGCAACAATAATGTATTGTGTATCCAGCGGAACAATGAAGTGACACTTAAATTGCGCCGTAAATAATGAATGTATAAACAAAGAAATAAATAAGAAAAACATGATGTAACCAACCATGCCCCAATTATAGGATTATATTTAAGCATACTATAAACATTATGAAATAATGTGTGTGTTTTTACTCTAAAACGATATCACTACTTAAATCACAGATTTTCCCCATGTTTTTTTTGTGTGTGCTAAATGAATCCCCTCTTCCTCCATGAGTACAGTGATGTGATTATGATTTATGCTGGAGTCATTCTTATTGTCAAGTGGGTTAAGGAAACAGATGAGACCTGAAGTATGAGACTAGCCCATGGACTAGAAAGCATGGTGTAGTACACCTTCCTATGTCAGTGTAACTGTATCCATGGTCACTGTAAAACCTGGACAACTCATCTATACTGTATTGCGCTTTGACCATGGTTGTACACAGAGGGTTTGACATTCATTCATAATACATGCATACGTTTTATATAAACAATATTTGTTTTTAAAAACACGCACTGTGAGCAGCATATACTTTGGTAATGCCCCCAGCATAGCATAGCAAACAGCCTGTATCTTGCAATCTCGAGACAGCATAGCAGACCCAGGATTTAGATAGCAACATCAGTTGCTTTGCAATACAGAAATAAGTTAAAATATTTGCTGTCAAGGTAATATGTTCAACTTTTTATCTGGCAATGTTACCTTTTTACCTGAATAATTATTGATATTGTTTCTGACACCATAATATTAGCTTTTCCAGCTGGGTTTGCAGCTAAATGATACCAAGTAACTAAGATCGCTAACTTAGATGTCTACAGTATAGCTGGTAACCAACTAAACTGAATGGCTCTACCTAGCTATGAGGCTAGCTAGCCTACCTGCAACTAATATCTAAGCTCATCAAAATGCATAAGATAGTTAATTTGTTAGAAAGCAGAGTAAAAGTGTTATCTACCTATCCATCAATAAAATTGAGGCCAATACAATGTATTGATATTTACATGTTGAGTAGAAACACTGCCAGCTCGGAATTGGCTTTCATTCCTTTTGGCTTTTTTATGTTCTCATCCTCTTGGGAAAGCCACATTAATGTTGACTCTGTCTTAGAGTGTGCTCCAGCTAAGTGCCTTTTATTACTTCGGATTGCTGTTGCCAAATTCCTTTTTCTTTTGGCTCAGAAGATGAGGATGCCGGTTACTCTAGGGGAGCAGATTGCTTGCTAGCACTGTCTGCCATTGTGATTGTTTATACGCAGCAAAAATGGTGGTGTAAATCTAACACTGCTGGTGTACATTTACCATCCTAGGGTGTTCATATGGGACCAAGGAAATAGAGCTTAACGTGGTATGTCATTTATGTGTTACTGCATAAGCTGTGTATTCATTTTTGATTTGTCTCTTTACAAACTGTTCTGGAATCATATTTCAAAAATCATTGAGTAAAAAAGCATGCAGATTGTTATTGTTATTATTATTATTGTTTATATTATTATTAGTGTAAAAATTGCTGCTCATCCAACATCTTATTCCAAAATCATGGGCATTACTATGGAGTTGGTCTCCCCCTTTGATGCTATAACAGCCTCCATTCTCCTGGGAAGGCTTTCCACTAGATGTTGGAACATTGCTGCATGGATTTGCTTCCATTCAACCGGAAGAGCATTAGTGAGGTCGGGCCCTGATGTTGGGTCATTAGGCCTGGCTCGCAGAAGGCTTTCCAATTGATCCCAAAGGTGTTCGATGGGGTTGAGGTCAGGGCTCTGTGCAGGTCAGTCAAGTTCTTCCACACCGATCTCAACAAACCACTTCTGTATGGACCTCGCCTTGTACACAGGGGAATTTTCATTCTGAAACAAGAAAGGGCCTTCCCCAAACTGTTGCCAAAAAGATGGACCACAGAATCGTCTAGAATGTCATTGTATGCTGTTGCGTTAAGATTTTCCTTCACTGGTACTAAGGGGCCTAGCCCGAACCATGAAAAACAGCCCCAGACGAAGGGGTGTCTAGATACTTTTGGCCATATAGTGGTGCACATTCGAAAAAAATGGCTGGCATATCTCTGGTGTCCAGAAAGCCTGGAATGGTTCTGATGAGGAAAACGAATACCCTTAATCAATGCAGGAATATTTCTGCCTGCTGAATTCCATCAGCTCAACTGCATAGATTTACAGTTGGACCTTAAAGTTGCTAATTACATGCTCCCCTCCCCATTTTTGATTGAAAGCACATTGTGTTTGAGAAACTAGATACTGGGAGTGGATGTGATTGCTGACATGGCTGCATGAAAACGAAAGTCAACTTTTGCTATTTCCACTGCGCTGCTAAATGCATTTTGCGAGGCGATTGCTGACTTGCAATTCTGAGGGCCAGCTTTCTACTTTTAACATTGACACCATCTGCCCGTGATTTAATAATAAAATATTATAAAAATAAACCCACATAGTTTGTCCATTTAGAGAAATATTTTTGTCCATGTACATTTTGTTCCATGGTTCTGGAAGGAGAAATTCTGTTTTCTGGGCTATAAAAGGGAGAGCAGAGGCAAAACACAAGGCTCGTTTCCCATGGCGTGCTGCAGCTAAGAGGTTTTCAGAGGTTAAATGGAGGCTAACTGTAGCCTGATCTCTGTTCGGCTGAAATTTCCTGGCGCTTGAGTGCTGCAGATTTGTGCCAAGTGACTTTGAGCAGCCTGATAGACGAGGGAAAGTGGTCAGAGTTAATGGGCATACCAGTCTCGCCATCCTTTCGATTAGATGGGTCCAGACCGTGAGTCAACACTTCAGCCGCCGTTATGCTCCTTGTGCTGTTTTCTACCACAGTTTGCATCTAGGGAAACAACAGAAAAGGTGCAGATCAGCATTTGTCAAAGGATTTAACTCCGCTGTGCAATCACACTCATAAGAAATTCCAAAAAATGTACAGAGAGCTCTGTCAAAATGGGTTTGTAACAGTTCATTAAGCCCTGATTGGGACTGGATGGGCTATCTGTGACTGAGACGCCTGCCATGGCTGCTGGCTGTCAATGACTCTCTTGTCCATGCTGACGGCTGGGTGATTCACATCCCATTAGTTAACATTTACAGATTTGTTCATTTCTCTGTAATACACCTTTCAACCCTCCAGTCTGTGTCTCACACTGCCGGTGTACAGCGATCCTGATTTCTAGCGGCATATATTATCTCAACAAAAAATGTTTTCAATGTACAAAAATGGCAAGTTACTCACACATACAAAGCACTGTCTGTAAGTCATTATATTTTTTTCATCTTACTATAAGATAATTAAATCTAGACGTATGAGAGACATGCATACACAATACATGCAAACACACATACATTGTAGCTCAAAGAAAGACATAGGTGTGGATTCTGTCCTTTACTGTGAACTACAAATAAATTAAAGTGTTTGTAATTTTTTTTTAAATGGATATCGGTACATGTTTTAAAGGGTTGTGTACATGGTAGACTAGCTACTAGTGGTTTGTATGTTGGTAGATGATATAGGCATAGCTAAATAAAAACATTTTCAAGGTAGTTACAGTAGCCTAGTTAAAATGTTAGGTAACAGTAGAAATTCAGCAGTCAGTTTCCGTTTGAGAAAATCAATAAATCTGCCGTCATGAAATATGGCTCCCCCTTCCTGACTTGGCTCACCCATTGTTTGTCAAGGGCAGGTAATCATAGGGCTTCTCCACACAATCACATAGTTTTGCACACCCGCCATTGATGCTTTGCATCCTCCAACGGTCCGCCCACCCACTCCCTTGCACACTCTGCAATCACGAGCCCCCCATGCCAAAACCCTCGCTCCACCTCTGACTCCCTCAGCCCTTTGGTCAGCCACCCAGAATCCCGTTCTCGGCTCTGGGCTCTCCACACTGTCAGAAAAAAATTTGCAAAAATTGTACCCATAGGGTACACTAAGGGAGTACCCAGGGTTCAACAATAATGATTTCCTGATTGCCCGGAGCAAGTCGGGACAGTAGCGTCCCTTGCCTTTGCAAGGCAACGCCCTTGCCACACATAAAAATGAGGCATGATTCAAAATGTCGGCAAATCAGGAGTATGAGGCGAGTCCACAGCTTTCTTCTTTCATGGGAAACTCAGTGTTCGGTTTACTGGTGGTGCAACGGTGCATGAGCCATACCATCAATACAATGAATTTTGTGAGTACAATTTTAAAAAATAAAAGTAAAAAATAAATAAAGGTGCATCTTCAGCGTCGATGTTATTAAATGAATATAAGAACATGTTAATGTCAAAGCATCTCAAAACGTTTCTCAACCTACAGATTTCCACCCAGACACGAGTCTGGCTTTTGCTCACTGGGAAATAAAACCATTTCTGGTGATAACTTAAGCATTGGGGATAATATTGTAAACAAAGAGAAATAGTTTTGTTAAATAAAATATTGTAATTTTACTTATTGGCAATCTTGAACGTGTTTCTGTCATAGGAAGAAAAAAAAGGTGACAATCTGAAGTAATGTAAGACTTTTTGTTTTAAGAATAAATTAATTGCCCTAAAGAGCTAGGGCTGTGTGATTATTGATATTTGAAAAATGCTTTTTAAACCAACAATCTGTTCGGGACAGTGGACTTGCCCGCCCGGGAAGTTGGGAAAAAACTCAACATTGAACCCTGAGTACCCTTAGAAGTATGCCAATTGTGCCCTTTACCCTTTTAGAATAGTATTCTCAGGTACAAATATGACCCAGTGCAGGAACATTAACAGGCATTGTACCTTAGAGAACGGATTTCTAACGTACCTACCTTTTTCTGACAGTGCGGGTTATATTGCGGCAGGCGCTTTTGCCTCTGCTCTCCTCTCCGTTATCAGGCACCTTCATGCACACATTGGGTTGTTCTACCTGTGCCTCCTACCTGCAAATAGAGGCCACCAGCCAACAGTGCACACAGATTCTCAGAGGCAGCAGAAGGTAGTAAGCGGTTGAACCACTCTGAGGGAGACGGACCATCCATTTTGCCTCTGAGGGACCGCAGACGGAAATAATTGGATTCCTGCTGCAGTGACTCATCTGTGTCACCTTTTGTGTATCTCCCAATTGACTAGCCTTTTATCCATAAATATTAAAAATGTGTGATGAAACAAATCAGAGATAAAAAAATAAAAAGGTTGTATATTTTCTTACATTTTATACAGCTAACCCACAAAAGATCCCACACAACACCTTTGTATACAAAGGCTTTTGGCGCAGGACTTTTGAAAACATATTGTTTATTGTTTAATCCCAACAAATTAAGAAAAGTCATATAGTGTCAAGATGAAAAAATAAGGTTAACTGGTTTTTAAGAGACGTCAAACACTGAATCAGATCAAACTGATCCCGAAGATAATATGAGGGCTAAATTGTGGCCTTTTGCATGAAGCCCATCAGCACAGGCAATCATGGCTACAACATGGTCTTTTACAGCGCTCACTGAACTCTTTTAAGAGTAAAGAAGCAAGAAGTCACTCAACTTCCTAAAAAGTGAATAAAGAATAAAGAGTTCCACATTTTACACATGCACACACTCACACATGCACGCACTCACGCACACACACGCGCACACACATATACACACACATCCCTTATTGAGTTGTAACAACGGCCTGCTAATTGGTTTTTAATGCATCAATACTCTCTCTGCTAATATAAGTTCTAGTTTACTAATTCACAAGAGTAATTGGTAGCTTTAGGGAAAATCTCTGCTTTATAAGCTTGTGAAATAACAGAGGAGCCCACATGTCTACCCTTCATCCTTTCTGCTCTGTTGTACTGAGGTTGTTTTAATTAAAGGGGAAAATTTGCCGTTGTTCAGCAGCTTGCGATTATTTGTCACGCAAACAGAGGGCCGTTTGTCTTAAGCCTCATCTGTGCTGTGCTTCTTGTGACTGTTGTCCTTGGCAGACAGGATGTTTGTCTTCCAGCATCTGCACATAGCAGCTAGTGTGGTTCTTATGAATGTTCTTCTCTGTGCCATTTTCTTTTTCTCCATTTTACTTGTCCCTTCTTTAATCACACTCTGTTATCCCTCCCTAATCAACCACTCACTGATCTGCACTTCCCTGTCACAGCGGTTCTTTAGGGTATGAATAATCATTGTCGCTCTTATTAATATTAATAATATTAAACCATTGTTATGGAAGCTGCACAGCCGTCATATACCATGCACAATTACTCTGGTATTTGTGAATTTGCATGATATGGAGGAGAGAGAGAGGTGAGATATCACAGCTAAACAGTGGTTGCATAAATAGGCCTATTCTTCTCTCTCTCTTGGTGCATATGTATACAAACACATTCAGTGCATTATCACAGAGTCTCATAAGTGTTTTCCTTTTCTCTCACACCAGTTCTCACTTTTCCAGTCTGACTGCAAATGACTTTCATATTACTGAGGGATTAGCTGAATCCTTTGGGTATTTTACATACATTTGCTTTAAACGTCTACAGGTGGGATTTAACTGTGGCTTCTTCAAGTAAACCAAACCCTGGTTGCCATTCTTAAAAGCAAATTATTTTCAGTAAATACCCACCAAATGGTTTTGCAGACAAATCTGCCCATTTTCTGTATCATTTCCTACCACATACCACTCATATTCTCTGTGCGCCATTTGGCAGATTAATTTAAGAACCCATATAAGTTTAATTCAATCATAAAGAGGTAGTACATTTATATGGAATTTTAGAGCTTTTAAATTATACCATAACGAAGAGTTATTTAATAGTCAGAATGGAATTATATCAGCCTCAGTTCACACATTCAAGTATTTACAACAAGGTGGCCCAACCCTGTTCCTGGAGATCTAACTTCCTGTGGGTTTTCATTTCAACCTTAATTTTGCACACCTTATTCTACTAATTAGCAGGTTAACTAGATCTCTAGCTGTTAAATGAGGTGTGCTTTGTTAGAGTTGGAGTGAAAACCTACAGGATGGTAGATCTCCAGGAATAGGGTTGGGCAGCCCTGATTTACAATGTGCATCCAATGTGCCACTGCAAATATTGTGCAGCTGGTAATAAATGACAGATTCTCATATGTACTAATGTATTTTTACAGTTTTTTATTTATTTAAGTAGCCTAATAACATGTACTTACAGTCTACTCCATGTAAAAGTAAGAGATGATGTTTTTTGTTTTTACATAGATTTGTATGTAATTTAAGAAAACATTAAAATCACTCAAAAAACTGCTTATGGGCACTGATTGGTTCGGCATAAAACAACCATGTTGGCTTTATTTAAATATAACATGTTTCTAAGCATACATATGTTTAATTCATTAGGTTAATGTAAATTTAACAGGTTGGACATGTAATGAGAGTCAAATAAATTGGATTAAAGAGAAAGATTTTAATTGGCCACCGGCGACTACCCGCATTTCAAGCCTGGGCATGCATGCAAGGGCTCTGTGGAAGATATGTGCCAGAACTGGGCATCGCCTGCTAAGTTTCGGTGAGGATTTCAATGTGTTATTATAAATCATTAAGTAGTTTGATAAAACTTAGTTGCAAATATTCTCATTGGATTATTTTTGCTGCTAGGTTGCTTTGGTAGGCCTACAGTTGCTGGCAAAATTGATTCTTAATGAGTTGACCGAATGACTGAGCTAATCACATTCCCATATAATGCTAGTTAAGTTAGCTAAAGTTACTGTAGCAGTAATTCAGTTGTTTTTAGTTGAAATACTTGTAAGTTAGTTGAAAACCGATTATCTTAATGATTCTAGGTGACAGGTGGTATTTTCTCGGTCTAGCTAGCTAAAGTTAGCTAACTTCAGCAAATGTTAGCTTTAGCTAGCCTAGCCCGCTCGGCAGATAGAATAGAATAACTTTTATTTTCCCGTTTGGGAACTTCAGTTGTAGCCCCAGCAACAACAAAAAGACAGAGACAGATTTTCCTCCATACACGCAGTGTTGCGGTCTCTGTACTGTCGAAACCGATCCACCGAACTGCGTCAACCTTCCCAGTCGTCGCCTCACTCCTCCTGGTTGCCTTTTGAAGATTTCCTGCACTCCCGGATCAGTCCTGACATCTTCAACTCCGGTGAAGAGCGATGGTAAACTTTGCTGCTGCAGATCCAACGGACATTCCTGAGCATATGTTGCAAATGCGTCTCCGTGGTGACGACCACAAACAAAATTATCCCGGCGAGGAAATTCGCCAAATATCATCAAAACAAGCAGTAGGAGTGCCCCGAAAAATCTCCAGCCCGCCTCCCCACACCACAACAGACACACAGCGCATGAAAAAACAAAAGACAAAAGCCCAACACAACAAAATACATTCAAAGATAACGGCTAAGTTAGCTAGTCAAGTGTCGGGTATATGTAGCCTAAGGTTAGTTGCAAGTAACTGAAGGGGGCTGCTGCAGTGAAAGAACAATTGTGAATGAAAAAAAATACTTTATTTAACGTCCGTATAAAGATATATGTAGGTCTAGTTAATACTTTATGCTGAGTAGCATAATTTTGACTCCATTCGAGTTTCAAAGTTTGAGCTTTCTGCCTTTTCCTCATCCATATCACGAGCTAACACGAGCCTCAGCCATCTACACAGACGGTGAGTACAAAAGCCTTTAGGTATATTTGTAATCTTATTTTTTTTAAGTTAAAGATTGCCCGTTGTGGCGAAGGCGTTATAATTTTGAGCACTGTGTGTGTCTGTAACCATTTTAGAGGTGTTTCAAGTGTTTTTAAAAAAATATATAATGCAGTTACTAAACCAAGCTGTTTAGGTTGTATTGCAGTTATCAAGGATTGAAAAATTGGGCCTGGAGGTGATCACACTGAAAAGTGTTGCTTGAAACGCATTTTTGAAGCTTTCTTGGTGTGATCGCCCAAGCCACAATCGCCTGGTCCTGGGCGCGGAGAAGCGGGACACGGGGTACTCTAGTGAAAATGTTGCGTTCGTGCTTGTATCGCACACACGCCCGCCCGCCCACTCAGCTAGAATTGAATTGTCTTTAACTTTCTGACACCGCGAAGCGCAGTTTCGCCACACAGCTGATTAATCAGTGGAACCATGTCGCCTGACTACTGAATTTGTTCTGTTGTCATTGTCGTCCTGCTCCGCCTGCCAATCCGCCTGCTCCTTCGCGTCTCCCTGTGCACCTCTCATTGAAAATGAATGAGGACCAGGTGATTGTCGCTTCCCATGTAAAAGGCCCAGTGTTGACTTGAATGGAAAACTGATCTCCCGGAACCACCATCCCACTCTGTCAAACAATACATTGGCTACTATATGGTGTTAGCATTTTAATTGAGCATTGTTTTACATGTCAATGAACGTTTAAGCTTTATTTGACATTATATTAATACAGATAGTAAAAATATCCATAACTGTTAGAACTAGACTTATGGTTCAGTTTGCTTCTGTCTGCTGGTCTGTGCAGCCACACCCAGCTTTCTGTAAGGTGGTGTAAACTTGACAACTTTGAGATTTAAAAATAAATAAATAATAAGTAAAAATGGACAGGTGCAAATCTTCCTGGGCGGGCAGCCCAGGCAGAAACACTGTAGCAAATGAGTGTAAATGTGCAAAGTTACTGAAAGTCTCTATATTTCTTTTATTAGTTCAGTAATTTAACCCTTTCCAGCCTAAGCGAATATTGGGTCAACATTCTATTCCATTTTATTTCTTAATGTGCGTTGCAAAAATGTTTGTAGTGTGATCATATGACATCAGATACCTAAACTTGATATACCATTGTAAACAGGATAACTGGGGCTTTCAATTGATATAAAAAATTATAGGATTACTTGATGGCAATATCATCAATTATGGAAATACATTTACCAAATAAATTTATAAAACATTCTAAATGGCTATTTTCTAATGAGAAACCTACTATTTTACCCATTTCATGTTCAAGATAGGGGGAAACTTACAGCGTATGATATCTTCACCATTGTGTGAGTCATATATTACATTACATTTATTTAGCAGACGCTTTTATCCAAAGCGACGTACAGTAAGTGCGTACAGAGACATCATCATCATTACAGAACAGACAAGGCAAAGCACATCCTTTGCATAATGTAGCAGCTATCCCTAGCAATGAACGTTGACTGTAGTTCACAGTAAGCTGTGGGCAAATCAGCAACACCACACTTTCATTCCAAATACTATTATAAACTATACTATTATAAACCATTCCAAATACTATTATAAACTATGCTATTATAAACCATTCCAAATACTATTATAAACTATAATAAACAGACAGGAAAACACAGGGAACAGGGAACTGATATTCCTAGGTGAGGATATCAGTCAAGGTGGAGTCTGAAGAGGTGTGTCTTCAGGCCTCGACGGAATGCAGGCAGGGTTGGAGTAGAACGTAGGGGAATGGGAAGTTCATTCCACCACTGAGGTGCTAATGTGGAAAAACTCCGCAGTCGGGACAAGCGAGAGCCTTTGACACGGAGGGGGGGAAGTGCCAGTCGCCCTGCTGTAGAAGAGCGAAGTGGTCGAGCAGGAACATAGTTCTGGATTAAGTCCTGCAGGTAGGCGGGGCCTGTCCTATTGGCTGCAGTGTAGGCCAGGGTCAGAACTTTGAACCTGATCCTGGCTGCAACTGGCAGCCAGTGGAGAGACCTCAGCAGGGGGGTTACGTGGGAAAATTTCGGGAGGTTGAACACAAGCCGGGCAGCTGCATTCTGGATCAGTTGAAGAGGCAGAATGGCGCAGGCCGGTAGGCTTGCGAGCAGGGAGTTGCAGTAGTCCAGGCGTGAGGTGACCATGGTCTGGACAAGAAGCTGGGTGGAGTAGGTGGTCAGGTACGGTCGAATCCTCCTGATGTTGTACAGGAGGAACCTGCAGGACCGTGCCGTCGCCCTGATGTGCTCTTTGAAGTCCAGCCGGTCGTCCAGGACCACCCCCAGGTTCCTTGCAGAGCGGGAGGCAGCCACCACGGTCCCATCAACGGTGATGGAGAGGTCATGTACTGGGGAGGTCTTGTACGGCATGAAGAGGAGCTCTGTCTTGTCAAGGTTGAGCTTCAGGTGATGGGTAGCCATCCACTCAGAGATGTCAGTCACACAAGCAGATATCCTCTCCTTAACCTGTGGGGTAGAGGGAGGGAAAGAGAGGAAGAGTTGAGTATCGTCAGCATAGCTATGGTATGAGAAGCCATGTGCATGGATTACTGAGCCAAGAGACTTAGTATACATAGAGAACAGCAGAGGACCCAGTACAGATCCCTGCGGGACTCCTGTAGACAGGGGACGGGGAGCAGAGACGGAACCCTTCCAGGAGACTTGGTAGGATCTATCAGTGAGATACGATACAAACCAAGAGAGGGCAGTTCCAGAAATGCCCATCTCAGCGAGTGTGGAGATCAGGAGTTTGTGGTTGACCGTGTCGAATGCCGCAGACAGGTCAAGGAGAATCAGAACAGAGGAGAGGGAGGAGGCTCTAGCAGTGGCGAGTGCCTCAGTCACAGCCAGGAGAGCAGTTTCGGTGGAATGGCCGGTTCTGAAGCCAGACTGATGCGGGTCAAGCAGGTTGTTCTGGTGGAGAAAAACAGACAGTTGGTTAAGGACAGCACGTTCAATTGTTTTGGACAGGAAGGGCAAGAGAGATACAGGACGGTAGTTCCTGACATCAGCGGGATCTAAGCTAGGTTTTTTAAGGAGTGGGGTTACACGGGCAGAATAGGAATCAGAATAGATTTATCTTCTACTGCTCAAAAGTTATAACCACTTCAGTGATGGGTAAGAAAAGGCTAAAATAAACGCTTTAGAATGTTAGGTTCATTGAAAATATGACATTTGTATGCAAAACTGTTTGTGGTGTGATCATATTATGTTACACCCCTAAAGATAATATACCATTTTAAACAGGATAACTGGAGCTTTCCATTTATATACAATAATATGCTTACTTTAACACAATATCATCAATTATTAAAACAAATCACAAAATCAATAATAATAAAAAAACTTTCTAAATGGCTATTCTCCATGAGAAACCTAGGTTTTTAAACATTTCATGTTCAAGATCGAGGGAGACAAACTGTGTGGTATCTTCACTGTTTTGTAAGTGATATAGAGTAGAAATCAGAACAGATTTATCATTTACTGCTAAAAAGTTATAACATCTTAGTGATGTATGGGAAAAGGCAAAAAAAATCTTTTAGTAGAATGTTAGGTTCATTGACATTTCACATTACCACTTATCCATACTCCTAATGGGTCTCTGTTGATATAATGCAAAATTGAAAGACACATACACTGAAATATACAATTTATGTGTTCAATGAAACACACACTTTATTTTAAAAAAATGTATAACATAGTGAATGGATGAACTAAGTAAATGGATAACATTGTAAAACAAATAAAAACAAGATACAACCCATGGCAAATATCAGTTTAGATACCCGTACAATTAATGCATTGGATTTATTTACAGTAAAATCATTAATGTATTAGTACAGATACAGCAGACAAATCTATGGTCAAGCATAAATACCTTCAATATATTCAAAAATCAAGAAGATAACTAAGTGCATGCATGCCCTGATGGTCCTCCGTGTCGTGCTCTGCAATGACCCTCCGCACCTTCCTTCTCTTCAGGGACTGTATCAGATGGCTAAATGTCCATCCTTTGCTGCAATACATAAATATGTAATCATTTACCATTTCATTAATCCATAACATATCATATAAAACCATTTCTGAGTAATTAAAGGGCTTGCAATAACATCATCTTACAGCAAACGCTTTATGCTTATGTCAGGAATAGATAAAATAGCTATTCTGGACACAAGCATAATGTCCATCCATCGCTGTAATAGATAAATATATTATCAATTGCCATTTCATTAATCCATAACATATAAAACAATTTCTGAGTCATTAAAGGGGTGTATAATGAGAATGACATTTTACAGAAAACACTTTATGCTCCAGAATAACGTTAGATAAAAAGCACAACAACACCACAATGTTAGACTACTTAACACAATGTTAGACTACTTAGCATAATGTCCATTCATATAAGATATTGTTTTGAATGAACAGACCTAAATCATCAGTGACATTGGCTCAACTGAAAGATGTCTTTTTGTCATATTTGTCTAAACAGGCTAATCTTGCTCAAGTCAAAAACGTGAGTCAGAAAATAAAACGTGAAGCTGACGTTACTGTTTAGTTCTCTACTCCATTCATTTTCGACAGGACTGATCAACAACAACCTTCAAATTTATACATAACGTTATGTTAAAAAAACTAGCTAGTTAGTACTTGCTATTGCTAAGACTAATAGTTGAGTATAACATTTATAAAGCTAGCAAGACAGACAGCAGAGCTAACGTTTCAAATTAGGAAAACAAAAACGCAGAAAAGAAAATGGCTGTTCGCGCGGTTTAGGACGACAGCTCACTGTTAGACTAACGTTATTTGTTTTAGCTTTAGTTCGCTATTATTTAGTTATCAAAGTCTACACTAAGATACGGAAAATATTCACATCTAACGTTATCACTTCACTTATTCATTGTATGACAGACTTTTTCACAATTTCATCTCAAAACGAGCTGGGGTAACAACAACACAGTGGCATCATTTGAAGCTAGAGAGCCGAACGTTAGCTACCTTAGCGAATTTCAAGTGAAAATATGAGAAAGTCTGCGGTACAAAAACAGGATTTTATTCAAAATAAAATCGTTTCTGAAGTAATATCTATGGTTAATTATTATCTTAAATATTTCTTACTTCAGGGGGTTTACTGGCTTTCCCTCAGTCGCAGTAAAGTCTTCAGACGATAGTCTTCTGTTCGAGGTGGTCCGCTCCGCCCGCGGTGAAGGAAATGGAGATTTACGATGTTGACGTGCGGTTTTATTTAGCGGTCTACAAATAAATCCCCGCCCACTAAGCTCATGAACCAATTATATGCAATTGCAGCTTATTTTGTCATCTGTAACTATCAATTTTCAAAAAGAAAATCAGTGATTGGACGGCAGAGCTATTATACGTCAAACCATCAGCACAATTGTACTGAAATTAGAACGGTCCGGCTGGAAAGGGTTTTAAAGTGAAGTTAAATCTTGAAAAATTTCTTCAGTTTATACAGTAAGTGTTTGAGTTTGAAGAGAAAAATGTTGACACTGCTATTTTTTTGAACAGATTAATATTCCTTTTCTTTACTTCCTGTAAAAGAATAACACAGACTTGATAAAATTTGTTAATGCTTTGATTTGGAATTGAATGTGTAATGTTTCCACTACATTTGAAATATGGAACTAAAAGCTATTAAAAAATATTTGCACTTTATTCACTTTTTTTAACGCACTGCTATTTATTTGAACACAACTGTATATTGATGTGCACATCTGGTTATCCTTATATGGGTGTTTTTCTCGATTTTACCATTAACTGCTTACACAGGAAATTCCTTTAGACTGTAGTCACACAGTTCAGTTCATAGATTGCTTGGCTACACGTTTTCACATTATGTGGTTAACATTATGTTAACCTCACATCATGTGAGCCTACTCATGCACTGGTTTTGTATATCACCATTACAGAGTCACACAATATACTAACAGAAATTTTCCTATAATTTATGCACTGGATCTGAGCTACCCAACCACAGGGAGAAAGAGAAGGAGGGGTGTTGTGCGGAGAAGTGTAGACCTAATTCTACGCAAATGGCTGCTCGCGTGGTAGACAGAATTGTTGGAGCTATATATTGTAATGCCTGAGACTGGGTTTGAGCCAGGCATGCATGTGTGTGTGCGTGTGCGTGTTTAGGATCTCGCATTTATTCGAGTTCTGCCAATCCAGTACAGCAAATTTCAGGGTTTCAACGTTGAATTTAAGGTGAAATACTGGGTTTCCACTGGTATCAAGAATACTATGGGATTTTGAGAGGTGTATTCCAGGGAAAGCCGGGGAATTTGCTAAATTCTCTGGGGAAGTCGGGGGAATATCCATCATGATGGTTTTCAGCTGTTTTTCTCTAATGCTTTTAAAAATCAAATTTTTAGATCATGATTGGAATTTGTCAGTTTGTCAGAATGGCAATAAACAACTTAAAATGCCATTTGAGTTGTCATTTTATGAAAATTATAATTTTTGGTTTAGGTCAGGGGTGTCTAATCTTACCCGAAAAGGGCCGGTGTGGGTGCAGGCTTTTGTTCTAGCCCAGCACTATGACACCTGATTCTACTTATCAAGGTCTTGATTGAAGAGCACGATTAGTTAATTAGTTGAATCAGGTGTTGTAGTGCTGGGCTAAAACAAAAACCTGCACCCACACCGGCCGTTTCCGGATAAGATTGGACACCCCTGGTTTAGGTAATGTAAAAACATGTCAACAATGAATGCAACACACCTGAAAGAAATGCACCCAGGAAACAATTTTGAATTTAATAACACAAAGGACAAAGCATATCAGATCAACATAATATGTTTGACTTGGGGCCAAATCACATTGGATCAACGTAATTTAGGTATGTTTGATTGGGGGGAAAACACATTGGATCAACGTAATTTAGGTATGTTTGATTGGGGGGAAAACACATTGGGTCAGCGTAATTTAGGTATGTTTGATTGGAAGGAAAATACATTGGGTCAATGTAATTTAGGTATGTTTGATTGCGGGGAAAACACATTGGGTCAGCGTAATTTAGGTATGTTTGATTGGGGGGAAAACACATTGGGTCAACGTAATTTAGGTATGTTTAACTTTGGGACAAATCACGTTGGGTCAATGTAATTTAGATCTGATCAAAAAAGTCTCAGATGTTAAAAAAGTTACTCATGCATTTGTCTGTGATTCTGTGATGTGTGCAAATTAGTTTGAAGCGTTTTTATTGGGCGATAAGCTTGGGAGAGCAGGTATGCGATGTTGTTATCCAATGGGGAGAATTATTCTTTGAGGGTACGGCAGGCAGGTAGTGAGGGTCTCTGGGTAGGCAGGAAAAATGGGAAGAAGAAGAATCAGAAGAGGAAGGAGAATAACCCAAGTTTGGGGCTTTATTGTGTGGGTGTGTGAAGTTCTATCTGAATGCTGTGCGGTTACATGAGGTCAGAACATACAGAAGTTAATGTTTTTAAGGGCTGAGAGTCAGTGGTCATTGTGGTTACTTTTGTAAGAAACCCTGAAAAGTGCCAAACTCTCGGTGCTGTATAGGCATGGGGCATGCCCCGCCAAGCCGTAACTTGGAGGATGGCATACCTGCCATCCCAATATGTTTGACCTAAACATTTTAATTACATGTAATGAACATGGAAAGATACAGTTGGATTAATCAAATTATTTTACGTGGAAATTTGCCACATAATAAAAATACGTTGAACCAATGAGTGTAAAAAATATACCGTTTTTTTTCCGTAATATTTGGATTTTTTTAACAGTGCAGGCTAATTACTTACTTACACTTCTCCACTTAAAGATCAGTTCTCTCCAAGTAATTCCATGCCCAGTAATTCTGAGAAATGGTCTATATCTGGAACAATGCTGCAAACTCTAAAAAGATATTCTCTTTTTGCTATTACTAAGGCTAGATGTTTGTCACAGAAAACATTGGCTAAAGTCACAGAGCAGTCACTGCAAAGTTGTTGAAAATCATGGAAGCATCAGAGAAAATGTACTTATGCGTTTCCAGTGCCATCTGTTTTATATATCCTTAAACGCATCTCCGTCATGGTTAGCCTACTACATTTAATGATGTGATGTCAAACTTAGCCAATATGCCTATTATACAGAAAACATATTGTATAGATATTATATCAATTCAATAATTTGTGGTCATTTCTTTGGTATTAAGTGTTATTTTCTGATATGCAAAGATTGCTGGGAAATATGTCTGTGTATGTCGTCCACTGCTAAGTGTCTATTTTTATCGTCATGATAATTACGTAACTGTTAGCTAGGTCTGGCGGTGAAATTTTAAGTTCAGCTAACTAGCTAGTGAGGAAAGAGGCCTAACTAAAACTAAGCAAATCAAAATGCCTTATAAACACAAAAGTGAATCTCAAAAGAGAAAACGGACCAGGAGAAAAAGGTAGCTAAGTTGCCCAAGTATATGGCTTTTTTAAAAGCAATCACCAAACCCACGACTCTACTGTGTCTAAACGTCTTTTTGACCACTACAGTAAGGATATACTGTATCAATATAACGTTAAACGTCCCTGCTCAACTGCTGTCATTCAGGACCTGTTCAGATCGCTGAAAACACAGCTCAGTCTCCCAACTTGTGAAAATTCTTATTGCGGATTAATGCAGAACACCATCCGGTAACGTCTGCCGTTCGGTGAGGTCTGTAGGCTACTGCACTGCTGTTGTTTATGACATTGCATGTACTGTCACAACAGCTGATCCCCCATTTTATAAATTAAAATAATTCAAGAACTACCTTTTTTATAGTTTGAGTTTTTGATTTGTGCGAGCTATAGGCCTAGCTAGTTGCGATGTTATTTGTTTTGGAATGTTGTTAGTTTTGGTGATTGTTTGCTTACGTTTCCGCCAGCCTGTGACCGAGCACTGTCCGTGCTGAGCACTCATGATTCTAAAGTCTCCCCTGACCTAGGTCAGAGGGGGCCCGTAAAAAATCTTGCATAGGGGTCCGACATAACTAGCTTCCGCCACTGCCAGTATTACTGGACCTGCCCATTTACTAAATGAGGACTCAATTGTGCCCATTTCCAATGTAGTTTAGTCTGCTTTTTTAAGGGATTTAGCACCCTATAGGGTACCTGATGAAGCTCAGTATGGTGTTTAATAAGGGCGGTTCTCCCAGGGGGTCTCTTGTAACAGCTGAGAGTCGTGAGACAGCATGTACAGGATCGAGAAGTAACAGATAAAAGGGCAGTCCTGGCCAATTACACTGCATGAAAAGTAGTTTCTGGAAGATATCTTACCTGTTAATTGTCAGTGAAATTTACCTTGTGTCAGTGAGGGGTAGTTTCCCATGTTGACATGTATATATTTCCAGAACCTTCTGCACACTCCCGGGCCACCTCTGTGATCGGGGATATCTGGACATGTATGGCAAGTTTTTGGACAATAACACCTCGAGTTTATGTCTGTTTCCAAAGGCAGATGCACATGCGATAATGGCCAGATACAGTCCGTTTTCTGATTGTGCCATGTTGTGTCCACCCCATAAACACAGCTTTCCACGCAGTGTTAGTCATTAATTTACTATTATTAGCAGGTAAAGGGGAAGTGCTTTCTGATCGGTTTTGAATTCAAGGCTTATTTAACACTAATTGTACAAAGTAGTCTTTTGTTTTTGGACTTTAGCTAGATTTCTCTCCCTCCCACTCTTCTCTATGCATGTCTCACAAACTGGCCTCCCATAGAGGAGTTCAAATGGGGGAAAACCAGTACTAGCGTGGGGAACCTGTAAGGGGGTCAGGTTCGGAGGACCAGACACGACAGAGGGAATCTAAAAGCTATCTCCGTAGAAATAGCCACAAACGCAGAATATAATCCGAGAAAGGGGGAAAACGGGAGAATATGCCTCAACTCTCAAAAATAGGAGAGAAAAATAAAGGGGGCGAATAAAACAGGAAAGAAATGAAAATGACCCTAACAGGGCGAGAACTCGAGGATACGAGTGGTAATAAGAGAAATGGAAAGACCTCTCGCTTTCAACAAAGAAAGCAGACAAGAGAGGTAAACTGAGGTACACCTCAAGGAGGGAAACGAAAGGCAAAAAGAGATCCTAAGATCTAAAACTAAGATCGCTAACGGGATTTACTGCTTTGCTTATTTGTATCAACAAGGAAAGCAGTCTCCCAAGTCCTATACGTTACCGGCTAAGTGAAGTTGCAAGACAACAACTAAGCACCGGAAACAGGAAACACAGAGCTTATGAAGCGGGCCGGTAATAAGGGGCAGGTGCGGAAAATTAAAGAAAGAGCGAAGACCCGGAACGGAAGACGAAAAACACGGCAAGAGCGCCCTCAAGCCGCTCCGAGGAGGAACGACCACAGAAATAGAAAAGGGACTGAGACACCATGACAGAACCTCACAATATGCAAATAGCAACCATTTGTCCCGACCAATCCCAGTGTCACTGACAAATTTCCGGAGCCCATCCATTTGTGGAAGACAGCCTCCCTACACTGTTCTGGGAATACCAGATCTTCAAGAATATTCAATTTATAACAAATCCTTAATTAGGGTATACCACTCCCCTTCAGTCATTGAAAATGCCATCAATTGCAGCAACCCCATCCACTTTCACAACTAGCTCAAAGAGAAGATTCAAACTTGGAACATAAATATGTAATTCTTTAATATTGCTTAGTATATGGAAGATTTGATCTTCTTCCATCCCCGAGTTTAATTCAGTTGGAGAGCCTGCTCGCTTTTCTACAAGATTTCTGGTCTTTTCCCAGAGAACATTCTAGAAATAGGTGAGGTAATGGCCCATCACCTCTTTTAACTTGTGAATCTGACACCACTGCACAATCTTCCATTCCCAAAATGCCAGTAGTAGTTGTTAAATGGCGCAAACATGCTAACATGTCCAGGCCCCGAGCTCCCCTCCTGTCTTCTTTTTTTAAACTTAATTTTGCTATAATTATCATTTCTATCTTTCCTTTTCCTCTTTGTTCCTAATTCACATTTTCCATTTTACTCACTCTGCAGGCAGGAACCCACTGATTGTCTGAGTTGGGCCTAAGACTACATTTGTTCTTTCAAACATTGTTTTTATTCCTGTGAAAAAAATATATTAAAAAAAATAAACCATGAGTGACTGAATGGTACAAAATTAATCTTCAATATCTTCTCTGCGTTATTTTATGCTGTGGAAGATGATTAAATTGCACTTTTCTCGAACCCAGTGTCCAAGGCAGGGTATGCAGAGAAATGTTGTTCTGTCAGGATTAAAGATGTAATGCATACTTTTCATATGCATCCACCTTAACATCAACAGCCAAGGCATGGTGGTTAATGAGTTAAAGAGAGCTGGCCAGGACAATAATAGCTGCTTGGCTTCTTCATTCAGCAGTTTAGCTTCATTATAAAAACATGTTGTTTATTTGTGTCTCAGAGTAATAATTTCAGTCTGCAGCACACACAGTGGAAAAATGTACTTCATGTACATATTGGCCGAGAGTATCACTGTCAAGAGTAAGCCAGAAACACTCACTGTACCCATTTTTTCAGGCTGAAAATGGCAGGTGGGATAGTTAAATTATGTATACTCACATATTAATAACAAAAAACTACGTTGTGAAGTTTGGCTTGGTCAAAGGCCACAAAAGACAGGAAATTCAAATGAGCACCACCAAGCCAACCTTCAGCCCTCCACACTATCAGGGATTATTTCCAGTACTCCGTTTTTTACATCTGACTGCTATACAGTTCTGTAGCTATGTTAGTCTACTGTATTTCATTTAGAGTATAGTATAACATTTACTCATCACTGGGCAGATTGGTTCAAACATTCTCGTAGAATTATAAAGGTTTATTTAAAAACTACAATAAACAGAAATGTCATCTGTCAAAAGCATTAGTCCATGTCACACCCGACATATCGCTATGTCTACTTTAGCGATTAGAGTTGTAGAATTTGAGCTAGGTTGTTGGAAAAAAAGTCTTAATCTAAATGCAAATTTTTGTATGTACTTAATTGTATGAAAACGGCCTAACAAATCTTTTCCCATATTTGTTTTATGTCGAGATATTGATGAGATGACTTGATCTGCCAAATGGCTTGGTAATTTGTATTAAAATGGCTGAGAAATTGACGGGCAAAATTTGTGTTTTAACATGTAAGTTGCAACCAAAACCAAACTTAGGGGGACACCTAATACTACCGTGTCCCCCTAATACTATATGCTCTTGTAGTCACACCCTCTGTATTATTTCAACCACATTCATATATAAGCATTTTGGTTGTCAGAACATTCTGAGAACAGTAGGAAAATTTAGCAAAATCTTCCTAGCATGAACATGTCCCATTTCCTGAATGTCCATTTAACATTTTAAGTCACAAGGAACATTGTGCCCTTAAGATGCTATTCGGTTTCATTAGTCTATCCAAGCTTGAAAAAATTAATTGAATAGTGGCTGTTCATTCATGTTCATTTTATCATGAATATTAGCAATGTTAAAGAAATCTGGCATTTCAATACTTTAAGTTGGAATATTCTTTAAACATGTTTAACACGTATCCTCCTGGGCCGCGTTTCCCGATAATGATCAATTTTAGGGTTAAGTGAGATTTCAACGAGCGATTCTACGATGGCTCTTTAATTTGTAACACGTGTTTCCTAAAACAGTTCTTAAAGCATTGAATGCGCAGTCAACTCTTAAGTGCTACTTAACCAGAGGTGTAAAATCCGGGTTCAGAAAGTAAAAAGTCCTCCGCAGTATTTAGTTACAATCACATGGATTTGCTAATTTGCACAATTCTTCAGCCAGGAATACAGCCTGTAAGTAAATACAATGGTTTGTGACTGAAAAAAGTTCAAAACCTTGTCCAGTGAATATTGTTTTATTGTTTTTCAAATAGCCTAGGCTACAGCGGGCTCGCTGTGCATAGTGTTTTTTTCGATAGACTATGGTTAAAAAATGGAGATAAATGTCATGTTAACTGAATGGTAGGCTAACCTTAGCTATACTTCGTCCTTCATATTTTTTTAATTACCATGACAAGGTTTCCATACCCTCAGCTTATTAAAACCCTGCTGATTTCACCTGTTATTCCATAACTTGAACAAAAGATTTTAAAGAGAACTAAGCGTCTAATTAGAAACGAAATTTGCAGCACGTTACACAATTAATTTACAATGAATTTTAATTCCATTATCTGCATGTTCGCTTTACAGGTACATCGCACTTTTCACGGTCTTCCTGGGAAAGTGAATCGTTTTAAAGTATTACGCTACCAGTTAAACAGGTCGGTCACATTTCCATAAGCAGGACATTATAAAACAAGGGAAAATATGCTGAACCTATGGGTTGCCAACCTGACAGATTTGTTGTATTTAGTGTCATCATTAAGGCAAAATGACGTTAGTTATGTTATTAATCAAAATTAGAATGCAGGTAGCCTAATGAACTTCGGATGAAGTTCATTAGGCTACCTGCACTAACGAAATTCGTTAAACAAGCAAGCTAATTTGGCGTTTTCTAAGGTGAGAAGGAAGCAATTGGTCGCTTATTCTCAGCTGTTGCAGGTGCTTTTAACGAAATTTAACAGCATATATTTCGTAAACAGCACTGTCAGGATTTAGATATAAAGAGCTCCCTTGCTTGGCCAGTTTCAGATTCGTAGCTATGCCCATGATACATTGAGGGCCCTATCTTACACCCGGCGCAAAGCGGCACTAACCCAAACGCAAGTGTCTTTGCTATCTTACACCCGGCGCTAGGTCCATAATAACGCCTAGCGCTCACGTCCTTTAACTAGCATGTATTCTTGCGCCATCACAAGTGAACTGGGCGTGTTGGTCTCAAGATGAGGAGTGGCCAGGATTCTTTTTGGCGTATTGCTATCTTGAGCCAGCAGAAAGCGCTTGCGCTAGAACCACCACAAACCTGTTCTAAAGTCATGTCGCAGTTGTTTACATGTTATTTTAACGGCGCATATAAGTGCGTCTACATAGGCGTGTGCACAACGCGCATACCCTCCTGTCTGTTACACACAGGGGCGTGCACAAGCATGACTAAAATATCTAGATCACAATGTGAAATATTATTATTGTGTAGGCTATATCAAAAATGCATAATAATAAAAGGTTCCATACATACCTTTCCCTCAGCGAAGGGAAACGATGCCACATTACATTGCTCTCAGCCCACTCCATCAACATCCAGGCGATGTGCAATGGTACGGGACAATGGCTATCCATTAAAAAGGAGCTGATAACACCTATATCAAGCCTAATGCGCGAATTGTCATTTGCACCTAATGCGTGAATTGTCATTCAATGGAAAACTCGCGTACTGCAATAGACGGACATTTGCGTTCTGAAAATGCGCTTCAGATGTCATTACAATACAGCTCTGTTTATCTAGGAATACAGCCTGTAAGTAAATACAATGGTTTGTGACTGAAAAAAGTTCAAAACCTTGTCCAGTGAATATTGCTTTTATTGTTTTTCAAATAGCCTAGGCTACAGCGGGCTCGCTGTGCATAGTGTTTTTTTCGATAGACTATGGTTAAAAAATGGAGATAAATGTCATGTTAACTGAATGGTAGGCTAACCTTAGCTATACTTCGTCCTTCATATTTTTTTAATTACCATGACAAGGTTTCCATACCCTCAGCTTATTAAAACCCTGCTGATTTCACCTGTTATTCCATAACTTGAACAAAAGATTTTAAAGAGAACTAAGCGTCTAATTAGAAACGAAATTTGCAGCACGTTACACAATTAATTTACAATGAATTTTAATTCCATTATCTGCATGTTCGCTTTACAGGTACATCGCACTTTTCACGGTCTTCCTGGGAAAGTGAATCGTTTTAAAGTATTACGCTACCAGTTAAACAGGTCGGTCACATTTCCATAAGCAGGACATTATAAAACAAGGGAAAATATGCTGAACCTATGGGTTGCCAACCTGACAGATTTGTTGTATTTAGTGTCATCATTAAGGCAAAATGACGTTAGTTATGTTATTAATCAAAATTAGAATGCAGGTAGCCTAATGAACTTCGGATGAAGTTCATTAGGCTACCTGCACTAACGAAATTCGTTAAACAAGCAGGCTAATTTGGCGTTTTCTAAGGTGAGAAGGAAGCAATTGGTCGCTTATTCTCAGCTGTTGCAGGTGCTTTTAACGAAATTTAACAGCATATATTTCGTAAACAGCACTGTCAGGATTTAGATATAAAGAGCTCCCTTGCTTGGCCAGTTTCAGATTCGTAGCTATGCCCATGATACATTGTGGGCCCTATCTTACACCCGGCGCAAAGCGGCGCTAACCCAAACGCAAGTGTCTTTGCTATCTTACACCCGGCGCTAGGTCCATAATAACGCCTAGCGCTCACGTCCTTTAACTAGCATCTATTCTTGCATCATCACAAGTGAACTGGGCGTGTTGGTCTTAAGATGAGGAGTGGCCAGGATTCTTTTTGGCGTATTGCTATCTTGAGCCAGCAGAAAGCGCTTGCGCTAGAACCACCACAAACCTGGTCTAAAGTCATGTCGCAGTTGTTTACATGTTATTTTAACGGCGCATATAAGTGCGTCTACATAGGCGTGTGCACAACGCGCATACCCTCCTGTCTGTTACACACAGGGGCGTGCACAAGCATGACTAAAATATCTAGATCACAATGTGAAATATTATTATTGTGTAGGCTATATCAAAAATGCATAATAATAAAAGGTTCCATAGGTCCACGTACCTTTCCCTCAGTGAAGGGAAACGATGCCACATTACATTGCTCTCAGCCCACTCCATCAACATCCAGGCGATGTGCGATGGTACGGGACAATGGCTATCCATTAAAAAGGAGCTGATAACACCTATATCAAGCCTAATGCGCAAATTGTCATTTGCACCTAATGTGTGAATTGTCATTCAATGGAAAAACTTGCGTACTGCAATAGACGGACATTTGCGTTCTGAAAATGCGCTTCAGATGTCATTACAATACAGCTCTGTTTATCTAGGAATACAGCCTGTAAGTAAATAGAATGGTTTGTGACTGAAAAAAATTCAAAACCTTGTCCAGTGAATATTGCTTTTATTGTTTTTCAAATAGCCTAGGCTACAGCGGACAAACGGCATAATGATTTTTTCGATAGACTATGGTTAAAAAACTGAGATAAATGTCATCATGTTAACTGAATTGTAGGCTAACCTTAACTATTCTTCGTCCTTCATATTTTTTAAATTACAGTGACAAGGTTTCCATACCCTCAGCTTATTAAAACCCCGCTGATTTCACCTGTTATTTCATAACTTGAACAAAAGATTTTAAAGAGAACTAAGCGTCTAATTAGAAACAAAATTTGCAGCACGTTACACAATTAATTTACAATTCCATTATTTAATTTTAATTCCATTATCTGCATGTTCGCTTTACATGAGCAGGTCTGTTTCCCCTGCTGTACATCGCACTTTTCACGGTCTTCCTGGGAAAGTGAATCGTTTTAAAGTATTACGCTACCAGTTAAACAGGTTGGTCACATTTCCATAAGCAGGACATTATAAAACAAGGGAAAATATGCTGAACCTATGGGTTGCCAACCTGACAGATTTGTTGTATTTAGTGTCATCATTAAGGCAAAATAACGTTAGTTATGTTATTAATCAAAATTAGAATGCAGGTAGCCTAATGAACTTCGGATGAAGCTTGAACATGAGTTAATTGCATAATAAAACGAAATTCGTTAAACAAGCAGGCTAATTTGGCGTTTTCTAAGGTGAGAAGGAAGCAATTGGTCGCTTATTCTCAGCTGTTGCAGGTGCTTTTAACGAAATTTAACAGCATATATTTCGTAAACAGCACTGTCAGGAATTACTGGGAACTCATAATACTACTACTGCTGCTACTGATCCTTATAGCCGATTCCTTGATCGCACTAAACACGCACGAGCATGTCTGTTTCGCCATCATAAGCAATCCGCCAAAGTGGAAAAGCAGGCTTTTAAAGGGAATGGGATATAACATTTTGATTGGTTTATTGCATGTCACGCCCAAGACACACCTATAATTAATGAAGAGACTAGGTTCAGCCCAGTTGCACCTTGCGCTGTGCTTAGCGCCCAAAAAACACGCCGTTAAAATAGCAAAAGTGGACTTGGACATGCCCTAAATGGACTTAGCGCCATGCGCTTAGACCAAGCGCCAAGATCGCCAAGATAGGGCCCTTGGACACGCCCTAAATGGACTTAGCGCCATGCGCTTGCCTTAGACTAAGCGCCAAGATCGCCAAGATAGGGCCCTGAGACTGTTGTGAAGTGTAAAAGCATACAAATTATGTTTTTCCCCCCCTCTCTGCTAGTATCACCTAGTAATTCTGTGCATAAATCACCTTAAAGAGATGTATGCATTTTTTCCCATTTAGCCAATTCCTCGAGATGCAGCAAATGAAACTGGGGACAAAGGCTTACTTTAAAGATAATGCATGTTGACTGCCTAGAGGCATTATGGAAACCACTGTGATATCCACAATAATCTCCACAATAACAGAAAATATTGCCTGTCAAATAGGCAAATGTGAAAGAAAAATACTTTGTTAGGTGTATTAGGGAAGGTGTGTGTGTGCGTGTGTGTGTGGCGTAAAGGCTGTAATTCCAGTGAATTCACACCTTATTTGTGGCTCACACACGACACAACTGACACACAAACACTGAAGACACCTTTCTCACAAACAAAGACTTGCTTGCTTTGTCTGGCTAAAGGGTTAGATACCCACACAGATCAGTGTTTTATCTACTGTTTAATCCAGGTGGGATTACTTTATCAAAAGGAAAGTAAATAGAAGAAAGTGATTGTGCAAATCATCTATCACTGAGAGATAGAGGATGCAACACCATTATACTTTCCGATTAATTCAATGTTTGATAAGAATTTCTAATCAAATATACTAGAGATCAAAGGTATGTTCACAGATGATGGTCCACAAGGATGGATAGGGTAGTTACACATTAGCAAAGCAGAAAGGAACATGAACCAATGTATTGTAGAATACAGATCCTGGATTTATTTCAACAACTAGAGAACAAGAACAATTTGCCCATTTTCAGATTTTTATAAATGATACTTCATGGTAGATTTGACTGAATCACGTGAGTTTTTATAAAAGAAGAGACAGAGAAACAGAACCCTAATGAAAGATGCATAGTGCAGTGTGAATCTTTTATCTCAGTGGCACGTCCTATATATAGCTCTAGAGAGAGGGAAAAGAGGCAGATTGAGTGTAAAGGATACACACATATTTTCAATGGAGAAACAAAATCAGTGCTCATTAATCGAAGTACACAATTTCTTCATCAATAACAGAATTAAATCCTCTTGTATCCTCATCTGCTTTGTATATCAAAGTGATCTCTTTATTCATTAAAATGGGAGCGCCCAGAAAAATACATATATTAAACTGATCAACAATGGTTTTCCCTCATGGTTTTATATATAAAATAATAATGATTCTTAGACAATCTTTGGGGACTGTTAATGGTGCTACTGTCGCGTCGAAAAAGAAGAAAAAATTCCATCAACAAAACTATATAGTGGTGGCTGGTCCAGGCGGTGCATCACCCGATGGCAATGTAAAGTCTGTGACCCAGCCTCCTGACGGAAGGAACAGTACAGCAGACAACCCTCCTGTCTTCTATGGGTGGATACAGAGTGTTTAAACAGTGAGCAGACCCATACGTAGAACTTTGCCTTTCATAGACGCGTTCTAAAATGTGTCACCTAAAATTCTTAAGGCAATGCAAGCGCAAGCTGCAGTGTCAAGCAAGGAAACAACAGGATGAAGCTTTCTTCTTGGATTTGTGCTTTCCTACGCTGTGTCTTTCACTGTCATGACAGCCCAGTTTGACGAGTCTCTCACTGAGTATGTTCGCTCACATAAACATATTTATGATAGGCCTACTTCGTCAATTCATTCAAATAGAGCAGTAATGAGTAGCCAATAATGTGATGTGGTGGCAGTGTAATATAATGGTTAAGGAACTGGACTTGTAACCGAAAGGTTGCAGGTTTGATTCCCAGGTAGGACACTGCCGTTGTACCCTTGAGCAAGGTACTTAACCTGGCTTGCTTCAGTATATATCCAGCTGTATGAATGGATAATTGTAATAAGATATAAGAAGTTGTGTAAGTCGCTCTGGATAAGAGCATCTGCTAAATGCCTGTAATGTAATTTATGACAGCATTCATAGCTATTGCTGAAGTAGTATTGCTTAAGAGGGTAAATAATCCCTCAAAACATGAAAAGCGTAATTAAGAAAAATCAACAGCTTTTTAAAATTCTGAGATTGCAATTGTGGTTGTAACGAAAACATACGCAGCATACAAATTCTGTAGCTTTTTGCTGGATCGCCCCCTTGAGCACTCTGGTTGATAACCTCCACAGGGACATAACAACACACATTGAGAATGTACAACCAGGCCGTGCGTTTGCAGTGCGTAGACCGGGGCTGTGTCCGAATCAGAGCCCTGTCTTCTGCGCCCTGTCTCCTGCGTACAGTGCACTGGCAGAAGTGTGCTGTTTAATGTGCACTGTTTAGCAGGACGCGAAAAATATCCTCTATACTATTTCCAAACCGTACTGTGGAAGTGTTGTAAGCAGGTCATAAGACGTCCCACCAGTGTTGCCATGTCCGCGGTTTTACAGCTAAATTTGGATACTTTCAAAGTGCAGTCATGGGTAAAAATGAAAAGTCGCAAAGCAGGCCCTTATTTAAAAAAGTAAAAACATGATGATTTCTATTTAAAATACGTTGGTTTCGGTTAAAAATAGCCTATAATTTAGGCTAGATTTGAGTCGCCATTTCGCTGAAAAGTCTTAAAAGATCTGGCAACCCTGCGCCCGACTCCATGTCACGTGCCATGTCTCATTTTTTTAAAACGAAGCTTCACGTCAGAATCACGTGACCAAAATGTTCGTGTACTTCTTGAAAAGTGTGTTCCCGAATGTACTCAGTGAAACCCCAGAAGTAAGTGCGTCATCTGGGTGTTTGAAGTATACTGCAATTTGAAAAACTTTTGCGTACTCTACGACTTTCTCGCCCTATCTACTTACCAAGGCTACTCAACAGAGTGCTGATTCGGACACAGCCCAGGGCTCTGTCTGAATCAGAGTCCTATCTACTGCATCCTGTGTGCTGTGTACTAGCATGCTGTACACTACTTGCTGCATACTGTTTAGTGACATGCAGTATGCTAAAATATCCTCAATACTATTATCAGCGAAAACCCGGAAATAAGTTTATTATCCAGGGATATTAAGAACCCTCCATTTTCAGAATTGTCGCATACTTAACAGCTTTTTAAAAAGTATACTCAACTGGCATACTTTTTAGGCAAGTGCGCTGATTTGGACAAAGCCCAGGTGTTGTCATTTGCGTTTTCACGGAGTGCCTCAGTGGACATCTGCTCTGGGTTCATTTTGGGTCTGCTATGATGTAATTTAGGTCCGCGCAGACCCTGCGGACGCCCATATGCATACTTTTTTTGGCGACTATGAATTGGCCTTATCTCGCTGCATGGCCAGGGACAGCAGCTAAATGGAATCTCGAAACGTGCAGCCACATACTCCACGTGCAGCAGCGCCAATTGCACCCACCTGTGTCTCATTAAGGCTAATTGGCGCACACCACAAAAGGAGTCGAGCACCCTTTAGATGGGTCATGTCTCGGCTCCGTGGAAAACTAACAAATGTCTGTGTTTGAATTTACAGATTCTCATTGAACTGTCGCCTGGTCAAGCAGAGGGATTTCCCCACACCGACTTTTGAAACCCGCAAACTTTAAAGGATAATGTGGACTTTTGTTTATATTTATTCTATGAATGGAAAAGCCGGCTGCCGCTCCGTTACCTGCCGCTGCTTTGTGTTTTGGACTCACTGTGAGCGAAATAAAGGACCCAGCTGGGTTTTTTGCAACCTATTCTCTACTGTCTGTAGATTTGTGCTGCCCAACCTAGCCGTGATATATACAGACGGGTGACAAATTAAAGGAAAAACGAGTAATAAATAATTCAATAAACGAGTGGAAAAACATAATAAATGCAGACGTGTGGGGCATTTTCCTAGCATGGTTTGGGTCCACTTGTCCCCTTAGAGGGAAGGGTCACTGCAAATCAATACAAAGTTACAATACAGAGTGATCACCTTTATCCTATGGTGAAACATTTCTACCCTGATGGGAGTGGTCTCTTCCAGGATGACAATCCACAGGGCCCGAGGGGTCACTGAATGGTTTGATGAAAATCGTATGCTATGGGCTTCGCAGTCACCAGATCTCAACCCAGCTGAACACCTATGGGAGATTTTGCTTTCCACCACCATCATCAAAACACCAAATGAGGGAATATCTTTTGGAAGAATGATGTTCCATCCCTCCAGTAGAGTTCCAGAGACTAGAATCTATGCTAGACTAGAGGTAGAATCTATGCCTAGGCGCATTGACGATGTACTTGAGGCTCGTGGTGGCCCAACACCTTACGAAGACACTTCATGTTGCTTTTTCCTTTAATTTGTCCCCCGTCTGTATATATATATTAAAAAAATTTTAAAAAATGAACACTACATTTTTTAGATAGATCTGAAGTCAAAACATTTGGCTAATATTAACAGAAAGTCATATACGTATAAAACCACAATGATGAAAACCCTCATTTTAAATTTACTGCATATCAATCCTAGACACAAACATCCATATGACAAGTATCAAACAGATATTACATTCATGAATTATCAATCTGGAGAGATTTTCTTTTTTTCCCCCAATTATCTGTAAGCGTGGCAGAGTAATTGAATCCCAAATTGGAATACGAGGAGGGCAGTGTGCCTTAAAGTGTGGACAGTGGATTGTGTCACCAGCAGATTGCAGGTCTGAAAGTCCCTTGTGTAATCTGAAAATCTATAAATGGATCATAATTCAAATTTATCCCTGACATGTTGCTTTAGATGAGGTCATGTGCTAAGCACATACATAACACAGAAATGTAATACACCGAGGCTCCATACATACATTCATACATATGAATTAGGACAGTGTAACTCAAAATAGATTTATCTGAGGTTTAAATTATTGTTTATTATGGTTGAAGTTGTTTTAATTTTTGTTGTCATTTGATAATAATAATAATAATAATTATTATTATTATTATTTATGGGAATTTTATTCAGATGTCTAAGAAAATGTTATTATCTAAAAAAGTTACATTCTCCTGCAATAATTTGTTTTCTAACATAGACAGCTTTGCAACTGGCTCACCTCAACGACATGAATCATCCACTTTCAAAAACCTCCCACAGTCAAGTTTTATAAAGTAGTTAATTAATTTCAACTTAATTAATAAACCGAGACAGAAAATGCATGGCAAATCACAGGTGAAGCTGCTTTAATCATTGCACAGCACATGATAAACCATCACAGAACATGGTGTGAGGATACAAAAATGAGGAATATGGACTTGGAATATGGAAAAAAAAATAGGAATATGCATGTAGATCCATCTTCTATACTGCCTCCTTTGGTTGAATACAAAATGCTGGGTGCTAAGCAAACACTGTGACATCAATTTAATTGACACAAGCATTTGTGAAACTCCTTTTAATGTTTTGACACTGTTGTAATAGGAAAGTCAAATCACATTTTCTTTCATTGCCACTGTATATTGAAGCGATCTGTTAGTCCCATGAATCATTTAAAAAATAATTTCATTCAGAAAGGCTCTCTGACACAAAGAGCAGTAGCACCTTTCAGTACTATGGAAGTTAATTTCACCTCGATAACACGTGGTTCTGGTTATGCCCACATAAAGGTACACCTGATCATGTTCTCTGTTTCCCCTGAAGGAATGGTGATCCCTATGCGATTTAAAGGCTGATTCCTCATTATCTTATGTTTTTGTTTTTACTTCACTCATCATCTTTGCTGATTAAAAGAGTTTTTTTTTCTTTGAATCCAAGGCCCCTTTGAAAAGGCTTTAAAGCAAACATTTACACCGACTAACATACGCTCTCCTTCCTGTGTGCCATATGGCCTTTCAGCATCAAAACAATACTGTTTTTAATGCAAGATGACTTACTACATGCAATGCCTGTACTTTCATATGTATTTGCATATGTATTCCACACACGCACACGCACACACACACACACACACACACACACACACACATAGGGTGGCATGGTGCTGCAGTGGCTAGCACTGTCGCCTCACAGCAAGAAGGTACCGAGTTTGAATCCCAGCCGAGGGCCTTTCTGTGTGGAGTTTGCATGTTCTCCCGTATCTGCGTGGGTTTCCTCCTGGTACTCCGGTTTCCTCCCACAGTCCAAAGACATGCAGGTTAGGTGAATTTGAGACTCTAAATTGAGTGTGTGAGTGAATGGTGTGTGTGCTGTGAGTGACGGATTGGCGACAACATTCGACGTTTCATTTGATTTATTTGTGGATATGGACTAGAGGTATTCACAGGTCCAAAATGTGGGACCCATTAAGAAATGGACCCATGGCTCTGTTACCCCAACCTGACCTGCATAAATGAATTTTCAAAAAACAAAGACCCATTCCGAAATGATGAGTGAATCATATTATCAGCGATCTCAGGCAGAGGGTAGCTAACTAGCTGTTTCGTTTCGCTTGTTTAAAATTTTGTTACATTTATATTAAATTGTGCATTTTAATAGCATATACATTGAAGCTAAATTAGTATCCTACTAAATCAACCCATCTCGGGCCCTTTAACTGTCGGACACAACGACACAGACCCAACAAATGCGTCATTTGACCGCCTTTTAGACTTATCTGGATTGTTTCTAGCTTGCAATTGCATTTTCACAATTTCGTAAAGGTTTCTCCTGCTAGGCCTATTTCAAAGGTTATTATCATGAAAATAAATAATTATTTTCACGACAAATGTGGCACAAGAAGGTTGATGTTTAACGGAATGTTTCCTATAACACAATGGCATATGCCTTCTGTAAGAAACAATGCGAGGTATTGGGTTATACCAATAAGCTAATAAAAAAGCAACAAAGGTGAGTGATTGCTTATTACAGTTTACATAATACATAATTATAAATAAGCTACAATGCAGTTATGCTATATAGGCCAAGCAGGTTTACGGAGGTTCCAAACATGCACGGACAAAGAATCTAGTCATAATTTTGAGCTTCCACACACTGTTTAGGCACATAACTGCCAAACACCATATAAAAGTCCTCCTGGGTGTAAAACATAGGCCTATTCAGTAAATTGGTTACAAAATAGTGGGGTTTATTTGTCAATGTGAACCATTTGAATTTAATTTCCAATATAGAGCACTGACTCTGTCTGTGGGCAGGAAGAATATGAACATACCCACACACCAAAAACAAAGACCTCATTTAAACAAACTGGCAAAAAAAAACAAAAAAAAACATGAAATTACGTGCTTACACCTGTTTTTGATTTATGTTTGATTTTACTATAGGCTACAGAGAAGTGAATTGGGCTATGTCCAAAGAGAGAAATCAATCAGCCGATAACTTACGTAAGTCAAAATTACAAATACAATTCAACAGTGGAACAAAACATTTAGCCTAACAACACAATTTTTTTTCAGTTTTAGATTTATAATATAGGCTACAAAGAATGAATTCAAAAAGTATATTAACCCATTTGTGCAGTGACCCTAGTGGCGTAGACCCTGGGGTCTACATCACAAACATCCTACTGTACCACGTCAGAAAGCGAGGTACCCTGGAAAACGGCATATCGTATTCATCAGCGTGAGTTGGGCTATTATCGGGCAAAATATGAAGTTCCAACATGCCACCATTCTTCCGTATTTCATAAAAGTATATTGACCACTCTACAGTGTGATCTACATGAGAGAGAATCGGGTTGAAGATACTGGACATTTAAATATATTTAGGAGTTGTTTACCAAAAATATTTATACTATCACAGCAGCAATAAAAAACACATAAGGTCCTGGATATAGGTAAATTAAATAGTTTTTATTTTAAAAAAATCTTCCTGCTCACTTATTAGAGTGAATTTCTGTCATCATAACATAATTTCCTTCTGCTATGAAAATCTCTCATAAAGTATGGAATAAAGTCATATCCTTACCTGCATTATTAAAGCAATATACGTCCTTTCTAAGGTTATGTCGTTATTTTCTGCCTATATGTGGTGTACACTGTGTTTCAACATGGGAGAAATCTCAAAAATTTGTATGCAGAACATTACACAATTCAAATTGGGAGACAACCTTAATATCCAAAAAGAAAGCATTCTAAGCTTTCCAAAGAGGTATAATCATTTGTCATTAGACAGTTGGGAGCGATTGTCAGAGCTGTGCGTGTCACAAGCGTGCCTGTGCCTGCTGGACAGCGGGGGTCGCCGGGTGAAAACGACGCTCAAGAAGGCGCTCTACATCCCGTCATATCCACAGGACAGTTTCTCGGTTAAAGCTGCGACGGCCAATGGAGCTGCTGTCAACTTTCGAGAAGGACGCACATCCACAAAGATGGTACCAGGTTCGATATTAAAGTGCACAATAGACTTTACTATCTGAATACTGTAGATGATAAACATGTTGATGAGTGTCATGGATGTTACGATGTTCAAACCTGGCACAAAATTCTAGGTCACTGTAATTTTGAGGATGTGTCAAAGTTGGAAAATGTGGCAGAGGGAATGAAAATCAAAGGAAAGATTGATTGGTCTAACTTAAACTGTGAAGTCTGTACACAGGGAAAATTTGCTCAGACAAGGAACAGAGATTCAGATGCAAGAGCAAAGGCAGCACTTGAGTTAGTTCATACTGATTTGTGCGGCCCCATAGAGCAGGAAGCAAAAGATGGATTCAGATATGCTCTGGCATTTACTGATGATTACTCTGGTGTAGTATTTGTATACTTCCTAAAAGCAAAGAGTGATACTGTCAAAGCTACTGAAAAGTTCATAGCTGACTATCCCTTATGGAAAGATAAAGTGCATAAGATCTGATAATGGCACAGAGTTTACAGGAAAGGATTTTCAGTCTTTGCTCAGTAAGAATGCAATAAGGCACGAGACTTCAGCACCTTACTCGCCCCATCAAAATGGGACAGCAGAGAGAAATTGGAGAACACTGTTTGAGATGGCAAGATGCATGTTAATTGAAAGTGACTTACCTAAATAGTTGTGGACATATGCTGGAATGACTGCTGCAGTAATTCCCAACAGGTGCTACAATAGGCGTGTAGGACAAACTCCATACTACATGTTGACAGGGGAAAGGCCTAATCTTTCAAAGATGAGAATGTTTGGTTCAGTGTGCTATGCATACAAACATGACAAGAAAAAGTTAGACTCAAGATGTGAAAAGGGAATTTTCGTTGGATATGATAAAAATAGCCAATCATATCTAGTCTACTACCCAGCCTAAAACAGTCAAGGCGAAACTGGAACAAACTACTGCATGATCATCTCAGTGAAAATGGTTTTGTACAGAATCCAGCAGACCATTGTGTCTATAACAAACAAACTGAGGATGAAAGGATCATTTTGATAATTTGGGTTGACGATCTAATTATCGCTGCTAGTGACAATGACTCACTCAATGGTGTGAAGGAAATGTCGAGGAGAAAATTTAAGATGAAAAATCTTGGGGAACTTAAGCATTTCCTAGGCATTGATTTTGCACAGAGTGAAGGAGAAATAAGGATGAATCAAAAGCGATACATAACAAAAATACTAGAGAGGTTTGGTATGTCAAGGACAACCCCATGTGAACAGAAACTAAACTTTGATAATGAAGGTGAACTTGTAGATCCAACTGGATATCGTGAAATAGTGGGCAGTTTGATATATGTAATGACATGTACTAGACCTGATCTAAGTTGGGTTATAAGCAAGCTGTCACAATACCTATCCGAGCCAAAAGAACAACACTGGGTAACTGCAAAACATGTGTTAAGATACTTGAAGGGAACAATCAACCAGGAGTTGTGTCACAAGAAAAGTGTGGAAGAACTCAAACTTGAGGCATATAGTGATGCTGACTGGGCAGCAGACCAAAATGACAGATGAAGCACAACAGGATATTGCTTTAGTTTAACTAAAAGTGGGCCTGTTATTTCATGGAAAAGTAAGAAGCAGCCAACAGTGGCGTTGTCTACATGTGAAGCAGAATACATGGCACTGGCTGCAACCACACAAGAAAGCTTGTATCTTGTACATTTATTAAACGGGATGGATAGTGAACGCCAACATGCACCAGTGAAAATCTTTGAAGACAACCAAGGTGCAATAGCTTTGTCAAAGAACCCAGTATGTCGTCAGAGATGTAAACATGTCGACATTAAGCATCATTTCATTCGATCTGCACTCACTGATGGTAAGATAACCATAGAATATTGTCCAACAGCAGACATGGTTGCAGATATTATGACTAAGCCTGTAACAAAAGTAAAGATCGGAAAATTTGTGTGTTATCTGTTCGGAATGTAAATTGCCATGCAAGTGTTAAGTAACCTATGTAACTTCCAGAAAAGAAAAAAAAAAAAAAAAAAGGTGAAAATTGTATTGATTGATTCAGCAGTATATGAGCAAGTGGGGGGTGTTAACATATTACAATATGCATGGTACAGTTATGTGTGCTCCTCTACTGATGTGATGTTACTATCCTATCACTGCCTGTAATTGATAAACTGAGCATGCGCAAATAAAGAGAACCTCTTCCGGTTTAAGCAACAGCCGATGGTGAACGTGTGTTTTTCCTCCGTGAAATGTGTAATTAATTGAGCCGGTGTTCCTGCCCTTACAATGGCAACGCCAACAAGATCCATTCAAATGCAGAGACGTTATAGTATCGCTTGTAACAGTACCAGAAAATAAGATATCAAGAGTCTTTTGATGTTGTTGGGTCACAGACATCAGGAAGTCATGGCATGCAAAGGATATGCGAGTCTCCGACCAAATATCAAAAATGTAAAGGCACAGACAACTTAGTGTATGTAAACTTCTGACCCACTGGAATTGTGATATAGTGAATCAGATCAAAAACGTCTACGACGTAAAAAAAGCCAAGTTACTCACGCATAGCCTACAGAGCGCTGTCTATAATTCTTCCCAAATTATTTAATGCAACTTGGCCCTGTGTTTCTTCATCTTAGCATCTCAAAAGAATGTGCTCAATGAAACTGTATGTGCCACATAAAACTGCAAAATGAAAATAATTTATAGTGGAAATACTCTGATTCAGATGTGTTGCACTTAGAAATTAAACAGAAAAATTACTACACTATAGGGCATGTTTGAACAATTGTCCGCATCCACTGCTTTGGGTCGATGAAAAGCACAGAATTAATTAAATGTATTATTATTATTAGGGGACCGTGCAGCGAAGCTGCAGCACGGTCCCCTATTGTATCTGTTCAGATTCTTTTTTTTTCTTTCTCCCCTTTCACCTAAAATTCCTGTGAGCTGGTTTGTCCTAGAATCACCACACTTGGCACGCTTGTTGGGATTCCCAAACTCTTGGATCCTCTATATTACGACGCAGATTGAACACCTGGTGGCGCTGTAGTGCACGTGACAAAATTTTGACATTGACACGCCCACTGCCAACGCCCCATTTCACCTAGAGTCACAAAATTTGGTATACATGTCCATTTACTCATTCTGAATAAATTTGCCTCAAGGAGCCATAAAGTCCGCCATATTAGATTTTTTGCTAATTAGCATTTTTTGTAAAACGCTTAAAATGCTACTCCTCCTACAACATTTGACCAATTGAGATGAAACTTGGTATACACACTCGTTAGACCATGTCTCATAAAAGTTATATTCAGAATTTTGATATTTTCAAAGATGGCCGAATGACGAGCGAATGAAATTTAACTGGGCGTGGCTTATCCCAAAAATGCTAATAATTCCAAAACGATTTGACAGAAAGCTATGAAACTTGGTAGGTCTGTTAAGAGTACCATTAGGACTAGACATCTAGGGCTCTATTTTAATAAACCAAACGCAATGGTGAACGCAAGAGTAATCGCTTGGCGGTATCGCTCTGAGGGCGTGTCGGCGAGAAATTTGGTAATTTCATGACGGCAATCTTGGCGCACCTTATGGCGGTATTGCTAAAAGGCTGGGTTTAAATGTCCAAGGTGTGTCTCTATGGTAGCCAATCAAATTGTTGTTCTCATGCTTTAAAAAAAAGCCAGTTGGAACGCAATCGCTCCATGCAATTTCATAATGAGCAACCCAAACGCACTGGACCGTCAACGACAAGAGCGATTTTCCGCACAGGAATCAGACATACTTGCAACAGAAGTACAGGCTAGGACTGTAGTAATTTATGGATCACAATCCACACCACCTCCTCTCCCAGAAGTTCGGAAGGCACGGGAGGAGGTGGCGAATGCATTAATTAGCCTACATTAGGTGATGTAGGCATAATTATGATTCAAATGGTAGGCTTATGATTCAACTGTGTCAATGTGTAATTTATATATTATAGGCTATTGGCCTACATGATCGCAAGTTTCTTGTAAGCTGTCCTGTTTTATTCTAGTAGTTTAAATTAAAATTAATTAATTAATAATAATTATAGGCTATTTGTTCATTAAATGGAAGTGTAATGTTGGCATCACCTATAGACACTACATAGAACTACATGACGAATAAGTTGCCAAATTGCTAGAGTCTATTGCGTTCCCGCTAAGAGGTGGTTCCAGCTGATCATAACGCAATGGGTTTTCGTTGGTTCAAATTGTCACTGAGCCGAAAGTATTTTAGAACACGCCCCAGACAGCGCCACCCATCCCACTGCAGCGCAAGCGAAAGGATGTTATGTTGAGAATTTGTTGATCCTAGCGGTATTGCTGAGAAACGCCATAGCGCCAGTTTTAAGACGTTGATGCTGTCAACAAGCTTGCGTTTGACTATAACGTCCCCTTGCGCTGGTTTGAAAATAGAGCCCCTACAGTTTTATCCCAATCGATCCATATGGTGGTGCTATAGAGTTCCAAGTATAAAGAAATATAAAAAAAATCACTAAAAATCACAGTTCCTTTGCAGAGATGTATAACTTGCTACAATGACAAAGAGCCGGATTTGGATCATAGAACTTTAGTAATTTGGTGGGCGCCATCTTGAATTTGCCGACATTTTGGCTTAAATGTACTCATTTAATCCTTATTTGAGTTTTTCCTTAACCGCTTGGCTGATTAGCATGAAACTTGGCAAATAGTTAGAAGTTGTCATCATACAAGCTCACACCGAATTTCGTGGCGATAGGCCAGTTGGTGGTGCTGTAGTGCACGTGTAAATGTGCACGTGCACGTGGGCGCCAGTGTAGTATAATGGTTAAGGAACTGGCCTTGTAACCGAAAGGTTGCAGGTTCGATTCCCAGGTAGGACACTGCCGTTGTACCCTTGAGCAAGGTACTTAACCTGAATTGCTTCAGTATATATCCAGCTGTATAAATGGATAATATGTAAAACATGATAAAAAGTTGTATAAGTCACTCTGGATAAGAGCGTCTGCTAAATGCCTGTAATGTAATGTAATGTAAATATTGTGACATTGACACGCCCACTGCCGACGCCCCGTTTGACCTAGAGTCACAAATTGTGGTGGACAGGTCCCTCTGCTCATGTTGAACAAATTTACCTCAAGGATCCATGAAGTCAGCCGTATTTGATTTTCCGCTAATTAGCATTTTTTGTAAAACACTTAAAATGCTACTCCTCCTACAAAATGTGGCCAATTTACATGAAACGAGGAACACGAACACCTTAGACAATGCTTCATAAAAGTTATATACAGAATCTTGATATTTTAAAAGATGGCCGAATGACGAGCCAATGAATTTTCAATGGGCGTGACCTCACAAAAATGCTGATAATTCCAAAATCATTTGACAGAAAGTTATGAAACCTGGTAGATCTATTTAGACTAACAAGTGGAATTGACCTCTACAGTTTCAACCCAATCGAGCCACGTGGTGGCGCTATATATATCCAAATATAAGAAAATATTTAAAAATTCATAAAAAATCATTGACACGCCCACTGCATACGCCCCGTTTTATCTAGAGTCACAAAATGTGGGAAAGAGGTCCGTCTGCTCATACTGAACAAATTTGCCTCTAGGAACCATCAAGTTAGCCCTATTGGATTTTCCGCTAATTAACATTACTTGTAAAACACTTAAAATACTACTCCTCCTATATAATTTGACCAATTTACATGAAACCTGGTAAACACACTCCTCATAAAATGCATCATAAAACCTATATACAGAATTTTAATATTTTAAAAGATGGCCGAATGACGAGCCAATAAATATCCAGTGGGGGTGGCTTATCACAAAAATGCTAATAATTACAAAACCATTTCACAGAAAGTTGTGAAACTTGGAAGGTCTTTTAAGAGTAACATCTGGACCTGACATCTCCACTTTAAAATATAAAAAAATTCACTAAAAAACATTGACACGCCCACTGCCGATGCCCGTTTGATCTACAGTCACAAAATTTGGTGGATACATCCTGCTACTCCTGCCCAACACATTTGCCTCAAGAAACCATGAAGTCTGCCATCTTCGATTTTCCGCTAATTAGCATTTTTCGTAAAACACTTAAAATGCTACTCCTCCTACAGAATTTGACCAATTTGCACCAAACCTGTTCAAGGGACTCAACCCGCTTCCCTACATACACGGATTACTTTACTAAGGTGTATGTCAAAAATTGGCCGAATGAGAAGCCAATGGATTTTGCATTGGGCGTGGCTTATCGCACAAATGCTAGTACTTCTAAAACCGTTTGATATAAAGTTCTGAATCTTGGTGAGTTGATTGAGAGTTAGATCAAGACTTGAGCCCTGCAGTTTTAACCAAATCCATCTGCGTGGTGGCACTAAAGAAATACAAATGTTGGGATGGCAGGTATGCCATCCGCCAAGTACACTATCTCTGCTTAACAGGCCGTCTACCTACTATACCAACTGTGAAAGTTCCAGTAGCTTAGTGGTTAAGGCATTTGACTGCCGTGTAGTAGGTTGGTGGTTCGATCCCCACCTGTTCCCAAGCTTTTTTTGAGGCACACAATGTGCACATCATTGTAAAAATGTTCTTTTTATTGCAAAGGCTTGGAAATTTCACAATATTACCTGTTATCTGTTTGAATTATGAAGTCAGTAAGCCAAAACACTCTGATACCGCAACACACAAGTCTTATTTGGCCTCCTCATTTCTGTTAACCTGCTTTGGCCTAGTGGATACAGTATTGGCTTTCCATGTATGTGGTCAGCGGTTCAATTCCGGCTTGGTACCAATGGCTTGGTTCATGTTTGGCAAAACTATTGCGCAAATGCTATGCTTCTTTTAATGTTGTTTTCACATTAAAAAACACCTTTTTATTGCAAAAGTTAAGAAATTTAACAGTATTAACTGTTCACTGTTTCACTTGTACTTAAAAGACTTAATACGCAAGCCCTTACTGGATCGGGTTAAGACACCATCAGCAATGGCAAAAGCCCTGATTAGAAACAAATATTTGTATTTTGGGTCAACCCTGTCTAGAGTTGTCTACCATTTTGCAGTTTCTGCATTTGACAAATGCCGCTAATGCCGCACGGCCCCCGGAAATCGCTGCTTGCAGCTATATTTATAATTATTATAATTATTATGTATTTATTGATTTATTTATTTGGATTTCTATCAAAACCTGTGTGGTCCTACAGAGCATAAATGGGTGATTATTTGATTTCGGACACTTTTGGGTACTTCAATTTCTCAAAAATAAAATCACATAAAACCTTCAATTATCTACCTAAGCTTTATTGTCATTTTGTCAGGAATCATAATTTGAACATTGTTGTAAACATCACTTTATGGAATTTAAAATATTTAACACTTTTCCTAGGATGTTAGAGGAAATTGTCATTACCACCACATTACCAAATAATTCAAAACTTTTAAAAAGTGAAACGTTAGTGCTTTTAAGGCATTTTATGTAACTTCATACCTTACTTCTGATGTCTAAGTGGTTAGAAATATTTTAATTTGATTTAAACATGTTTTAAATCTTTAGATGTGCAGCCTTTTAAATATATTCCTAGATCCTGTCAAGAAAGATAAAATTACTACAACAACAAGTCAATGACTCATATTTGTTAAATAAAATGTTAAGGAAGGGCTTGCAATATTTAAAAAAACATACTGTATATGAAAATGTCTGATTTAAACAATTTGTTACAAATTTATCTAAAAATGTCATGTGTTGGTAATGACGAACGGTTGTGGTAATGACAAAATGTTTTGGTAATGACATCTATATTGATTGATTGATTGATTTAATTCATGGATACAGTAACACAACATCAGAATCATACACTGTAGAATCATAACATATAGCACATAACATCATAGAATTAAGAGAAAATTACAAATTTAAAACAACATTAAGCACATATTTCATAAGAAAATGTCAAGTAAGTAAAAAAATGTCATAACCACCACGCGTCATTACCACCACACAATGAGGTGGTTTGTTGATCAAATTACTTCAACATTTCAATAGTGATTCAACCATGACCCACGACGTTGATTCACCCGTGAATAAACGTTGAAATGCCGGTTGAGTATAAGTCATTTGATCAACAAACCACCTCATTGTGTGGTGGTAATGACGTGTGGTGGTAATTACATTTTTTACTTTTACGCTAACTGCAAGCTTAAAATCAAACTTGCTAACATCACCTTCAGAGCTAGCTAGCAATGTTCTCAACTTACATACAATATGAAGAAATTAGACTACAATTCAAAAACATCAAATTATAGCTTGTTTGGTAATGACATGCAATAAAAATATTCTGTTACTAGTAAGTATAAATGGGAAAATGTCATACATTTCTGGTGATCAAAATCTCAATCTTCCTCTTTGACAGCCATGTGCCCCAGTGTCACTACAGATTGCCATGGTTAATAAAGCAACAGACATTGACAAAACTTTATTGTCCTGCAATTTGTTTGATGTGGCGGTAATGACAGCGATATCAAGGGACAAAAATATTTTGTATTTAAAAAAGTCACAAATTGTACTTAAGTTAAATATTTGAAAGGAAATCATTGATTCAACTGTAGTTATAGTAATGCATACTAAAAATTATATGATTTTTTTTTTTTTTCTAGAGAATTACAAGACCAAACATCAAAACTCTGTGTTGGGTACAAGGTGAAAATGGTGAAATTCCAACATAAAACAGAATAAAAGTAGAGAAAAAATAAATGATTCCAAAAGAATAATGAAGTATAGAGGAAGTCATTAATCATACTAAGCAATGATAACATAAATAACAGGAAAAACATTTTTTTTCTTAAAAATATATCCCAGGGACATGAAAGTGCCCGAAATCAAATAATCACCCAAATGTCCTTGTGTTCACAAAATTCTGTTTGCAAATATCATAAATAATATTATGTTAAGAAAATTGGTACTATTACTTATTTGCCACCATCTGACCCACAAATATGTCTGGATACGTTTGTAAAAATGCTATATATACGCTATTTTCTAGGTAAACATATTACTAATTTTTATCTGCATTTATTTATTCATCACCCATTTCTCTATTGTACATGATGTTTCTTCATATAAATGTCTGTTTGTGAATTGTAAAGAATTCTGTAGCAGCAGTTAACATTTTAAAACCTGTACATTTTCTAAAGTAAACTTGCCAACAAAGTACAACCATATCCTTTCTGGAGTGTAATTATTCATCAACTGTTAAAAAACATTCATTGAAATCATATGTTGTTCCATGAGGCACAATCTCTTCACATGCAAAGATGAAGAAACACAGGGCCAAGATATATCCTATTACAGACAGCACACATTGCATTAAAATAGTTTGTAGATGAGCAGTATTTAATGTGTAATGAAATACAATGAACAGCCCCACCTGAGCTATGGATCATGAAGAAGCATGTAAATTAATGAACCAAGTCTATATGGAGACATGCATGCACAATGGGCTAGACGCAAACACATTCTAGCTGGAAGACATGCAGCCTAAATAGCTAGTACAGCCTAAATAGTTTGCATCAGTAAAATATGGAAATACAGTTTTAAAATAGGGCTATTAGTATTCTATGAAATACATTTAACGTTAGGCTATTCAACACTGGATTGCCGGATGCGTAACTCCAACCTTCCATGTGTGGGCTATGAGCTAGCAAGCGAGCTAGTGAGTTCATAAGCACAGCAGAGTTTTTTTCCCGGTAGTGTAGAACGTTACCTGCGGGAAATGTTTTGGTACCGGACAGCTAGGTTTAGTTTAGTTTTCTGTAGTGCAATGAATGTAGGCTATAATGCATGTTGATTCACTTCGTAGTAGCCTAGCTTGAATCTGCTTCCTAACGAGAAGCAGACTGATGTTTCTCTGGCAACAGTAACGTTGGCTAAAGCTTAATTGGACAACGCATATTTCCTAGGAATCTTAGCCAGAAAGAAAACAATAGATACTACTAAGAAAGTACATACCAGAAATTCTTCTTCTTCTTCTTCTTCTTCTTATTATTATTATTATTATTATTATAATTAAAAGTGTTTGCAGTAAGCTACATTATCAGCAGAGTAATGTAGACTAGAGTCACATTCGGAGGCTATTGTTTTTTTGTTTTTTTAAAGTGACTAACCATGAATCAGATATGTTTGGGGAATTGGCCGTTTATAAATCAGATCTCTTAAAGGCTTGCAGCATAAAGGAGGCTATCATCAATTCTTAATGTAGGCTATTATCGTAAATTCTTAATTTTCCTAGTAGTTCATTTTATGGTGACATTGTGTTATGTGTGAAAAGGATAAAGTGAACAGAGCTGAAGTGAAGAAATGAATGAATAAAGAAATGTTGGCCGAGGCAAGGGTACATTGAGGTTCGGTTTCCACAATCAATCAGTCATGACCGCAAGAGCAGAGCGTAACACCCTCTCCAAACCAGACAAGAGCGAGCGTCCGGTTTGGGGAGGGTGTGATATAGTACAAGTGAAATACAAGTGAAACATTGAACAGTTAATATTGGAAACCTCTTTTGCCTTTGCAATAAAATATGTTAATATGTTAATGTGAAAATTATAACAGTCTAAGAAATGAAAAGTACTTAACAGTTGCACATTGTTTTTGTGGAAAATAAGCATGCGCCCTGCTGGGCTCGAATCTACAATCCACTGTGTGAGAGACTGCAGTTCTAACCACTAGGCCACAGTTGCTTCTTGGAAAGCATGAAGCCATTAGCTACATTAACATTAAAAAACATTAGTATGAAGCGTTTTTATTGGACGATAAGCTTGATGAGCAGGTATACGGACGATACCCTCAAATAATAATTCTCCCCATTGGATAACATCGCGACGGAGGCAGGCAGTTTGGCAGGAAAAATGGGAAGAAGTAGAAGAAGAAGAAGGACAAGAAGAAGCGGAATAGGAAGGAGAAAAACGGCAAAATTGTTTCAAAATTGTTTGGGGCTTTATTATGTGGATGTGTGAAGTTGTATCTGAATGCTGTGTGGTTACATGAGGTCAGAACATACAGAAGTTAATGTTTTTAAGGGCTGAGAGTCTATGGTCATTGTGGTTACTTCTGTAGGAAACCCTGAAAAGTGCCAAACTCTCTGTGCTGTATAGGTATGGGGCATGCCCCACCAAGCCGTAACTTGGCGGATGGCATACCTGCCATCCCAATTAAAAGTGAAATAATCTGTCTGTAAACAATTGTTGGAAAAATTACTTGTGTCATGCACAAAGTAGATGTCCTAACTGACTTGCCAACACTATAGTTTGCTAACATGAAATCTGTGGAGTGGTTAAAAATGAGTTTTAATGACCTGAGTGTATGCAAACTTCCGACTTCAACTGTATATCGCTGTCTCTCTCTCTCCTATCAACTCTCTGTCCATGCAGATCAACCACCGAACTATATTCCGAACTATATAACAATCACCGAAAATGGTGAGATCAACCGCCGAGATTCAGTTTTATAGCTGAGGCGTAGCCCGTCCTTGCTCCAAAATTTCAGGGCGTAGCTGTACAGGTTTCAATTTCATCACCGGGAGTCATACCTCAGCTGGATGAAGTTTCTGGCCAATGAAGGACTGGACGTGCAATTCCTAACGTTTTACCACTAGATACACTTTTGAGCCAGATACTGTTTTGCACTGACTGCAGTAAAATGTCAAGATTTGGACCAGGATCAATCAGTAACACTTAGAAAAAAACAAATGTATCAGTTCTCATCTAAAATAAGTACTTTTAGTCAAGTCAAGTCAAGTCAAAATTTATTTGTATCGCATATTTAAAACAACCACAGTGGACCAAAGTGCTGGACAGGCTTAAAACCAAAATAAACTAATAAAAAAGTAAATAACAAATAAGAATAAAAGAAAAAGAAAACACAATAATTCAGTCAGGACCACTAAGTAAAAGCTTTATTGACATTCTTAAAACAATACATTTTAGGTTTGGCGGTATGGTTCTGTTCAAAAAGCCCTCCCGCCAATCCACGCGAGCAAGCATGGGTATTACCGGCGGTGAGAGCAGCAGCAACAACCCCCGAAAACAACCATACGCCAAGTGCTGCTAGTATTGTGCTTACGTGATGATTATGTGTAACGACTAGGGGTGTCACGATACCGATTCGAAATCGAAAATCGATCGAAATGAGCGTTCGATTTCGAACTTCGAAATCACAAGCTGGTTCGCGATTCTCCAAGTTTTTTTTTTCTCTCCACCCCCGCCCCCCGCGCGCTCTTAGCAACTTAACAACGATATTTCAAAGACGACACAGCTGCTAGATAACGTTAGCTTACCGGTAGCCTGCATTACTTTTCGACACACCATGGCCACTGCCGGAGTTGGAGATGGAGAAACAGAACTGGAAAATCCTCCTGCTTCCCTCAAGTCACCGGTGTGGCAACATTTTGCCTTATATAAACAACGAACGCGTCATTGACAAAAAAACGATAGTTTGTCGGCTATGCTACACGCGAGTACCATACACCACCTCAGGCAACACGTCAAATATGGCAGTACACATTCGCAGGCATCACAAAGAAATAGATTTGACTGGGAAAAAAACATTGACACAGGCAACTCAAATGACAACCCAAATGACAGTTGTCAGGGCATGAAAAAAAACATGTAAATAGTTAATAGTGTGGTTCAACTGTTTATTATTTCAGATATTAGTTTGTTAAAGCTCTTAACTGTTCAAAGAATGTGAACACGCTCATCTTTTTAAAGAAGAATTTGAAAATGTAAATGACCGTTGTCAGGGCATAAAACCAATGTGTAAATTGTTAATAGCGTGGTAAATGTTCAACTGTTTATTCTAGAGTCTAGTTTTGATAAAGCTCTTAACTGTTTAGGTGTGTTTAAATATTCTCATATTTTTGTTATTATTTATAATTGTTATTATTCAAATAAAAGTTACTTATTGAGAAACAAGTATTTTTCTTTACAAATCAAGACTCGATAGTCTAACAATGGCATAGCCATGAGTTAGACTATAGTGCTGGAAAAAAAATTTGTGCTGAAAAAAAATCGAAAATCGAATCGAATCGTGACCTTAAAATCGAAAGTCAAATCGAATCGCGGATTTGGAGAATCGTGACACCCCTAGTAACGACCTTTCGCTTCTGGAGGAAGCCATTCTGTCCATCAGCTCAAGGCCTTTCTAATATTACATGGATCAGTGGCTATGCGTACCAATGCTTGTTGGACTCCCCTGTGAGCCAGATTTAAATGTAAACTAACCCCAGGAAGTTCTATGTGTAGTGATGAAAAACAATGTGTGACCTTCCAGCTACCAAAGAAACCATCCTGTCCGTCAGCTCAAGGTCCTTCTAACATTACATGGATCAGTGGCTATGTGTACCAACGCTTGTTGGACTCCCCTGTGGCCAGATGTAAGAGTAAACTAACCCCAGGAAGTTCTATGTGTAGTGATGAAGAACAATGTGTGACCTTCCAGCTACCAATGAAGCCATCCTGTCCTTCAGCTCAAGGCCCCTTAAACGTTACATGGATCAGTGGCTATGTGTACCAACGCTTGTTGGACTCCCCTGTGAGCCAGATCGAAGTGTAAACTAACCCCAGGAAGTTCTATGTGTAGTGATGAAGAACAATGTGTGACTTTCCAGCTACCGATGAAGCCATCCTGTCCTTCAGCTCAAGGCCCCTTAAACGTTACATGAATCAGTGGCTATGTGTACGAACGCATGTTGCACTTCCGCCGGAACATTAAAGGATAAGTTCGCTATTTTGGACCTTGGACCCTATTTGCGGTCTGTCTTCCATGAACCTGACACATTGAGTCCATATTTTCGCTGATCGGTCCAGTATTGAGCTAGCTACAGATTTAATGTAGGCTCTCACTGGGCTACAATAAAAGTCAACGGGGCAATTAGAAATGTTATGGAAAAACAACGATAAATGTGCTTTCATGTACAATAAATGAGACGGGAAGCTCAGGGTGTATTGTTACCGGTCTCAGTATGCTCTCCTGTGAAATGTATCTCAATCCGAACATTTGTACGTGCTTGGCATGGCTTGGAAGTAAGCATTTCTCTGTTGCTTGTTTTCGCTGCTCCGGCGGAGTACTATGTGTCGGGGGTGGGGGAGCGGGAAGGTGTGCCGGCCGTTTACGAAACTGTGAGCAGTCTGCGTTTGTTTACCTGCAGCAACGTAGGCTACAATTTCCACAAAAAAACTTGGATGATGGATGACTATAATGATTACGAAGACGAAGAATTCGATTTTGACTTTGACGTTACTGGCTACAGATTTGAGCCAGAATACACGGACACGGAACTACAAGAGATGGATGATAAGAGAGCAAGAGAAGAGAGAGAGGCTGAAGTTGCGCAGGTAATGTAAATTATTACAAATGATGATTACAAACACTGCGTTACAAATAGTTCTGCTGTAGGCTACTAGCTAGTAAACTCCAACGGGAGGTCAGGATTTGTGATCAACTGCTTTTCAAGCGGCCTCTCTACAACGTAGCTAGACTGCGGAAGTTTACAGTGCGAGGTAGTGCGGTCGGAGAAATAGTTCTGTTTCAAATGGAACTGTTGTTTCAACGTTCGGTTTGCGTTTGCGATAGCCTACATTTCACAGGAGAGCATACTGAGACCGTAAGAATACACACTGAGCTATAAAAGCACATTTATCGTTGTTTTTCCATAACATTTCTAATTGCCCCGTTGACTTCTATTGTAGCCCAGTGAGAGCCTACAGGAAATCTGTAGCTAGCTCAATACTGGACCGATCAGCGAAAATATGGACTCAATGTGTCAGGTTCATGGAAGACAGACCGCAAATAGGGTCCAAGGTCCAAAATAGTGAACTTATCCTTAAAATTAACCAGGGAAATTCTATGTGTAGTGGTGAAGAACAATGTGTGACCTTTCAGCTACCGATGTAGCCATCCTGTCCTTCAACTCAAGGCCCCTTTAATGTTACATGGATCAGTGGCTATGTGTACCAATGCCTGTTGGACTTCCCTGGGAGCCAAACTAAACAGGGGAGTTCTATGAGTAATGATGAAGAACTATGTGTGGCCTTCCAGCTCTCGGTCCTTCTAACATTACGTGGATCAGTGGCAATGTGTACCAATGCCTGTTGGATTTCCATGGGAGCAAAACTAATCAGGGGAGTTCTATGTGTAGTGATGAAGAACTATGTGTGACCTTTCTGCTATGGATGAAGCCTGACATTCCTATAGGAAGAAGCTTTTCGTCCATTCAGGTCAATTCCAATTATGCCGTACCAACGCCTGTTGGTCTTCTCCCTAGAGGTCGCGGAGGATGCTGTGCGTAATATTGGCTTCATGGTGCCCGTATGCCTAGGGCCATTCTAACTACTGAAGTTGTATTTTGTAGTATATATATACAGATCCTTTCCAAAAAATTAGAATATCATGGAAAAGTTTTTTTTTTTCTTCCATAATTCCATTCACAAAGTGAAACTTTCATAGATTATAGATTCATTACACACAAAGTGAAATATTTCTAGCCTTTATTTGTTTCATTTTTCATAATTTTGGCTTACAGCTCCAGAAAACCCCCAAAACATTATTTCAAGAAATTAGAATAGAATTTCCTGAAGCTAAATTAACCAATTTAAGGGAAATAGAAACTTCTATGCTACCCTTATCGGTGTGAATGAATCCTTGCTTGTTGCTGGGAATTACAAACTGTGGTAGGGGGGCGTGGTTTTAGGCGCTGCCGGCAAGAGAGAGAGTGAATTCATGTGGTTCGTGGAGCCGGCACAGCTGCCGGAAATCATGCAATTGGTGATTGATGATTGTTTATTAATTTGTGTAATTAACCAATTGCTTTGATTGTTCGACAGTGAGCCTGAGGGCATAAAAGGAGACTGCTGGGAGTTCGAGGAGGAGACGAACTTGTGTGTATGTGTGTTTGTGTAAACCGGCAGAAAAGGCACATTTAAATAAACGGAGTAAAGCTCCAAAAGAACTGTTCTCCTTCGCCTCTTGAATCGAGGGGTGGCACTCACTTTGCCACAGTGGTGGCCCACACGGGGAGAAGTCAGAAGATTCAAGAGGCAGGATGGACCGCAGCCAGGAACAGCCAGGGCAGTCGTCGTCAATAGTAGCGCTGGGGAAAATGCTGGAGGGAATAGCTGCCATGCAGGAGCGACAGTCGGCTGCTCATACCGAGCAGATGGAAGCCCTGCGTGCGCAGACTAACCTCCAGACCCAGGCGCTACTACAGCTGGCTGCTTCCGGTGAGGCCAGGGGAAGGCAGAGCGTCGCGTCCCCAAAATTTCATATACCGAAGATGACCGCGGACGACGACGCTCAAGCCTTCCTAGAGGCATTTGAGGTGGCAGCGGAGGCGTGTAGGTGGCCACTAGAGGAGTGGTCAGTACGTCTCCTGCCCCTCCTATCGGGAGAAGCGCAGAAGGCTGCGCATAGCCTGCCGGCAGCCGCTCTGGCGGACTTCCCAAATCTGAAGAAGGCGGTCCTCGACCGAACGGGGTTCAGCCCGGAAGACCACCGATGTCGGTTCCGGGAGACCTCCCTGACGGAAGAGGACCGACCATTCGCCTACGCCCAGCGGCTGACGGACATGGCGAGGCGCTGGCTCCGGCCGGAAATAAGATCAGCTGCGGGAATAGTGGAGCAGGTGGTCCTGGAACGATTCATCGCGGGGTTGCCGGCGGATACAGCCAGCTGGGTCCAGTGCCATCGGCCCACCAACCTGGATAACGCCGTCACCCTGGCGGAGGACCACCTAGCACAACATCCCCTCACCCAGCAGCAGAAACCGGAGCCGGCGCCCCGGAAAAAAGTTTTCCCCCGGTCTATTCCCCTCCCCGTTTCCCGTCCCCAAAACCCCTCCTTCCCTCTTGTTAATTTCCCTCGTTTTTCTTCCCCTTCTCCCCACTCAGGCTCAGTGGCGGTGCAGTCCGGCCCACAGGGAGCTCCTCAGACACCTGGACCGGGGGTGTTGGCGGTGCGGACAGCCGGGCCACCTGCGCCGCGATTGTCTGCTCATGGAGGTGGGGCAGGTGGTCCGGGTTGTCGGCCCGCCCACCTCCGCTCCCGATCCAGACGGGGTGTACTGCATTCCGGTAAGGGTGCAAGGGAGTGAACACCGGGCACTGTTGGATTCAGGGGCTAGGCAGACCATGATCCAACAGAGCCTGGTTCGACCCAAGGCTTTGGTACCGGCACGATGGGTATCGATTAAATGTGTGCACGGGGATATACACAAGTATCCTATAGTACCAGTGGAAATCCGCATCAAAAATAAAACACATATTTTGGAGGCTGCAGTTAGCTCCTGCCTCTCGTACCCTCTGATTTTGGGCACTGATTGGACAGGATTTAAACTGGTAGCGGAGAAATTGATGGGGGTGCGATCACGACCGCTAGGGAAGTGTGAGGTGTGTGCAGTGGACAATGGTGACGCGGGGTCCTCCGACACTGCCGAGGGGGGGGCGGCATCGGGAGAGCCTCCGGTGGAGACTCCCCAGGTGCCGGTGTTCCGCCCCGTGGAGGATTTCCCACTCGCTCAGTCTCGTGACGATACCCTACGCTTCGCTTTTGACCAAGTGCTTTCTGTTGATGGTCAGCTAGTGCGTCCGGATGCTGCACGATCTCACCCATATTTTGCAATTATTAGGGACAGATTGTACAGAGTGAGTCGTGACACTCAGATCGGTGAGGAAATAACCCAGTTGTTGGTACCTAAAAGCCGCCGGGAAATGATTTTCCAGGCGGCTCACTACAACCCCATGTCTGGTCATTTAGGATATGAAAAAACACTAAACCGGATAATGGCCCGTTTCTACTGGCCGGGCATTTGGGCGGACGTACGTCGGTGGTGTGCGGCCTGTCCAGATTGTCAGCTAGTGAATTCTTCGGCTATCCCAAAAGCGCCGTTGCGCCCTCTACCGTTAATTGAGGTCCCTTTTGATAGAGTGGGCATGGACCTCATCGGGCCATTTGACAGGAGCACCCAGGGTTACCGATTTGTATTAATTCTGGTGGATTATGCAACCCGGTATCCCGAAGCAGTGCCGTTGCGCAATATCTCGGCCAAAAGTGTTGCGCAGGCATTGTTTCAGATAATATCCCGCGTCGGAATCCCGAAAGAGATTCTGACGGATCAAGGCACCTCGTTTATGTCACGCACATTACGCGAACTATATGAATTATTGGGAGTTCAGTCCATTAAAACCAGCGTGTATCATCCGCAAACGGATGGGCTCGTTGAGCGTTTTAATTGGACTTTAAAATCGATGATTCGGAAGTTCGTACACGATGATAGCCGAAATTGGGATAAGTGGTTAGTTCCTCTATTGTTTGCAGTGCGAGAGGTTCCCCAGGCCTCCACGGGATTTTCTCCCTTTGAATTGTTGTTCGGTAGGAAACCACGGGGTGTCTTGGACCTAGTTAAAGAAAGTTGGGAGGAGGGTCCAAAGATGGTTCGTGGAGCCGGCACAGCTGCCGGAAATCATGCAATTGGTGATTGATGATTGTTTATTAATTTGTGTAATTAACCAATTGCTTTGATTGTTCGACAGTGAGCCTGAGGGCATAAAAGGAGACTGCTGGGAGTTCGAGGAGGAGATGAACTTGTGTGTATGTGTGTTTGTGTAAACCGCCAGAAAAGGCACAGTGAGTAAAGCTCCAAAAGAACTGTTGTCCTTCGCCTCTTGAATCGAGGGGTGGCACTCACTTTGCCACACAAACTTATTTTGACAAAGCCACACACAAACAGCCATGTTCCTATGTTTCTAAACTCATTGGTTTTTGGATAGAAATTATTTCATCAACGTTGGGACGAATGTAATGTTTGCAAGCGGTGGATGACTAATGCCCCATGGATTTTATTGTGCACGTCGGGGCTGTCGTTTCCGCACCAATACGGAAGGAGTGGGCAGTGTATAGCTCAGGGGAGAGACCACAGTACTAACAACCTAGACGAAGGCAACCAGGATCTCGTCATGGCATTTCCTTTGTCGGTGATGAAAAGTGGTTCGTCAGGACTCGTGAGGGGGCGCCGCCGCAAGTACCCGGGTCATGGAGGAAAAGGGACAAAAAGAGGTGCTAGTTTGTGTTATGACGACAGGAGTTCCTTTAACATTTTTATCGGTTTTTGAGTGCTTAAGGTGAATGGTGAAATGACGTGAATTTAAAGATAAATCTGAGATGGTGAGATCAGTGACGAATCAAATTTGTTTGCGTGTGTAGTGAATTCCCCACACCGGAGAAAACCATAGAATGCAATCAGGAAAACGACCTCCAATAGTGAGTCTACGTATGAATTAAAACACCCTTGTCTTAAGCGAGACACCAGTTTGTGAACTAATTTTTTAAAGTGAAGGGAAGGCGTTTCTTTGCTTTGTGGTTTCCTTATTAGGCCGTTTAAAAGCAGATGGAGAGATTGATTCCCGAACAGGCTACCGGCTGAGGGATCCCTGCATCTTAAGTGAAATTGTATGCCTGCAACGAGTGCCTTAATAGAAGAAGGTTGCATTTTCCTCGACTCGAAACAGTGGACTATAAAAGCGCAAACAATTGGGATGTTAACGGGTAAGACGTGGACAGAAATGCGGCGCAAAAAGAGGAAAATGAGACCATGCTGAGTCGTACGTTTTTAATGTAGATTTTGCCAATCCAGATCTCATGTAGTGTGACGCTGAGGACAAGTAGGCTTGCAGGGTAGCGTTTAATCTAAAATGGTTTGGTCGAATGCTGGGCAAGACAGGCTTGCAGGGGCTGCATCGGGGCACGGGTTTTGGAATTCCTGGAATTTAAATCGGGACAAGGCATCAGCGATTTTATTGTCGAGCCCAGGTAAATCAACAGCGCGAAGCGTGAAATTATGTATAACGCAAGTCCAGGTAAGGTGTCTACAAGCCTATTGATGAAAGGGACAGATGAGTGCCCTTTGTTAATGATGTTGACGGTGCTTGGTTGTCGCAATAGGCCAAAATTTGTTTTCTTGGCCAGCTGTTTCCCCATGGGATGCAAGCAACGACGATCGGGTATAGTTCGAGCAAAGCTATGGATTGGATATTGCGAGGCAGAGTTTGCAACTCTTTAGGCCATGTTTCTGCAAACCACTGATTATTATAAAATGAGATGCCACTCCAATTGTCACATAGCAACGAGCAGAACCGCAGGTCGGATCTAGGCTACACCCTGAATCTAAAATAATATGATCGTGTAGCTTACTCACAGTTTTAGATAAATCAAGCAGCCTTGATATAAAAGAATGTCCCTGAGGGATAATTCGCATAACAAAGTTGAAATGACCCAATAGGGAGAGCAGCTCTTTTTTTTGTAAGAGATTCTGCTTTCTCGGTATACAGTGCATCCGGAAAGTATTCACAGCGCTTCACTTTTTCCACATTTTGTTCTGTTACAGCCTTATTCCAAAATTGATTAAATTCATTTTTTCCTCAAAATTCTACACACAACACCCCATAATGACAATGTGAAAAAAGTTTTTTTGAGATTTTGGCAAATTTATTAAAAATAAAAAACTAAAATTTCTCATTTACATAAGTATTCATACCCTTTGCTTTAACGTATTTTTAAAGTATCATATTTCATATTTGGTCGCATATCCTTTACATGCTGTTACTTCCTGAAGTCTGTGACCATCAACATCAAAAAAACTGTCGATATCTTATTTTCAGGTACTGTTACAAGCGATACTATAACCTCTCTGCATTTGAATGGATCTCTATGGAAATTGGGGGGTGAGACTAGATTCAGCTGTAAATTACACTGGTACAGTATGGAACACATGGCTGGCTAAATGGCTGTAAGTTATCAAGGGTCTGAGCTATCAAACGAGCCCCAAACCATCACTCTGTTGCCAGATATGGAGTAGATGTGGATGGATCACTGCAAGGGTTATTTCTCCGGACTCATTTTCCTATAGAACTCTATGGGGAAAAAAGTCAGGAGAAACAACCCTTAAAGTGATCCATCCACATCTACTCCATATCTGGCAACAGAGTGATCGTTTGGGGCTCGTTTGATAGCTCAGACCCTTGATAACTTACAGCCATTTAGCCAGCCATGTGTTCCATACTGTACCAGTGTAATTTACAGCTGAATCTAGTCTCACCCCCCAATTTCCATAGAGATCCATTCAAATGCAGAGAGGTTATAGTATCACTTGTAACAGTACCTGAAAATAAGATATCGACAGTTTTTTTGATGTTGATGGTCACAGACTTCAGGAAGTAACAGCATGTAAAGGATATGCGACCAAATATGAAATATGATACTTTAAAAATACGTTAAAGCAAAGGGTATGAATACTTATGTAAATGAGAAATTTTAGTTTATTTTAAATAAATTTGCAAAAATCTCAAAAAAACTTTTTTCACATTGTCATTATGGGGTGTTGTGTGTAGAATTTTGAGGGAAAAAATTAATTTAATCAATTTTGGAATAAGGCTGTAACAGAACAAAATGTGGAAAAAGTGAAGCGCTGTGAATACTTTCCGGATGCACTGTATTTGATAGCTTTGTGAATGCGAGCCAATTTATCCGACGGCAGAGAGGCCTGCATGAGATTACTATCTAAAATAATGCCCAGAGACTCGATAACTAAAGTAAATCTGCTCGCAGTGAATGCGCAAGGTGCCTAGTGAATATGAATTATAAGCCTACTATAACTTCTAGTAGCCCGACTTAGTATGCACGCAGCAGTACCACAATACCCGTAGTAGTAGTAGTATCCACATAAAGCTACACACGTAACGTTGCAATGTGTATTAGGGTTATCTGCGATCATTAGTCGGCGTGGCTAATATAGCCTACAAATCCCTGGCAAAGATACAAATTAGCCGTAATAATGACGAATAGGCTACAACACGTTAAATTAACCTGAAATCTAGTAGCTAGCTATCCGAGTGGCTACGCAGATGCAGTAGGCCTACGAGCGCAATTATGTCGCAATAAATGAAAAAATACCATGCGGGATACAGATCAGGCCAACGAATAATGTGGAAGATATAGAATGTACAAATACTTACCCGGTCAACAGTAGGCCTAGTCCTTCACATCATTTACCGATTACACGCACAGAACTAGTTACGATAATAGTTGGAGCAGCAGTGCGTTAAGACGTGAACTATGTAGACTAATCATTGTCACAATTTTTTATTTTTTTATTTATTTATTGTCTCAACTTACGTATCAGCATCCGTGAACGGCCACGAACCTCTCTTATCAGAGCCAGCTCAATGAATAGCCTAGTTGGACCGCGTCCACAATGCATCAAGATCTCTTTGGTCTCCCACTTCCAGAACGAGATAGCGAGTATGCGAACATGACCAACCAATGTTCCAGGGCAGGGTGTATAAGCTTACCGTTTAGGTTAGCCCAAAGATCATATAAAGGTTACCGTGCGTTTTATACCTCTAAAACCAATATAGTCTGTTAGTGGTTATGTTTACATGCACAGCAATATCCGATTACTGGAAACGATCAGCTTACGTCAGTATTTAACTTATTGCATTCACATGGACATAAGAAATGTGATTACTCCAAAAGCCGCGTTTACATGATTCTCTCCATAATCGGCTCTGTGGAAAACGTAGCTACTAACTGCTTCCCGTTGTAAGGACAAAAATGATCCGCCCGTCAAAAATTTATCTTAGTAGGCTATTATTATTATTATAGCTACTTATTTATAGCTAATTGCTAGTAGTGGTTGATTTATATTATTGTACTAGCTAGCTTTACCAATCTCTAAATCTGGCAACTTTCCCGAAAATTTCAGTTATTTAATATGCTAGCCACAAACTAGCTAGTACAAACACAAGCACGTAACACTGAACAATATATTTTCACCGGTGAAATGCAAATTTAATAATAAAATTCTGGAAGTGAGATGCTGAAGGAACCCCAGGCATAGCAAATGTTGACGGGTGGAATCATTTTGACGTTACACCGCCTCTTCTGCCTGACATGCGTAGATTTGAAAAGCCGAAAGAAACCAGAGAAAGGTGTTTACATGCTCCAAAAAATCGAAAGTTTGGCCAAAAAACCAGGGGTGTTAATCGGGTTTCGAAAACACGGATTATGACCTTACATTATTGGATAAAGGTGTTTACATGACCAATTCAGTAACCAGAGTATTGCCATAACCGAGTTCAGATCGGAGTATTAGTGTGCATGTAAACATACCCAGTGTTGGCTAGCAATCACCAGTTGGAAGGTTTCGAATAATGAGCAATGAGGTCCGGGTTACACGACAGGACGCACGCTTTAAATAGCCATAGCCTACGCAACTTGAATATATCGCCCTTCCTTGTCCGGGACGGGCGACGGCTATTTGCTAGCTTGCTTGATGCGGGAAAAGCGTACGAATTGAAAGGGGACAACTTTAGCAACAATTTCGGAATCCAATTCGTTTTCACTGGCAGTGTGCAGCCATGCATGCAAGGGAAGCACATTTCGAATAACCGAATGTTATTCGAATATATCGCCCTTTTCTTTTGTCTAGCGGACCATAAAACTTAAGAACACAGAGTTTGACATCACTTAGCTTTTACGCAGAAATTGCAGGATTCCAATTCTTTTTCCCTGCGGCGTGTAGTAGAACATGCAGGATGTGCAGCGCGTGCAGCAGAGGATCCACCATGTTAGGCGAGGTGGTGAAATAGACCACCTTGTTATGTGAATGGACTGATATGTGAATCGTCACTACTCAGCTGAGTTGTCAGCTGATTCACCTATGGCCAGGTTTCACTCTCGTGGCCTGCCTGAACTAACGCTACGCTCAATATATAATAATAATAAAAGAATTGTGGCACAGTAGAAGATGAGGTCAAGGTGTCAAGCTCAACTTGAATTGAATGCCAACGAGAAGAGGTGAGTCTTCAGCAGCGACTTAAAGGGACTATATGTAATACATTTACTATACTAAATCATAAAATGGCCATAATATTTCATCAGAGATTAAGGAAACATGCTAAATCGAAATACTGGCTTCTCTGACAGCAATGCTACAGCCAGTATATTCTCCTTTGAAATTTCCATTCCGGGCCGGAACGTGTGTTTTTGTCCTGTGTGATTCACTGTTCTCCGAGTTGACTCCGCCCACTGCCCGATCGTCTCCAAGTTGACTCTGCCCACTGCCCATTTCGACACACCGGGTTGCCTGATATGAAACAAATTGGCAACCAAACACAGCGCGCTGCAGCTATGGAAGCAACAAACTAACTGGATCAACTGCGATGGTACTAGATTCTACCAAACCTAAAAAGCCTCGTCCTCTTTCGAAACAGCTGCACGACCGTAGCCGTGCTAAATCACGGGTGAATCTTGGACTGGCATTTTAAAGATGGAGAAAGCTGAGAGCCCAGAAAGCTTTCAAGACAGATGCAGAGTTGGCTGATTTTCTCCTGAACAGGTAAGCATAGAGCTTTATCGTGGCTACTAACTAGTTATCTCTTATCTAATGCAAACCAGATACCTGTTTTAGAAGAGTTTATTCCATTTTGTGACTGAATCAATGAATGTGCTCAAATTTCGCTAGCGTTAAATTGCTAGATAGATATTTTAGTGAAACGATGTAGCTAACGTTAGCAAGCTAGCGTCTAGGTAAGGATATCTCGGTCAAACAAAATGGAATGTTGTTGACGGTGTTTGAATCAGAACATTCCACAATGTTTGACCCCGATTTCCAAGCAACCAAGCAGCCTATGGAAAGGTCAATTTTGGAATTAACCGTTGCATTTGAGAGACAGCAAAAATCAACCAAATAAGATAATACACAAATTAATTGTTTGTAAGACACACTGACGCTCTTATTGACTTAAAAAAATGCTTATTAGCTAGATTAATCCCTAGATTACAGCATTGCTGCTGCTTGTAGGCTATTACTGTGGCGAGTTAGCGATTGCTTTGTCATGTTGTTTTGAAATGACAACCCAGCTCTTTCAGTCAGAGTGCCCGGAGCGCTCGTAGAGTGAGACATATCAATGCTCTGAATTTATGAACGACCACAGTGTTCTCTGGAACTCTGAGACGATATAAAGGCAAGTCAGTTAGCTAAGTTAGCCACCTTCAACATATTCATTTAGCTTTCTAGCTCCGAGAGTGACAATTGTATCAATGCTCTGAATATACGAACAACCAGATGTATTCCGGCACTCCGACAGCCGATTTACGAATGCCTAAGCTAAGTTCAACATCGTTTTCATTTAGCTAGCTAGCTAAATATTTAAATATATATATGTATATAGTTACTAGCTGAACATACCACTAACGTTAGCTTATATCTGTGTGACCGTAAACATAGCCAGCCAGGCATCTAGCTAACATTGATAGTTATAAAAAATCCAAATGAGCTGGTTTATAATTAGCAAAAAATAAATTGCAAACGTATACATTAGCTGATCAACTTACAGTGTAGGACTCGTCGTTGCTTGTCATTGTCAAAATAGAATAATTGCGCTTGTCTCAAAATGTCTTGTTGGGCTCGTGTTCGTTCAGTGTCCTCAACCTGGCAACCTACCTGAGCTTTGAGTCGGGAGGAGGGGTGGGCGGAGATAACTTTCCCAAATATTTTGAATTTGGACTGCAGTACCCATTTTAAATGCTCGGTGTAAATGTTACATATAGCTCCTTTAAAAGTTTCTAGGGTTTGAGCAGTTCTTATATGAATAGGTAAGCTGTTCCAGAGATTAGGGGCAGCCACCGCAAAGGCTCGGTCGCCTCTATTTCTGTACCTGGATCTCGGAACATCCAAGAGCATCTGGTTGGTCGACCTCAGTACTCTAACTGGAGTATGACGATGCAAGAGTTCTGCTAGATAGGGTGGCGCCAGCCCATTTAAAACCTTAAAAACAAGCAATAGAATCTTAAAGTCAATCCTGAAATGGACAGGTAGCCAGTGGAGAGAGGCCAATACTGGTGTTATGTGATCACGCTTTCTTTTTCCAGTTAAAAGATGAGCGGCTGCATTTTGTTCCAACTGCAGATGACGAAGAGACGACTGTTCTATACCCACATACAACTGAGAGGTAATAAAAGCATGAGTAACTCTCTCAAAATCTTTGGGAGAGAGATAGGCCTTTACCTTGGCCAAAAGTCTTAACTGAAAAAAGCTAGTTTTGACAACTGAACTAATCTGTTTATCAAATTTGAAGGAGCTGTCAAAAATCACACCAAGATTCTTAACAAAAGATCAATTGTAAGAAGCTGTAGGAAGGGCTAAGAGTACCATCAAAGTCATCAAATAGGTCAGGTCGTCCAAACATAACGATCTCAGTCTTATTTTCATTAAGATTGAGAAGGTTTAAATCCATACAAGTTTTGATATCTTTTAAGCAGTTCAGCAAAGACTGCATAGAATCTTTACTTTTTGTTTTTATAGGCAGATAGATTTGTATATGTAGGGTCAACAGGAACTACAATTCCATGTAGTCCACAGGAGGCTCCTCCACGTTGGAAGTGACGTAGGACGTTGTAGCAGTTGTGATTTCCGCCCGCACTGTAATGTGATACTGCCGCAGCGGAAATGCGCAACTGGCAGTAAAGTTTATAAAAGGGGTAACACGGCTGCTCCTTCTCCCAGTTATTCTGGTTCAGTTGTCCCCTCAACTCGCCCGGGCCTTCACTGTCTCGTCTCACGGCCCCGTGCGGCCTGCACGCGCGGGGAAGAGCCCTCGCACCACAAGGAAGCATGGCCATCCATGACGCTGATCCAACTGAGCGAGGCGGGCTCATCTACCCCTGGTTATTGGCCACGGAGGACCGGAGACGAGACACTAGGAGGCATCGCGAGCAACCGGTGGTCAAGAAGAACCACTAAGCGGACCACGCACCCACTGATCCTGCAGCACAGCACCGCCAGTGAGTCGCCAAAGAGGCAAGCGGTCTGCAGTAGGATCATGCTGCATAGTTCGGGAGAAATAATGCGACCGGTTCCATTATCCACCCCTACGAACTGCAACCCTGATGACGAAATAAACTAATTCCAGGGACCCAAGATGAGGCGGCCAGTTCCCCTATCGCAACCCTGCGAACTTGCCACCACAGGATAGGCTTACCCCTTTTCATTGTGAGTGTGTAATCCAACAGAGGAAACTATTCAAAGGACTGTGATTCAAGTAAGGTTGTAACATGGGCATAGCTTATTAGTTAGCAACCGCAACATGTTTGTGACTGGATGTACGTAACTGTACTGTAATGGTTAATGTGTGTTATTTGAAAGTTTTGTTACCATTTTACTTTGGATGGCTGTAAGCCATCCACCATGCTGCGTTAGGTTTAATGCATCACACACAGAACGTATCTTGCATGTGATCTGTCTTTAAACACTAACCAGTCGTAATTTTAACACTGCACGCTGATCTCAACGCATGGGCATCGATAAGCTTACGGCTATCCCTTATGTGTATGGTATGGTTCATGCGCTACCATTAGCTAGCTCCAGCGAAGGCTAGTTTCAAACCTCCCTCCATTTTAGTTTCTTTGTTCTCTCTGAACACATGTCCGAGGCAACCCACCACATGCAGGAGAACATGGAAACCCCCACGTGCGCACCCACACACACACATACAGTCAAGCCGGAAAGTCTCCCCACCCCTTTCACCTTCTCCACGTTTTATTACGTTACAGACATATTCTACAATAGATTGAGTTAATTTTTTGTCTCACAATTCTACACAAAATAGCCCATAATGACAAAGTGAAAACAGGTTTTTAGACATTTGTGCTAATTTATAAAAAATCTAAATGTAAAATATCATATGTACACAAGTGTGCACACCCTTTGATATGACACCCAAAAGTGAGCTGAGGTGCATTTTGTTTCCACTGATACTGCTTGAGATGTTTCTACAACTTAATTGGAGTCCACCTGTGATAAATTCAATTGATTGGACATGATTGGGGATTGCCAACACCTGCCTATATAAGGTCCCACAGTTGACAGTGCATGTCAGAGCAAACTCCAAGCCATGGGGTCAAAGGAATTATCTGCAGACCTCAGAAACAGGATTGTGTCAAGGCATAGATCTGGAGAAGGGTACGGAAAAATCTCTGCAGCTTTACAGGTCCCAAAGAGCACAGTGGCCACCATCATTCGTAAATGGAAGAAGTTTGGAACCACCAAGAATCTTCCTAGACCTGGCCGCCCGGCCAAACTGAGCAATCGGGGAAGACGGCCTTGGCCAGGGAGGTGAGCAAGAACCCGAGGGTCACTCTGACAGAGCTCCAGCGTATCCTTGTGGAGATGGGAGAACCTTTCAGAAGATCAACCATCCAGGCAGCACTCCACCAATCAGGCCTTTATGGTAGTGGCCAGACGGAAGCCCCTCCTTAGTAAAAGGCACATCACAGCCCGCTTGGAGTTTGCCAAAAGGCACCTAGAGGACTCTCAAACCATGAGAATCAAGATTCTCTGGTCTGATGAAACCAAAATGGAACTTTTTGGCCTGAATACCAAGCGTCACGTCTGGAGGAAACCAGGCACCGCTCATCACCTGGCTAATACCATCCCTACAGTGAAGCATGGCGGTGGCAGCATCATGATGTGGGGATGTTTTTCAGCAGCGGGAACGGGGCGACTAGTCCTGATAGAGGGAAAGATGAATGCAGCTATGTACACCGAGATCCTTGAAGAAAACCTGCTCCAGAGCGCTCTGGACCTCAGACTGGGGCAAAGGTTTACCTTCCAACATGACAACGACCCGAAGCACAGCCAAGAGAACAAAGGAGTGGCTTCGGAGAAAGTCTGTGCATGTCCTTGAGTGGCCCAGCCAGAGCCCAGACCTGAATCCAATTGAACATCTGTGGAAAGAGCTGAAAATGGCTGTGTACCGACGCTCCCCATCCAACCTGATGGAGCTTGCAAGGATATGCCAAGAGGAATGGGCAAAAATGTCCAGAAACAAGTGTACCTCTTTAGTCAATCCTATAGTTAAGGATGTCGGGGGGGGGGGGGGGGGTGGGGGGGCTAACCTTCTCTTTTCCTCTCTCACCCTGAGCTGCAGATTACTCCGGCCCGTCCCCCTCTCACCCTGAGTTTGCAGACTGCTCCAGTTATGCCCCTCACCCTGAGTTTGCAGACTGCTTCGGACCCGTCCCCTCCTTTGGTTTATCCTCCCGACTTCACGCAACCGGAGTCCCAGATGCATCACCCCGCCCCCTTTGAACTGATGATTGAACTGATTATTGAATTGACTATTACCATTCAGTCCACCTTTAGTCTAAACCGGGCCAGCCAGCGAAGGATGGGCACCCCCTCTCTAGCCAGGTTCCTTCCGAGATTTCTTCCCACTGGGGAGTTTTTTCTCGCCACTGCTCAGTGTTTTTTTTCTCCCCTACCGGGGAGTTTTTTTTACCTCATTTTGCTGGTTGGGGGCTATGGCCTGGTTTTTTGCTCAATTTTCCTTCTGTTTCCCTGTGCAGCGTCTTTGTGACAGTTCTCTGTAAAAAGCGCTATACAAATAAAATTGAATTGAATTGAATTGAATTGAAAGTGTGCCAAGCTCGTAGCTTCTTTCCCAAGATGCCTTGAAGCTGTAATCGCGACCAAAGGTGCAGCAACCAAGTATTAGGCTAAGGGTGTGTACAGATATGTAACCCCTAAATAACCTATTTTTGTCAGTAAAATAAAATTCCATATTTTCTAAAAACCTGTTTTCACTTCGTCATTATTGGCTATTGTGTGTAGATGTTTGAGGCAAAAAATGAACTCAATCTATTGTAGTATAAGTCTGTAATGTAATAAAACGTGGAGAAGGTGAAAGGGGTGGGGAGACTTTCCGGCTTGACTGTATATTGTACATTATAGTAGTGAATCGTGCTTTGCTCTGTTTGGTACTTTGTGTTCAATAAACTTACATTTTCCAAGATTGTCTGTATTAATGTTGCTCTTGTGTTGAACTGAGTCAGCCAATGCTAATCGCAGGGATTCCCTAAATGCTTTTATCTTTTTGCTGGATCATTTATATTAATTCGGTATCAACTGAGTACATAATATTGTGATTTTGCTAAGATAATTATTAATGTGTAATTTTATTGGTAATTCATTACATTACATTACATTACATTACAGGCATTTAGCAGACGCTCTTATCCAGAGCGACTTACACAACATTTTAGCATTTTTTACATATTATCCATTTATACAGCTGGATATATACTGAAGCGATTCAGGTTAAGTACCTTGCTCAAGGGTACAACGGCAGTGTCCTACCTGGGAATCGAACCTGCAACCCTTTGGTTACAAGGCTAGTTCCTTAACCATTACACTACACTGCCGACCCCTATTCAATTCATTCAATTATTAATTCAAGTTACCTGTTTTTAGTTAGCATATTCTTTTTTGAGAATAGTATATAAAATTTTGAGACTGATTTATTATACAAAACTATGCCACCCAGCTGTATAAGGATGGTAGTGGCATACTCCAGTACATAATTGGTGCCCCGTGTGAGGACTCTGATGATTCAGAAATCATATTACTAATCATCTTGCTCACTGCTATCAGATTCGTATGTGTTCCTTACATATATCATCAGCAAAACAATGAAAAGGAATATTATGGTTCTTAAAAATAGACCACAAGGGCATCATATGATGGGGCCCAAAATGGAGTAAGTGGGGACACAGTCGAAGAATATTCACCTAGGTGAACCGAGAAACTCCTATCTGTCAGGTATGACTGAAACCATTTGAGGGCAATACCTTTGATGCCTACGCGCTGTTCAAGACGTGATACAAGGATCCTATGATCCGCAGCGTCAAAGGCAGCAGTCAGGTCTAAAATCACCAGAAGAGCAGAGTTCCCTGAATTAACAGTTAAAAGAAGATCAGTAAAAACTCTTCAAAAAGCTGTTTCTGTATTATGGCGTGGTTTAAAACCAGAGTGAAACTTTTCATAAATGCCATGGTTATCTAAAAATGTTTGCAACTGAATAAAAACTACTCTCTCCAAAACTTTAGACAAAAAAGGTAGCTTAGAAATTGGCCTGAAGTTAGAGAGAACAGAAGGGTCCAGATTTTTCTTTTTGATAAGAGGCTGCACTACAGCATGTTTAAAAGCAGCTGGAACACACGCTGAAATAAGAGAGGTATTTATCAAAACAAGAATACTTGATCCAACAGTATTAAAAACTTATTTTAGAAGACGAGAGGGAGTACTGTCTAAGGGGCAATTTGTAGGCAGCAGATGATGAACTACCTCTGATAATATGGTGAATGATACAGGCTCAAACTGGTCGAAGACAGCTGGGCATATAGGAGGAACACAAGGGTCTAGGGCAGAGGATTTTTTCAATAAAAAATTTAAGAAAGTTTTCACAGAGTGTAGGCGTTGGTACAATACGAGCTGTATCACAAGGATTTATAAGAGAATTGAAAGCATTGAAAAGAACCTGAGGCCTATGACTGTTATTGGAGACAAGGTTAGATATAAACTATGTTTTAGCAGTTTTAATGGCTCTCTGGTATTTTGATAAGCAGTCCTGTAAAATTCCTGAAGAGTCTTGCGTGTCTGAGAGTGCGGGTAGTATCATACCGCCACGGCTCTAAAAGTGGTTTAGTGCGTTTATTCCTAAATGGAGCAACAGAGTCCAAGATATCAGTGCAAGTGGAGTCAAAAGGTTTTGTAAGCTCCTCAGCACTGAGATCACAGCAGCCATCCTGGGTATAAAGTATAGAGTCTTTAAAAGCAATAGAAAACTGCGACGTAGTTAGAGAGTTAATCGCACAAGTTGTAACCCTAGAACAAGGGACTGTAGCAGTAAATAACACAGGCAGATGATCCGATATGCATGTGTCGCAAATTTCACTGATACATACACATAAACCATAAGACAGCACAAGGTCCAGTGCATGTCCCTTTTCATGTGTCGGGCCAGTCACCGACTGAGTGAGATTAAGAGAGTCAATAAGATTCAAAAAGTCTTTGACCAGAGAGGTCTGGCAGAAAACATGTATATTAAAATCACCTATCAATTATAAAACTATCATATTTTAACATAATCCCTGCCAAGAAGTCCTGTAAAATGAATGCAGTATAAAATCCTTATTGAACTTTGGTGGATGGTACACCACCGCGCACAGCATGGGAAAAGGAAAGTTTATCTCAAATACCTGCAGCTCAAAACTGGAGTAGGTGTCAGATTGAGTCTGCTGACAGTGGAAGGTGGATTTTAATACAGACGCTAGTCCTCCACCCTTGCCGGTGGTCCGAGGGGAGATGAAGAATACACATTCAGGAGGAAGATGTTCGGAAAAAGGGGTACACTCACCAGCATGAAGCCAGGTTTCCATCAGAAACATAAAATCCAACTCGCGAGAGGTGAATAAGTCATTAAGTCAAGTCAAGAAAGCAAGAAAGCAAGAAAGTCTTGTTTGCTAGCGATCTAGCATTAATCAGAGCCATACGAAGAGTGAACTGGTTGGCCGATGTTGAAGCACGACCCAGTGGGCAAAGGTTCCCGTGGTCTGCGGACCCGCATCCGCCAGGGTAGAGGAGGTTCCGTCATTAGGCCAGGGACAGCAGGTGGACCAGGAACAACAGGCCGGATCCACGATTTCTAAATTCCAGTGAGCGCCGGACAACAGGAAAATAGTAACATCCACCGCAAGAGAGGCGGGGATCAGCCCCACAAGAGGGCGTCAGGTAAGCCTTAAATCTCACCAGTACACCTCTCCGCTTTCCCCGTCTTCTAAATCATTTCTTACGGGGAATGGCGAAGGGTAGGCAGCGCAGGCATATCCGCAAAGAAGGGAGGAAGGTTTGTAGTCTGGTCTCCCAAATCGTGCTTTGACAACATCTCTTGAAAAGCTTGGATGTTAAGAAGTGCTTTGCGATCATAAACAAGTAGAGCAGAGACATCTCGACAACATACACAGAAAAACAAAGCAGCAGCAAACAATAAGCCGAGCAGACATGACAGACGGCTCGCTGTACACACTGGCGCCATTCTCTCTCTCTCTTTTAGTGCTTTTTAGTTTTAGTGCTTTGTTACCCTTTAAGAATTACAAAAGAAGGGAAAAAAAACTAAAATAAAGATGGAAAAAGAAGAAGAAAAAAGCATATTCAAAAGTTCCAAACACAATACACTAACAGATACACTGCCTGGCCAAAAAAAAAGTCACCGTTGCACCTGTCATGCATAGTGCCCACTGTACAAGCCTCTGGAGGCAGTGTTATGATCTGGGCTTTCTTCAATTGGTCAGGTTTAGGCTCAGCAATGTTATGCAGCAATAAAATTAAGTTAGCTGAGTACCTGAATGTACTGAATGACCAGGTTATCCCATTAATGGGCATATTCCAGGACGACAATGCCAAGATTCATCGGGCTCAAATTGTAAAAGAGTGGTTCAGGGAGGATGAGGAATCATTTTCACACATGAATTGGCAACCAGAGTCCTGACCTTAACCCCATTGAAAGTATTTGGGATGTGCTGGAGAAGACTTTACGGAGTGGTTCGACTCTCCCATCGTCAATACAGGATCTCGGCCAAAAATGAATGCAACTCTGGACGGAAATAAACGTTGTGACGTTGCATAAGTTTGTCGAAACAATGCCACGAGGAATGCGCGCCGTAATCAAAGCTAAAGGCGGTCCAACGAAATATTAGAGTGCAACTTTTTTTTTGGTCAGGCAGTGTAGTTTATACCTGCGATTTGTATTTGTTTACCACCTTATTTTTAAACATTTTTTATTTTATTTGCGAAGTGTATTACACATTTTTAATTCATATTATTATATGTACATATATTTGTTCTAGACTTGTTTTTTTAAATGTACAAACTCCCCTAAATTCATACTGGCTCTCTCTAATTTCAAACAACCTCTCGATACAATCATGAAGCATGCTATTTTTTGCTTTGTACATTATTTGTGCAGTTTTAAAGTCTACCAAATCACTAAATTTTAAAGCATGTTTATTTATGAATAATGAGTTGGTTGGTTCATGATAACCAGAGCTGTTTACAATTCTTATAGCTCTCTTCTGTAGCATGAAAACTGGATTTGTGTTGGTTTTGTAGGTGTTTCTACAAAAGTTGTTTCTTCTCGCAAGCCTACCAACCTGCGCCATTCTGCCCCTACAACTGGTCCAGAACGCGGCTGCTCGGCTTGTGTTCAACCTCCCGAAGTTCGCGCACGTCACCCCCCCTGCACTGGCTGCCGGTCGTGGCCAGGATCAGGTTCAAAGTTCTTACCCTGGCCTACACTGCCACCAAAAGGTCAGGCCCCTCCTACCTACAGGACTTAATCCAGCACTATGCTCCTGCTCGACCACTTCGCTCTGCTGCTGCAGGGTGACTTGCACTTCCCTCCCTCTGTGTTAACGGCTCCTGCTCGTCCCGACTGCAGAGCTTTTCCACCCTAGCTCCCCAGTGGTGGAACAAACTCCCCACTCAGCTGCGCTCAGCTGAAACACTGTCTGTTTTTCGTCGTGGTCTGAAAACGCACTTTTTCAGACTCCACCTTGACTAAACTACCTATATAGGGCCATTCTATAGTACTCGCTTCCTGTTTTATTTGCTTGTTTTCTATTTAACTTGTGTTTTTGGTTATTTTATAGTTCTGAATGTATAGCTGACTGTGTGTACTACTCATGTTTATTACTAGTGATGGCTCCTACGCTGTGAGAAAGTTGTGCTTTGTCGGATTTGCTTTGTAGTCGCGTCAATGACCTTCGATATGCACTTTTGGATAAAAGCGTTTGCCAAATGATTGTAATGTAATGTAATGTAAAAATGTAATGTTTCCCCATACCTCCACACAGTAGCGAGGCATTTTAAAACAACACACGCAGTTAAGTATCTGTGTCTCCATGGTTTTGCGCAAGAGAGCACTATAATCGCATCGCTAGTGAACTCCGATGAGAAATTGTTTTATTTGTACAATGGCGAAGTCGAAGTGACAAAAAGATTTTCAGTGCTTGGAACTGCTGGATGCTGTAGTCGTCCTCTGGATACAGATGAGATTTACATCCATGACTCTTCTGAAGCAGACAGTATGGATTCCATAGCTAAGTGTTGCCTTGTGTACAAGGTGTGTGTGTGTGTGTGTGTGTGTGTGTGTGTGTGTGTGTGTGTGTGTGTGTGTGTGTGTGTGTGTGTGTGTGTGTGTGTGTGTGTGTGTTTTATGGTGTTGTATTCATAATAGCCACAGAAAGGCTAGCTAGGTTGTGTTATTATTGTTCATGAAGTCACAGAGTTTTGCATTAGTGGTGCTGAATTCAGAATTAAAGTACCTGTAGTCTATCTTATTCTGCTTTAATTTAGTTTATACCTAGTTAGCTAGCAACCTATTAGGTATTGGCTATAAGCCAAGCCTGCATAAGGCTCAATGATAAAGTATGGGGAGTCTGTGGAAAAAAAGTCCCTGTCTGAGGTGACTTGGATTTGTATACCTAATGACAATGGTGGTGAGCTGTCAATATACAGTCAAGCCGGAAAGTCTGCACACCCCTTTCACCTTCTCCACGTTTTATTACATTACAGACATATTCTACAATTGTAATGGGGCGTGACGTGTGAGGTAGGCGGAGCCAAACGCAGCAAGGGGATTCTTTAAGCCCTAGGGCCACTAAGGCGGGAAACCCCGCAGTTAAGGGAGGAGACAAGACAAGGAACACACACACCAAAGCTACAGACCGGCTCACTGTTACACACCAATGAGTAGAAGCACAAACGCCTGGTTTCACAACAAGAGAACCAAACAAGGCGAAAGGGAACAAAGAACTGCTACCCCATACTTGCTAAGTAAATAAAAGGCCAGCAATAATAAACATCCTGCCTCAGAAATGAGGCACAAGAATAGGCGAGTAGCATAAAAGGTACACATAAAACATATAACCAACAAACACTGAAAACTAATGCGAATTAGTATGCCAGGAGGCGAAAGGAATGGAGATCTAACGTTCCAAGGCTACTCTCAGACTTGCAGTCAAACGCAAACCTGTCAACAAAAATGCCCAGTCTTCCCCATAGGAAGACATGCACCAAAATCGTCAAACTCCATGTACGGAGACAGGTACAAAAAGGAACGAACAGGACAGGCTGCACCGGACAGTTACCGGCTAAAAGACCAAAATGAGTTAGTAGAAAATAAAAGCCCTCCCTCTTGGTAAAGAGGAATGTAAGGAGGAGGCGAAGTAACAGAGATAACGTTCCGTGGCTACTTCCATAAGCTCGCAGTCACATGCAGAACATAAAGGGATAAACGCCCGATCTCCCAGGAGGGAGAAACATTTTACAGGCGAGCCAACGGAGCACCGTCGTCCCATAACTTTACTAGCAGAATGACTAAAGTAAAAATGGAAAACACACGCCCTAGCCTCTCAGTAAGGGGAAATGTAATGAGGCGAAGGAACCGATAATTAATGTTCCAAGGCTATATTGAGGCTCGCAGTCACACGCAAACATGTCCACAACATCGCCCGGTCTCCCTATGGGAAGACATGTACCGAAGGGCGAACAGAACTACAGTTCCGAAAAAAATCGCCCAAAACTCCATATATGGAGAAAGGCACAGAAGGACGAAAGGACAGATGCACCGGAATTATCGGCTAACAGACTAGCATAAGCTCAAACACACATAGACGCCCTGCCTCTCAGTAAGGGGAAATGTAACAAGGCGAAGGAACCGAGAACAGACGTTCCAATGCTACGCGCAGTCACACACAAACATGTCCACAACCTCGCCCAAACTCCACACAAGGAGAAACATACCCGGAAAACGAACAGAACAACAGTTCAAAACAAAATCGTCCCGTAGGTAAAAAGGACGGAGGACAGCTGCAACAAAAGACCAATGCAAAAATAGTACGTAAATAGCACGCACAGCCTCTCAATATGAACAAAAACCCTGACTCCCAATAAAGGGGAACATAGTCCATGAGAAGGAGACAAAACAGGGAATAAACGTACCAAAGCTACTAACTGGCTCACCGTAACACGGAAATGAGTAGAAGCTAAAACGCCAGGTCTCTCAGTAAGAAAACCAATCAAAGGTGAAAATGGAACAAAGAACTGCTACTCTATACTTCTACGAGCTAAGTACCTAAGTAGAAGCGAAACACCCGATCTCCGAGGAGAGAAATTTTACGGGCGGAGATCCGCGGTCCCATACTTCTATGAGATAAGTAACTAAAGAGCCAGCAAGAAATAAGCCCTGCCTCAGCAACGAGACGTAAAAATAGGCGAGTAGCCCAAAAGGTACGAATAACTCACAGCCAACAATACACCACAGTACAAAACAATAAACAAACAATCTCGAAGCCCCCAACGAAGGAAACGGGAGGCTTATATATCTCTCCAGGTGACCACGCACAGGTGTGGACGCTAACAGAAGCTCCGCAATCCAAGCAGGGCGGAGCAAGCATCCACCAAAAGGACAGCGCCCTCGCGTGGCCACCGAGGAAAACAACTGCATAGGAAAAAGGGTTAAAAACCATGACAACAATAGATTGAGTTCATTTTTTGTCTCAATATTCTACACAAAATAGCCCATAATGACAAAGTGAAAACAGGTTTTTAAACATTTGTGCTAATTTATTAAAAATCAAAATGTAAAATATCATATGTACACAAAGTGAGCTGAGGTGCATTTTGTTTCCACTGATACTGCTTGAGATGTTTCTACAACTAAATTGGAGTCCACCTGTGATAAATTCAATTGATTGGACATGATTGGGGATTGCCAACACCTGCCTATATAAGGTCCCACAGTTGACAGTGCATGTCAGATGCAGACCTCAGAAACAGGATTTTGTCAAGCATGGCGGTGGCAGCATCATGATGTGGGGATGTTTTTCAACAGCGGGAACGGGGCAACTAGTCCTGATAGAGGGAAAGATGAATGCAGCTAAGTACACTGAGATCCTTGAAGAAAACCTGCTCCAGAGCGCTCTGGACCTCAGACTGGGGCGAAGGTTTACCTTCCAACATGACAACGACCCGAAGCACACAGCCAAGAGAACAAAGGAGCGGCTTCGGAGAAAGTCTGTGCATGTCCTTGAGTGGCCCAGCCAGAGCCCAGACCTGAATCCAATTGAACATCTGTGGAAAGAGCTGAAAATGGCTGTGTACCGACGCTCCCCATCCAACCTGACGGAGCTTGCAAGGATATGCCAAGAGGAATGGGCAAAAATGTCCAGAAACAAGTGTGCCAAGCTCGTAGCTTCTTTCCCAAGACACCTTGAAGCTGTAATCGCTGCCAAAGGTGTAGCAACCAAGTATTAGGCTAAGATATGTAACCCCTAAATAACCTATTGTTGTCAGTAAAATAAAATTGCATATTTTCTAAAAACCTGTTTTCACTTTGTCATTATTGGCTATTGTATGTAGATGTTTGAGGCAAAAAATGAACTCAATCTATTGTAGTATAAGTCTGTAACGTAATAAAACGTGGAGAAGGTGAAAGGGGTGTGCAGACTTTCCGGCTTGACTGTATTACGGCTAGACTGTAACTTTACTGGGAATTTATACTACACTATAGTAGAAGCTTTCAAGTGTGGCCTAGCCATTCATTACACAGCAGCTAGTTGTCCCGTACAGTAATCCATGGGCTTTCATATGTTTATGACGTTTCGCCGACACCTTGAGTCACTGCGCAAGAAGTTAACATCTCGTGTGGCATTGATGAGGCGACTAGTCGGTCAGGCTGGGGCGCCGACGCAAGAACATTGCGTACGGCAGCCCTGGCCCTTGTTTACTCGACTAGTGAGTACTGCGCACCGGTATGGTGTCGCAGTGCCCACACCCGCCTCATCGATACGCCCATCAACGAAGCCTTGCGCATCGTGACAGGATGCCTGCGTCACACTCCCGTGGACAATCTTCCCATTCTTGCAGGCATCCAGCCCGCTGGGCTTCGCCGCGCGGGAGCCACAGCACGTCTCGCGTGCCGGGCCATGGAGCCAAACCATCTGCTCCACGAAAGGCTCGCTGTAATTGCTGAGCCTCCCCGGTGCCTTAAGTCGAGACACCCATTTGTGCCTACCGCACAGGAATTCCTGCAGCAATGCAGTGATCTTAACATCAGTGCGGCACGGTGGGCGGATTACATCTGGAGCACGGAGTGGGAGGAGAACACCTCTAGACTCCGTGACTTCATCCCAGACGTCGGTTTTTCCCCCTATTGGGGTGGACCTGCCTAGACTGGCATGGGTGAGGCTTAACCGCCTCCGGACCGGCGTTGGGCGCTTCCGCTCATCGATGCACAGATGGGGCTTGGCTTCTTGCGCAGCCTGCGAGTGTGGCGCGGAGGAACAAACCGCATACCATGTCATCCTGGACTGCCCGATTTATCGGGCACCCAATGGGATGCATGGTCTGTCGGTTCTGGATGATGACACGGTGACGTGGCTACTGGAGGTGTGCCCCGAAATATAGTCCGGGTGAACCCCCCCCTAGGCTCGGAGTGGTAAAAGGATAGCCCCTCGGCCCTGAGCCTGGGGATGTGGGAAAAAGATCCTACCCAAACGAAGAAGAAGAATATGTTTATATAGGAGATAATTATAGTAGTAAAAGTAATAGTTGTAGTAATTCATATCGTGAGCTGAGAATTCTGACATTTTTATCAAAAATGAGTTAGTTACATAAAATGAATCTTTAAGTGCTTCTGCATACATGTGTTAATCATTATTCATGATTAAAATGATTTTTTTTGCCAAAATATACAAAAACAGAAAGTTCTATCTGCACATACCCCTCTGCGCTTGGCGTTATAAGGTTCTATCTGCAGTCCAATCACAAACCTCATATATAAACAAAGTAGCCAATTAGAGAACCTTTTATTCCTGCCTGCACTCCTGCCTGTTAGAAAAGAGTCACTGTTAAGCAACTATGGCAAGAAGGACAAACAGAAAAAAAATAAAATGTTTTATAGATTTCCATGTAAAGAAAGAAAGTGAGGGGTGAGTTTAAAAGACAGCGGGTCATTAGAGATAATTTCTTGCTAATGTGAACTACGTAATAGCGTTAATAGCTAGCTAGATAGTTCGTTTTTAATTGTTTAACTTTTATCTTTTTATCTAGCTAAGTTAGCAAGTTCGCTAACGTTAACTAGCTAGTTGTCAATACAGTTTTAAAGTTGTAGTTTTCAGTACTGAGTAAAACTTTCAGGTTGAGTCATCCAAATCCTGGATTGAGAAGTGTGAAAACAACTGGGATTGTTCACCGCAGCGTGAAAACACTAGCTAACGTTAGTTGGTTCGTTGGTGGTTAGCTCGCGAGTTGCGGCAGTGTTGGCGCCACGAATCTAGCTCCACAGTTCGGTCATTAAGTAATTTCATGTTACTCTGACAAAGGAACTCGACTCCGAAATGCATCAGTTTTTGATTCAATAAATATCCTAAACAGAGTGCTTTATTTTATCAGGCTTACATAAGCTAGTATGTTGTGTTGCAAGCTAGGTAGATTTAGCAATATTGAGAAAATTGCTTAGTTAATGTGTGTGGGAGGCGGGTACCAAACATAGCGTTAGACTGTATAAAAAGGTAACTTTACCAAAGCGGAGAGTACTTTTTTTCCCCATTTAAGGTTAACCCCTTGGCGCAGATGCCGCATTTTGGCAATCCTCACATATTTAGGTACAGGTGTATTTAAGGCTTTATAACTCCAGGAGTGACCATCACAGAAACTGGGAAAATGGCTTAAGTGAAGCAAGACAGTTGTACCATTTACAATAATTGGATTACATTTTCATAATTTAGGTAAAGATAAAGTGCCACAAATGCAAAGACATCTTGGCAAAAAATGCAGAAACAAAGTTATTTTTCTTTAGATTGCAATGAAATACTGAGCTACACATGTAAAACAAATAAACTATAACATACATTTCCTTGATCATAGACTCCAGAACTACTAAAGATCTATAACGTAAAATGTAAGCAGTGTACCCTGTGGTCCCTTAGTGGCTCCAAATCTATAAATCGGTCAATTTAGCTATACAAAATGGTTAAATTCTGCACTGCTTTAAATCATAAAATAATCATATATTTAACTGTAAATCAACGGTTTTCACTCATGAAACTAGAAAAAAGACCCGTCCAGATTACAAGGCATATAGAATGTATCATTTCTTGACCTTGATCTATTACAGTGATGATTATGATGAGCAGGCACAGACTAAGAAAACCAGAGAGCAGCCAGAGCCCCCCGCATCAGCCAGAGCCCCCGCATCAGCCAGAGCCCCAGCATCAGCCAGAGCCCCAGCATCGGCCAGAGCCCCCGCATCAGCCAGAGCCCCAGCATCGGCCAGAGTCCCAGCATCGGCCAGAGCCCCCGCATCGGCCAGAGCTCCAGCATCAGCCAGAGCCCCTCCAGAGCACAGGGCAACAACCAGAACACGAAAGAAAGAGTAGAAAGAGGGTGAGAAACCCATCTGACTGGCAGGCAAATAAGCGCAAGAAACTGTTTCAGGAAGGTAGAGCACACGTTTCCACTGCAGGAAAGGCAGTTCAGGCCAAACATGTGAAATGTGTAAAAAAAATGTTCCACATCTTGTAAATTTAATTGCATTAACAAAATTTCAAATACTGAACGACAAAAATGTTTTGAGGAATATTACATGCTCACACAAGACAGAAAGTATGATTTTTTAGCAATGAACCCAGAGTGTCACCTAAAAGAAAGGGGGAATATAGAGAATTCTAGAAGAAGTCAGACATACAAATATTTCTTCAACGTCCTGGGTGAAAAGATTAGAGTATGCAAATCTTACTTCTTAGGTACATTAGCCATCAGCCAAAAGCCCATTTACAATGTGCACAAAAACAAGGACCAAGTGTCAGGAACACCAAAATCAGATAGACGGGGAAAACATAGAAAGAAATATATAGGAGAACAGGCCACAGAGAACGTCCGGTCACACATTAAATCATTCCCTATCATCGAGTCTCATTATTGCTGCGCCAGAACCCAGAGACATTACCTAGAGCCCACACTTAATGTATCCAAGATGTATGACCTGTACAAGGATAAATGCACTGAAGTTGGTGATACCCCTGTCAAAATCTCCTACTACCAATATATTTTCAACAATGAATTTAATTAAAGTTTTCACAGCCCTAAGTCTGACAGGTGTGACCAGTGTGAGGCATTTGAAGTTGCATCTAAACAAGGCTTGGTAAACCAGCAGGGTGCAAAAGCCCACGAGCAGCATATCCACAACAAGAATGCCATGCGTGACGAACGTAAAAAAGACAGGGAAAACAAAGAGCAGCTTACAATTAGCTTTGATTTGGAAAATGTGATATCTTGTCCCCGTGCTGAAATCAGCTGTTTTTTTTTACAAGCGAAAACTGAACATGTATAATCTAACAGCACACAGCTCAATTACTAGAAGAGGTTATTGTGCTTTATGGACAGAAACAATGTCTGGGAGAGGCGGCAATGACATTGCCAGCGCATTCTCAAAGATTATGAAAAGGGTGCTCGAGGATCATCCTAATGTAAGTGAAATCATAACGTGGAGTGATAGTTGCATCCCGCAAAATAGAAACTCAATAATGGCTTTTGCCATGACAGATTTCATTCGCAAGTATCCTCAGATAGCAAAGCTCACAATGAAATACTCAACACCGGGGACACTCGGCTGTGCAAGAAGTTGACAATATGGCAGCAGCAGAGTTTTTTTCCCCAGTGTCATTCATGCGTGTGCTCTTGAAGACAAACCGAAAACAACCGTATACTGTCATTCAGATGAGGTCAGATGATTTCAAAGATTACCAGTCCTGCACAAAGAACTTTCATTACAAGCAAGTTCCATTTGCAGGAGTGGCCCAACTAATTTTTGACCAGTGCCCATTTAGCCTGCAGTACTGCACTGCTCATGATCAAAAACCTGTTCATGTTGATGTCAGAGGCCCTAGCTGTAGTACCAGGGCCAACAGAGGTGTCATGCCTTCCACTGTCCCTCTTCCACAGCCAAAGAGCCAACAAAAAAATTCTACTCTGGCAGAAGCAAAGAAAAATGACCTGAGGTCCATGTTAAAATACATGCCTGCCATAGACAGGGAGTACTACAGGGTAATATGCGAAGATTAATCAGCTACTTCCAGGTCGGCTGAGGCATGTTTTGGGGCAAGACTTTGAACACACACACACACACACACACACAGGGACTATGTTTAAGTTAGCGTAATGTAATGTAATGTACGTTTTTGTAAGCTCATGTGCTTCTATCCTGTCTTGTCCTGTTATTGTATTGGACATTGACTTTGTTTAAATAGCAATTAATATATATATGTATGACCTGTACAAGGATAAATGCACTGAAGTTGGTGATACCCCTGTCAAAATGTACTACCGATATATTTTCAACAATGAATTTAATTTAATTTAAGCCATGTACGTATATAAGCCATATATATGATCTCAAGTACTTTCTCCTTGTATTTGTTTTTATAAATGTAATTTATAAAAATTGTATATCAGAAACTTATTTTATTGACACACTATGTGTCTAGGGAACCGTCACATGAATTGACTTTATATATACAGTGTATATATATATATATATATATATATATATATATATATATATCTGTATATATATCTGTTTAATTGCTCTTAATGTTTTATTTTTAACAAGAAATAAAGTGAGATATTTTGAAAACAAATGCATGTGTATATGCTCAGTAGTATTGCCTAGGAAAACCAAAGTTTGTTTTGTTCATGTGTTTGTTTTGCTAAATCGAAATACAAATAAATAATAAAGTACATACATTCATTATAGAACGTAATGGATAGGGGTGTCACAATTCTCCAAATCCGCGATTCGATTTGACTTTCGATTTTAAGGTCACGATTCGATTTGATTTTCGATATTTTTTCAGCACAATTTTTTTTTCCAGCACTATAGTCTAATTAATGGCTATGTCATTGTTAGACTATCGAGTCTTGACTTGTAAAAAAAAATACTTTTTATTTGTTTATTTTTTTATTTGAATAATAACAATTATAAATAATAACAAAAATATGAGAATATTTAAACACACCTAAACAGTTAAGAGCTTTATCAAAACTAGACTCTAGAATAAACAGTTGAACATTTACCACGCTATTAACAATTTACACATTGGTTTTATGCCCTGACAATGGTCATTTACATTTTCAAATTCTTCTTTAAAAAGATGAGCGTGTTCACATTCTTTGAACAGTTAAGAGCTTTAACAAACTAATATCTGAAATAATAAACAGTTGAACATGTACCACGCTATTAACTATTTATACATTTTTTTCATGCCCTGACAACTGTCATTTGGGTTGTCATTTGAGTTGCCTGTGTCAATGTTTTTTTCCCAGTCAAATCTATTTCTTTGTGATGCCTGCGAATGTGTCCTGCCATATTTGACGTGTTGCCTGAGGTGGCGTATGGTACTCACGTGTAGCTTAGCCGACAAACTCGTTTTTTTGTCAATGATGCGTTCGTTGTTTATATAACTCACGGGGAAGGCAAAATGTTGCCACACCGGTGACTTCAGGGAAGCAGGAGGATTTTCCAGTTCTGTTTCTCCATCTCCGACTCCGGCAGTGGCCATGGTGTGTCAAAAAGTAATGCAGGCTACCGGTAAGCTAACGTTAACTATCAGCTGTGTCTTCTTTGAAATATCGTTGTTTTTTTTTCTTCGGACGCACGCCTGCGTGGACGAACAAAATGCAGTGGAAGGCGTCAAGTTTCGTTTTGTCGGAAACGCTTACATTAGAGATAGCCAAGTAGGCTACTTTTTTTAAAACATTTTACCCATCACATGAAAGGCTAAGAAGAGCGCGCGGGGGGCGGGGGTGGAGAGAAAAAAAAAACTTGGGAGAATCGCGAACCAGCTTGTGATTTCGAAGTTCGAAATCGAACGCTCATTTCGATCGATTTTCGATTTCGAATCGGTATCGTGACACCCCTAGTAATGGATAATGTCTTTTGATATTACCTAAGTGAAATAAACTTCAAGATTTCTAAATACTAAAATAACTGCAGTTTTTAGTAAAAAATATTATTCTATGCACCTCCAGTGACAGATAGAACCTTCTAATTCTCAATCGAAATTACCTCTTCAGAATTAGAAGGTTCTATCTGCAATTTTGGCTCTTCAAAATACCCTACTTACAAATATCACAGAACTTTTATACTTCGCATTTGAAGTACACCTAAGGTGAGGGACAGAATAAGCAATAAGAGAATAATACACTATGATACATTTTTGAGATGTGGGGAGTGAAAACTTTGATGCTCAATATCTCAAAACTATGCCCAACGCAGATAGAACCTTCTAATTCTCAGCTCACGATATGACACTGTAAATTGTGTGCCTGTTCTCATACATTGTTAGTCTGACTGGTTGGTAATAAGTTACCTTTTATGACAAGAACTGGGCTGTGTTGGACATTTTTGGCACTGGAAACTAAACTGAGACTATAATGGGGAGCCTGGTTCGGAGGACCAGACGCGACGGAGAGGGAATCTGAAAGTTAATTCCTGAGAAGGAATTAACCACAAGCACGGATATAATCCGTGAAAGGAAGGAATGAACAAAGGAAATTAAGTACCTCTTACTCTTACTAAGAGTAACAAAACACATGTAACAGAAACAGAGGAGAAATTATAACAACCCAGACAATAATGGGCGAAAAAACTTGTAGGCTTGAGTATAGGTATAAAAGGGAAAATTACCTCACACTCTCGATACCGGAGAGTAGAATAATAGAGAGATAAAAGAATAGAAAAATAAAGAAAAACAGGCCAAAATAGGCTCGTAGGTCCGAGTGTAGTCAAAGAAAGAAAATGAAATTACCTCTCAATACAAGAGAGTAGTACAAACAGAGAGGTGGAAAGGAAACGGGAAAGCAGGAACTGTCTCAGAGAGAACAGCAAAGGCGAATAGAACCAAGGGACAGAGAAAGCAAAGTGAAACAGGATCCTAAAAGGAAACTCTAACGCAACAAAGGATCAGTCCCACATTACTCCAAATAGTCACCATTTGATGCCTAAATCCTATACCGTTTAACGGCTACATGTCAACACGAAGAAAACACAGAAGCACCAGAAAAGGTAAGCTCAGAGCTTTTATAGTGGGCAGGTAACCTAGGACAGGTGAAAAGAATAAGTGCCTGGAGAGAACGAAAGCCCGGAATGGACGACAGAAAAATAAGGCAAGAGCGCCCTCGTGCCGCTCTGAGGAAGAACGACCACAGAAAGAACAAGAGTCTACCAAAACCATGACAGAGACAAAGAAATTGATCTAAGGGTCATTACTCTCATTAATTGCCTCCTCATAGCACATAATAATGTGCCTCAAATGGACACTAAAGCCGTGTTTATGTTTGGATAGCGTGGACAGCTTTGGATATTCTTTGCATATATTTCCATGAGTTTTCATGGGTTTGGAAAGGTTTTGGTAGGTTTTTGGACACCTATAACCATTCCCCTAATCTTTTGCAAAAGTCATTTTTTGAAAAAAGGAAATTACCTAGTGATATAGATGCAAATATAGTTCAACGAGTCAAAAGTATATGTTGAAAAATTTAGATTATCTCCTGAATTACTGCGATGCACAATTACCCATTTTTGGTAGATTTTTGGACACCAAGGTACTGTCGGGTAAGTGAGGATTAGGTAAAATGTGTATTTTCTGAATCCAGCGGTTCAACAGTCAATGCCCTTGTTAAAACGTTTGGCACTCTGAATACTGAACACAAGCGATATTGCGTGCTAGAACCCCTCACTTAACCTACATTCAAAATAAGTTTTACGTTATTTAATTTGATAATTATTATTAAAAATGACAATCATCAATTAAATCGCCAAATTCTTTGATAGGTAAGTCGAACAGTAACCTGGTGGATCAACCAACAAGCCAAAACAAAGTCTAAATCAGGTCTTGAGATTAAATAATTTTATTAAATGAAAACCAGTCAATTAGAATAATGACTTCAAATCATACATTCCCTAAGGAATGTAGGCTGACTACTTATAATTTACAAAACGGAAGACATTAAACCAGACATTAATTTGAATATACCAGTAAAGAGAGAGATAAGCCAAACATTGCCTATATTATTTACCCTCCAGCTGAACAGGAACAAAAGGAAACGCACAAGGAACCAAAAAGGATGACTTCTTCCCCAAACAAACTCCAAACTGACTAAATTCTTTCCTTCATTACACTAATAAAAATACCTCCACAGGAAGAACATCTCTGTCCTGATTGGGTTAAGGTGTGGGGGAGGGGGGGAGAGGGGTCATTGACAAAGACTGGCCTATCTTTGATGTCTGTGGGGGTAAGGGAGCCCGACAGAGATAGAGAGAAGGGGGGGGGGGGGGGGGGGGGGGGGGTACTTTACTTATATGTATCTAAATATTAGATATCCTACATCCCTCTCTTGTAAGAATAGGTGCATGCACCCGCTAAAAACGTATTCTTACATCACCAAATAGGAATCACATTACACATTTGAACATTGAAGATGCAGTTACCTGCTAACAACAAAAACAACTGTCCAAATGGTTCACCAACCATTTTAAAAACATTTAGTCCATGCCCAGTTTAATAGTCCTTTTGTGATCTGCTGGTCAGCAGATATATGGACACACTGACGTATGTCCCACGATGATCCAGTGTGGTGCGGAGAGATATCTCTATTAGACACTCTTTTGTGTCACTGCTGTTATGACACCCTGGTTCAGTCTCTTCCTTCTCCAGTGTCCGGGTATCTAGACTGGCAAGGGACAAGAGGTTCCCTGGACATTGGGTAACATGCAGTGCTTTTTCCCATTAATGTTGCAATTGCATGAGTGAAATGCAACCTACTCCCACAGTGTCTCTACCAGATCTGCACGGACTGCGTGCGGGGGGCTCTGTCTCCTGTCACAGGAAGCTGGACGATCCACAGGTGGCAAAGTGCAGTCAGGACCTCTCTTCTGACAGGCAGGGAAGCGCCTCTTTCCGTCGGAATCCATTTTGGCTCCTTTAGCCTGGATCCAATTGGATGGACTGCTGACGGCAGTTGCTTAGGCTAGCTTCCCGCGGCAGGGTGTGGGACCGGTTGCACTTGTGTCTGTGGGTGTCCTTTAGGGAATGGCAGGAGAAGACTGTGGGAGTTGAGGGCTTAGGCATTATCACTCACAGCAACATGTAAAGAGCGGAACAATTAATGATAGCACTGCATGTTATGACCGCTGTCAGTCCATGCAAGGGAACCTTACGGACAGGGTTTACCGTCCACGGGATTGCCAGTCTAAATAATAATGTGCCTCAAATGGACACTAAAGCTGTGTTTATGTTTGGATAGCTTTGGATAGCGTGGACAGCTTTGGATAGATTGTATTCCTTGCATATATTTCCATGAGTTTTCATGGGTTTGGAAATGTTTTGGTAGGTTTTTGGACACCTATAACCATTCCCCTAATCTTTTGCAAAAGTAATGTTTTTCAAAAAGGAAATTATCTAATGATATAGATGCAAATATAGTTAAACGAGTCAAAAGTATATGTTGAAAAATTTAGATTATTTCCTGAATTACTGCGATGCACAATTACCCATTTTGGGTAGATTTTTGGACACCAAGGTACTGTCGGGTAAGTGAGGATTAGGTAAAATGTGTATTTTCTGAATCCAGCGGTTCCAACAGTCAATGCCCTTGTTAAAACGTTCGGCACTCTGAATACTGAACACAAGCGATATTGCGTGCTAGAACCCCTCACTTAACCTACATTTAAAATAAGTTTTACGTTATTTAATTTGATAATTATTATTAAAAATGACAATCATCAATTAAATCGCCAAATTCTTTGACAGGTAAGTCGAACAGGTCTTGAGATTGAATAATTTTATTAAATGAAAACCAGTCAATTAGAATGACTTCAAATCATACATTCCCTAAGGAATGTAGGCTGACTACTTATAATTTACAAAAGGGAAGACATTAAACCAGACATTCATTTGAATATACCAGTAAAGAGAGAGATAAGCCAAAAATTGCCAATATTATTTACCCTCCAGCTGAACAGGAACAAAAGGAAACGCACAAGGAACCAAAAAGGATGACTTCTTCCCCAAACAAACTCCAAACTGACTAAATTCTTTCCTTCATTACACTAATAAAAATACCTCCACAGGAAGAACATCTCTGTCCTGATTGGGTTAAGGTGTGGGGGAGGGGGGGGAGAGGGGTCATTGACAAAGACTGGCCTATCTTTGATGTCTGTGGGGGTAAGGGAGCCAGACAGAGATAGAGAGAAGGGGGGGGGGGGGGTACTTTACTTATATGTATCTAAATATTAGATATCCTACATCCCTCTCTTGTAAGAATAGGTGCATGCACCCGCTAAAAACCTATTCTTACATCACCAAATAGGAATCACATTACACATTTGAACATTGAAGATGCAGTTACCTGCTAACAACCAAAACAACTGTCCAAATGGTTCACCAACCATTTTAAAAACATTTAGTCCATGCCCAGTTTAATAGTCCCTTTGTGATCTGCTGGTCAGCAGATATATGGACACACTGACATATGTCCCACGATGATCCAGTGTGGTGCGGAGAGATATCTCTATTAGACACTCTTTTGTGTCGCTGCTGTTATGACACCCTGGTTCAGTCTCTTCCTTCTCCAGTGTCCGGGTATCTAGACTGGCAAGGGACAACTGCTGACGGCAGTTGCTTAGGCTAGCTTCCCGCGGCATGGTGTGGGACCGGTTGCAGTTGTTGCACTTGTGTCTGTGGGTGTCCTTTAGGGAATGGCAGGGCTTAGGTATTAACACTCACAGCAACATGTGAAGAGCGGAACAATTAATGATAGCACTGCATGTTATGACCGCTGTCAGTCCATGCAGGGGAACCTTACGGACAGGGTTTACCATCCACGGGATTGCCAGTCTAAATAATCACATGAATAGGGCACACTTGTCCATAAGTGTCCAGGAACAGTATTTGGCGGGGGCACCTATACTCTATAAAGCCTGGATGGTATCACGGTCCAACTGAATGACTTAATGAAGGAGTTCCAAAAACTCAGAGGAAAATATCAAGAAAGACCAGCGGATAAAGTCTCTAACCATCAGAGTGGAGGAGCTTGAACAGCACGGGAAGATTAATGATGTGATTATCACAGGTCTCAGGATTAAACCCAGGAACTATGCCAGGGCGACGGGGGCCCAGGAGGAGACAGACGAGGCAGACATCCAATCTGTGGAAATGCAGGTGGAGGAGTTTCTAAACACCAAAAACATCGACATGGATCTCACCAATGTGGATTCTTGCTATCTGCTTCCCAAGAAAAAAACGAACGGAGGCCGTGACATCGAAACCCGCGCCGTGGTGCTGAGATTCATAAGTAGGAAATACAAAGTTGCTCTGCTGAAGCAGGGTAAAAATCTGAAAGGATCTAACGTGTTTATCAATGAAAATCTCAGCAAAGTAAACGCTACCATCGCATGGAAAGCTCGTCAATTGAAGAAAGGGAAAAAATTACAGAACACCTGGACGGCAAATTGTAAAGTTTATATCAAACCAAATGGGTCATCTCCAGAAAATATCAGACCGGTGCTGATCAGGGCGTTGGAGGAGCTGGAGAAATATGAACAGTAAGTTACGTGAAAACTACGTGAAAAGGCCATGAACTCAGTTCAACCAAAAAGTAAAGCTTCAAGGATTAAAATGGCTGAATTGATGGATATAATTGCTGATTATGAAAACGTGAGTATGACATCTAACCAGAACCTAAGATCAAAAGACCCGAATGAAGAAGTTGATCCAGACAGACACTTTTATTATAATGGAATAAACAAATGTGGATATTACTTGGAAGACCAGTTCAATGAGAAAATTAGCATGGATGGAAAGCTGTCAATAATCCACTTCAATAGCAGGAGTCTATACGCCAACTTTGAACAGATACAGGAGTATCTATGTACATTTGCTAAACCATTCAACATCATTGCAGTGTCGGAAACTTGGATTAACGATGAGAAATGCATGGACTTCCACCTAGAAGGGTATAATTTTGTGTGTAAGAGCAGAATTAACAAATCGGGTGGAGGGGTTGCCCTGTTTATTGAGGAGAGCATAAATTTTGAGATACTGGAAAGCATGTCAATTGTCGTTGAAAATGTAATGGAGTGTGTAACAATTGAATTTTCAATGCTGAAAGGTAAAAAAACTGTTATATGCAACGTTTACAGAGCTCCCAGTTCAAAAATAGACTTATTCAGCAATTGCCTGGGAAAAATATTAGCAAAAATGAATCAGAGAAATGTTTTCATATGTGGTGACTTTAACGTAGACATTTTAAATCCTAACGATAACAAGTTGATCGAGGACTTTATTAACACAATGTATGCGTGCGGAATGCGACCACTAATCACCCAGCCAAGCAGAATCACTAAACATAGTGCCACACTAATTGACAATATCTATACAAATATACTGGACACTGTAATAACAAGTGGTATTATGATAAATTATATCTCTGATCACCTTCCAGTCTTCGCTATCTGTGACTGGAAACACACTAGAGATCAGAAACCAGTACCAAAAAACTTAAAAAGAATTAGAAACGAAAAGAGACTCAACGATCTTGAACAAGATATGATGAAACAAAAGTGGAATGAGGTATTGACTGAAAGAGACACAAACAAAGCATATGAGGCCTTCTTAAACACAATAAATTCACTATATGACAAACACTGCCCGGTAGTCAAAACTTGGAACAAAGACAATAAAGTCAAAGAAAAAAGACCTTGGTTAACTAAGACCATCGAGAACGCCTGTAGGAAAAAAAACAGCTTATATAAACAGTTTATAAAGGAAAGGAGTGTACAATCATATGCAAAGTACAAACGTTTCAGAAATAGAGTGACATATTTGCTGAGGAAACAGAAAAAAGATTATTATGAAAAGTTACTAACAGAAAATAGAAACTACACCAGAAATCTCTGGAAAATAATAAATTCTGTCTCTGGGAGACAGGTCAAGCGGACATTCTCGGATCATTTCAATATAAACAACAGGAGGGAAGAAGATAATAAGGTGATAGTAGATAGTTTCAACAAATACTTTTTTAGTGTTGGTCCGGAGCTAGCCAAGGCCATTCCATCCTCACTCCTGCAGTGGGATCACTTTGATAGGGGCGGGGAGATAAAAAAAGAGTCATTATTTCTAGATCCAGTCACACAAACTGAAATCAAAGCAATACTGAGAGACTGCACAGCTAAGACATCCACTGACGTAGACCAGATAGACATGAAGTTATTAAAAAGTATATCAAAAGCGATCATACCTCCGCTAACATATATATGTAACTTATCGTTCTGTAATGGCGTGTTTCCAGATAAAATGAAGATAGCAAGAGTTCTTCCTCTGTACAAAAGTGGAGATAAACATGAGTTTTCAAATTATCGTCCTGTTTCAATTTTACCACAGTGCTCAAAAATTATTGAAAAGCTCTTCAATGTCAGATTAGATAAGTTCATTGATAAACACAAACTGCTATGTGACAGCCAATACGGGTTCAGAAAAAAACATTCAACAGCACTGGCACTAACAGAATCCATAGAATTTATCAAGGACGCGTTAGACCAGAAATTATACACTATAGGCATCTTCATTGACCTGAAAAAAGCTTTTGATACGATAAACCATAGCATATTGATTGAAAAACTGTACAGATATGGAGTTAGAGGAATCGCATTACAATGGATAAAGAGTTACCTATCAAATAGAGTTCAATGTGTTCAGATAGGGGACAACATATCAACATGCCTGGACATCACCTGTGGGGTCACGCAGGGTTCAGTCTTAGGACCAAAATTATTTATACTATATATTAACGACATAGTTAAAATATCTAACGTCCTAAAACTAATTTTATTCGCGGACGACACAAACATCCTCTGCTCTGGAATTGATCTTAATCAAATGGTAAAATTAGTTAACAACGAAATGTCAAAGCTTCACACGTGGTTTAATATTAATAAATTATCACTAAACCTTTCAAAGACAAAATTCATATTATTCGGGAAAAGAGGCCTGAAGGAAAACATAAACTTAAAGGTCAATGGTACCAACATTGAACGAGTGAACGAACATAAGATTCTGGGGGTCACGATAGATTGCCTCCTGACATGGAAACCACATGTGAAGCTAGTTCAATGTAAGTTGGCCAAAAGCGTGTCTATTTTGTGGAAAATGCAGAAATTACGCAATCAACATTCACTTAAGACAATTTACTCGGCACTCATAACACCGCACCTTCATTACTGTGTCGAAGTGTGGGGCCACACTTATAAAGACATTACAGAGCCGCTGTTTAAACTCCAAAAAAGGGCACTGAGAGTTGTATATTGTGTCCCATATAGAGATCACACTAATGATTTGTTCACTAAGGCAAAGTTTCTAAAGTGGCATGACATAATTAAGTATAATACCTTACAAATATTATTTTTAGCCTCTAAAAGTCTTTTACCAGCAGGATTTGTTTTCAAAGAGAGAGAACATACACAACCTGAGAGGAACCATGATTTATAAACAAAAATCTATAAAGTCAACACTCAGAGGTCATTCTGTATCTATTGCGGGGGTAAAGCTTTGGAACAGTTTACATGATGAGATTAAATCGTCTACGAATTTGAAGGTCTTCAAGAGTAAGATAAAATGTAAGATTGTAGAAAACTACCAAATATAAACAATAGTGGGTTATCAAGAAATGAAAACAATGTCACGATGTGCAAAAAAACATTGTAAGCGGTTTACACAGGATCCTGGATCTTGCAACACAAGACAGCAGACACCGGCCGCACAACCTGCTCAGGATGGAGCTTCTAAACTGGTACAGGGGACACTAGAGCAACATAAAAACGAAAAACGGACACAATTATTTGGACATTATCTAAACAATATTCCGGACTGTTTGCTGTTGAAATGAAACAAATGGTTTTTGACTAATGTATGACATGTACATTTAAATCCGACTTATTTGGACTTTAACATTTGGTTTATTTTATTTTAGCTTATTTTTTCTTTCTCGGTCTGTTTTGTTATAAAGAAAATTCAGCTATGCTGTTGTGATACGAAAAAATCTGTTTTAAACAAATGTATAATGTGAACATTTGGGGAGACAGAGAGAGAGAGAGAGAAAGCGCAAAAGACATTAGGCAACATCCCGTCATTCCCTCTCTTGGAACGATAGGTGCATGCAGCTGCTAAGAGCCTATCGTTCCATCATCATAACAACCACACATTTGGACATTATATATACTGTATCATTGTACAATGATAGCTGCATGAAAACAACTGTCCTAATGGTTCACTAACCATCTTTAAAACAATTAGTCCATGTACAGTTTAATAGTCCCATTGTGATTTTTTTTTTTGTGACACTGCTGTCATGGCACCTTGGTTCAGTCTCTTCCTTCTCCAGTGTCAGGGTATCTGGACTGGCAAGGGAAGAGGTTCCCTGGACTTCCTTGGGTAACATGCAGTGCTTTTTCCCATTAATGTTGTAACTGCGTGAGTGAAAGGCGGCCTAATCCCACAGTGTCTACCAATTCTGCACAGCGTGCGGGGGGCTCTGTCTCCTGTGACAGGCAGCTGGACGATCCACAGGTGGCAAAGTGCGGTCAAGACCTCTCTTCTGATGGGCAGGGAAGCACCTCTTTCCCTGTCGGAATCTGTTTTGGCTCCTTGAGCTAGGGTCCAGTTGAGTGGACTGCTGATGGCAGTCGCTTAGGCTAGCTTCCCACGGCAGGGCATGGGTCCGGTTGCACTTGTGCCTCTGGGGGTCCTTCGGGGAGTGGCAGGAGAAGACTGTGGGACTTGAGGGTTTAGGACTTATCACTCACAGCAACATGTGAGGAGGGGAACACTGCATGTTATAAGCACTTAGTCCATTCAGGGGAACCTTACTGACAGGATTTACCATCCACGGGATTGTCAGTCCAAATAATCACCTGAATAGGGCAGACTTGTCCATAAGTGTCCAGGAACAGCATTGGCGGGGGCACCTACACTTTAGAAAAGCGACTTAAAAAGGTGGTGGTAGGGATGTGGGGGGGCAGAGTGCCAGTTTTACCTCCTAGAACCCCAGTGTGGTTACTGGCAGTCCTTTGGCTGCGGAGGGCCACAGCATTCAGAAAACCGGGATGACAGGAGGCATCCTGTCATCTTGCTTCTTCCGCACGTGGATGCCCCTTAACCATGCCCGTCTCATCTCTGTCCAGGGGTCTATGCCAGTTTTGGCTTTGGTTCCCTCTCTGGGAAGCTGGGATGATCGTCGCTCATAGGCATCCAATCCATCACTGCTCTCCGAACACTTCTGACGTCGGAAAGGGGCTCTTGCACTTTCCCTGGATGACGTGTGTGTGCAAAGTTTGCAGGTGTGGCTCGGGGGTGGAGAGACAAGGGCGGGGGAAACTGTTGTTCTAACTTGGCTGCTTTCATCTTGCTTTGGAGTGCAAGACAACACTCTGGCGGAGACTTTGAGGGCCAGAGGAGTCGTAAAACGGCCGGGGGTTGGCTTCCTGCTCCGTTTCTCCTGGGGTCTCTTTATAGCTCTGATAGGGGAGCGAGGCTTTCGCAGAAGTCCCCCTATCTCCTCCATTACAGGAACTGTGGAAGTGGAAGAGTCCACAGAACACACCCCTTCTGTCTGTGCAGCAGACAGAGGTTCCCCGGATTCAGCAGGAGGGGAAGCAGCAGGAGGGGAAGCAGCAGGAGGGGAAGAAAAGTCCACAAGGGGTGGGGTGGGGTCCTCGGCCTGGGGGGACTGGTCTGTGGGGGCTGACTCCACCTGCTGGGGTGCGTAGACCTCTCCACCTGGCAGGGCTGATGGGCCTGTAGAAGCCGGTTCCGCGTCCTGCGGTTCAACGGTCTCCTCACCAGGCTGGGCTGCTGTGTCTGCAGTAGCCGTTTCTGCCTCCAGGGGTTCGCCGGTCTCCTCACCAGGCTGGGCTGCTGTGTCTGCAGTACCAGGTTCTGCCTCCAGGAGTTTGACGGTCTCCTCACCAGGCTGGGCTGCTGTGTCTGCAGTAGCAGGTTCTGCCTCCAGGGGTTCGACGGTCTCCTCACCAGGCTGGGCTGCTGTGTCTGCAGTAGCAGGTTCTGCCTCCAGGGGTTTGACGGTCTCCTCACCTGGCTCAGCTGAGAGGACTGCAGCAGCGGATTCCACGTCCTGTGGGGTCACATCCTCTGTGGTGGCTGGTGTGATACAAGACACAGAGCTGTTTCCCCCAAATTCCTCCAGGGAAGGGGGGCTCACCAGGGGGGCGGCTACATTGTCTGTGGAGGTGACAAAATCCACAGAATGGTCCAAGCCTGAAGGGGGTGGGGATGAGTCAATGGAGAGTGGTGTACTGTCCTCGGTGGGGCGTGGTGCCTGGGTAATGGCTGGAATGGCGGCTACCAGCGCAGGCTGTACTGCCACAGAAGAAACTGGTTTGGCAGTAACTTCTGACTTACAGTGGTGCTTTTCCCAAGCCAGTTTCCACATGCCTGCTTTGACCGCCGGAGGTAGAGAAAATGTTGTCTTTTCTCTAGGTACGACCTTATCCCTTGTACAATCCTGCGCTTGGTTTCATCACTATCTGGAGAAATCAGATAGTCCAAATACTTAGTCCACTGGTTGTAAAGTGCCTCCTCCTTCAGCTGGTCCATTGCATTGAGCTGTTCCGCAAACTTTGGGCACTGGGCTATCAAATATTTGTGAGCTTAGAATTAGAAGGTTCTATCTGCGTTAGGCATAGTTTTGAGATATTGAGCATCAAAGTTTTCACTCCCCACATCTCAAAAATGTTTCATAGTGTATTATTCTATTATTGCTTATTTTGTCCCTCATCTTAGGTGTACTTCAAATGCAAAGTATAAAAATGTTGTGAAATTTATAAGTGGGGTATTTTGAAGAGCCAAAATTGCAGATAGAACCTTCTAATTCTGAAGAGGTCATTTTGATTGAGAATTAGAAGGTTCTATCTGTCATTGATGGTGCAGCGAATAATATTGTTTACTGAAAACTGCAGTTATTTTAGTAGTTAAAAATGTTGATGTTAATTTCACTTGGCTGATATCAAAATACATTATCAACCAACATAAAGTGTCTTAGTAATGTGTTGGGCCATCCCAAGCCACCAGAACAGCTTCAGTGCGCCTTGGCATACATTCTGCCTCTAGTCTAGCATAGATTCTAGTCTCTGGAAATCTACTGGAGGGATGGAACACCATTCTTCCAAAATATATTCCCTCATTTAGTGTTTTGATGATGGTGGTGGAGAGTGCTGTCGAACATGTTGGTCCAAAATCTCCCATAGGTGTTCAATTGGGTTGAGATCTGGTGACTGCGAAGGCCATAACATATGATTCACATAATTTTTATACTCATCAAACCATTCAGTGACCCCCGTGCCCTGTGGATGGGGGCATTGTGATCCTGGAAGAGACCACTCCCATCAGGATAGAAATGTTTCATCATAGGATAAAGGTGATCACTCAGAATAACATTGTATTGATTTGCAGTGACCCTTCCCTCTCAGGGGACAATTGGACCCAAACCATGCCAGGAAAATGCCCCCCACAGCATAAGAGCCTCCGGACCCCCTCACTGTAGGGGTTTTTCCTTTAATTTGTCACCCGTCTGTATGTATATACTGTACATACAGTGCATCCGGAAAGTATTCACAGCGCTTCACTTTTTCCACATTTTGTTCTGTTACAGCCTTATTCCAAAATTGATTAAATTCATTTTTTCCCTCAAAATTCTACACACAACACCCCATAATTACAATGTGAAAAAAGTTTTTTTGAGATTTTTGCAAATTTATTCAAAATAAAAAAATAAAATTTCTCATTTACATAAGTATTCATACCCTTTGCTTTAACATATTTTTAAAGTATCATATTTCATATTTGGTCGCATATCCTTTACATGCTGTTACTTCCTGAAGTCTGTGACCATCAACATCAAAAAACTGTCGATATCTTATTTTCAGGTACTGTTAAGCTGCCCGCACACTGCCCCAACCAACGCCAACCAACTCCAACCAACACCAACGTTGGATTGGTGTGCCATGGTTGTTGGCGTTGGTTGGATGGATTTTTTGTTGGTGAACATGTTGAATCGGAGTTGGGTCAAGTTGTAGAATGTTGGGCCAGTGTGCGGTGTTTTCCGATCCAACTCCAACAAAAACATAGAAGTTACTGTAGCAACGCAGTGTATCCTTGACAACAATGTCGCGAGCACACGCGAGCAAGCACATCACTTGCGCATGATAGCTGCACAAAACCCATCTCCAACGGACAAACCGGCAATAATCATAACGGCGTTAGCAACTTACTTAAATGGCAGATTTTTGGACCCCGGAGCGAGTTGATATCTTAATAGATATGTGGGAGGAAAGCCCTGCCTTATTTGACATAAGATCCCAGCTATACACCTGCCGGATCGCAAAACAAAATGCAGCGAAGAAAATATCGGATTGCCTTGGGACAACGGGTAAGTAAACAGGTTATCTAACGTTGTTTAGCACTACTCTAACGTACGTTATCTTCTTGTACTGTTAACATTAAACGTTATCATAATGTTAATTGAAACATTGTTGCTCAGTTAATGTTAGCTAGAAAACAATGAATGTATCTGGTATAATTAACGTTATGGCCAGCTAACAACTCAGAGCATAACGTTACATTGTAGCAACAATGTATCATTCACGATAACCGATGTCTTCTTATTTTTAATGGGGGCAAGCAAGCACTGCATTCCTGTCTGTAGCTAGCTAGCTAACTATTCAAGTCAATTTGCCTAACATTAATCAACGTCTACTCTTTGCAGAACATGAAGTAAAAAAGAAAATGGAAAGTCTCCGTACACAATATGGGAGGTGCCTCAAGCTGCCTGCTTCAGGCAGTGGGGGGGGCAAGCTAACTCCAAGGCAGGAGTGGTTTTTAAGGCGATTGCAGTTCCTCAAAAACCACATGAAGAAAAAACAGTCACAATCCAACATGGTAAATAATAACATTTATTATAGCCTGTGTGTGCGCGTGTGCATGCACACACATGTGTGCACCCCTCTGGTGTATGCACAGGTGAACTTCATATTTTGTCCCATTGCCAATGCACATCTCCAGCTTCTGAATTGAAGTATTGGGTCAGGGTTTCCCGGGTTTGTTTAGCTTGTTGGGTGGGGTTTGTTGAGGATGGCAGAGCAGCTTGAGACACTGAAGGGTCTTGCCTCCAAGTGCCTGGCTCAAACCCATGGTCAGGCCCCTCCCTGTCTATCAGTGGCACATGGTACAGTTCACCACACTCCTCCCGTAGGTAGTTGTGGAGCGCACAACATGCCAGCACCAGTTCCTCCACAATGGCTGGCTGTAGGTTGATTGTCGTCAGGAACACACGCCAACGATTGACAAGAATCCCAAATGCGTTTTCCACGACTCGCCTTGCCCTTGACAGTCTGTAATTAAAAATTCTCTGCTCGGTGGTCAGTCCTCTCCTGGCATATGGCTTCTGTAAATAGGGTTTCAGGGGAAAGGCTTCATCTGCTACAATGCAGAATGGAGTCATCCTATCAGATCTCGGCAGGGGAGCAGGTCTAGGAATATTGGCCTTTTTTTTTCGAGAGACTCCTGAAGGGAACACCCCCGGAAAACGCCACCATCAGAGACTCTGCCATTACAGCCAATGTCAATGTACAAAAATTTGTAGTTACTGTCCACCAATGCCATGAGGACAATAGAGTTGTATTTCTTGTAATTAAAAAAACTCAGCGCCACTGTTTGGTGGGGGTCGGATTGCTACGTGTTTCCCGTCCAGTGCTCCTAAACAGTTTGGGAACTGCCATGCACTGTCAAACCCACGGGCAACTTCCATCCACTCCTCTGTAGTATTTGGACACTGAAAAGACAGGGAAAAAAGTAATTGGACACTGAAAAGACAGAGGGAAACAATATCCTGTTGTGTTTTTATTCCTTTATGTTACAGGACGCTACATTTGAGTTGGAGACCAGTCTTGAGGAGAATGAGGAGAAGGACGAGAATGAGGAGAATGAGGAACCCCCAGCCATGGCAGATGCCCAAGCTCAACCCTCTGGCAGTGGCAGTGAGAATGATCAGTCTTCCAAGAGGAAGAAGAGGAAGAGCTCATCTACCACCGAGGCTCAAGCCCAAGACCTGGCCATGCTAAAGACCCTAACTGATAGTATTAAATGTTTAACCTCACTAAATACTACACCACCACCACCACCACCAGACTACATCACCTCATACTGCACATACTTGGAGGGGGAGTTGAGGGCCATAACAGACCCTCAACAGCTACGCAGTGTAATGTTTCAGTTCAATCAGATCCTTTATAGCTCCCAGCCAGGGAGTGACCATGGGTTTCGTTATTAGTGCAGTTATCAATCGTTATCAGTTATTACTCTTTAGTATTTAGTGTATGTAATCTATTTAAATGTTTTTATTTTATTTTTATTAATAATAATAATAATAATAATAATAATAATAATAATAATAGACATGTTCAATTTGTAATTATAACATAAAATAAATGTAATTGTGCCATTTTTGTATTGAAATAAAGAAAAAGAAAGACAATCCATTGCATGCCAAAAGTGTGTTATGTTAGAACAAACAGATACCCACACGATCTCTCTTGCTATTGTACACGATATGAAAGTTCAAACATGCTCAACTCTGATTCACTAATGCATTTTCAGTGCAGTGAGTACTGTATCTTTAGTTTGTACATGTACATTTCTATGAGAAGGGCAGCCTAGCAACTCGTAGGCCTGACTGCTGACTACAAGTTGCTGTCCTCATGGAAATGTAAATAAAAAGCCACTGTACACACCTTGAAATACTTCTCAGCGAGAACACGGTGGATGGCTCTGCATGTGTCTGGGACAAATTTCCTTATGGTTGAGCACCCTATCCGGAACATATACGACAAGCTCTGGAAGGACTCTCCTTTGGTGAAATAATCAAGTAGGTTAATAAACATGATGGTTGTATTGGTGCTAAGGGAAAAGCTAGTGCCAATACCAAGGGAAACGGTGTCAGTAAAAACTTACCTGTTGCCAAAAATCTAAGGGTGACCATGAGTCGTTCTCCTGGAGATATGCAGTCACGAAAATTGGTGTTTTGGCGCTGTATATGGGGAGTCACCATCTCCAGGAGCTTTTGAAACTGGTCTGGTGCAAACCGAGAAAAGTTTTGAAACCCCTGTTGATCCTCCACTCCCAATTCATGGCATAGATTGGGGTATGCACCCTGACTCTGCCGCCTCTGCAGCCACTGCCGGGTCCACAGCCGTCTCCTCCTTGAACGGCGGCGTATTCGCTCTTGTACACGCCGCCTTAAAACACGCAAGCTCAAAATGAGCAAAATGACCTCTAGGCCATAGAAAAGGTGGTCCATTTCTAGCTAGGCCTGTGGATGCCAGATGGATCCAGCAACAACAAAATATCTATATACAGCAGTATCAATAAAAAAAAAAACTATAATACAATAATTATTATAACTATGAGTATTATGGCTATACAAGAAATATATTATATACAGAAAAAATAAATAAAGATTAATATAGAAACAGGAAAATATTTTGACGGTGGACTAGTAGTGTTGGTTGAAGTTTGATGGCAGTTGGTTGGAGTTGGTTGGAGCAGTGTGCAGCTGATTTTTAAACTCCCAACATTCTACAACAACTACCAACTTTAGAATGTTGGGTGTTGGGAGTTGGTTGGAGTTGGTTGGGGCAGTGTGCGGGCAGCTTTACAAGCGATACTATAACCTCTCTGCATTTGAATGGATCTCTATGGAAATTGGGGGGTGAGACTAGATTCAGCTGTAAATTACACTGGTACAGTATGGAACACATGGCTGGCTAAATGGCCGTAAGTTATCAAGGGTCTGAGCTATCAAACGAGCCCCAAACCATCACTCTGTTGCCAGATATGGGGTAGATGTGGATGGATCACTTTAAGGGTTGTTTCTCCTGACTTTTTTCCCCATAGAGTTCTATAGGAAAATGAGTCCGGAGAAATAACCCTTGCAGTGATCCATCCACATCTACTCCATATCTGGCAACAGAGTGATGGTTTGGGGCTCGTTTGATAGCTCAGACCCTTGATAACTTACAGCCATTAGCCATTTAGTTGTGTGTAGAATTTTGAGGGAAAAAATTAATTTAATCAATTTTGGAATAAGGCTGTAACAGAACAAAATGTGGAAAAAGTGAAGCGCTGTGAATACTTTCCGGATGCACTAGTCTGTACATACATACATACATATATGCACTTATTGTACGTCGCTTTGGATAAAAGCGTCTGCTAAATGAATGTAATGTAAATTAATGTAATGTAATATATACAGTGAGCACCATAATTCTTTGGACAGTGACACATTTGTTGTTATTTTGGTTCTGTACTCTAGCACTTTGAGTTTGAAAGGATACAATGACAATGAGGTTGAAGTGCAGTAATTTGAGGGTATTTTCATCCATATTGGATGAACCATTTAGAAATTATCGAACATTTCGTACATACCCAGCTAACAAAATCGCGTTCTAGGAAGGTTCCCTGTATGTTATTAAGGTTGCTCAAAACGTTCCCTGGTTGATGCAATGTTGAGTTTTTTTCAGGTTCTAAGAACTTTCACACAACGTTTCTGAGGAACATCCCTTTAACATTCCAGAAACATTCTAGGAGCATTCCTCTTAGGTTCTAGGCACATTCTATGAAACATGAGGGTATCATTCTGGGAACATTCCTCTTGTGCTCCACAAATAGTTTATATAACATCAGGGGAACATTCTAGGAGCATTCCATGTAACATCAGAGGGGAACATTCTCTGGGCATTCCATAAAACATCAGGGCAATGTTCTATGTTATATGAGGGTATCGTTCTGGGAACCTTCCTCTTGCTCTCCACGAAGTTTATATAACATCAGGGGAACATTCTAGGAGCATACCATGTAACATCAGAGGGGAACATTCTCTGGGCATTTCATAAAACATCAGGTCAACATTCTATGTAACATGAGGGCATCGTTCTGGGAACCTTCCTCTTGCGCTCTACAAACAGCTTATATAACATTAGAGGAACATTCTAGGAGCATTCCATGGAACATCAGAGGAATGTTCTATGTAACATTAGGGTATCTTTCTGGGAACCTTCCTCTTTTGCTCTATGAACAGTTTATATAACATCAGGGGAACATTCTAAGAGCATTCCATGTAACATCAGAGGGGAACATTATCTGGGCATTCCATAAAACATCAGGGCAACGTTCTATGTAACATGAGGGTATCATTCTGGGAACCTTCCTCTTGCGCTCTACGAACAGTTTATATAACATCAGGGGAATATTCTAGGAGCATTCCATGAAACATCAGGGGAACATTCTATGTAACACGAGGGTAACGTTCTGGGAACCTTCCTCTGGCGTTCTAAGAGTATTCTATATAATATGAGGGGAACATTCTCTGGGCATTCCATAAAACATAAGGGCAACGTTCTACGTAACATGAGGATAACATTCTGGGAACCTTCCTCTTGTGCTCTACGAACATTTTCTATAACATCAGGGGAACATTCTAGGAGCATTTCATGAAACATCAGAGGAACGTTCTATGTAACACGAGAGTATCATTCTGGGATCTTTCCTCTTGCGCTCTACGAACAGTTTATGTAACATCAGGGGAGCATTCTAGGAGCATTCCATGAAACACCAGGGGGACATTCTATGTAACATGAGGGTAACGTTCTGGGAACCTTCCTCTGGCGTTCTAAGAGTATTCTATATAATATGAGGGGAACATTCTCTGGGCATTCCATAAAACATTAGAGCATCGTTCTACGTAACATGAGGGTAACGTTCTGGGAACCTTCCTCTTGCGCTCTACAAACATTGTATATAACATCAGTGCAACATTCTAGGTGCATTCCATGTAACATAGGGGGAATGTTCTGGGAACCTTCCTCTTGTGTTCTTAAAACATTCAATATGACGTTCCAGGAACGTGCCAGGAACATTCTATATAACATTAGGGGGACGCTCATTTAAAAGGTCTAAATGCAGGGTCTAAGTGCCTAACACAAGGGCTCACCATCAGTAAGTTTTTGCATTTTGGCTTTATTAGACAGTATTTAGTGATAACTGATAGGAAAGCAAGGTTGGAAACCATTGAGAATCACAGCAGAGATAGGCATAGGCTGAATGTAAGTCCACAGCTTTTAGGTTATGGTACACAGTGCAATGCAATGAGGGTGCAAGGACACTCCAGGGGGAGATCTATAACAATTTCCATACAACATTTACACTTACCCAATTTAGACCCTGCCGATGCCGGGACTCGAACTTGTGATCCTTTCGTCAAGAGCTTGCGCCGCCGCCCATTACACCACGGTCTTGTGACGACAGAGCTCCACTCCGAAAACACACTACCAATAACGTAGGACTTTGGTTGTACTAGACCTTTGCCAAAGAAAATAAATATTGCAAGTATCTTATAAGTGACTTTTTAAAGGATGTTGTAGCTGTCCCTTTTAGAGGAAATTTCAAAATTAGGTTTTTTTTATCTTGAGAATTTCTTGCTTTCACTTGAATTGGGTTTAATTGTGTTCAATTGGCTAAAACTATATTTCTGCCCCTTAACTAAAACCTACAGAAGCCCTGAAAGGCAAGGTGAAAAAAATGTTCGTACATACCTACGAGATAAATTTTTTTTAAAATAAAAAAAATACATTTTTTACCTTGCCTTTCGGGGCCTCCGCCGTAGTAAGCTACGTTAAGTCGTACGCACGACTGAGCACTGGCTTTGGAGAAGGATTTCCGTAGCCTAAAACAAACTCATGAAACCAACCAAAATTAGGTGGAATCCAGACGTAGGAGTGGAGAAATCTAGGTTGAGAGACGTTTTGACATAAACGGACGCTAACCCTTATTAGCATTCACCTGAACGCTACACGCCGACTTTTCAACACAAAAATGTTCACCGGGTAACAGAAAAAAAGCTATGGTTATTTAGTCTTCAAATGCCCATTTATTAATCATATAACCTCAAGATATTTTGCTAGTGTATTGACAAATGCAGACTTCCCCTGATAAAATATGCTAGGCCTATAACTTCATTCTGAACTAATTTTCGTGTTATAAATGTGAGAAATATCTGCATAACACCTTATTTACAAATTTCCCAGAGAAGCTAGCCTATTTGTAAAACGTCCTTTCATAGCCTACAAGAGTTGTCAAAATGTTGTCAGAGCTGATTATGATATAAGCTATGCATTACATATCTAAGTGGAGGGTTAATAATGCTAGACTGTATGACATATGATAGCCTATACAAATGTATTTCATAGATAACTGAGCAGTTATTGCTCCAAACTTTAATAATAATATTCATATTTATTGCATTATATAGCACGTCGCAGTTCAATATAGCCTCGCTATATGACTTGGTGCACATCTAATTCTATAACACTATATTCTCAGTCAAGCTGATCTCTTGGATAACGAAGCTATTTTTCCCCTGCTACGAGTAGGCTAGGTTAACCCCAGTAAAATTACATAGCCTAGTTTGAAACGTAGGCAACCCGTTGGTAAGAAAAGCGGAGGTAGCCTATCTAAACATGTAAAAAGCCACGCGGAATAGACTACTGCAACTTGCTCTAAGAATTCCAGCTCATTTTGTAGGCGAATTATAACTGGGTTATATTCTGCAGAATGCGATGTCCTGGAGTAAGAAACTGGGTGTGCGATCATTATTAGGCTACACTTTGTTAATGACGCTTACCCTATGCACGGTGCCCCCCAGTGGTAGCTGTTGACGTCACTATTATAGCAACCTATTCATATTTCTCTGAAATTATAAATTAATTTACAACAAAAAACCTTGACATTTTGACAACTCATATAGGCTATAATCGTTAAAAGGCCTTTTGCAAATATGCTAGCTGCTCTGGGAAATTTGGCCATAAGGTAGGCCTACCTGTGTTATGCAGATATGTCTGACGTTTATAACACGAAAATTAGTTCAGCATTAAGGGAGTTATAGACCTAGCATATTTTCTCAGGGGAAGTCTGCATCTGTCAATACACTACCAAAATACCATCCATCCATCCATCCATCCATCTTCAACCGCTTATCCGAAGTCGGGTCGCGGAGGTAGCAGTTCCAGCAGGGGGCCCCAAACTTCCCTTTCCCTGGCCACATTGACCAGCTCTGACTGGGGGATCCCAAGGCGTTCCCAGGCCAGCGTGGAGATATAGTCCCTCCACCTGGTCCTTAGTCTGCCCCGTGGCCTCCTCCCAGCTGGACGTGCCTGAAACACCTCCCTAGGGAGGCGACCAGGTGGCATCCTTACAAGATGCCCGAACCACCTCAACTGGCTCCTTTCTACGCAAAGGAGCAGCGGCTCTACTCCGAGTCCCTCACGGATGACTGAGCTTCTCACCTTATCCCTAAGGGAGATGCCAGCCACACTCCGGAGAAAACCCATTTCGGCTGCTTGTATCCGCGATCTCGTTCTTTCGGTCATGACCCACCCTTCATGACCATAAGTGAGAGTAGGAACGAAGATTGACCGGTAGATCGAGATCTTTGCCTTCTGGCTCAGCTCTCTCTTCCTCACAACGGTGCGGTAAAGCGAGTGCAATACCGCTCCTGCTGCTCCGATTCTCCGGCTCATCTCACGCTCCATCGTCCCCTCACTCGAGAACAAGACCCCGAGATACTTGAACTCCTTCACTTGGGGTAAAGACTCATTCCCTACTTGGAGTAGACAAATCATCGGTTTCCTGCGGAGAACCATGGCCTCAGATTTAGAGGTGCTGATCCTCATCCCAGCCACTTCACACTCGGCTGCGAACCGATCCAGTGAGTGCTGAAGGTCACAGACCGATGATGCCATCAGGACCACATCATCTGCAAACAGCAGCGATGTAATCCTCAGTCCACCGAACTGCAACCCCTCTCCTCCACGACTACGCCTTGAAATCCTGTCCATGAATACCATAAACAGGATAGGTGACAAGGCGCAGCCCTGACAGAGGCCAACCCCCACCGGGAACGAGTCCGACTTACTGCCGATCACCCGGACACAGCTCTCGCTTTGGGTGTACAGAGATTGGATGGCCCTGAGTAGTGACCCCCTCACCCCGTACTCCCGCAGCACCTCCCACAATATCTCCCGGGGAACCCGGTCATAAGCCTTCTCCAAATCCACAAAACACATGTAGACCGGAAAAGCATACTCCCAGGCCCCCTCTAGGATCCTTGCGAGAGTAAAAAGCTGGTCCGTTGTTCCACGACCAGGACGGAATCCACATTGTTCCTCTTCAATCTGAGGTTCGACTATCGGCCGGACCCTCCTTTCCAGTACCTTAGAGTAGACTTTCCCGGGGAGGCTGAGTAGTGTAATGCCTCTATAGTTGGCACACACCCTCTGGTCCCCCTTTTTGAACAGGGGAACCACCACCCCGGTCTGCCACTCCTTAGGTACTGCCCCCGACTTCCACGCAATGTTGATGAGACGTGTCATCCATGACAGCCCCTCAACACCCAGAGCCTTCAGCATTTCTGGATGGATCTCATCAACCCCTGGGGCTTTGCCACTGTGGAGTTGTTTGATTACCACAGTGACTTCCTCCAGGGAAATCGATGTTAATCCCCCATCATCCTCCAGCTCTGCCTCTACTACAGAGGGTGGATTAGTCGGGTTCAGGAGTTCCTCAAAGTGTTCTTTCCACCGCCGTAACACCTTATCAGTTGAGGTCAACAGCGTCCCATCCTTACTATAAACAGCTTGGATGGTTCCCCGTTTCCCCCTCCTGAGGTGTCGGACGGTTTTCCAGAACCGCTTTGGTGCCGACCGAAAGTCCTTCTCCATAGCTTCTCCGAACTCCTCCCACACCCGCTGCTTTGCCTCTGCCACGACTGAGGCTGCTGTCCTTCGAGCCTGTGGGTACCTTGCAACTGCCTCCGGAGTTCCCCAGGATAACATATCCCGGAAGGCCTCCTTCTTCAGTCGGACGGCTTCCCTGACCACCGGTGTCCACCAGGGTGTTTGAGGGTTACCGCCCCTTGAGGCACCTAAGACCTTGAGACCACAACTCTCAGCCGCAGCTTCAGCAATGGAAGCTTTGAACATTGTCCACTCTGGTTCATTGTCCCCAGCCTCCACAGGGATGCCAGAAAAGCTCTGCCGGAGGTGTGAGTTGAAAATCTCCCGGACCTGGGCCTCCTCCAGACGTTCCCAGTTCACCCGTACTACACGTTTGGGCTTACCAGGTCTGTCCAGAGGCTTCCCCGGCCACCTGACCCAACTCACCACCAGATGGTGATCAGTAGACAGCTCTGCCCCTCTCTTCACCCGAGTGTCCAATACATACGGCCTCAGATCCGATGATACGATGACAAAATTGATCATCGACCTTCTGCCTAGGGTGCTCTGGTACCATGTACACTTATGAGCACCCTTATGTTCGAACATGGTGTTTGTTATGGCCAATCCATGACTAGCACAGAAGTCCAATAACAAACCACCGCTCGGGTTCAGATCAGGGAGGCCGTTCCTCCCAATCATGCCTCTCCAAGTGTCTCCATCGTTGCCCACGTGCGCGTTGAAGTCTCCCAACAGGACTACGGAGTCCCCTACAGGAGCCCCATGTAGGACTCCATTCAGGGTCTCCAAGAAGGCCGAATACTCTGAACTGCTGTTCGGTGCATAAGCACAGACAACAGTCAGAGTTTCCCCCCCCCATAACCCTTAGGCGCAGGGAGGCGACCCTCTCGCCCACCGGGGTGAACTCCAACGTAGCGGCACTCAGCCGGGGACTTATGAGTATCCCCACCCCCGCCCGACGCCTCACACCTTGGGCAACTCCGGAGAAGAATAGAGTCCAACCCCTATCCAGGAGTAAGGTTCCAGAGCCAAGGCTGTGCGTAGAGGTAAGCCCCACCAGATCCAACTGGTAGCGCTCCACCTCCCGCACAAGCTCCGGCTCCTTCCCCCTCAGAGAGGTGACGTTCCACGTCCCCAAAGCCAGCCTCTGCCGCCCGGGTCTGGTCCGTCGAGACCCTCTATCTTCACTGCCACCTGTCTGGCAGCGCACCCGACCCCAGTGATTCTTCCCGTAGGTGGTGGGCCCGCGGGATGACGGAGTTACAGTGGTGATGGTCGCCACGTTGCTTCTTCAGGCTGTGCCCGGCCGGGCTCCGTGGCATGCCCGGCCACCAGGCGCTCGCTGACGGGTCCTCCTTCTGGGCCTGGCTCCAGAAGTGGGCCCAGGGCTTCCTTCGGGCAGGGTCACTATACTCTTTATTTGTTGTTGCATGGAGTCTTTTTGAACCATTCTTAGTCTGGCCCCTCGCCTGAGACCAATTTGCCATGGGAGTCCCTACCAGGAACACAAGGTTCCCGACAACACAGCTCCCAGGTTCATAGGGACGCACAAACCTCTCCACCACGATAAGGTGATGGTTCCGTACCAAAATACGCTGATCTTTATGTGACTTATATATTAGCCTATATGTAACCTATAAAACAACACATAAGTGAGCGGTATTTAGTTTTTTATATTTAAGGACTGAGCAACCAATGATCATAGCTGAAGATACCCCTTTCATGCCGACTTGAAATGTATAGGTCTACGACTTGAAATAAATAGGCCTACCCCTTGAAATAAATGCGAGTGGAAATAAATAGGCTACCCATTAAAATAAATAAAAGAGACGTAAAATAATGAATATTTATTTTCACACACGCCAATAACAGCTTGTTTAGCCTGATCTTCTGAGAAAAAAATCCAAGCGTGATTTTGAGGTTATATGATTACAAAATAGGCATTTGAAGACTAAATAACCATTGTTTTTTTCTGTTACCCAGTGAGCATTTTTCTGTTGAAAAGTCGGCGGAACTACAATGGTGGTGTCATCTGCATATAGCCTACCCACTGAGCACAAACCTATATATTAAAATGTTGAAATATGGAATACCATCCAAGCTCTCATTTGGCCATTTTTAGACAGTCTGAAATCTACAATATAAATGTGCACAATTAATGTTATAATTTTCATATGTGATTCAGTTGTAAATTCAAAGACAAACAATATGGAGTAATGTGGATGCATTTCTCAAAATGTCATTGATTTGGCAAGCGAAATCCGGCCGACACGTAGATGCAATTTCACCGCATGAAGTGTATCACTTAAAATGTCAAACTCAAAACATTTAGCCAATTTTGCGACAAGAAGCTTGGGCAAACAACATGGCACGAGTTTCTATCCGAGGCAGACAGAGTTTTTACCCAAAAATAATGTTGCACAAATTTCTGCTATGCGCATGTGTGTGGACTTGTACATTTGAACACACGTGGTCTCGATGGCTCAGTGGAAACGCTCTTGTCTACAGATTCGAGGATTGTGAGTTCGATTCCTACTTGCGGTGCTGTTTACTTACATGAAAAAATTGGGTTGAAACGTGGTCTAAACAAGAACTCTTGAGAGATCGACAAATAGATGTAGAAAAAAAAAAACTTTGGAACCATTTTAATAGGTCTTTTCACTCACTGCAATAGACATATATTTTTGAGCTTTTAGTCTGAAAATTGCTCATTGGGAAGGACAAGGTCCTCTAGTAGCTCAACCAGGTAAATCACACGTCATCAACGATTCCTGTTTTCCAGAACATGGGTTCAAATCCGGCTCAAGATAAACCTCAAAGGCCATTCTCTCTCTCCCTCTGATTTTCTAGTCTCTCATGGATTACTGTCCAATAAAGCCAAAATGCCACAAAAATATATTTAAATGGGACTACATATCACCATCTACTCGGCAGCAGAAGAACAGGCCAAAGATCTAATAATAGTTGCAAAATCAAGTTCAAGGAATGTTCTGAGGACTTGAGAGGAACTAATCATTATGACATCCAAGACAACCCAAAGGGAACGTTTCTGCTAACATTACGAGAACATTCCCTTAATGTTACATAGAATGTTCCTATAATGTGAAGGGGAAGTTCCACAAACAAGTTCAAGGAATGTTCTGAGGACTTGAGAGGAACACAACATTATGACATCCAGGGAAGGCATTGCAACGTTTGTGACATTTATGGGATGTTCCTGGAATGTTCTTTAGTTATCTTGGAGTAACATTCCCCTATATATACACTCCAGAATGTTCCCAAAATAATGTTTTGTAATGACATGGCAAGATGTCATAATGTTACATAGAATGTTCCTGTAATGTGAAGGGGAAGTTCCACAAACAAGTTGAAGGAATCTTCTGAGGACTTGAAAGGAACTCAACATTATGACATCCAGGGAACGCATTGCAATGTTTGTGACATTTATGGAATGTTCCTGGAATGTTATTTTGTTATCTTGGAGTAACATTCCCATATACACCGCAGAATATTCCCAAAGTAACATTTTGTAATGATGTGGCAAGAATGTATGGGGAATGTTAGCAATGTACTCCGGTGTCACAGTAAGGGAACGTTAAATCCAAGCATTAGATAAACCAAAAGGGAACGTTTCTACTAACATTACGAGAACATTCCCTTAATGTTACATAGAATGTTCCTGTAATGTGAAGGGGAAGTTCCACAAACAAGTTCAAGGAATGTTCTGAGGACTTGAGAGGAACACAACATTATGACATTCAGGGAAGGCATTGCAACATTTGTGACATTTATGGGATGTTCCTGGAATGTTATTTTGTCATCTTGGAGTAACATTCTCCTATATATACACCCCAGAATATTCCCAAAATAACGTTTTGTAATGACGTGGCAAGAATGTATAGGGAATGTTAGCAATGTACTCCGGTCTCACAGTAAGGGAACGTTAAGTCCAAGCGTTAGAGAAACCCAAAGGGAACATTTTGACTAACATTCCTAGAATATTCCACTTATGTTCCATAGAATATTCCTGTCATGTTTGTGGAATGTGAAGGAGAAGTTCGACAATCATGTTTTAGGAATGTTCTGAGGACTTGAAAGGAACTCAACATTATGACATCCAGAGAACGCATTGCACTGTTTGTGACATTTATGGGATGTTCCTGGAATGTTCTTTTGTTATCTTGGAGTAACATTCCCCTATACATCCCAGAATGTTCCCAAAATAACATTTTGTAATGATGTGGTAAGAATGTATGGGGAATGTTTGCAATATACTCAGGTCTCACAGTAAGGGAACGTTAAATCCAAGCGTTTACATAGAATGTTCCTGTCATGTTCGTGGAATGTGAAGGAGAAGTTTGACAATCATGTTTTAGGAATGTTCTGAGGACTTGAAAGGGACTCAACATTATGACATCCAGGGAACGCATTGCAATGTTTGTGACATTTATGGGATGTTCCTGGAATGTTCTTTTGTTATCTTGGAGTAACATTCCCCTATACACCCCAGAATGTTCCCAAAATAACATTTTGTAATGACGTGGTAAGAATGTATGGGGAATGTTAGCAATATACTCCGGTCTAACAGTAAGGGAACGTTAAATCCAAGCGTTAGAGAAACCCAAAGGGAACGTTTTGACTAACATTCCTAGAATATTCCACTTATTTTACGAACTAGCTCGCTACGTTTTCACCCTGTGGTGAGCAATCCCAGTTGTTTTCACACTTGCATTTTCAATCCAGGATTTTCCCCATGAATAATAAAGTTTTATTTAGGAGTGAAACTATGACTGTGAAACTGTATTGACAACTAGCTAACGTTAGCTAGCCTGCTAACGTAGCTAAAGTTAAGAAACAAAAGTTATTGTTTAGTTCACATTAGCAATAAATTATCTCTAACCTGCTGTCTTTTAAACTCATCCCTCACTTTCTTGTAAAATGTGACGTTTTTTTCCGTTTGTCCTTTTTACCATGCTTTGCTTATCAGAGACTTTGCTTTGCTCATCAGTGTTCGAATATTGCAAATCCAGGCAGGAATACAACATTCTCTGATTGGCTACTTTGTTTATAATCAGGTCTGTGATTGGACTGCAGATAGAACCTCATAACGCCAAGTGCAGAGGGGGATGTGCAGATAGAACTTTCTGTTTTTGTATATTTTGACCAAAAAAAAATAAAAATCATGAATAATGATTAACACATGTATGAAGAACCACTTAAAGATTACTTTTATGTAATTAACTAATTTTTGATAAAAATGTCAGATAGAACCTTCTAATTCTCAGCTCACGTATTGCCGTTCTGATATCATGAGATACCACTGCTGATCCAACCTTGACTGGCCAGGGAATGCTGGTAGGCCAGCAGTGGAGGGTAAATGAGGCATCTCTCTCTTTGTCTGGTATGCCATAATAATATATATATATATTTTTTCAAAATAAAATCAATCAATCTAAGACCAGTCGATTAGAAAAAGATTTGAACTTGTCTCAGAGTTTACCGCAGTTTACTCAATAGTACAATTTAGTATGCTATAGGACAACCTATCTCGGTGGGACCTCCAATTATGTCGGGTAAGTGAGGATTAGGTAAAATGTGTATTTTCTGAATCCAGCGGTTCCAACAGTCAATGCCCTTGTTAAAATGTTCGGCACTCTGAATACTGAACACAAGCGATATTGCGTGCTAGAACCCCTCACTTAACCTACATTCAAAATAAGTTTTACGTTATTTAATTTGATAATTATTATTAAAAATGACAATCATCAATTAAATCGCCGAATGCTTTGATAGGTAAGTCGAACAGTAACCTGGTGGATCAACCAACAAGCCAAAACAAAGTCTAAATCAGGTCCTGAGATTAAATAATTTTATTAAATGAAAACCAGTCAATTAGAATAATGACTTCAAATCATACATTCCCTAAGGAATGTAGGCTGACTACTTATAATTTACAAAAGGGAAGACATTAAACCAGACATTAATTTGAATATAACAGTAAAGAGAGAGATAAGCCAAAAATTGCCAATATTATTTACCCTCCAGCTGAACAGGAACAAAAGGAAATGCACAAGGAACCAAAAAGGATGACTTCTTCCCCAAACAAATTCCAAACTGACTAAATTATTTCCTTCATTACACTAATAAAAATACCTCCACAGGAAGAACATCTCTGTCCTGATTGGGTTAAGGTGTGGGGGAGGGGGAGGGGGGGGGGAGGGGTCATTGACAAAGACTGGCCTATCTTTGATGTCTGTGGGGGTAAGGGAGCCAGACAGAGATAGAGAGAAGGGAGGGGGGGTACTTTACTTATATGTATCTAAATATTAGATATCCTACAGTACACTATTTCAAATTGTCTCATAGGATTTCAGCAGTACTACATATCACTTTCATATTTTGTACACACGCAGACAGGAGGTTTGCAAACCATAAAATGTAAAGTTTTATTTTTTAATAAACCACATATTTGACTTTCAGATGTTCACTGTAAACTAGAGTGGTGGAACTTTGTTTTTCACTGGGGGTTGTGCATTCATTGCCCATAATTTACATCTGAGTTATGAAAATAATTTCATTTAAGGCATGATAATAAATGGTACTTTAATATAATCCATGATTGGTGTTTGTGTTACATTGATATGTGGAGTTATAAAGCTTTAAACAGAACAGTACAAAACAGACAAAAATGGCAAAATTAAGCCTCTGTGCAAAGGGGTTAACAAAAACAGATTGGGTCCTCTTGGGTAGGCCAGTTTCAGTTGCAAATAAGTTACCCGAGACCCGTGGCTATTATATCACTTCAGACCTATACCCGAGAGATGAGTCAGAGCTGTGGACCCGAACCCGCTCAGGTCTGGGGTCCTGACTTGGGTTTTTGGACCCATGTGGACCCGTGAAGACCTCTAATATGGACGCAAAAACTTGACACCCAGTTTTTTGTGGATGACAACTTTGAAAACACTTCCTACTGTCAAAAACAAAAGAAACGTACCAGTAAGTTACATTGTATGTTACAAGCACAGTGGTTCATCCCCTCTCGAAAGCTGGCTTGGATTCCAGGGAGATCATGCCAGTTACTTGTGAACTACGTGTCACAATCTCTCACCAACACAAAAACTTGGAGCTGGATACTACTATCAGATTCGCTAGCTGTTTATGCAAGTAAAATTACTTCCATTTCTGTACCTTCAAGCACCGCTTCTGTGTCTTCCACAAACAATGACCTCAACCTCCTCAATCCCACAAGACCCCTGTCCAGTATATTCCAATTATTAACACTACTTCATCAACAAGTGTCAACGATATGGACTTACTCTTTTCAACATCAAACGTTTTAACTTTGTTCCCCAGCAATGTTCAATTTAATTTTGGAAAGTGTATCAGTAGTAGCCAGCTAGCCACAGATGATAGAACCTAGGCCAGGATATGCTGTAGCACTATATCGTCTTCATAGCAATTGTAAAGTGTAGCTAAGTTACTTTTTTTTTCATTTTTAAATGTCCTTTCAACATGCATCGGCTAGCTAGTCTAGCTGATTAGTTAGCTAAATTTGTCAATAGTTATATGAACATGTTCATGTTTTTTAAATGTTATGCTAAATATTAAGTTAAAAATTTATTGTGATATAATAGGCACACTATAATTAATAGTGTGCCTCGCTTTTCAGCTATCTAGAAGCTAGTAATATAGCATCCTACCAGTAGTTAATGTGTAGCCTACTTCATTTTTGATTGTTTAATGTCATTTCTCTTGCTTTTGATAGCTAGCTAATTAGCAATAATTAATAGAATTTGTTAATGTTTTAAAGGTTTTGCTAAATATTAATAAAAAGAACAATAACTAACGTTAGCTAATGGTGGGACAACTCTGTAGAATCTAAACTGTAGTGCCATCTACTGTTACCTTGGGGGGGGAACTATACTTAGCTAAGTGGTGGATGTGTACATAATGTTTTTAGTTTTGTACTTGATTAAAAGTTTTTAAATACCGTTTTATTTGAATTTTTTCATGCATTTTAGTAGTAGCCATGGTATAAGAGATACAAACCAGTCCCAGCCAAGATAAGATTTCAGTCATAGCATAACATGTAGGCCTAATTGGCCTGATATAACAAACTGCAGTGCGCTGCACTCTTTATTGACCTATCAAAGGCTTTTGACACCGTTAACCATAATATTTTAATGAATAAGTTATCCTCCATTGGATTGGATGAACTTTCTCTTAACTGGTTTTATGCATATCTCTCTTGGAGAACTCAGTCTATTGTTGCGGATGGTTTTAAATCTAGCTCTCTTGAAATTAGTAAAGGTGTCCCACAAGGGTCTATTCTTGGTCCACTTCTATTCACACTTTATATAAGTAACATGGTATTCCCAACACCACAATGTAATATTCATTTTTATGCAGATGATACAATCTTGTATTCCACTGGCTCCACGCTTAACCAGGCAATTACTAATTTACAGTCTGCCTTTGATTCTTTTCAGTTAGCTCTTATTAATCACAAGCTTGGTTTAAATTCTGATAAAACAAAATTTATTTTATTTTCAAGAAATCTAATGGGAAACATTCATACACTTAATGGTACTCAAATTGAAACTGTAGAATCTTATAAATATTTAGGAATTTGGCTTGATGGTAGATTTTCCTTTAAGACTCATGTGGAACATCTGTCTCAAAAGCTAAAAGGTAAAATTGGTTTCTTGTACAGAAATAAAGCATGCTTTTCTTTTGCTAATAGGAAAACAGTTGTACAATCAACTGTCTTATCTGTATTTGATTATGGAGACATTCTGTATATGCACGCTGCCCCTTCCACTTTAAAGCCCCTTGATGCAGTTTATCACAGTGCATTGCGTTTTATCACTGGGGATACATTTCTCACGCATCATTGTGTTTTGTATGGAAAAGTAGGATGGTCCTCTTTATCAATGAGGAGGGAACTACATTCCATTGTATTTATTTATAAGGCTTTACTGAAGAAACTTCCCCTTTATCTCTCATCATTAATTACGTTTAAATCCAATAACTATGGTACCAGGTCTCAGGACTTCTTAGCCTTAGATACACCACATATAAATACTGAGCTGGGCAAAACAGGGTTTCAATATTATGCCCCTCATAATTGGAATGAATTGCAAAAAACTTTTAAACTAGAATCTCTTATTCCTTTAGAAAATTTTAAAGTTTTATACATGGATTTTCTTAATGTTGTATGTACTTGTTTCCTTTGATATATCCCTGTATGATATTTTAATGCTGAATGTTAACGTGGCTGAATTGTACTTGTTTTTAAGTTTTATACATGTTTTTATTTTTGTTCGCAGGTCTCTCTTGTAAAAGAGATCTTGATCTCAATGAGACTACCTGTAAAAATAAAGGATAATAAATAAATAAATATATCATAGAGGAGTTCAAACGGTAGAAATAAAGACAATAGGTGAAAGTATACATGTAATAGCCTAATGCATAATTATACATCTACTCGTATAGCTTTAGAATACTTCTAAAAAGGATTTGAAATGTAAACAGACAAAGATTTAGATCCACCTTTCAAAAGCTACCTACCAATAGTATCACATGTTAGCTATCAATATTGGTATGAGGCATAAGAAGAATAGAGAAATAGCCTACACAAACCTGCTGTAGGGAAATACTAAGCCTTTTTGTAGAGGTCACTATCATGGGTGGCAGCACATACTCTAAGAGTATGAATTAGGCTCTTTGAGAGAAGGTTTGAACCAATCTGCCCAGTGATGAGTAAATATTGTTTGAAATACAGTAGACCAACATAGCTACAGAACTGTATAGCAGTCAGATATAAAAAACGGAGTACTGGAAATCTCTGATAGTGTCGAGAGCTGAAGTTTGGCTTGGTGGTGCTCATTTGAATTTCCTGTCTTTTGCGGTTTTTGACCAAGCCAAATTTAACACTTAAAACTTTTGTTATTAATTCCCAGGGCTTTTTCTCCGGAAGGTGTCAATTTCTTTAAAGAAATGTAATAATCATAACAATTGTTACACATCCACTTGAACGTTGAATAAACATAACTGAAGATTACACAATTATTAGAAAATGTATAGCTACCGCTAGAAAGTTCAATCAATGTACCTCGAGAACACCCCAATAGACCAGAATAAGTCCAAATAGCATTAAATATCATAACATAACATTACAAATTTCATAACACTTTGGAAATAAAACAGATTGAATCATGACAAACAACAACAGATATATTGTAGTTAACTTTACTCCAAGAGTGTGCACTGTGCAGACCTGGCTAAGTTACTTTACTCCCAGAGTGTGCACTGTGCAGACCTGGCTAAGTAACTTTACTCCAAGAGTGTGCACTGTGCAGACCTGGCTAAGTTACTTTACTCCCAGAGTGTGCACTGTGCAGACCTGGCTAAGTTACTTTACTACGACACTACCGCGTCCCCATAATACAAGAATATATGTCACTTTAACCATCCTCAAGTGCCATATATTCTTGCTTATACCATGGCTTGGATAAATACTCAAATCTGATTGGTTGACAGCCATTCATTATTTTTCTATATAGGCACGGCATTCACCTTTTTATTCAGGTGACACAGGGAACCCTTCACCACTTTATTCAGGTGACATGGGGAACCCTTCACCGCTTTAGTCAGGTGACATGGGGAACCCTTCGCCTCTTTATTCAGGTGACATGGGGAACCCTTCACCACTTTATTCAGGTGACATGGGGAACCCTTCACCTCTTTATTCAGATAACATGGGGAACCCTTCACCTCTTTATTCAGGTGACATGGGGAACCCTTCGCCTCTTTATTCAGGTGGCATGGGGAACCCTTCACCTCTTTATTCAGGTGACATGGGGAACCCTTCACCTCTTTATTCAGGTGACATGGGGAACCCTTCACCTCTTTATTCAGGTGACATGGGGAACCCTTTGCCTCTTTATTCAGGTGACATGGGGAACCCTTCACCTTTTTATTTGGTTGACATGGGGAACCCTTCACCTCTTTATTCAGGTGACATTGGGAACCCTTCACCACTTTATTCAGGTGACATGGGGAACCCTTCACCTCTTTATTCAGGTGACATGGGGAACCCTTCACCTCTTTATTCAGGTGACATGGGGAACCCTTCACCGCTTTAGTCAGGTGACATGGGGGACCCTTCACCTCTTTATTCAGGTGACATGGGAAACCCTTTGCCTCTTTATTCAGGTGACATGGGGAACCCTTTGCCTCTTTATTCAGGTGACATGGGGAACCCTTCACCTCTTTATTCAGGTGACATGGGGAACCCTTCACCTCTTTATTCAGGTGACATGGGGAACCCTTCACCACTTTATTCAGGTGACATGGGGAACCCTTCACCACTTTATTCAGGTGACATGGGGAACCCTTCACCTCTTTATTCAGGTGACATGGGGAACCCTTCACCTCTTTATTCAGGTGACATGGGGAACCCTTTGCCTCTTTATTCAGGTGACATGGGGAACCCTTCACCTCTTTATTCGGTTGACATGGGGAACCCTTCACCTCTTTATTCAGGTGACATTGGGAACCCTTCACCACTTTATTCAGGTGACATGGGGAACCCTTCACCTCTTTATTCGGTTGACATGGGGAACCCTTCACCGCTTTAGTCAGGTGACATGGGGAACCCTTCACCGCTTTAGTCAGGTGACATGGGGAACCCTTTGCCTCTTTATTCAGGTGACATGGGGAACCCTTCACCTCTTTATTCGGTTGACATGGGGAACCCTTCACCTCTTTATTCAGGTGACATTGGGAACCCTTCACCACTTTATTCAGGTGACATGGGGAAACCTTCACCTCTTTAGTCAGGTGACATGGGGAACCCTTCACCTCTTTATTCAGGTGACATGGGGAACCCTTCACCTCTTTATTCAGGTGACATGGGGAACCCTTCACCACTTTATTCAGGTGACATGGGGAACCCTTCACCTCTTTATTCAGATAACATGGGGAACCCTTCACCTCTTTATTCAGGTGACATGGGGAACCCTTCGCCTCTTTATTCAGGTGACATGGGGAACCCTTCACCGCTTTATTCAGGTGACATGGGGAACCCTTCACCTCTTTAGTCAGGTGACATGGGGAACCCTTCACCGCTTTAGTCATGTGACATGGGGAACCCTTCACCTCTTTAGTCAGGTGACATGGGGAACCCTTCACCGCTTTAGTCAGGTGACATGGGGAACCCTTCGCCTCTTTATTCAGGTGACATGGGGAACCCTTCACCACTTTATTCAGGTGACATGGGGAACCCTTCACCTCTTTATTCAGATAACATGGGGAACCCTTCACCGCTTTAGTCAGGTGACATGGGGAACCCTTTGCCTCTTTAGTCAGGTGACATGGGGAACCCTTCACCTCTTTAGTCAGGTGACATGGGGAACCCTTCACCGCTTTAGTCAGGTGACATGGGGAACCCTTCGCCTCTTTATTCAGGTGACATGGGGAACCCTTCACCGCTTTAGTCAGGTGACATGGGGAACCCTTCACCGCTTTAGTCAGGTGACATGGGGAACCCTTTGCCTCTTTATTCAGGTGACATGGGGAACCCTTCACCTCTTTATTCGGTTGACATGGGGAACCCTTCACCTCTTTATTCAGGTGACATTGGGAACCCTTCACCACTTTATTCAGGTGACATGGGGAACCCTTCACCTCTTTAGTCAGGTGACATGGGGAACCCTTCGCCTCTTTATTCAGGTGACATGGGGAACCCTTCACCGCTTTATTCAGGTGACATGGGGAACCCTTCACCTCTTTAGTCAGGTGACATGGGGAACCCTTCACCGCTTTAGTCAGGTGACATGGGGAACCCTTCACCTCTTTATTCAGGTGACATGGGGAACCCTTCACCTCTTTATTCAGGTGACATGGGGAACCCTTCACCACTTTATTCAGGTGACATGGGGAACCCTTCACCTCTTTATTCAGATAACATGGGGAACCCTTCACCTCTTTATTCAGGTGACATGGGGAACCCTTCGCCTCTTTATTCAGGTGACATGGGGAACCCTTCACCGCTTTATTCAGGTGACATGGGGAACCCTTCACCTCTTTAGTCAGGTGACATGGGGAACCCTTCACCGCTTTAGTCAGGTGACATGGGGAACCCTTCGCCTCTTTATTCAGGTGACATTGGGAACCCTTCACCACTTTATTCAGGTGACATGGGGAACCCTTCACCTCTTTAGTCAGGTGACATGGGGAACCCTTCACCGCTTTAGTCAGGTGACATGGGGAACCCTTCGCCTCTTTATTCAGGTGACATGGGGAACCCTTCACCACTTTATTCAGGTGACATGGGGAACCCTTCACCTCTTTATTCAGATAACATGGGGAACCCTTCACCTCTTTATTCAGGTGACATGGGGAACCCTTCGCCTCTTTATTCAGGTGACATGGGGAACCCTTCACCTCTTTATTCAGGTGACATGGGGAACCCTTCACCTCTTTATTCAGGTGACATGGGGAACCCTTCACCTCTTTATTCGGTTGACATGGGGAACCCTTCACCTCTTTATTCAGGTGACATGGGGAACCCTTCACCTCTTTATTCAGGTGACATGGGGAACCCTTCACCTCTTTATTCAGGTGACATGGGGAACCCTTCACCACTTTATTCAGATAACATGGGGAACCCTTCACCTCTTTATTCGGTTGACATGGGGAACCCTTCACCTCTTTATTCAGGTGACATGGGGAACCCTTTGCCTCTTTATTCAGGTGACATGGGGAACCCTTCACCACTTTATTCGGTTGACATGGGGAACCCTTCACCTCTTTATTCAGGTGACATGGGGAACATGTTGTAAAGGCTACAATACACATAACTGCTAATAACTAGCTGTATTCATGTTAAACTAATTAAATGAATTCTGCATTGTTTTATCACTAGACATCCCTCGGGCTGTATATAAAATATGAGCTCCATTTGTGCAAATTTAATGAAACTGAAGTTAGATCTGGTAATTCAGAATCCATGTCCTTTACAGAGAACTGCATTACTCATTTTTCTGGATAGAAGTAGCAAATCAAGTCAACATGAGTGTAGCAACATCCTTTATGATTATAAAACACATGATTGTTTATTAAGGAGCACTGAGGCTGTAGCTGGTAGCCCCACAGGGTGGCATATAGTTTGCTGTAGCCTCTCTCAGGGTGGGAGTGTTTTGGTCAGCAAGGTACACTCTGCCTCACTGTGAGAGAGCCAGTCCTCTGATTGATTGGGTGTCTGCAGTCTTCCCAAACCAGCTGTGTAATTAGCGAACACAATGAGCTTGGCTGACGGACTGCAGAGTGAAAAAAGAGGTGGTTGGAGATTAGTGTTTCAGAGCTGGCATACACTCTACTAAACTGACAGGAGAGGATATAGAGATACACTGTACAATGTTCAGTGTTAAATTATCTGTGGTTGGGTACATTATACTCTAATAGAGTACACGTGATGGAGGCCGATCAGCAAATGGTCCAAGCCTCGTAGTCCCTCGTCTTTTCATTTCGATGCCTCACCGGCATACCAGCCTGTACCATCAGGACGCTGCAACTGGTTTAAATGCAGCTGCTCGCCTGGTCTTCAATATGCCAAATTTCATCCCTGCCACACCACTGTTTACCACCCTTCACTGGCTTCCAGTGTAACTTCACCAATTGCTAGCTCTAGCGGCTGACAGTTTGCTTACCTTTTTAAATGTACTATTTCTAAGTCGTTTGGCTGAATGCCAAATACATAAATTGTAACTGCAAATTGTAACCTTTATTGGGGTACAACAGGCCATACTTTGAGAAAATATGAAATTGTAGACTAAATATATGAGAAAATTAACAAATGAATAATGAATATCACCGTGTTAAGGGAAATGTGTGTTATGGGAATTAAACCTCCTTGTCATTTCATGCAAATCAAGTAATTATTAGGTTTATTTGCCCCCTACCTAACCTCTGTTACTTTATAAAACAGAAATGAAATTGATATTTACACTAAGACTGTTTCTTTTATTTTTGTGTATGCATGTGATGAGATTAAGGCTGAACAATTGATCCTGTTTGCTATCAATTGCTACCCACCTTTGAGAATTAAAAAATCGAAAGTATATGGTAAGATTACTGATGGTTTTTCTAGTTTCATCAGCTTGTTCATGCAGTGAATTAAATAAACAAAAAAATATTAGTTTCATTTCACATAAATAGCCTCATTAGGATAGTTCTCCATTAAATATTATGATTTGAGTCAAAGATACTGATTAATGGATAGCATGATAACATAAAACAAAATGATTTTAACTTATAATAATGAATAATAATGAAGGACCAGCTCCAGATTGGGACCCATTGATAAGCACTGGAACAAAGTCCAAAGCAAAGAATGGGTTCCTAATGCATGTCAGCTGTTCACACACGAAGCAACAAATCTGATCAGGATATCGCCCACTGCATTACTAACAGGGGACTATCACTCTATACCTGAAGGGACCCTTTCTAGACATTTTTTCAACAAAACATTTTTTTATTTAACCTCTTAATACCAAACGCCCCCTAGCGGTAACGCGGGCGTTACGGAAATTATTAAATTATACATTTCATTAAGTTAATAATATATAATAAACTGCTCACCTCAATATTTTGATTAAATATCCTTAAGATATATCCATTCCTTCTGGGAAAGTGGTTTTTAAGCCCAAAACGTCGGGATAAAACTTCGTAAATAACGTTGGAAACTCGGACCTAATTCTCAAACATGTATTGCAGCTTGATGTCACACCATAAACAATGTGCTGGTAAACTGTTCTGCTTAATTGTATTTCACAATACTTTGGTTTGAAAAATCATTATACCTTTAGGCTTCAAGAAAAAATACTTTAAAACTTTGATACGGCTGTACATTATTTTTTTCCAATTTTAAACCGACTTGTGCTTTTTTGCACTTGATTACGACTCGTTCGGCTGTGTTCACTTTGGCGTTGTGAAACTCAGCCAGTTTCTGGAGTACCAATCCCGTGGCTTAGTATATGTTAGCCAGAGTTGTTTTGAACTTGCTTGCAGAGATTTATGCAAAACCGTCGTCAATTGGGTGTATTTCTTTGACTGATAGCACAATAGGCCTATCTGAAGTGGGAAAAACTGTCTTCCACCCGCCTCCACTCTGAGTATTATTTGCTTTCCATTGGGTTTTAAAACTGTCTGTCAAATATTCCAGGCAATAGCCAAGACTCTTATCTTTCAAACAAGCCCTCATTTAACACAATGCCGTCGTAAAAAAAGGAAATACTGCCCTGCGTATAAGGAAGTGGCGGCCACGCGTAATTATCGAACCAAGATGGCGCAGTGTTTTTACCTTGTAGCGTAGCTCGCTACATTCCGTTTAGCAAAGCACAATTAATTAGGTAAGGCCCGCAGTTAAATTTTTTTACTTTAGAGTATTTTTGAGACAGTTTTTGTGTAGTTATGTCGAGATTTTTGAGGCGTTTATCCGTGCACCAAGTGCTAGACAAACTGGATAAGCCAGAAGATGTTTTTGCCGAGGGAGACTCATCCTGTCTCAGTGCTGACATGCTGACATGTAAGTTGTTTTATCATACTAACAGTGTTATGCCATAAACGCATTGAATTTCGCCATGGCAGGTAACGTCGTTAGGGCTGGTGGTATCACCGATTTTTCTATATACCAGTGTGAATTCACGCAATGCCATGCGGGTTCGTAATTACATTGTCAACTGTATTTTATTGTTTTTCATACAATTAATATTACAAATTGCACATTCCAACGGTATGATAAATAATTTATGAAGTAAACTTGAAGGGTGTATTGTCTGTGTTGACAAACTCGCACGTCATACGTGGCGTTGCCAACAACACAGATGTTTGTGGAAACGGTAAGTTTGGTGTAAGCATCGAAGGAAATGTGCAATTTAGCTGCAATGCGTGAATCCCTGTGTTTCTTCTGTGAAGCGAACTAACCTTATATACTTATGCATAAAATCGGTCCCTCTCAGCTAAATTAATATAGATAGTATTACCTTTACAGTGGCAAGCTAGCAAGCAAAATTACAGGTAACAAGCAGATAGCTATCTATTTATGTCTGAGATGAGCTACTAAATCGATTTTTTTGAGTGTGAAATGGCTTCTGGAAGTGTTTAGTAAAGTCATTGTTCCACATGAGTAAATTGTTCTGTATGCAGTACAGAAGGCTGTGCAGGTAAACAAAATGGCAATTTATGCATGGTATGAGGGAGAGAACATGATAACATGAGGGAGTGCTTGTTTATTATTATTATTGTTGATTGTTGTTGTATAAGGGGGACTAATGGGTATATCAACATGGTGGACAATTCCATGGACAGGGTTAGTGGGGTTTGTAATGATGCAGATTGCTCTCCTGAGGGAATGTGTAGTCTAAATGGCTTCTGTATGAATGGTTAAATAATCTCTCCTCACCCTCCACCCCCATGTTTTGATCCTTTGCCTTTTTTTGTTTTTAGTTCTTTTTTTTTAGCTTTTTGGACCCTGCCATTTTGTACTTTCTTTGTGTAAATACGGTAACTTCAGCAATTAGAGGGCAAGGATCTTTTTATTTGTTACAGCAGGGGTGTTTTTATTTTTTATCTAGGAAACTGGTGGACTTTTGATTTTTTATCCACTGCACTTTTAGTAGTACACCTTAGTGCACTTGTATATAGTTGATATATGTTTGTCATGTATAAAGTTTTGCCTCCTAAAACCCAACCCCAACGTCCCTGTCATAGGAGGTGGCAACAGAATAAAGGACAGGACTGGCAAGCAGTAATGTGTAGGGAAGTTTCATACTATTCCCATTATTCATTTGAAAACCTGTTTGCACATTCCTGGACTCATTTCTGGCTAATGGGGCTCTGGTGAAATACACAAGATTCACTGTGCTGCTACATGTGAAAGGGTTTGTGCCGAATTGCGATGAGCCAAACGCGATAACAGAAATAAGGGATAGAAAGTCCCTGGCAGTGCCAACTAATAACACACCCCTATAAAACGGGCTAGCCACAAAAACACGGGCACAGCTAACTCTCAAAATAGCTAACGCTAAAGAGATAGCGAAAGAGGATAGAAAAAACAAGACACCTTCGGTACGTGGCTATAACGCCCGATAAATGGTGAAATAAATGAAATAAAACTCACACTCTCAGAAATGAGAGTGGGAGCGAGGGAGAGGGAAGAGCAATAAGGGAAACTAAACCCTAATTCCCCTAGGCTTCTAAGTGGAAGAACGTCTGTACTGCGTAATAAAATAAATCTTAATTCTCACAAAAAGCAGAGAGACAAAAACTTACTAACCCTAACCTCGTGAAAACACAAAATGACAAAGAAGCGCGGAAGTGAGGGGTTTAAATACCTGAGAGGTAAAAGAACAGGTGAAACGAATAATTAGCGGGGAGAATGAAAACTCCGAAATGGAACGCAGAAAAATCCAATAGACTGAAAAGAGAAAAGGGGAAAGAGATAAAAACCGTAGCAACAGAGGGAAGATAGGTGAAAACCATGACAACATGGGTTTTGACAGCTTTTTGTAACCTTGGGTAGTTAGTTGTGTAATATGAAGAGCACCAAGAACACGTCTAAAAATGAACTTTTATTGCCAATATTGACAAATTATCTCATTTTATTGTAAAAACCTAAAAAATAAATCATATTGAGACCTTTCTGGAACATTGCCATTTTTGGCACATTTGGCACCATTTGGATAACGAAAAAGGTTCACCTGAAAAAAAACCCTGTAAGATTTGAATGGTTTGAGATATTGACACCAGATTGTTACCAGAGGTAGGCAGCATATTGATGAATCAGATAGAGGAGTCATGTCCTCCATAGCATTTGTAGCTCCCCAGGTAAAAATTCTTAAACTTGAATGTAGGTACCCGTTTTTTAGTTTTTTTATATTTTCTGTACATAAATTGTTGTAGTTAAGTATCAAAAACTGGATTTCTATGAGTTCTCACTGCTTAGTCGTAATACTGCAGGTGTCTGCTTTAATAAAAGCCATGAACCATATTTGTACCATTTATAGTTTTTGAGATAACCACCTTTGTTTGTCACTAGTGAAAACAGGCAAAAATTGGCCTATTTTGCCCTCGGTAGGAAGAGGTTAACTCTATTTACTTTGGCCCTTCAGAGGCAATTTCCACCTGGTTTCTACTAATTTTATTTTAATGTCAATATCTAAAAAAATATTCCCTGACATCCATGGTTTTAAGTTCGAACTGACGAAGGAGCTGTATCATTCAGAAATTTGCTACAGAATACATTTATTTCAGAATAGTCACATACATTATATATATAATAACCATAACATACATCGCCTAATGTATTTAAGGCGAGACACGGCAGGCAGAAATGACGTTTTTGCATCCACTCATCAATTTTGAGATTTTTGGTTATTTTGCTTCTATAACATGTCTTCTTTAACATGATATCATAAAAATGTCCAGACTGCACAGAAATATGTTTATTTTACTGTATTTTGTCTACTTAGGTCCAGAAATTTTATCCTAACTCGATCGAATGTTAGCATTTTTGAGTGAGCTATAGTTCCGCGACGTTTGGTAAAACAATGTAGTGTTACCTATCGTTGGAAAGCTCATTTTCTGTAGCCGAACAGTAGCTGATCCAAATATGGTCATTTCCTTTGCAGTGATGACTATTTGTGTAAAGACGAAGGGTGCTTTAATACAAAATGCGAAATCCCATTGGCTGAAGGCCATTTCTGGCGTTCTGATTCGCTAAAACGCATCACATGATGTGTTCGGCAACTTCCGTGTTAGCTTAACGCGGCAAATAATGAAGTGGTGAAACAAAAGTTTGGCGAATGTAAAGTCGTGATCAAAATGGGCAAAACACCGAAAATCCGTGCAAAAGCGACACAAAAGAGACGTGAGCAATTACTTACTGCCAGAAGAAGCAAGGGAACTACATGTGATCGTAAAGATGACAACGAGCTTGTCAGTAGCGAGTCACCAGCTGTCTGTGCGTCAAAACGCAAAATTCAGGAGATGGGGAAAGGTGATCCGAAATTAGATGACAGGCCGGTCACACAACAGTGGCTTATAATGCACGTGTCGCGTTTAAATGAGCTGCTGGATGAATTGCTATGTCCAAATTGCATGGGGAACGGTCTACATATAAACATAGATCCCCAAAACCAAGGGTTTTGTAGCAGTCTGTTGCTGGAGTGTAGCGAATGCAAATCGCAAGAAAAAGGATACAGAAAAAGCGTGTTTTCATCCTCACGTTTAGGGCTTGGATATGCTGCGCTAAGGAAAATTAGTAAAGTGTTAGGTATTCCATCACTACACTTGAAGACATATCAGAGACACGACAGGAGAGTGACAGGTAAACAGGGTAGAGATAGAGAAGCCTATTAGAAAGTGTAAAACAATCTATGTATTTACTGTAGGCTATATTTGTACTGTATAGTAAAATGTAGAGATAGAGAAGCCTATTAGAAAGTGTAAAACAATCTATTTATCTACTGTAGGCTATATTTGTATTGTATAGTAAACAGGGTAGAGACAGAGAAGCCCATTAGAAAGTGTAAAACAATATGTATTTACTATAGGCTATATTTGTACTGTATAGTAAAATGTAGAGATGAAGAGGCCTATTAGAAAGTGTAAAACAATTATTTATTTACTGTAGGCTATAATGGTATTGTATAGTAAACAGGGTAGAGATAGAGAAGCCTATTAGAAATTTTAAAACAATCTATTTACTATATTTGTACTGTATACGTCCCATAACACAGAATAATAAAGTGCAATTTCATGAATTCAGCATATTGTACTTCATTAATATTGCCACCAGTTTGTTTTATTGTTACAGTATACTTTTCCTTTTAGTGGCAGGGAGGGCAGACTGTAGGGTGGACTGTAGTCAAAAGATAAAATAATTATAATGAAACGTGCATCTTCATCCATTCTAAGAAGGGAAGACCTTCATCCACTTCTTGTCTTTTGTTTTATAGGTTCCATTGCCTTACTAGAACCAGAGTACTTTGTCACACAATCATTGCATGATTTCACAGCGTACAGTTTAACAGTGTGCACAGTTTGTCCGGTCATTCTGGCTAAGCTGCAAATCTGGTAACCCTAGCTGTAATCTCATTGGCTCTTACCTATGTATTTTGATTTCGATTTTTTAAAGTTTTTTAATAAATGGAGATAAAAAATTATCTTAATTGACAATTATGACGAAGACAATTATCACATTATGACAAAGACAAACAGGTGGCACAAAAGGGTTGCGCAGTAATTGGAAGGCCCTTTGACTATGCCTGTGCTTAGTTGTACTTATTAACAAGTATATCTAATCAAGTAAGTATATATACAGTTTAGATGTGTTCAGTAGTGTAATAGGGCATTGGGGGATGTGATTTAATGGGTTATTGTTGCTATAAAGAGTGATTTCTAGTCAGCAAATATTAAACTTAACAATAGATATCTTTAACGGCCATTTTCTCAAAATGAGTTTTTTTCAATACTCTGAACCAGAAATCTCAACTTTTAGATCACTTACTTACACTAAACTTTCCATGTTCATTCTTAACTATATTCTGAAGATTATTACAGAAGGATTTGTTAATATATTGCCAATTGCCTGATTTATTACACATTTTGTTCTTAAAAACATGGCGAAAATGCATTTTTTATACCTGTATATAGCATTTTCTCATTTATAAAATGAAAAAAGCATGTATCCAAAATCTGTTCTGTAATTTCTTTAGTCTCTAATATGTTGTCAAAATGAAATAAAGATTTTAAGCCTGGCTTTATCCAATTTTTCTATTTTTGTTTTTTAAATATATGCAAATTAGCGCATATTTAATGAGGCCTTGCCTAATTTGCATATTTAAATGTAACTTTAAAAAGAACTTCCAATACAAAAAAGAATTGTAACAATGTAAGTAACAACTGGTAAAGTTTCATGATTATATCTTGTAGTTAATTTTTTTTCCCTATTCACCTGCAGTGTCTCGCCTTAAATACGTTTCAAAAAGAACGTACGAAAGCATGTGTGTATTTACCATAGACTGTATAAAAAGTGGACAAAGTCACTGTGACGTCACCCTTTGCCTTCCCATGGCCTCGTAAAAACCGAATTGAAGCTCCGGATGCATTTTTCGCCGCCAGTTTGTACAAACTGCATCTGCTCCGTGGAGCCGAAGAGGACTCAACCTGTCCCTCTGATTGGTCTTGAACAAATGTTAATACCCTGTCCAAACGACACAACATTTTAAAAAATCAGCACATGCAGAGGCATTAGATGAAGGAATGGCACCTATTGCAATTAAATTTTTTTGTGGGAAAAATTTATTGACTGAGTATTTTGACCACATTGCTGCCATTGACTTACATGGTGAAAGACCTATACTGGAGCCAATCGCAGTGGCGCTAGTGAGCAACGGCACAATTGCCACTCCCAGCCCAACCAGGAAGTGAGCTTCAAAACGAGAGAAAGCCCAGTCTTGGCCCCTTGGTATTTACACAAGAACAGCAACGTATTTCAGCCCTAAGTGCGACGGGTGGTCGCTGTGTAGTGTCGACTGTACGGGCAAAATATAACAAGATAAACTCTTCAGGGTTCATCAGAAAACAGCTGTAGCTGAATATACTGGTAAGTACTTGGTTTCTTAAACATATTTATACGAGGGATTTTGGAGAAAAAACGAGGTGTCTTCTAAACCGAAAGTGCATCAGGTACTGTATTTACAGTAAGCAAGGGAAAATGGCGGACGTTTTTAAAAAATATTACTATTTCTATACGTGAATATGATTTTCTTAGCGTGTATAAACGGTGAATTTTATGCATTTTACAGACTGTGGCTGTAGCAATACCTTTGGGCTATTAATAGCACCCTCCACATTTATTGCACTGCAGTGTAACTGGAGAAGCTGAGGTTTTCGCAAGAGGCTACCCTTTTAAAAAATACTGCGTCAAAATTTACGGGGTTTTCTTAAAGCTGTAGTTTATAATTTCAGACAAACATGAATACTGTAATTGAGACGGATACGTCTCAACCACTAGGGGTGAAGTTTATGGAGTTAAGCTCATTGATCATACTATTTACTGAGATTTCACTTTTACAGTTTTTTTTTTATTAGCCAAGAGGGGACCTAAATGACATCTACCTAACAAAGAGGAGGCTTAACCAGTCTGCAGGAGGACTATATTATCTGTGCTCTCCACAAAGGCGTAGTTTCTCTCAAGAAGGGATAATACTTGTTAGATTGCTATAACAAGTTTTCCCTTAGATGAAAATCATAATGAATATGCAAAATTTACTTTAGAGTGAATTTATATAAATCACTGTAAAAGTACTCTAATATTAAAATTACTGTCAGAGAGGGGAAAATGCATACAAATACATACAAACACAGTGGGGAAAGGTATGAAAATAAATTCCAAATTACTGGATTAACAAAATGTATTTACTTGAAATATGTGCAATTTGTATTTCCAAAATAGAAAACTGATTTCAGTTACTACCAGTGTTTGAATTGTCATTGAACGCGGGGGAGCGCCGCGTGCAATTTGCATTTCCAAAATACAAAACTTATTTCAGTTTTCCCCTTGTTAAGGGAAATTGGGAAAATCATCCCCCTTGTTAAGATATGCAATTCTGTAAAATGAAAAGCATTGGGTTCAGTGCAATCGCTTATTTTCACTCCTTGTATCATTTCCATGTGTCCTTTCCTCGGTCCCTAGCTCCAACGGAGGACGTGAGGGAGAGATGCAAGGACGGGGGAATCGAGGCAACATGCATTACGCAAATGGGAAGTCCTTGCTCAGTCAAGCGTCAGTTTAAGCAATGTCAATTACTAATGACGTTGCACAGCTATCATCTGTCAGTGGGCATTTAACAGATTGTTCTTGTCTCAGAGCTTGTTTTTGCACTGAAAATGGTAGTTTAGCCTACTGTTTTACTGGACGCTGTATTTCAGGCATGAAATAGTAAAATAGCCTAAAACATGAATTGCATCGGTAAAAGACAGCCAAATAGATGTAGGCTAAATTACATTACTTTCTCAGTCATACAGATTTAATGACTTATTTATATGTAGATAGATTCTAAGAAAGCTTAATCTGAAATCTGACCAACTTTTTTTACACTCATAATTGACATAAAATATCACTACTGTTTTGCACCGTCGCTGGAGCTAAGCCATCTGTCCAGAACTCATTTTGAGGAGACAACATAGTTTGCAGTAGGCCTAATTAACTATTTGCTAGGTACATCGATGTGAATGTGGTTACAATGGTTTAAAACATTATTTCCAGCATCAAGTTAGCAAAGCTGTATCCTGACTGTGAAGTTGAATGTGATCTCTAAATCTGACATAGCATGCAGTGCTATATATTTTTAGTGCAACATTGGACTGCAACATTGGATTCCAAACACTTTAAATAAACCAATAGTACAACAAACGTGACAGCTTTTATTTCATTTATTTGATGGCTCAAGTGTAGGATTAAGCGTCTTACAAGTTGAAACTGCTTGGGTTTTTGGATTGTTTACAAAAGCACACAATTCTTCACGGATCCAGCGTCATCATTTTTCTGTCAAAGTGCACCAGATTTATGCATTTAACTGTTAAAATTTACAAAACATTCTCCCGTGGGGGCATGCCCCCGGACCCCCCTAGAAGGCAGGGGTGTACCACCTCATATTAGAGCCAACTATTTTTATTATTTATTTTTTACCGGATGCATTGAACTGTATGAACATATAGTCGAAACATGACATATTGTATAGGCTATATACGGCAAAATTAAAAGGCTATATTTTTTGAAAGGACATGGGTTAACGTTATCCCTGGTGAGATCCCTCGTCTCCCACCAACTTGGGACACTGATCCTTAGTATGACCCTTGCGCTTACAATAGCGGCACCAGTACTCCCGCGGTTTTGCCCCCCTAGACTTGTGGAGGGATGACCCATCTAGCTGCATGGGCTCCTCCTGAACAGCGGAGGAGTAGGTGGGAAAACCGGACGGAGCTCCTACCGACAATGAAGAGATATGACAAACAGGGCGGTTTCTACGCTCCCGTTCACGCTCCGATACGGTTATCCAGATGTAAAGCTGTAGTAACCAGACGTATAGCCGTAGTAACCAGAGCACTGAATGTAGCAGGTGGCTCGAGCACGGCTAGGGCGTCTTTAATAGGATTGGACAAAGCTTTAAGAAATATAGACCTAAGCGGACCATCAGGCCATCCTGTCTCCCCTGCCAGTGCTCAAAACATGATGGAAAACGCCGCCACCATGTCAGTACCCTGGCGCAGACTATTCAGTATCATGGCGGCCTCCTCCCTGGAGACGTCGTGATCAAACACTAACTGCATCTCCTTCATCAGCTGAATAGGATCACGTATAATAGGGACGTTGGCCCGAATTAGAGGGTCAGCCCAAGCGAGGGCCTGGTCGTTTAATAACGACAAAATAAATGCTACCCGGGATTCTGATGTGTAAAACCGGGAAGGATGTGCCTGAAAAAATATCAGGCACTGAGTCAAAAACGCCCGACATTTCCCCACTGTAGCAGGGCAGCAATTGGAGCTTGGGCTCCTGTGGAAGTAAGCTGTTTTGTGAAACTGTCATGGTTTTGACCCTGTTTCCCCATGCGGTCGTTTTCCTTGGTGGCCACGCGAGGGCGCCGCCCTTTTTGGTAGATGCTTGCTCCGCCCTGCTGAGTTGGGGGAGTTTTCTGTTAAGCGTTTTCACCTGTTCATAGTCACCTGAGAGTTTTATAAGCCTACCGTTTCCTTTGTTCGGGGCTTCGACATTAATTGTTTATTGTTCATTGTTTGTACTGTGGTGTTATTGTTGGCTGTGAATTCTCGTACCGTTTTTGGCTACTCGCCTATTGTTAACGTCTCTTAGTTGAGGCAGGGCTTATTTCTTGCTGGCTTGGTGGTTGGTTATCTCGTAGGAGTTTGGGACCGTAAATCTCTGCTCTATTTTGCCTTTATTTGTGCTTTTTCTCTGTGTATGGAGTTTTGGGAGATTCTGTTCAGAACAGTAGTTCTGTTCGCCTTTCGGCACATGTCTTCCCATAGGGAGATCGGGTGTTTCGCTTCTACTTAGTTCTTAGCTCGTAGAAGTATAGAGTAGTAGTTTCTCTGGTCAATTTTCGCCTGTTAAGGGTTCTTACTGAGAGACCTGGCGTTTTGCTTCTACTCAATTCCGTGTTACTGTGAGCCAGTAAGTAGCCTTGGTACGTATTTCCCTGTTTGGTCTCCTTCTCGTGGACTATGTTCCCCTTTGTTGTGAGTCAGGGTTTTTATTTATATTGAGGCTGTCGTGCTATTTTGCGTTGGTCTTCTGTTGCAGCCGTCCTGTACGCCCTTTCTACCTGCGGGACTATTTTGTTTGGAACTGTTCTGTTTCGTTCTCCGGGTGTGTCTCTTTATATGGAGCTTGGGCGTTGTTGTGGACGTGTTTGTGTGTGACTGCGTGTTCATTAATATAGCATCGGAACGTTAGCTCTCTGTTCCATTTCGCCTCGTTATTTATTTACTGAGAGGCTAGGGCGGTTGTTCCAATTTAAGCTTGCGTTAGTCTATGGATAGTAAAGTTATGGGACGACAGTGCTCCGTCGGCTCACCTGTAAAATGTTTCTCTCTCCTGGGAGATCGGGTGTTTACCCTCTTGGTTTTCTGCATTGGACTTTATATCGCCATGGAACGTTAAATCTCTGTTCCTGTTCGCCTCGTTACATTTGCCCTTATTGAGAGGCAGGGCTTGTATTTGTGTTTGTGTTAGTCATATAGCCGATAGTTTCGGGGCAGCTGTCCATTCGTCTTTTGTGCTTTTTCTCCGGGTATGGAGATTTGGGCGATTCTGTTCAGAACTGTAGTTCTGTTCGCCCCTCGGTGCACGTCGTCTCATGTGGAGACCGGACGATGTTGTGGACATGTTTGCGTGTGACTGCGAGCCTCAAACTATGCCTTGGAACATTAATTACCTGTTCCTTTGCCTCGTTTCATCTCCTGTCTGAGAGGTTAGGGCGTGGCTCTGTTTTAAGCTTGGTCATTTTGCTGGTAAGGTTATGGGACTGCGGTTCTCCGTCGGCTCGTCTGTAAAATGTTTCTTCCCCCTGGGAGATCGGGCGTTTACCCTCCTCTAGGTTCTGCATATGACTGTTAGTGCTAGCTTATGGAATTAGCCACGTAACGTTATATCTGTTCTTTTGCCTCCTCTTATTAAATTATATTATTCTTTATTTGTTGACTGTTTATTTGTTTGTGCCTTTACGCTACTCGCCCGTTCTGATTTGTCTCGTTACCGAGACAGGGCGCGTATTTATTTCTGGCTGTTCAGATCCCTGTCCTTGCGCTCTACTTTGCGTGTGACAGTAAGCCGGTTAGTAGCGTCTGTAATGGTGTTCGTTGTTCTTGTCTTGTCTCCTCCCTTATCTGCGGGTATCCCGCCTTAGTGGCCTAAGGGCTTAATGAATCCCCTTGCTGCGTTTGGCTCCTCCTTCCTCACACGTCACGCCCCATTACAGAAACTGTTCTGTAGGCCCAAGAAAGCCACATATGCAAGCTTTTATATAAATAATTATATAATACAGTCAAGATCTAGTGGAAAAGTACTGAGATGGGGGGTGGCGAGAGGATGCAGGATAGCTCTCTGTCAGCAAGGACGAGGGCATCTAGCACACCAGTCAAAACAGGAATGTTTTCCTCCTGTGTTCCATAACTAAGCTGATAAGATAGATCATGCTGACCGAACAGGTGGGAGAAGAATAAAAAATAAGGGAAATTAAGGAAACTTTCATGGTCTGATTAAAAGGCACAGGAGGAAAGGTCACAAACAATTTTATTTGATAGATCAGGAGTGCCCCCAAGCGCATAGGGTAAGAACAGGTCATATAACATATTTATTTTTTGCCTAATTTGTTATTGGATAAAATAAGATATTATGAAAGGGTGTTACCACATATTATTGGTGTATTAGTAACGTAAAGGAGGAGTTATGATATTATATAAGCTAATGTTTGTTTTTGTTCTGGGAATTCCGAATCCTCTGCGTAGGTTTAAGGTTTTCCCACGTTGAATCAACGTTTAAACGTTTAATAAAAGATTAAATTTAATAGAAGATTCTGCTATTTCCTTCATCTTTATCTTGAGAATTCTTCAACTCGAAAACCCATCTCAAATTGAACCTAATGAGGAGAGAGTAAAGGACTTCCCTCCACATATTTGGCAAGCCAGCCAGGACTCCAAGATCCCGAAGAGGACCGCAGGAGGGAACCAACGGCGTGCGGTGTTTTGTCCTTAAGTTAGAGACCGGTCAACCATAGTGAGAGGTAAGCAGACACCTTTTTCATAAAAAGTCTGCAGAGAGGAATTACCCGTACTCCGTTGGCCCCAAGTGTAGTCTTCCACCAGTGACGGGGCTCCAGTGGGTGAGTGGAGAAAAAAAATAAATAATAAATAAATAAATATGATAAAAAAATTGTGATGAAGTGAAATAAGCAGGAGTGTTGAGTGTTGAAAAAAAAGTGTGTTGAAAAAGTGTGTTGAAAAAGTGTGATTATTGTGAATTTGTGAATATTACAACACTGTGGGGGAGCAATAGGGCTCCAAGTTAGCTAACCAAAATCTCTGAAATAATGAGAAATTCCGGGTTGTGGGTCGCGTAGAGGTTGTGTGTAAAGGGACGCCTTTCCCTTCAAACAGTCCACCACAAACGGTGATAGAGTGAAGCAGTCAAAAGATACTGCCACTGCTATATTACGGTAGGGACAGTTAGGGAAGCAGTGTTGTGGAAAAAAAAAAAAAAAGTTATGTTGTGTGGCCAAATAATTTACTATTGTTAATAATACTATCATTTTTGTTATAATTTTTTGTAAATAGTACTATATGTATATACATATATCTCAATTAATCAAATTAGAACAAATACCGCCTCCAAGAAGTGTACCTCAAGGTTTGATAGTTCTTTGGGTTGTGCTATTATTGTATTTTACAATAAGTTTGGGCTGGTTAGCCTTTATGCACGGGTTCTACAATCAAACTGAACATAATCGATTAAACAATACTGTAACAGGAGAACAATAGAAAAAAGATAAGGTGTGCTAACATTATATGGGAATTTGTTGTATTTTGGATGCTGCATATAATGCTGAAGGAAATTATGTAAATAACAGGGTTTTACTTAGATAGATAGTACTCCACTAGAAAAGTGGAAATATTATGTGTATGTTATTGTGTATGTTATTGTGGGAAAAGATACAATGGGAGAATAATTAACACGAGAACAGTTATATGGAGTGAAATCTCTGTGGTGCCATTCAGGGATTGATATGCCCAAGGCCATAGAAACAGGAGAAACATCTGAAATATGTTTAGACTGGTGGGCAGATGGAGCTGTTTGGCTGGTGTGTACTCCACTGAGGGAATTGAGAACTGAAGAGGTAGAGGGGAAGTCATCTCAGGGGCATTCAAGGGGAGGAGCTACGCGAGTCACAGTCACTAAGTGGGAACTAATAGGGTTAAAGATAAAGGCGTGGCTACCAAGGACAGAGTGGTCCCCTGAATTATAAAAAAAGGAAAACATGGAGGCAAAGTTATTATAGTTGTAAGTTTTTCATTTAGTTTTTATTTTTATTAGTTTTTAATTTCACTTTCTAATTTAGAGGGAGAGAAATTAAATATTGGTTTTGAATGTTTTAAATTACTCTATATGCAATCCAGATTTCACATCACAGATCAGGAAGAGGATCAGAAACTAAAACTAAAATGAATTCATGATTCATGAGTTTTAGTTTCACTTTCAGTTAACTAGAATAAGCTTGCATGGGCTAAAGAAAAATAAGGATTTGAAAATCCAGAAGGGTGAGCCTTTAAACCCAAGACAGTTCTCTCCTGCATGAGTGAGTTATTTCAAACAGACTATGGGCATACCATGAGAAAATGGGAAGATTGGACAAGAGGTGGTCCTTTGGTATGACCTAAGGAAGGTATTTTTGGGCCTCAATGCCTGCAATCAGTGGAAACAAGGAGAGTAAGGGCCGGAAAGGAAAGTTGCGAACTCACAGAGCCTAAATCAATGGAAGAATGAGTCTTTCAGATGGAGAGCGACTGTGGAGAGGAAAGAGGAGCACCAGCCGAAGGCGGACCCCCAACCAGCAGCATCAGAGCGACCACCAGAAGGATGGTGACCGGCGAATGGAGCTACAGGCCTGTATCCCCTATTGAACAGCACTGGGGAACAAGAGGATTTGAGCCAGGGGCCTGAGACTACTGTGAGGATGAGGCCAGAGTTGATGAAAGTGAAAGCGACCCTGGAAGTAGAAGGTAATTTGGAAACCGTTTTAATAAGATCAAAAGTTACAGCAGCATGCCCAGAGGAAGGAGAATCAGAGACATCCCAGAGTGACAGCCGAGGAAACGAGGGAAATCCCGCAAATAACACACCATGCAAACGCCTCCACACACCTCATGGCGGGCCAGAGAATCAGGGAATGACAAGTTGCAAGAAAGAAACAGTCAAGTCGTCGGGGGTACGTGAATCTGAAAGGAGCAGCAAGCTAGGATGTGCCACCGGCTATTAACAGGCAATGGAAGAAGGTGTGAGAATGTGAGAAGTGAGAAGAAGATGTGAGAATGTGAGATGTGCGAAGAAGAAATGAAGAAGAAATGTGAGAAGAAGAAACTAAACCGAAAGGAGAATCAAGAAGAGCTGGAAGAGACCCAAGGAGAGGAGAATATGACATGAAATGGAAAGTGAAACTAAGGTCAACTGCCCTTCCCAGAGATGAATCAAGCTCCTCTGATAGTGAAGAATCAGATGACAGTACAACAAGGAAGAAAAAGAAAGTGACAAAGGAAATGATGAAACAACCCCTAAAGGAGGTGAAAAAGGCAGAACAAGCATTCCTGCATGAAGGAGGGTACTCGCAGCAACGAGTTCAAGAATTAAAGCAGGTCTACGATATCAGTAGTGATATCCAGAACAGTGCCAGCAAAATCCTCAGGAGGAGCGGCAGAAGAAGAAGAGCACCTGATCGATACATCCCAGGGGAAGAAGGAGATGAAGAGGATGAAGAAACCTTCCTGGCCCCATTGCAAGTCCTACCCCAACCAGGGAGACAACAGCCACTCACTAAGTACACCCCATGGTCGTCAATGGACCCAGAGAACATGGTTAAGGATTTACCAAGAATAACAGATGGAGCAGGGCCATGGATAGCGAGGGTAGAAATGAGGATGACTCACCTGCCCCTGTGCATGGGAGATGTTAAGCAGCTACTAGTAAGATGTGTGGGGCACCAGGTCACTGAAATAATGGACCTGGCAGGCCTGAAAGGAATTATGGACACTCAGAAGATGGACGGGGGAATCATTCAGCAGACACAGACTATGTGTGTGGGCCGCGTTGAGGGGAGTGTTTCCACATAAAGCAAACCTTGCAGAGATAACGAGTGCAGAACTAAAAGAAGGAGAGGACATCCATGATTTCATCAACAGAATGCAGGAGACACGGAACACAAACATGGGACAGCCATTTGATGCATCGCAAGGAACATCGACAATGTTCTTTCACATGTTGTGTAAAGCATTGCCCGAACCAGTGATAAAGGCCCTAAGCAAGGTTGTGGGGCTTTCCCAGGAGAATTAGGATAAACAAAGAGCCCATCTTGTCCACCACATGAAGCTGCACAGGGAAAATATGAAGACCTCAGAAGGGCAGAATAAATCTCTAAAGAAGAAGCTGTTACTTCTCCAGATAGCCGAAAAGGAGAAAGAAGATCAGGGAATTCAAGCAGCAGTGATAACCCAGCAGATACAGGCACCCCCACCCTCACAAAAAGTCCAAGGAGGACAGGGTCCATCCATCGAATGGGCTGGACCTAATTTCCAAAGGCCAGTGTTCTCATGGACAAACCAGGGCCAGTGGCAGCAGAATGTTCAGAGTTTTTCTCAATTCCAGTGCACCCTGAGTCACAGTATTTGTTTGCATTCACATACAGGGGGCAACAGTACACTTATCAGAGACTGCCTCAAGGATATGTAGAATCCCCTAGCCTATTCAATCAAATGGTCAGAAATGACCTAGCGGACTTTACGCCATAGGGGGGAAGCACTCACATCCAGTACGTGGACGACCTTCTCCTATGCAGCCCAAATATGACTGCATGCAAAGAGGACAGTAAGAAACTGTTACAAGAACTGACACTAAAAGGCCACAAAATATCCAAGTCAAAGTTACAGTTTTGTCAAGAACAAGTGCAATACCTGGGTCATACTCTTAAGGAAGGGAGCAAAAGTATTTCAGCAGAACGAATTGAAGCAATCACGAAGGTGCCCAGACCGAGAACAGTGAAAGAAATGCAGAGATTCCTAGGAATGACGGGGTACTGCAGGCAGTGGATTTGTGACTATGCGGAAATGGCACGGCCACTAAGAGATTTGTGCCTAAATAAAGCAGGAAGACACCAAATTGAATGGCTCCCAGGGACAGAATCAGCTTTCACTGGACTTAAGCAAGCATTACAAACAGCTCCAACTCTGGGTCTCCCAGACTACAACAAACAGTTCTACCTGTTCTGTGCAGAAAAAGGGGGGTTTGCCACAGCAGTACTGACTCAAAAAGAGCAAGAAAGATACAAACCCATTGCCTATTACAGTTCAAGACTAGATACCGTAGAAAGAGGACTCCATACATGTGAGCAAGGACTGGCAGCAGCCACCTTTGCAGTAGAGAAGGCAATGCCAATAACGGCAGGGCATGAAGTTACCCTGTATGTGTCACATGCAGTAGAAGCACTAATCAGTAGAGGGAAATCGTCCCTAACTCATCGGAGAGTATCAGGATATGAGATCCTACTCACACAGCCAGAATTGACCATTATCAGATGCAAAGCTGTGAACCCAGCGGAATTAATGATGACCCCAGAAGAAGGCCAACCACATGAACGTGAAAGAGTGGTGTAAGCAGAAGCAAGAGCAAGAGAAGACCTACACCAAGAACCACTGATGGCTCCGGACCACGTGTTCTTTGTGGACGGTTCGTCACAGGAAAAAGGAGAGTCGGATATGCTGTAATACGACAAGAAGGGCCATGGACATATCAAATGATCGAAGAATCGGCTCTAAACCCAGGGACAAGTGCCCAACAGGCAGAGCTGGTAGCCCTGGCAAGAGCCTGCAGAAGGGGTGCAGGACAAACCGTTGATATCTACTGTGACTCAGCGTATGCTTGCGGAGTAGTACACAGCTTTGGGGGAATATGGGCAAGATGAGGATTTCTCACTGCAGGGGGAAACCCTATAAAACACATTGTTGAGGTAAAAGAACAACAGGCTATGAAACAAACAAAATAAAATTGCAATTATAAAGTGCGCAGCACATACAGGCGGAACAGACCCTGTGTCAGCAGGAAACGATTATGCAGATAAAGCTGCTAAACTAGCAGCAGAGGAGTTGGAGTACTGGCCTACAACAGATCAACAGGTGCTTCTAAATGTAGAAGAGGTGGCATTGCAGGACCTAATAGAAGCACAAGAGGCTTCTACAATGTCAGAAAAGGTAGAATGGGAAAATAGAGGATGTGGGTTAGATAAGTCTACAGGAATATGGCGGCAATGTACAGGGAAAGCAGGGAAAGCAATCGCACCAAGCGCACTAATAGAGGTCATTTGCAGAGCTGCCCATGGTGTTGGCCACTCTGCAAGGGGGGAGATGATGAGAGAAATACAGAAACATTGGTTTATCCCAAAACTAACAGAACATGTTACTAGCATGATATCAAGATGCAAAATTAGTCAGGAAGTAAACAAAGTAAACATAAAGAAAAGGATACCGACTACACCAGGCTCTATGCCACCACCGGTGGGTCCATTTACCCATTTGGTAATGGACTATGTAGATATGATCGATCGTGCGGAAGGCAAAAGATATTGTCGAGTAATCATTGATATATTTTCAAGATGGGTAGAAGCATTCCCCACTGCGCATGCGGATTCTAAAACTGTAGCTAAAGCCTTGGCAAGAGAAATATTCCCCAGATTCGGGGTCTGTCAGACCCTGAGCAGCGACAATGGTTCACATTTTAGGTCTGACATGGTAGCAGACGTTTGTAAAATTACAAGTATACAGCAGAAATTTTCATGTGTGTACCATCCCCAGGCAGCGGGTATAGTAGAGAGATGCAATGGAACACTAAAAACAAAATTACAGAAAATATGTAGGCAAACAGGGATGAGATGGGTACAAGGTCTACCATTAGTACTCATGGCCATGAGAAATAGTCAGAATAGATTTATCCATTTGACACCCCATGAACACACATATCACATATACTGACTACAGTACACGAAGAAAATAACAACTCAAAGGAGACATAATAAAGCCCCAACTGACTAAAAGCTCTTAGGATAGATAAACCAGACACATAAATAGATTAAGGAAAAGGGCGAAGAAGGTAGGAGACGCCTGAGTGAAGTGCTAGTAACCTCTCCTCAGGCTTCTCAGGTCATGGGCTCCTAAGAAGAGGAAGAAGACATTACAAGTATAATCCAATTCTTTTTATATAATCTTTGTTTAATTATAGCAAATCAAATCAGATAATTACTAAATACAGTAGCCTTTTGATTAACTTTTTGATATTTACTTTTTGATAGATCCTCTGTTAATTAGAGAAAGTATTAACTTAGTTAAATTATGCATGCATGAAACTAATCAACTACAAATGTTTATTTTTATCATACAATTGAAATGTCATAACATAACCCCACCACCAGGTGAAGTATCAACAAGAGAGTGTGAGACCAAATGGTCTCAAAGGGGGGAATATGTGGAAGTAAGCTGTTTTGTGAAACTGTTCTGTAGGCCCAAGAAAGCCACATATGCAAGCTTTTATATAAATAATTATATAATACCGTCAATATCTAGTGGAAAAGTACTGAGATGGGGGGTGGCGAGAGGATGCAGGATAGTTCTCTGTCAGCAAGGACGAGGGCATCTAGCACACCAGTCAAAACAGGAATGTTTTCCTCCTGTGTTCCATAACTAAGTTGATAAGATAGATCATGCTGACCGAACAGGTGGGAGAAGAATAAAAAATAAGGGAAATTAAGGAAAATTTCATGGTCTGATTAAAAGGCACAGGAGGAAAGGTCACAAACAATTTTATTGGATAGATCAAGAGTGCCCCCAAGCGCATAGGGTAAGAACAGGTCATATAACATATTTATTTTTTGCCTAATTTGTTATTGGATAAAATAAGATATTATGAAAGGGTGTTACCACATATTATTGGTGTATTAGTAACGTAAAGGAGGAGTTATGATATTATATAAGCTAATGTTTGTTTTTGTTTGGGGAATTCCGAATCCTCTGCATAGGATTAAGGTTTTCCCACGTTGAATCAACGTTTAAACGTTTAATAAAAGATTAAATTTAATAGAAGATTCTGCTATTTCCTTCATCTTTATCTTGAGAATTCCTCAACTCGAAAACCCATCTCAAATTTAACCTAATGAGGAGAGAGTAAAGGACTTCCCTCCGCACTCCCTAAGGTTACGTGGCACAGGAACGGGGGGTGTAGGTGCTTGTGCAACTGGGGGTGGATTGACTGCGATAGTAATTCTGTGAAGACTCTCCATTAATTTGCGGAGATAGTCTCCCTGATATCGCAGTTGCTCCATTAGCTGGCCTTGTTGAGTTTGTAGTGTAACAATGGCCTCCATAGGAGTACCCCCTGTAGCGCCCTGACTGGCCAGCACTTTATTAAATTCCTGTGGTGTCACTGGTCCTTCCATACTGGCTTCGATATTCTGTAAGGGGGAGTGTCAGGTTCAGAGTACCAGGCGTGACAGCCAAGGAATCTAAAAGTGTATACCGTAGTATACACCACTAAAGCGGACGGATCCGCACCAGGAGAGGGAAATAAATGAAAGTATGGGAATAAAAAGTCCCGGCGTAAGCCAAATCAAAAACAACCCCAAAAGATGGTGAGACTCGGAAATAGCGAGTAAGAAACAAGGACAGAACCTCACGCTCTCCAACAACGAGCAATAAAGGGAGGTCAGATATAAACAAAATAAACCCCGTATTAAACGAACGAGAATGAAAATAGAACCTGTTATCTCCAGCTCTAGGTGCATACGAGCTGAAATAAAAGGTAACAAAGAGAGGAGTAAAAATAACGAAAATATTCCAGAAGGAAACTAAAGAGAGAAGGATAAAGAGTGAAACAGGAAAGAAAAAACTCAAAAGATCTTTCTCCTAACACTAACCGGACTTGCTACGTTTCTTATTTGAAACAACAAGAAACATTGAGAAACATTAAGATCCTATACCTTACCGACTTCAATGTCAAGTAGAAATAACAATATCGAAGCACCGGAAAGAGGAAACCCTGAGCTATATATTGCCGGCAGGAAACCCAAAACAGGTGCGAGGAATAATTGCCGGGCGAGATCAAAATACTGGAACGAAAGATGGAAAATCCGATAGAGTGCCTCGACGTCGCCAAAGAAAAGCACGACCGCAGAAATAAATGGAGGCTGCCAAAAACCATGACAGAATGACACAAGTCCACTGTTCGTTGGCTCACGGTGACACTGGTCCCCACACGGATGCCGATTTGCGATGCCCATGCTTCAGTGCAAGAAAAAAGCAATATATAACAGTTAGAAACAGCCATATATCATCTGCGTACAGAGATATAATATGGTCTGTATCCCCAATTTGAACTCCTTTTATAGAAGAGAGATCTTACAGAAGAAAAATATTCAGAAAAGCCAATAAACTGGGGCAGCCAATCAACTGGGAAGCTTGTGTTGAATCTTACAAAGAAAATCTTGATGAGAGGATATGCATCAAATGCACCTCTAAAACACTGTATTTAGAGTGTGGCTGGGCACGGCAGAAGAAGCATAAAGACTGAACGTGCATTGTTGGCAGGCCGGCGTATCCATAAATTAAGTCGCATGACATGGGTCAAAACTGCATAATAGATATTGAGTTTGAAGTCTAATACTCCCTGAAACCTGAATTTAGAATTCAGAATCGTTGTGTTATGATACCATGTTACCCAGTTGGATAGGTAGACACAGAGTGCACACACAATCTCCGGATCCACATAGAGTAATTCTGCATATTATACATATAGAGTATTTCTGAGTATTTTTGACATGCCTACACACAATCATATTTCCTCAGAAACCTATCACACACAGACGTGCACAATGTTGTGATAAGCGATGAGTCAAAATTCAAGTTTATTTCAGTAGAACACAGGGGCGCCCAAGAGCTGGAAGTGTGATGCTTGTAATACTGCATGAACATAGATCTCTCTTATTCTTTATTAATGACCAAATGATCTGCTTGAATAATCACCTTCATGCAGGGGTTTATAAGGTTGTTGTTCTCCTTCCTAGGGATTTTTTGAAAATTCCTGCTGGGAAATTGTCTCCATTGAAGCCTTGTCTATCTTTTTTATTTTATTTTTTTTTAGTTCAAACCAAACATTTTTTAATTGTTTTATGATCTGGAGTTTGTAATGGGAAGTGAAGAGTATTGAGTTCCACATAAGTATTTTGTAGATATTGAGGTGTACCTTTTATCGTCGTTGAATGATTTGTAATTCTGACAAGGCTTTTCAGTCTATCTTTGATTGATTCTGAAGGGTTTTTTAGCTTCGGTAAAAAAATAAACAGACAGAGGGGAAAACGTCCACAGGGATATTTCAGACGTAGTCGTGTTCTCATCAGAACATACGTATTGCTGATGATCATGGCAGTACAATTCACACTTCTCTCCATTTTGATCTGCCCCCATTTTGAACATGGCCAGCACTGTCAAAGAAGATGCGATTCTTTATGCTGCTTCTTTACCCTTTTGTGGCATCTGTAGAGGCTTCCTTTTTCAGGCTGTGCCGTGAGGACTGAATTCTGCTGCAGCGGAACAGAAGTTTCTGAGATGCTTCCCAGTGCGCCCGATTATCTCAGATATTCTTTGTGTTTGTTCAAGTGCACCTTGATATAATAAAATCCACTTCTTGGTACTGCAGCAATCATCTGAATAACTGAATTTCACTGATCTCGGACGTGATTGACACCTAATTTAAGCTTTTTTTAGAAGACCAGATGCTACAAAAGACTTGGAAAGAATTAATTTAAGTTTTATAGTTTTTACTACCATGATGGTTGGAGATCTGTGACCCTTTTCTAGACCACTGGTCCCCAACCCTGTACCTGGAGATCTACGACCTATAGGTTTTCATTCAAAGTTTAACAAAGCACACCTCATTCAACAGCTAGAGATCTCATTGAGCTGCTAATTAGGAGAATCAGCTGTACCAAATTAGGGTTGAAATGGAAACCTACAGGATGGTAGATCTCCAGGAACAGGGGTGGGGATCACTGATATTTTCAGACAGCTCTCTGACTTTTACCATGCTAACAGTTATGTCCACAAAGGAGATGGCGATGCACCAACTATGTTGAAGCATTTAGCGGGCCATTGGCAGAAACAGCAGGTTCACTGCTGTTTGAATTTTTGTTCATCAGTTTTCCAGTGGCCCGCTGGTAGATTCAGAGCCTTTTTCAGCAGATGCCCACTCATTTGCTGCTTGTTTATCAAAGATTATAGTCGCCAGGCTACTGTGGGACCTCCGCTCATTTCCTCTTATTTATAGCCTACGGTGAATTAATTTCTGAATATAGAAAGAAATACAAGTGTTACTCTTGTGAAAATAATCTTTTAGCACAATAAGGAACATCGATGAGGACAAGAGGAGCTCCCTGGCAGGTGCACATGCACAAGATATGCTTCTTGTTTTATATTGTGTCACTAATTGACTGGTAGTATTGATTGTCAGTAATTGATTGATGTTCAACACACTGTTTACTTATGTCACAATACACAAATTAAAATTGGTTGGCATAATGCCAATAACAAATTAATAATGTATTAATAAAGGTCATTTGTTTAAGAAAGCAGCTTTCTGAATACCTTTCATATCAGTGCAAAATCAATGCACAATCCACACAGAAAGGTCTATTTCATTTAATCAATCCATCCATATCAGTAATCAGTGAATCTTTCCCTTCTAAAATCGGTATTGTATCCGTCTCAAAAATCCCATATCGGTCTAATGGGTACATGTAAACACTTCTATAACATAATGCTAAACCAATTATATAACCCTAAGTCTAAACTTATACCCAAAACCAACCTGGACCATGTTATTTCCCAATGTGTATATAGATAAAACAAATTATATGGCTACAGCTAAACCATGCTCACTTGTATAATTGCAGTCAGTGATTTTGTTAGTAAATTACCACTTACAAATATAAATTATGACAGAATATTGGCTGCATTTCAGGTTACATGCATATTTCTGATGCTTTGCTGAGGCAGAAAAAAAGATTAGACCGGGGAGCCTATGACTCAATAACCTTGTGTTACGAAGTGTGACCCAGGAGCTGTAGGTAGGTAGGTAGGAAGGTACTTTATTAATCCCAAAGGGGAAATTTCCTCGTCACAGCAGCAGAACAGTAATACAGACCAACACAATAGGCATGAACATTAGAAACAATAATAAAATAAAATAGTTAGTCCAGGGATGAGTTATAAAGTCTGATGGCAGTGGGCAAGAAGGACTGTGTCTCTCTGTGGTACATCGTGGCAGGATAAGTCTGTTACTGAATGTGCTCCTTTGTCTGGCCAGAGTGTCATGGAGTGGATGAGATGTGTTGTCCAAGATAGCGAGGAGTTTGACCAGCACTCTTCTCTCAGCCACCACCTCCACTGTGTCCAGACTGGCCCCCAGGACAGACCCTGCCTTCCTCAGCAGCTTGTTGAGCCTGTTGGTGTCTGTGGCTTTTATGCTGCTGCCCCAGCACACAACAGCAAAGAAAAGGGCACCTGCCACCACCGACTGGTAGAAGACGTTAAGCATTGCCCTATCAACACCAAAAGACCTCAATCTCCTGAGGAAGTGGAGTCGGCTTTGGCTCTTCTTGTAAAGGGCCTCCGTATTTGCACTCCAGTCCAGCTTATTATCCAGGTGCACTCCAAGGTATCTGTAGGACTGCACTGCTTCAACATCCTGCCCCTCGATGGAAACGGGTGATTTGTGTTTTTTTAGTCCTTCTAAAATCCACTATCATCTCCTTGGTTTTCCCCACATTAAGCTGCATGTGGTTCTGGCTGCACCACTCCACGAAGTCAGCAACCAGTCCTCTCTACTCCACCTCCTGTCCCCCTCTAATACATCCGACAATGGCAGAATCATCTGCAAACTTTTGTAGGTGGCATGACTCTGTGTTGTGTCTAAAGTCAGATGTATAGAGGGTGAACAGGAAGGGGGCCAGGACGGTCCCCTGGGGGGCCCCTGTACCACTGACCACCGTGTCTGACACACAGCCCTGCAGCCTCACATACTGTGGTCTTCCAGTCAGGTAATCAGTGATCCAGGTCACCAGGGGGCCATCCACCTGCATTGTCCGCAGCTTCTCTCCCAGGAGTAATGGCTGGATGGTGTTAAACGCACTAGTGAAATCAAAGAACATGATTCTCACCGTGCAGGTCACCCAGATGGGAGTGGACCCGATGGAGCAGATGAATAATAGCGTCCTCCACTCCAATATTCGCCTGGTAGGCAAACTGCAGGGGGTCTAGGTCTCTCTCCACCAGGGGTCTGAGGTGAGCCAGCACAAGCCTCTCCAGTGTCTTCATAATGTGGGAAGTCAACGCCACAGGTCTGTAGTCATTCAGTACACAGGGTCACCCCTTCTTCGGTACAGGGACCAGGCAGGAAGTCTTCCACATGACTGGGACCTTTTTAAGGCTCAGGCTCAGGTTGAAGATGTACTGGAGGACCCCACACAGCTGGTCTGCACATGCCCTGAGAACACCTGGCTTGATGCCATCAGGACTACAGTGTTGAAAAACAGGTTTAACTCATCAGCTCTAGCTTAGTTCCCATCCATGGGCTAGCTGGCCATATTGTAGCCAGTGATGAGTTTACATGCTCTGTAATTCCCTGAATGTTTATTTATAGTCATGTATGGTTTTATTTTAGTTTATTTATTTTATTAACTTTTATCTATACGGAAAGTCAGATTGAGACCAGGGTCTCTTTGTCAATACAAAGAAAATATTACAATAATCATTAGCCTATTACTATGAGGGGCCGTTTAGGCCATAATTTATGTTGGACCTCTCACACACATATATTCTCACTCTCACATACATATATTCTCTCTCACATACATATATTCTCACTCTCACATACATATATTCTCTCTCACATACATAAATTCTCACTCTCACATACATATTCTCACTCTCACACACATACATATTCTCACTCTCACATACATATATTCTCTCTCTCACATACATATATTCTCACTCTCACATACATATATTCTCTCTCACATACATATATTCTCTCTCTCACATACATATATTCTCACTCTCACATAAATATATTCTCACTCTCAGATACATATGTTCTCACTCACATATATATTGTCATAAGAGAATGTATGTATGTGAGAGTGATAATATACGTATGTATGTGAGAGTAGAATGTATGTATGTGAGAGAAAGTATATACGAAAGGCACTTACATGAAATGGAAGGAATTGTGTTTATGGAATTGTGATTGGCTCAGAAGCTGACAGGTACCATAGATATACAAACATAGATACCTCAGTTGCCCTATTCAAATCTTCACGGCCGCCAAATTAGGGCGGTCAAGATCTGTGTAAAAACCAATGGTACTGTATACAGGCACGACTTGACACCAGTGTTGCGTTGTGGGTATTATCGGCCATTTTTGCAGACACGCAAACTATAAACATTAACGGTAACGTTAACGTTAGCTGTTATGTTAAGGTGACACCTTATGTTATGTTATGTTATGTTAAGGTGTAACCACCTTGATTGTGTTGGACTCATGCACCTGCTGGAAATTACCCCTGGTTTTGTCACACATGCAAACAAGAGTGGAACAGAACTGTAACCAACGGTGAAGCCTTAAAGAAAGACTGACCACATAATTATGTTCTATGTTGTACCTATTGAAGAACTTAATTGTTCGAGTTTTTGGGCGTTTTCAGCTCTTGGTTCTATTACTTTTCACTTATTGTTTACCTTGTGCTTTCAACTTATCCCAGAGGGATTTATGTGTGCAATCGTTTTTCTTAAATTACTTGAATGGAATATATTACTGGAATGTATCACTGCCACTTGTGGTAAGCCTACTACCAGTTGCACTGTGAACTTCACCCCAAACAAATTATATTATCCATTTTGTACATTTCATGCAAGTAATTTCTTTTTTGCTAAATAAAGACATTCAGAATTGTATTCATTGTACATCGTTTATTGCATTTCACACAACATTACACTCTAGGTACACTTGCGGTTTTCCATTAGAATCCACTATGCTCATTGTCATATTATGTAGGCTATATGCCGTGAGCACAACAGATGTGGAAATGTTGTAATATTTTTTTACGTCTTACAGCCGATACCCATGCCATAGGACGCCTCTTTGTTAGCTCGGCGATCTGACTTCCACCACTTTGCTTCCAAGCTGGAAAGCTGGAAAATCGCTCTCCATTTGCGATTAAAACTACATCCAAGATTTGCAGCTATGGCCTAATACGGTTATAATAATCAGAGCTACCAAGATAATAATTAAGAACCAAACTCTACTGCTTTCTAGCAGCTGTAAACAATAAAATCACCATTAGCTCTGACAACATTTTGACAACTTATGCATAATAGTTAAAGGGCGTTTTACAAATACGTAGCTGTTCTGAGAAATTTTATAAAATAAAATTTTATAAAAAGCCAAATTTCACGGAAATTAGTTGAGAATTAAGCGACAGTCGATTTTATCGGAGGAAATCTGCATCTGTCAATACACTACCATTTATTTACGTGGATCCTGCCACCCGAGGGTGGCCAGGCTATTTGTAGACAATTAACTCATTACAGAATGTGGATACTTTCATACAAAAAAGCCATGCATGATTGTTTCTTTTTACAGAACGTAGCCTACATACATTTTCAATATTAGTATCGCTGCAACGTTACACAGCGGCTGATGCGGCATAGATCTACATTTTTAAATCCATGGCTGGTAGGCTGTTGTCATACTAGTATTGTTGTCCATGCACCATGGAGGGGGAAGACCAGTAACGTTATTAGCCTCCAACCGGATTGGAGTAATGCATAAATATTATCGTCACCTGAAACAGTCGGTGCTTCTTGAGAGGCCAGCATCAGCCCTGTAGCCTAGCCTACTCAGCGCCTTCTCACAACACAGCTGACAACGAGATGAGAACACTATTTACACCGTAATGTTCACTCCTGAGTGTAGGCTAATGTCCACAGACACACCTTGACTCTCGGCAGAGGAAAACGTAACAAATAACGTTAGCTTACTACTAAGTTCATTCACTACGCAAACAGACCAGTGAACCGTTATAATTTGGTAATGATGTACTAGCTAATGCTAAAAAATAATCACATCACTTGCTAACGTTAGCTTGTTTAATGCAAGTCTAAGTAGCCAAGGCCGTTGCTATACGAAGCATTGCTTTTGTTGGTTAGTTAGCTAACGTTAGCAAGTGGTGTGATTGTCTTTTAGCATTACTACATGATTACGAAATGATAACGGTTCATTTGTCTGTTTGCACAGTGATTAAACTTAGTAGCAAGCTAACGTTAGTTGTTACCTTTTCCTCGACCTAGTATGGAGGATTATTCAGCCCAAAATGAAAACGAAAATGGAGGATTATTCAGCCCAAAATTAAAATGAAAAACTTTTCATTTTCGTTTTTGTTTTCATTTTCGAACTGTATCTATGTAAATGAGGGGGTATGGTCCTCCTATCAATCAAAGCAAGCAGGGTGGGCCTCATACAGGTTTAGTGCAGTAGCATTTAATGAACACTAGGGGGAGCATAGCATAGGGATGGGTAACTAGGCTAATTAGTGAAATCGTTTTCATTTATTTTAAGAGAGGATTTCATTTATTTCCAGCCATCCAACACAACCATCCAATCCACCGTTTAACCTGGCACAATATAGACTATCGTAGGCTACTACCAGGTTTGCAGAGGTGGAAATTCCAGGGGTCAGAAAGTAAAAGTCCTGCCGTGTTTCTTCCACCCATGAACTCACGATTTCACTAATTAGCCTAGTTAGCTCCTACCTCTTGGCTGAAGAATTGTGATAATTAGCAAATCCAGGTGATTGGAACAAATGATTGGGGAGGACTTTCACTTTCTGAACCTGGATTTTCCACCTCGCAGGTTTGACTTATAGCCTACACAGCGTAGCGCTGGCTAGCTAGCTCCGTTTCTTTCATAAAACAAGAATACTTTATAACACTGCTCAGATTCTTCATCATTTCATCCATTAAAACTTACGAGTGCCCTGACATATAGTATCAAGCATAGACTGTTACCCATCCCTATGCTATGCTCCCCCTAGTGTTCATTAAGGGCTACTGCACTAAACCTGTAAGAGGCCCACCCTGCTTGCTTTTTTGATAGGAGGACCATACCCCCTCATTTACATAGATACAGTTCGAAAATGAAAACGAAAATGAAAATGAAAAGTTTTTCATTTTAATTTTAATTTTGGGCTGAATAATCCTCCATTTTCATTTTCGTTTTCATTTTGGGCTGAATAATCCTCCATAACCGAGAGTCCCAGTTGCCAAAGTGTTGTGGAGTGTTATATCATGCAGGACGGCAGACTGTCTCCGAGCAAGTCCAAGCTGACCTGCTGAGGATTCTTAAGGTAGCTACACTGGAGTTCATGTTATTGGGAGTAAATTGCGCTCTCATCTCACTGTGAGAAGGCGCAAATGATACAGCGCTGACCTGGCCTCAAGAGATGAGGACAACACACTGTCTGTTTTAGGCGGTGATAATATATTATGCATGACTCCGATTTCCTGTTGTAATTCATATCTGGTCTTCCCCCTCCATGATGTGTGGGAACTGGACAAGAGCCTGTATGGCATATTATAGGAACAGTGCAGACATAACTTAGCAGGGCGAATGGGCGAATAAGGAATCCAGTAGTTGTATATATTTATCTGAACAAAAATGTCTCCGATGTAAAAAAAAAAAAAAGCCAAGTTACTCACGCATAGCCTACAGAGCGCTGTCTATAAGTCCATAATTCCAACTTACATACAGTTTCATTGACCACATTCTCTTGAGATGGTAAGATGAAGAAACACAGGGCCAAGTTGCATTAAACAATTTAGGAAAGTTTAGGATAGCATTGCTTTGGAATAGAGCTAGTTTATTTAGTGTGAGCTACGATAGGCAATATTGTTAGTTGTAACTTGGCCACATTTTGATATCAATACTTTTAAAGGCAGGCCTAGTTTTTGCAAGTTGGAATTAAGGACTTATAGAGAGCGCTCTGTAGGCTATGCGTGAGTAACTTGGCTTTTTTTTTTTTTATGTCGGAGACGTTTTTGTTCAGATATCAAGAAGCATCATGTACAATAGAGAAAGGGGGGATGAATAAATAAATGCAAATAAAAATAAGTAATATTTTTAAAATAGCGTATATAGCATTTTTACAAACGTATCCAGACATGTTTGTGGGTCAGATGATGGAAAATAAGTAATAGTACTAATTTTCTTAACATAATAATAGTTATGATATTTGCAAACAGAATTTTGTGAACACAAGGATATCTATGGTCTGTAGGACCACACAGGTTTTGATAGAAATCCAAATAAATAAATCAATAAATACATAATAATAATAATAATAATAATAATAATAATAATAATAATAATAATAATAATGATAATAATAATTATAATACATTTTATTCATTCTGTGCTTTTCATAGACCCAAAGCAGTGGACGCAGACAATTATTCAAACATGCCCTATAGTGTCGTAACTTTTCTGTTTAATTTCTAAGTGCAACACATCTGTATCAGAGTATTTCCACTATAAATTATTCTCATTTTGCAGTTTGATGTGGAACATACAGTTTCATTGACCACATTCTCTTGAGATGGTAAGATGAAGAAACACAGGGCCAAGTTGCATTAAATACTTTAGGAAAGTTTGGATAGCATTGCTTTGGAATAGAGCTAGTTTATTTAGTGTGAGCTACGATAGGCAATATTGTTAGTTGTAACTTGGCCACATTTTGATATCAATACTTTTAAAGGCAGGCCTAGTTTTTGTTGAGATATCACTTATTTTTGGTAGTTAACTAATGATGAACAATGCATGAAGATAATGACAGTGAGAGAGACAAGCATACAGAATAGTACATGCATTCCAAATAAATGCATGCAGACATTCGCGTAACCATAACGCCCTCTACTGACAAGAATGATAACATTTCTCCTATTAGCGATAGCCCACAATTACATTAAAAGAGTTTGTAGATGAGCTGTATTTAATGTCTAATGAAATACAATGAACAGCACCACCTGAACTACGGATCGTGAAGGAGCATGTAAATTAATTAACCAAGTCTATATGGAGACATGCATGCACAATAGGCTAGACGCAAACACATTGTATCTGAAAGAAATACATACAGCCTAAAATATGGAAATACAGTTGTAAAATAGGCGTATTAGTATTCTATAGAAATGACGTTAGGCTATTCAACACTGGCTTGTTGGATGCGTAACACCAAGCTTCCATGTCTGGGCTACGAGCTGCCGAACTTCATAAGCACAGCATAATACCTTCGCGGTTTTTTGTTTTTTTTCCGGTAGTGTAGTCTAACGTTGTCTGCGGGAAATCTTTTGGTACCGGACCATGTAGCTAGGTTTAGTTTAGTTTTCTGTAGTGCAATGGATGTAAGGCATGTTGATTCGCTTCGTAGTAGCCTAGCTTGTACCTGCTTCCAGACTAGCAGCTGACTGACGTTTCTCTGGCAAAACTAACGTTGGCTAACCAGCTTAATTGGACAATGCATATTTCCCAGGAATCTTAGCCAGCAAGAAAACAATAGATACTACTAAGAAAGTAGCCTACCAGAGATTATTCTTCTGCTTATAATTATAATTAAAAGTGTTTGCAGTAAGATACATTGGGCCCTATCTTGCACCCGGCGCAAAGCGGCGCTAACCCAAACGCAAGTGTCTTTGCTATCTTACACCCGGCAGTAGGTTCATAATAACGCCTAATGCTCACGCCGTTTAACTAGCATGTACTCTTGCGCCGTTTGGGCGTGTTGGTCTTAAGATGAGGAGTGGCCAGGATTTTTTTTGGCGTATTGCTATCTTGAGCCAGCAGAAAGCGCTTGCGCTAGAACCACCACTAACCTGGTCTAAAGTCATGTCGCAGTTGTATACATGTTATTTTAACGGCGCATATAAGTGCGTCTACAAAGGCGTGTGCACAATGTGCGTACCCTCCTGTCTGTTACACACAGGGGCGCGCACAAGCATGATTAAAATATCAAGATTACAATGTGAAATAGTATTATTGTGTAGCCTATATCAAAAAATACATAATAATAAAAGGGTCCATAGCCTACCTTTCCCTCAGCAAAGGGGAATGCCATGCAAATTAAATTGCTTTCAGCCCACTCCATCAACATCCAGGCGATGTGCGATGGTACGGGACAATGGCTATCCATTAAAAAGCAGCTGATAACACCTATATCAAGGCTAATGCGCGAATTGTCATTCAATAGAAAACTCGCGCACGGCAATAGACGGACATTTAAGTTCTGAAAATGCGCTTCAGATGTCATTACAATACAGCTCTGTTTATCTATGAATACAGCCTGTAAGTAAATAGAATGGTTTGTGACTGAAAAAAGTTCAAAACCTTGTCCAGTGAATATTGCATTTATTGTTTTTCAAATAGCCTAGGCTACAGCAGATTCGCTGTGCATAAGTTTTTTTCCGATAGCCTATGGTTAAAAAACGGAGATGTCACCATGTTAACTAAATTGTAACCTTAGCTATTCTTCGTCCTTCATATTTTTTAAATTACAGTGACCAGGTTTCCATACTCTCACCGTTTAAAACCCAGCTGATTCCACCCGTTATTCTATAACTGAACAAAACGATTTTAAAGAGAACTAAGCATCTAATTAGAAACTAAAACAAATTTGCAGCACGTTACACAATTAATTCACAATTAATTTTAATGCCATTCTCTGCACGTGCGCTGCATGTTCTCTGTTTCCCCTGCTGTAAGTCGCACGTTTCACGGTCTTCCTGGGGAAGTGGATTGTTTTAAAGGATTACGCTACGAGTAAAACAGGTTGGTCACATTTCCATAAACAGGACATTATTAAACAAGGGGAAATATGCGTGAACATATGGGTTGCGAACCTGACAGCTTTATTGTAGGCTATTTAGTGTCATCATTAAGGCAAAATAACGGTATGTATGTTATTAATCAATATTAGCCTACTATGCAGGTAGCCTAATGAACTTTGGATGAAGCTTGAACTTCGAGAACTTCATGAGAACAGCCTCTTGGAATTGATGTTTGACACTTTCATTGCATAATCAAACGAAATTCGCTGAACAAGCAGGCTAATTTGGCGTTTTCTAAGGTGAGACTGAAGCCATTGATAGCTTATTCTCAGCTGTTGCAGGTCCTTTTAACGAAATTTAACCGCATATATTTTGTAAAATAACAGCCCTGTCTGGAATTACCGGGAACTCATAGGCTAATGCTTAGTCCGAATAATATTGATCATACTCCATTTAGCCTATTCCTTGATCACACTAAACACGCACGAGCATGGGCCCTATCTTACACCCGGCGCAAAGCGGCGCTAACCCAAACGCAAGTGTCTTTGCTATCTTACACCCGGCGCTAGGTCCATAATAACGCCTAACGCTTACGTCCTTAAACTAGCATGTATTCTTGCGCCATCACAAGTGAACTGGGCGTGTTGGTCTTAAGATGAGGAGTGGCCAGGATTCTTTTTGGCGTATTGCTATCTTGAGCCAGCAGAAAGCGCTTGCGCTAGAACCACTACAAACCTGGTCTAAAGTCATGTCGCAGTTGTTTACATGTTATTTTAATGGCGCATATAAGTGCGTCTACATAGGCGTGTGCACAACGCGCATACCCTCCTGTCTGTTACACACAAGGGCGTGCACAAGCATGACTAAAATATCTAGATCACAATGTGAAATATTATTATTGTGTAGGCTATATCAAAAATGCATAATAATAAAAGGTTCCATAGGTCCACATACCTTTCCCTCAGCGAAGGGAAACGATGCCACATTACATTGCTCTCAGCCCACTCCATCAACATCCAGGCGATGTGCGATGGTACGGGACAATGGCTATCCATTAAAAAGGAGCTGCCTAATGCGCGAATTGTCATTTGCACCTAATGCGTGAATTGTCATTCAATGGAAAACCCGCGTAGCTACTGCAATAGACGGACATTTGTGTTCTGAAAATGCGCTTCAGATGTCATTACAATACAGCTCTGTTTATCTAGGAATACAGCCTGTAAGTAAATAGAATGGTTTGTGACTGAAAAAAGTTCAAAACCTTGTCCAGTGAATATTGCTTTTATTGTTTTTCAAATAGCCTAGGCTACAGCGGACTCGCTGTGCATAATGTTTTTTAGATAGACTATGGTTAAAAAACGGAGATAAATGTCATCAAATTCACTGAATTGTAGGCTAACCTTAGCTATTCTTCGTCCTTCATTTTTTTTTTTATTACAGTGACAAGGTTTCCATATCCTCAGCTTATTAAAACCCGCTGATTTCACCTGTAATTCCATAACTTGAACAAAAGATTTTAAAGAGAACTAAGCGTCTAATTAGAAACTAAATTTGCAGCACGTTACACAATTAAATTTAATTCCATTATCTGCATGTTCGCTTTACATGAGCAGGTCTGTTTCCCCTGCTGTACATCACACTTTTCACGGTCTTCCTGGGAAAGTGAATAGTTTTAAAGTATTACGCTACGAGTTAAACAGGTTGGTCACATTTCCATAAGCAGGACATTATAAAACAAGGGAAAATATGCTGAACCTATGGGTTGCCAACCTGACAGATTTGTTGTATTTAGTGTCATCATTAAGGCAAAATAATGTTAGTTATGTTATTAATCAAAATTAGAATGCAGGTAGCCTAATGAACTTCGGATGAAGCTTGAACATGAGTTCATTGCATAATCAAACGAAATTCGTTAAACAAACAGGCTAATTTGGCGTTTTCTAAGGTGAGAAGGAAGCAATTGGTCGCTGCTGCTGCTACTGATCCATATAGCCGATTCCTTGATCGCACTAAACACGCACGAGCATGTCTGTTTCGCCATCATAAGCAATCTGCCAAGGTGGAAAAGCAGGCTTTTAAAGGGAATGGGATATGACATTTTGATTGGTTTATTGCATGTCACGCCCAAGACACACTTATAATTAATGAAGCGACTAGGTTCAGCCCAGTTGCACCTTGCGCCATGCTTAGCGCCAAAAAAACACGCCGTTAAAATAGCAAAAGTGGACTTGGACACGCCCAAAATGGACTTTACGCCATGCGCTTAGACTAAGCGCCAAGATCGCCAAGATAGGGCCCATTGTCTGCAGAGTACCGTAGACTAGAGCAATGTACGGAGGCTATAGTAATTTTTTTGAAGTGACTAACCATGAATCATATATGTTTAGGGAATTGGAGGTTTATAAATGCGATGTTTTAAGGGATTGCAGCTTATAATAGGCTATCGTCAATTCTTAATGTATTATCGTAAATTCTTAATTTTCCTAGTAGTTAATTTTATGGTGACATTGTGTTCTGTGTGAAAAGGATAAACTGAACAGAGCTGAAGTGAAGAAATGAATGAAGACATAATAAAGAAATGTTGGTCGAGGCGAGCGTTGAAGGTTCGGTTACCAGAGTCAGACATGACTGCAGCGGAAGAGGACAGCAGGCTCCACACAGACAAATTTTTTTGTCTGCATTTCTGTGAGATTAAAACATGTAGCCAATGGCACAGTTATTCATAGAATTTATTTTTTACATTAATGCAAGAACACGATGTTAACCAGATGATATTCTGCGTTGAAACTTTTTTCTTTGCTTGACAAATGGCCATGGGATGCCTGTTCCCATAACGTTAGCTAGCCCATTGCATTACTGTCGTGGTGTCCAGTGACTGAATTGTTTAACTAACAGGCTACAAGTGAACAGTTAATATTGTAAACGTGTCTTTGCCTTTGCAATAAAAAAACATTCTTGCATGAGAAAAGTGACTAACCATGAATCAGATATGTTTGGGGAATTGGAGGTTTATAAATTCGATGTCGTAAGAGATTGCAGCTTATAGTAGGCTATCGCCGATTCTTAATGTATTATCATAAATTCTTAATTTTCCTACTTCATTTTATGGTGACATTGTGTTATGTGTGAAAAGGATAAAGTGAACAGAGCTGAAGTGAAGAAATTAATGTTGGCCGAGGCAAGGGTATGTTGAGGTTCGGACTTCAGTCAGTCCTGACCACAAGAGCAGAGCGTAACACCCTCCCCAAACCAGACAAGAGCGGGGGTTTGGGGAGGGTGTGATATAGTACAAGTGAAATACAACTGAAACATTGAACAGTTAATAGTGGAAACCTCTTTTGCCTTTGCAATAAAAATATGTTAATGTGTTAATGTGAAAATAATAACAGTGTAATAAATGAAAAGTACTTAACAGTTGCACATTGTTTTTGTTGAAAATAAGCATGTGCCCTGCTGGGCTCAAACCCACAATCCTCTGTGTCAGAGACAGCAACTCTGACCATTAGGCCGCAGTAGCTTCTTGGAAAGAGTGAAGCCATTAGCTATATTGACATTGAAAAACATTAGTATGAAGCGTTATTATTGGGTGATAAGCTTGATGAGCAGGTATACGGACCAAACCCTCAAATAATAATTCTCCCCATTGGATAACATTGTGACGGAGGCAGGCAGTTTGGCAGGAAAAATAGGAAGAAGAAGGAGAAAAACGGCAAAATAACCCAAGTTTGGGGCTTTATTGTGTGGATGTGTGAAGTTGTATCTGAATGCTGTGTGGTTACATGAGGTCAGAACATAGAGAAGTTAATGTTTTTAAGGGCTGAGAGTCTATGGTAATTATGGTTACTTCTGTAGGAAACCCTGAAAAGTGCCAAACTCTCAGTGCTGTATAGGTATGGGGCATGCCCCGCCAAGCCGTAACTTGGCGGATGGCATACCTGCCATCCCAATGGTACCAGCCAGCTTCTGAGCCAATCACGATTCCATAAACTAAATTCCTTCCGTTTCATGTAAGTGCCTTCCATATATATATACTTTCTCTCACATACATACATTCTACTCTTACAATCATGCATGGCTTTTTTGTGTGAAAGTATGGATACTTTCACTGAGGGATCGCCTGGAGCTGTCAATATCGCTGTAGGGCGCCTTTTGGTGTACTGTACATAAATAATTAATTTGCCATGTTAATTTAACATAAAAATGACAATGAAAGGCTTTGTTATATTGGGCTAAATTTTTATATTCATAAAAAAGCATTACTTGGCTCTTTAGATACAATTTCTTCTTTTTCAGTTTTGTATAAGAGGATGCATGCTGTTTTGCTATGTCCCATGCACTGTTCATTCAATTTCAATGTGAGTAAAATATAGTCAAATCATAAAATTTTAAATTTTTGTTTTCATATTATTATTTTGTGAAATAAGATATTACTCAACTTAAGTGTATTGATAATTTGGCAATAAAAATAATATTTTTATTCATAATAAAAAAGAAGAGTTTGTGTGTCCCTTAAATGATTGTCCACCCTGTCATATTGTGGAATCCGCCCCTTTAAGAAAAGGCCATGCACTCTAGTGACATCACGACGACAGTTTTTTTTCTCTCTTCAGTGGCGGGAAATTCAACGGCTGAGGTGAGTGAGTAGCTGACTTTCCCATTGACAAATATTCTTTGTATAAATTTGCTTACTTGCTCTGCCTAAGCTTAACATGTCCACCCTGTCGGAATAAAATATGCCGGAAGTGATTAGAATACAATACACTGCCTGGCCAAAAAAAAAGTTGCACACTCCAATATTTAGTTGGACCGTCTTTAGCTTTGATTACGGCGCGCAATCGTCGTGTTATTGTTTTGACAACCTTATGCAACGTCACAACATTTATTTCCGTCCAGAGTTGCATTCATTTTTGGCCGAGGTCTTGTGTTGACGACGGGAGAGTCGAACCACTCCGTAAAGTCTTCTCCAGCACATCCCAAAGACTTTCAGTGGGTTTAATGTCAGGACTCTGGTGGCCAATTCATGTGTGAAAATGATTCCTCATGCTCCCTGAACCACTCTTTCACAATTTGAGCTCGATGAATCTTGGCATTGTCATCCTGGAATATGCCCATTGATGGGATAACCTGGCCATTCAGTACATTCAGGTACTCAGCTGACTTCATTTTATTATTAAATAAAATATTATTTATTATTGCTGCATAATGTTGCTGAGCCTAGACCTGACCAATTGAAGCAACCCCAGATCATAACACTGCCTCCAGAGGCTTGTACAGTGGGCACTATGCATGACAGGTGCAACGGCGACTTTTTTTTTGGCCAGGCAGTGTATTTTCAAAATATGTACGTTTAACTATACCAAATTCTCTTCAACAACCAGACTAGCTAGTTAGCTAGTCACAGTTTGTTGTAAGCTAATATGCTAACTGAAGCTCAAAATGTCCACCCTATCGTTATCCCGAAATGTCCACCCTGTCGGCCTGCCTGCTGTAGCATTTGTGGAGCGCGCGCCTTTCTCCTTAGTTACAGTGCAAGCCCAGTTCCCTTAGTTACAGTGCAAACCTATTTCAATTACAGTACAGCAACGAGAAAGGTGGCTAGCTGCTGTGTTTCGGCCCTTGCTCTATCCCGCCGTTGAGAACGTTTCCTTTCAGAGTACTTGTGTGTCCATGTGATAATGTAATTCCCGGGTTAAGTTAAAATATGTACCTGACCTGATTTATGCTTAAAGGTTGTATCAGCGATTTTGGGTGACGTCACTTCTGAAGCGAAATCCCAAACAAACAGAGCCAGCTCCAGCTCAGAGCCAATTATGTTATGTTTTAAAAAATAGTGTCCAGAATTATAACCACGTTAATAACGTTTGTAAGAAACCAAACCGTTTGTAAATCCGTCAAGATTTCAGCGAGATAAGAGTATTAGCGTATTAGTATCACCCACCCCTTGTCGGTGATTGGTTGGAATACTGTTTATTTTGGTTTTGAGTGGTTGGTAGTACCATTTGTTTTTGTGTACGATCTCGGAGCATAGGCTGCCTACAGAGACGCGGTTTTTTGACGGCCTGCTTATGGGGCGGGCAGCTAGCGGATCGTGAGGAAAAATCAGATGAATGTGATCATTTATGTTTCGACCCAAAATCGCTGATACAACCTTTAAGTGGAGGTCATTCTTTATATCCCTAGATTTCCTTAGTTAGCCGATTAGCCCTCACTTCTGTATTTACATAGGTTCAATACAGGGTTTTACTAAAAGTGTGTTGGAATTGTCTACAGGCTTTTTACAGAGTTCTCATCTCAATGCTAGCAGTCATTAACGTTACCATTTCAATAAAAGGCAGCTGGTAATATTACCTCACGAGAGAGCTAGTTAATTTATGCATCCATATCAATGCGCAATTAAGCAGACCGAATTTAAAGGTGAAATTGCCGACTCGGGAGTGTAGTATGTATGTAGCCTGCGTTTATTTAGCTGAATTAACAACATAACAAGCCAGCTACGTAGCTGGCTCACCACAGCATTGGCATTTATTGTGCTATTTCAGACTTATCATTATTAAGGGATTACTACTAACAGGACATCAGAATTGAATACATCAGTTTAATAAGTTAAATAATAAGTTAGTATTTACACGTACAATTAATTTGTTCTTCATAGGGGTGTAATAATGATACTTAATAGAGAACAGATATGATTTGTACTGTATTTGTTGTGTAAGTAAATAGTAGTTTTTGTTCTATTCATAACATCCCTGTGAGGGGGAGTGTAAGGTTTGGAGAACCAAACGCGACCGATAAGGATTTCTAAAAGCGTATCTAGAGAGAGATATGCCACAAAACGCAGAAGAAGGACTGGATAACACAGGATTGGGAGCAAAACTTCCCTAGCACAAGGCAAAACAAAGCAACCTCCAAAAACTGAGGCGATCTCGATAAACAGCGAGAATAACTAACAAAAGAATCTCACGCACTAAATAATTAGGCGTAACAAGAGGTGATGAAACAAAACAAAAGTCGAAAAAAACGAGTGAAGGAAAAGAATAGAAAAGACCTGTTAGACAAAGCTCTTGTGGCAAAAGAGCTGAACACAACTGGCAACAGGAAAAAAGAATAAAGGATAAAGAAAGATTGGAAAGGTAAGAGAAAACCAATCTAATCCTACATCTTATAAACGGACTTGCTGCGTTTCCTATTCATACGAACCAGAAATGCAGCGACCGAAATTCCTATACCTTACCGACTTCGTATGTCAACATAGCAAAGACAATCTCGAAATGCGGAAGTCCCGAGGTATTTATAGCCGGCAGGAAACGCAAAACAGGTGAATGGAATAATTGTCGGGCAAGACACGAATACTGGAACGGGTGGAGGTGGAAAAAATCAGATAGAGCGTCCTGACGACGCCAAAAAGGAAATCAAAAACATAGAATACAAAGGCTGCAAATAACCATGACAGGACCCCCCTACTAAGGGACGGCTCCAGGCGATCCCTCAGCCTTGCTTCTACGAAAATCCCTAATTAGAGTAGGATCCAAGATGTTCCTGGAGGGAACCCAGCAACGCTCCTCAGGCCCATAACCCTCCCAGTCACAAAAAATTGACAACCTCTGCCCACACTTCTCTCAGCCAAAATACGCCGAACGGTATACACTGTACCTCCATTCATGAAAAGGGGGGGGAGGCAGCAGCTTATCACCCGGAGCGAGAGCACTATTGAGCACCGGTTTCAAGTGGGAGACATGGAAGGTGGGGTGGATGCGCATGGATGATGGCAACTGAAGGCACACAGTTGCCGGGTTGAGTTTCCGGATGATTTTAAAAGGGCCTACAAACCGAGGCGCAAGTTTACGAGACTCAACTTGCAGAGGTAGGTCCCGTGTAGAAAGCCACACCCGTTGCCCCACCCGGTAAGAAGGGGCAGGCCGACGATGTCTGTCGGCCACAGCCTTTTGTTTAGCCGAAGCGCGTAAAAGAGAGGAGCGTACGTGCCTCCAGGCCGCTCGACATCTGCGAATGAAAGAAGTGGCGGAAGGAACCTCCGCATCTCTCTCCAGCTCAGGGAACAATCGGGGTAAATATCCTACCTGAGTCTCAAAAGGAGAGAGGCCAGTGGAAGCATTACGTAACGTATTATGGGCCTATTCGGCCCAGGCGAGGTAGCAACTCCAGGATGTGGGATTGGCCGCGGCCAGGCGCCGAATAGTGCTCTCCATACTCTGGTTGGTGCGTTCCGTCTGTCCGTTGGTTTCGGGATGAAACGCGGACGAAAGACTGACGGATGCCCCCAACAGAGTACAAAAAGAGCGCCAGAATTGTGAACCGCAATCCGACACCACATCCAGGGGAAGGCCATGCACCCTGAAAATGTGGTCCACCATTAACTACTGACACGAGTTCTGATAGTGTTTCTATAGGCTGTTTCAGTCAGGGATAAGAGCATTACACACCACTGAAACTTGACTCCTGGCAAGTGTCTCTACAGGCTGTTTCAGTCAGGATAAAGAACATCAAAACCCGGCTTACAGTTTGTACTAAGCTGTCTGATCTAAAAATCTCGGACCTCATCTCAGCAATGGAGTGCACAGTGTTTGTTCCTCTGCCTCAGAGGAGAAACCGAACTATGAGGCCTATATTTGCGGGATATGCGGGACTTACACTATAATCGATGTGAATGCTTCAGACTCATTTATCGCTGATGAAACATTTTTATGCCAAGCCTGCAAAAGAAACGGGATGCTACAGGATGAGATTCTACGCCTGTGCAACTTTTTAACTTTGAATAACATTTTAACCCTATTTACTTTGGCCCTTTTGAGGCAATGTCCTCCTGGTTTCTACTAGTTTTCTTAAATGTCAATATCTAAAAAAATATTCCCTGCAAAATCCATGGTTTTAAGTTTGAACTGAAGAAGAAGCTGTATCATTCAGAAATTTGCTACAGAATACATTTATTTCAGAATAGTCACATACAGTATATATATAATAACCATAACATACGTCGCCTAATGTATTTAAATACGTTTAAAAAAGAACGTACGAAAGCGCGTGTGTATTCACACAAGTACAGCAACGTATTTCAGCCCTCAGTGCGAGGGGTGGTCACTGCGGAAATGTCGACTGTACGGGACTTTGGCGAAATATAACAAGATAAACTCTTCAGGGTTCATGAGAAAACAGCTGTAGCTGAATATACTGGTAAGTACTTGGTTTCTTAAACATATTTATACGAGAGATTTTGGAGCAAAAAATGAGGTGTCTTCTAAACCGAAAGTGGATTAGGTACTGTATATAGTACAGTAAGCAAGGGAAAACGGCGAATACTCATTTGTACAACGTTTTAAAAAAATATTATTGTTTCTATACGTCAACATGATTTTCTTAGCGTGTATAAACGGTGCATTTGATGCATTTTACAGTCTGTGGCTGTAGCCAGAGGAAGGTCGTAAGTGCTGTGGGCTACTAATAGCACCCTCCTAATTTATTGCACGGCAGTGTAACTGGAGAAGCTGCGGTTTTCGCAAGAGGCTACCCTTTAAAAAAATACTGCGTCAAAATTTTCGGGGTTTTCTTAAAGCTGTAGTTTATATTTTCAGATGAACATGAATACTGTAACTGAGTCGCATGCGTCTCAACCACTAGGGACCATAACATTTTACTGAAAAGGTTGTCCTCTATCGGGCTTGATAGTGTGGCCTGTACCTGGTTCCAGGCCTACCTTCCTAATAGAACTCAAGCTATTATGGTTGGGGATATGAAGTCACAATTCTTAGAAGTCAAGAAAGGAGTGCCCCAAGGTTCAATACTTGGACCTATTTTGTTTACAATCTATATAAACGATATTGCTAGTAATATAGAAAACTGTAATACTCATTTTTATGCAGATGATACTGTGCTTTACGCCTCAGCATCAACGAGCACCCAGGCTCTTGCATATTTACAATCTGCTTTTAATGTTATACAGCAAGCTCTAGCTGGTCTTAAACTAGTTCTGAATACAGAGAAAACAAAGTATATGATCTTATCCACACAAAATAGACATACAATTGTCCCAAATACTTCTATATCCTCTTTGACTGGTGCTCAAATTGAGCAAGTTCAATATTATAAATATTTACGTATCTGGCTGGATCACGATTTGACTTTTATAACACAGCCACTCCAGCTGCTCTGTCTGCTGGCTACTCCTTCTCCCACACCCCCAGGGCCTCTGGCAGAGGCGGGGGTACTGGTTTGCTCATTTCCACGTCCTGGAAATTCTCTATTCCCACTGTACCCTGCCTGAATATCTCCTCCTTTGAGTTTCATGCAGTCACTGTAACTCACCCATCTGCACTTAACATTGTTGTTCTCTGCTCGCGCTTTCCTGGATAAACTGGACACTCTCCTGAGCTCCTTCCCTGAGGATGGTACCCCTGTAATCCTACTGGGAGACTTCAACCTCCAACCAGACAGTTCCCAGCTATCCAGTGTCACCTCACTCCTCCAGTCCTTTGCCCTCACTCAGTCCTCATCGCCTGCCACCCACAAGGGTGGTAACCAACTGGACCTTGTACTCACCAGGAGTTGCGCCACATCTGAACTCACGGTGACCCCCCTCCACGTATCGGACCATTTCTTTATCTCATTTTCTCTCTCCTGCCCACTCTCCCTCAACTCCGCTAACAACCCACCCGCTGTTATGTTCAGGAGAAATCTCCGCACCCTCTCACGCTCCTCTCTCACTACTTCTGCTCTCTCTGCACTTCCTCCTCCTGCTACCTTTGCTAAAATGCCTATTGATGTTGCCACCTCTGTGTTTAACTCATGCCTCTCTCAGTCTCTCAACTCACTATGTCCTCTTGTCTCCAAACCAGCCCGAATATCACCCCCCTCCCAGTGGCTGACGGATTCTCTCAGATCCAGCAGAACCATGCTGCGAGCCGCTGAGAGAAAGTGGAGGAAATCCAGATCCCCAGATGACCTGGCCTCCTACCACACTCTGCTGGCAGCCTTCACAGCTGCAACCACATCAGCTAAAACTTCATTTTTCCAGTCTAAAATTGATGCATGTGTATCTAACCCACGTAAACTCTTTTCCACCTTCTCCTCCCTGCTCACCCCCCCCCTCCACCCTCCTCCCTCTCTGCAGATGACTTCCTGACCCACTTTGTGGGGAAGGTGGCCGTGATCCGGAACTCCTTCACGCATCCGGTGACACCCCACATCCCCCATACTGAACCCATCGCTACACTGTCGTCCTTCAAGATTCTGGAGGACTCAGATGTGCTCGAGCTGGTGACGCGCCATTGCGCAACCACCTGTCCACTAGACCCCATACCTTCAGCAGTCCTCCAGTCTATATCTGCTGAGCTCCTTCCATATCTGTCCTCCATTATTAACACCTCCCTAATCTGTGGCCATGGCTATCCTGCTGCCTTTAAAACTGCCCGTGTAACCCCACTCCTTAAAAAACCTAGCTTGGATCCCACTGATGTCAGGAACTACCATCCTGTATCTCTCTTGCCCTTCCTGTCCAAAACAATTGAAAGTGCTGTCCTTAACCAACTGTCTGTTTTTCTCCACCAGAACAACCTGCTTGACCCGCATCAGTCCGGCTTCAGAACCGGCCACTCCACTGAAACTGCTCTCCTGGCTGTGACGGAGGCACTCGCCACTGCTAGAGCCTCCTTTCTCTCCTCTGTTCTGATTCTCCTTGACCTGTCTGCGGCATTCGACACGGTCAACCACAAACTCCTGATCTCCACACTCGCTGAGATGGGCATTTCTGGAACTGCCCTCTCTTGGTTTGTATCGTATCTCACTGATAGATCCTACCAAGTCTCCTGGAAGGGTTCCGTCTCTGCTCCCCATCCCCTGTTTACAGGAGTCCCGCAGGGATCTGTACTGGGTCCTCTGCTGTTCTCTATGTATACTAAGTCTCTTGGCTCAGTAATTCATTCACATGGCTTCTCATACCATAGCTATGCTGATGATACTCAACTCTTCCTCTCTTTCCCTCCCTCTACCCCACAGGTTAAGGAGAGGATATCTGCTTGTGTGACTGACATCTCTGAGTGGATGGCTACCCATCACCTGAAGCTCAACCTTGACAAGACAGAGCTCCTCTTCATGCCGTACAAGACCACCCCACTACATGACCTCTCCATCACCGTTGACGGGACCGTGGTGGCTGCCTCCCGCTCTGCAAGGAACCTGGGGGTGGTCCTGGACGACCGGCTGGACTTCAAAGAGCACATCAGGGCGACGGCTCGGTCCTGCAGGTTCCTCCTGTACAACATCAAGAGGATTCGACCGTACCTGACCACCTACTCCACCCAGCTTCTTGTCCAGACCATGGTCACCTCACGCCTGGAATACTGCAACTCTCTGCTCGCAAGCCTACCGGCCTGCACCATTCTGCCTCTCCAACTGATCCAGAATGCAGCTGCCCGGCTTGTGTTCAACCTCCGGAAATTTTCACATTTAACCCCCCTGCTGAGGTCACTCCACTGGCTGCCAGTTGCAGCCAGGATCAGGTTCAAAGTTCTGACCCTGGCCTACACTGCAGCCAATAGGACAGGCCCCGCCTACCTGCAGGACTTAATCCAGAACTATGTTCCTGCTCGACCACTTCGCTCTTCAACAGCAGGGCGACTGGCACTTCCCCCCCTCCGTGTCAAAGGCTCTCGCTCGTCCCGACTGCGGAGTTTTTCCACCTTTGCTCCTCAGTACCGAAGGTCAATGACATCAGTTCAGATAGAGCTAATTTCTTATCATAACATAGCAGCTATCCATAGTCATGAACATTGAGTATAGTACACAATAAGCTATGGCTAAAACAAGACATTATAAACTATAAAATCAACAAAGAATTAAGGAACAGGAAACAAGCAAAAAACAGTCAAGGTGGAGTCTGAAGAGGTGTGCAGGCAGTGTTTGATCAGAACGTAGAGGAGTGAACAGTTCATTCCACCACTGGGGAGCTAGGGTGGAGAAGCTCCGCAGTCCGGACGAGCAAAGCGAAGTAGTCGAGCTGGAGTTTAGTGTTGTATTATGTCTTGCAGGTAGGAAGGGCTTGTCCTTTTGGCTGCAGCGTAGGCCAGGGTCAGAACTTTGAACCTGATCCTGGCAGCGACCGGCAGCCAGTGGACTGACCTCAGCAGGGGGGTGATGTGTGAAAACTTTGGGAGGAGTAATCCAGGCGTGAGATAACCATGGTCTGGACGAGAAGCTGGTCGAGTAGGTGGGCAGGTATGGTCGAATCCTCCTGATGTTGTACAGGAGGAACCTGCAGGACCGTGCTGTTGCCCCGATGTGCTCCATGAAGTCCAGCTGGTCATCCAGGACCATCCCCAGGTTCCTTGCAGAGCGGGAGGCAGCCACCATAGTACCGTCGACGGTGATGGAGAGGGCTTGCAGTGGGGAGGTCCTGTGAGGTATGAAGCGCAGTTCCGTATTGTGAAGGTTGAGCTTCAGGTGATGAGTAGCCATCCACATAGAAATGTCAGCCAGGCAGGCTGATATCCTCTCCTTAACCTGTTAGGTAGAGGGGGAATGAGAAATAGTGCTATATAAGAGAAATGTCCAATAAAAAAACAATGGTATACTGAAAAAAAAACAGTACAAGTCTAAATAATACATTAACCAAAATCTCAGTAACATGGCAAGTGTTGATGTATAAATCACGGTTAACATACCCCTAAAATGCTATTTCAAAAAGCAAGACTTGCATGCTAACAATTAATTCAGGGAGCAAAGATGCAAAGTAAACAGGCGAGTCTTGAGTCTACGCCAGAAGATAGTCAGAAGGGCAGAAGGGCCAAGACCAGGGGCCTCATTTATAAAAAGTACTTTTGATCAAATTTGATCTTACGTGTGGCATACGTAAAAAATCACGACAAAGTAGTGATTTATTAAATTTCAACGTGACTCCATTTGACCGTGGAAATGGTCGTAGCTCCACGTAAGGTCTTCACTTGACATACGCACATTACCTGGTGGTTATGCCGAAGTATTGTAGGCTTGAGAGCCGCGCGTGAACGCTTATTTGGTATGGAAAATTATCGTTGTTGTTATCAGCCTACAAAATAAGTTTAATTCTAAATTGAAAAGGAAACTGATAGTCTAATTACTGAATTTTAAGTCTTCCTTACATTATATACCATTATTATTGCATTGCTTCTCAAGCTTCTGGATTTGAGAATTTTTTTCCTGTTCATTTGTTTGAAGTCTTTTGTTTTATTTATCCATTGTTTTCATATATTTTACTTTAACTGTGTAATAGGATTTTGCTGTAAAAAAATGTTTTAAATAAAATTGCATTATTATTATTATTATAAGTAACAACAGTGCGTATTTCGTACATTCTATATCTGCTGTGTACCATGCTTGAGAGATTGTGTTGGCTTAAACTAACAACAACAAAAAAAAGTCTGCCAGTCTGCAAATATCAGGATTCCTAAATGCTTACGAAGGTAATCCCATATGCAAAAGGTCTGTAAAAATCTTATATGATCATACTTGCAAAGTTTTTATAAAAAAGCATGTTGATTAGTAGCCTATTATATTATATATTTCTATACAATTCTTATACAATCTCTCAATGTTTTTTTTATAAGGAGTACCATGTATTAGGGAACTATTTAATTTTAGCATGAAATGTATATGCTAGCTCTCTACCACATATTTATTTAATTTAAGTTTTGTATATGGCATATGTGTTTTTTATAAGATTTTTACAGACCTTTTGCATATGGGATTTGCATATAGCATTTAGGAATCCTGTTATTTGCAGACTGGCAGACTTCTTTTTGTTGGTTTTATGAATGAAGTTCAACCATCGAGATAAAAAAAAAGAACTGGAGGCAGCTTCCGCTTACCGGTTCCATGGATTCCTATGGGAGCTGCTCATTGGGGCACGAAGCCAATTCATTGGTCAACCCGTCACGTCTCTGCAGTCTGTGGGCAATACACACAGACACACAGAATCATGGGAATCGCAGTTCATTACAGAAGTTAACGGAGAGACGCGGTTGTTTCCATTACAGATATGCTCGGTTTTCTCATGTTATACGTCTCAAAAGAACCGAAAACGACACGCTCTGATGGCTAGCTCACAAGCTAAATCCATTAATAATCATATTGCAGCCTATGCAGTATGTACTGATCTGAACAGACCTAGCTAACTTCAGCTAGTATAATGCAAGTAATAGCCTACAACACTAGCCTATAAATAGCAACCCACACAGATAAAGCAGAGACGAAGAAGCTCGAGAATTATGCACCATATTGCATTAAAATACAATTACGAAATAAGAAAGGTATTCTATGAATGTACTATAACGATAAGTATAAACTATAAGTACAATACCGGCAGCTTACCCATTCGCTTTATTTGACCGTGAAATAAAAATGGTGGATCTCCGTTTTGTCTCGTAATTCATCGGAGAAAATCATAAAATCACATGGTGTGTAATCTCTGATTCGTAAAATAAGTAAGAATTTTCGGGGACTGGAATTTCGTAGGATAGATACAAATGGGCTGTGAGACCAGGTTGGTTGGATAAGTGAGGAGTTTTAACCGTTGATGCCACTTGTTCTTGGTATTCAGAGTGCTGAACATTAAACGGTTGGCTGTTAAAAGTGCTGGATTCAGAAAATACACATTTTACTAAATCCTCACTTCCCCGACACGCCCAACCCCCCACCCCTGACATGTAACATTGTAGCTACGGACTTCTTAGATGTAAATAAGGCAATAATTTCATTTTATGAAAATTTTTTTAATTTAGAATAAATAAATAAAAATTACCCTCCTTGTGAATCCTTGTATCCCTGTTATTTCCCCTATAATTGCAACACAGGCTACAGTAAAAAGACATTGCATGCATTCCCATCCATTCTAAGACTGTGACATTGGGTAAAATAAAGCACGCAAACGTAAATGTCCAATCAAATAATCCATTGTCACACAAATCGAATGCATACAGTGTAGGATACATACAGTGGGGTGCAAAGATTTGGGCACCCCTGGTCAAAATGCCTTTTACAATTAATATCTAAGTGAACCTCTAAATGGTACAAAGTTAAACATGACACATTTCTTCAAATTTGCAAGATTGCTTTTTTGTTCATTTTTTTAGTTTCAAAATAATAAAACAAAAAAGGAAAAAGGCCCTAGGAGGCCAAACCATTTTAGTGATAAATGCGAAGATGAAGAAGTAGGAAAGTTAGTGCTTTTATGATTTTTCATGGCTTTGAGATGGATGTGCGCTGCTGACGAACACATCCACGTTACCGTTGCTATTGCTTACCGATAAGCTGAGTTAACATTATATTTATAAACCACGGTATAAATTAACATTTATATGAGACATGTGAGACTGTTCAATTTATGAAGAATGAAAGACCGCTAGCATCAACGTGCATACATGCTAATGTTAGGTAACATATCCATAATTAGTAGTGGACAAGCAGCAATGCCACTCAAATGGGAGCAATGGCAGATAGTTCACGTTAGTTGAAGAAAATTAAGTGTAACAGCAACACAAATAACGTCATTTGAACTTTTCTGGGGGGGCAGGGGCGCCTGCAGGATTTATTCTCTGGGTATGCACACAGGCAGGGCCATGCAGAGACCTTTTGAGGGCTCGTGAGAGCTAGCTAACCCACTGCTAACCTTAGCCGTGGCAGTTTCTTCAGTTGACAGGAGAGATTCCGGTTCGCTTGCTTCTGTGATGTAATCACTGTTATTCTGGTCAATGTTAGCGGTCTTCTTTTGGGCAAATGATTTGACTAAATTTAGCTGTTTTCTTTTAATTTCCTTTGAGTTCGGCTGCGACTAATGGGTTTTTGTGTTGAATAAATAAATTCCCTACTTTTTTTTAGATGCAGTTACAACCAACCAGGTGTCAGAATACATAACGGATAGCTATGATCACCAGTCGCAGGCATCATCTCATTTTTAAAAGTTAATCTGTGGAACACGGATCTGGCATCAGTTTTCGATTACACTTACAGAATTAATTTAACATAAAACTAACCTAAGATCAGGACTAGCCTCACCCCACTCCTTTTGAAACTTTGGTAGCGACATACTTGCATATTTGTTGTAGGGCAGACCATAAGCACTTGACCTTTTTTTTTAACAACTTGACGTGCATGTAAAAATAAGTTGGCTCATAAGGGGCAATCTGATCATCATTCTCATTATATTTTTAGTTTAAATTGTGACAGAAACAGTGACCTCTATCGGTCGAAAAGAGAAATAGAGTAAACTTGCTCCTCTGAGACAATCTAAAATTTGCCTCAGAGGAGCTCGTTGTCTGTTATACGTATGTATCAAAGACCTGGGGCCACATGTATAAACAGTGCTGAGCATAAAAATGCCCTCAGAAAGCCGCGTAAGCGAGTTTCCTCACAGAAATTCAGATGTATAATACAACACCTGCTGTGAGAATCTGCGTACCTCTGCACACGATGGACACCATATATGTACGCAAGGTTTTTTCTAAGTGTTACTGATTGATCCTGGTCCAGATCTTGACATTTTACTGCAGTCAGCGCAAAACAACAAATCCAAAGGATCTGGCTCAAAAGTGTCTCTAGTGGTAAAATGTTAGGAATTGCACATCCAGTCTGTCATGGGCCAGAAACTTCATCCAGCTGACGTATGACTCCGGTGATGAAATTGAAACCTGTACAGCTACGCCCTGAAGTTTTGGAAAGAGGTCGGGTTATGCCCCAGCTATAAAAGCAAATATCAGCGGTTGATCTCACCAATTTTCTATATAGTTCGGTGGTTGATCTGTGTGGACAGAGTGGAGATTGGAGAGAGAATTAAAGTTATAGTAACCTATTTTTGGTATATTTCTTATAGTTAGCTTTAGTCCCTTGTTTTTTGATAGTTTGTTTTTCAGTCTACTTTGCAAGTAACTAACTAGTTTATTTATTAAAAATAAATATATAAAGCATAGTTGAGCCAGGAGTTGTATTATATCGTCGCTGTCGGAAGAAAACCTCTTCTCTCCATTTTTTGTTGATTTTTATAATTTTTTTTACATGAATCGCTAGCAGCAACTCACCTTTATGTGGGCTGAACATTTCACCACTCTAGGACCAATAAAAATTGCCCATAATGCCTTGTAACTAGGGTTGCAAAGGGGTTGAAAATTTCCAGTAAATTTCCGGAAACTTTCTGGAAATTTACCATGGGAAGTTATGCTCAGGAATTTTGGGAATTTTCAAAAAAAATCTTGTTGCAAAATTTAGCCTATAACATGGAACTTAAATTTCGTTGGAAAATACACAACTGCAATTCTAGATCTTGCAGCATGCTTTGGTTAAAACAACCCAATTTAATGCAAATTCAGTTGAATTTCAACCCTGCACTACGCATTCTTCCATAGAGTACTCAAGTGACTACATCACACTGGTTTCGGAAGTGACTTCCCCATTCATTTAGACCATAGACATTAACAAAAACTTACTTTTAAACAATTCCTAGTGATTATGTCTTACCATCAATTTCCTGGATTGTTCATTATAACAAAATATGTAGTTTTTCTGGACCAGCTTCAAGTATATTTTACGTTTTAGTATTTTTTGTGAATATATTAGCGCTGGCACTGTTTAAAAACTCGATGTCCCATAATTCCCTCCGGACGGTTCAATGAAGTAAAATGGCCAAATTAGCAAGGTCTTGCCAAAAATGTCCAGACGAGATGATATCTGATTGGTCGAGAACCGCCCGTGCCTTGCAGTAATGGATATGTAGTAAATTAAATTGGACTATAAACCGGACTACAAATCTTTAATCATTAGTTTAAAAAATTAAAATTGGAACATGAAATGTATTCTCTATATCCTTATACCACACAGGCTAATCCAGGAACGTTTGGGCTCATTCTATAAATCGGATTTCAAGAAATTGCCGATAGTCTCCAAAGTCCATTCCATCTGTTATAGGGAATTTACTTCCGAAACAAAACTCTGCGCATGTCTGACGTACTCACTTGAGTACTCTATTACGTATGTGTAGTGCATTCTTTTATCACATGCACAGATAATTCCTAGCATCCTGCACACTACAGCAGGGCCCTCTGCATGCACTGTGCATTCTTCCATCACACGCAGAAATAATTCCCAGCATCCTGCACACTACAGCAAGGCTATTGAGCAGAGGTGGAAATCCAGGGGACATAAAATAAAAGTCCTACCATGTGTTTCTTCCACCCATAGCCCGCTGATTTCACTAATTAGTTCTACCTCCTCGCTGAAGAATTATGTTAATTAGCAAATCCAGGGGATTTGAGCGAAATACTGGGGAGGACCTTTACTTTATTTCCCCTGGATTAGGAAATACATTTCTTTTATTCAACATTCATATTTTTTGTTCAATGAAATAATCCATTAAAGTTCTACTCACAAATGTTTGCATGGATGAAACAAAATGTTTATATTTATTTCTGCATATGACGAAGTAAATACAGCTAGTACAAATAACGGCAACATTTCCAGTTAATTCCCATGGAAGGTTTCCACCTTTGAATATTCCCGGAATTTTGCAACCCTACCTGTAACTAAAACTCTTTGTTGTGGTTCGAACACTGGTTTGGACCCAAATGCAAGACTCAGAGACAGACTCAGGCAAAAACTCCAAAAGGAGTATATTTATTAGAGTGGTCAGCAAAAGACAATGGAACAGGGAAGGCTACGTGACGGACTGGAAACAGGGTTGGCAAAATAAACAGGGCTGGGCAGGAGACGGGGCAGGAGCGAACAGGATGGGAAGCAGGCAGGACAGGCTGGAGCGAGGAACAGAAAACAAGCAGGTTAGGTAGAATTGCAAAACATACAGAATTCCTGGGAAATGTCTAGACAGAGCTGAGACAAACAACTAAATGGCAGTGAGTGGATGAAACTGGGGAGTTTAAATAGAGTGAGGAACAGGTGAGAGTACTGATGGAATAATAAAGTGTGTGCGGAATGTAAGCAGAGGGGGAGAGTGATAGGCTAAATGATACGGGGAGAAAATGAGGAACAAAACTGGGAACCACGCCCAGCCTGCACAAACACAGAACAAGACAGACAGGGTGAACTGAAAAACACGACATGAAACATGAGGAATGGGAAAACTTGAAACTAAAGGAAGGTGAACTGGAGGGAAACGGCAGATGTGACACTCCATTGGCTATCTTTTCTGTATGTAAAAACACGCATCTCCAGCTGATGTTGACAGCTCGACAAGATCTTTGACATCGCGCGAGCAACATCCAACTGACTGTTAAGTTAAATTATCTGCCTTATATTAACGTTACTTTACGAATTTATAATAATGTCCTTAACGTTATATAATAGTGAAATATTTTAGTGAATACCAGAATTGGATGAATAATGAATAACGTTAACATGTAATGTCGTTAACGTTAGCTAGGTTAGTAGCTAGCTAGCTAAACACACCACAGATCCACGCAATTGCTAACGTTACACCATTTATGATGATTGAAATCAGTCGGAGATTAAACACTTTGGGTAACGACATTAATGTTGACTATTTAGGCAGTACTTGTCAGCCAGCTAGTAGTCTAGCTAGTAGTCTGTCACAGTTTGATAGTTAACCTTAGGTCTTAGTGACAAGGAAGTTAACTGCTAGCCATCAGGCTAGATACTCAACTTAGCTTGCTAGATAACATTGCCGATTGCATGGAGATTGCGCCATTGATGCGCTAGCTAGCCATCTAATAATGCTACTTAGATTGCGGAGTTGCGACAATGTTACGTGATATGATTAACGTTACTACCGTATCATTAAAAGAATTGTATTAATGTATTTTTCAGCTAGCTAGACCATGTCTGTATCATTGGAGGAGCTGTGTGCCATCGTGAATGTCTCCTACGAGGAAGCCAGAATTTTGCAGCCAATAATAGACAGTGAGACAGATGAGGAAGAACAGGATGTCAGTGTAGCCGAGGATTTGCTTACAGATAGCTAGAAGAAGAGAAATACTTTGTTACAAAGGATTGTAATCATATGTGTATACTTTAGTTACACAATAACTATAAATAACTATATAATAAATATAAAGGTGTAGGTAGGTACTGCTAGATTTCTACCTAGATTAGGTTCACTAATGACAATGGCTGATGGTTTCCATTCTTGTTTTAATAATGACATCATACAGTATGACCTGGTGTCTGATATCTGTGTATATTCACATGCAGTAATAATTACAATGTAACTTTTTTATGTTATGTAAATATGTACAAGTATTAGGGGGCTCCTAAAGTAAAGTATACTAGATTTATATTTTGCACTGAATGAATGATAATGTAAAATGTATTGTATATTGATATTTCTTCTTTCTAAGTCCTGCGCCTGCCTGTACTGTGGGAGCCCCAGCCACTTCATTGCCAGCTGTCCTATAAAAGCCAACGCTCACCCGTAGTCAGGGGATTACAGGTGAGTGTTACCCCTCTGCAGAAATCCCCTACAACCACTCCTTGCTCCCGGGTCTTGACTTACAGTCACCGCATGTCCACAACATTCACCGGCTACTTCCGGTCTCCTACCTGACTATCTCGCTCCGCTATTACTGTCAAGTCCCCCACTGTTACACTCACCAGCGCCACCCTGTGGCCTGGCGATACCCTACCATATTAAAACCATTCTAACTACCAGGCCCGCTAGACCTCGTTGTTCTAGAGGTGTTAATTTCCTGAACCTTATAATTATTCCTGCTGCTCCCTCAGATAAGATGGCCGCCTCTTGTGATATCAGTGTTAAAATGGCATCAATTAATGCCAGATCACTATCAAACAAATCCTTCATTTTTAATGACATTGTTACTTCCTCTAACTTGGACTTTTTATTACTGACTGAAACTTGGTTGAGATGTGACGAACACAGCCAGTTGATTGAACTATGCCCCCCAAACTACAGGTTCTTCAACTCTCCCAGATCTTCTGGCCGTGGTGGCGGCCTAGCTGTCGTTTTTAGGAGCCATTTCAATTGTAGCTTTGCAAATTTCGGTGCTTTCTCCACTTTTGAATTACTCGCTTTCAAGATTGTTTGTACTACAACCTCTATTCTCTCTATTACCATCTACCGTCCGCCTAAATTAAAAAATGGTTTCTTTGAAGAGTTTTCTGAGCTATTGTCTAAAATTTCGACAGACTTTGATAATATAATCATATCAGGAGACTTTAATATTCATATTGATAACCCAGCAGACCATGTTTCGAGTGAATTCATAAGCCTACTAGAATCTTTCGATTTTTCTCAGCATGTGTCTGGACCCACCCACAATCGAGGCCACACCTTGGACCTGATTATCTCCAAGGGACTTAATATTGCTGTAACATCAATTAAGGATATCACAGTATCAGATCATTTTTTAATCAATTTTGATGTCTCCTTTACTCCTGAAAAATTGATAAGGAAGCAAACTATAGAAAAGCGTTACATTGATAATGACACTGTTGAAGCCTTTACTAACTCTATGTCCGCTCTGGTACCGTCTACTTCTCTATCACCGGATGTTCTGGTTGACAACTTCAATCTGCTAGTAAAAAGTATTATTGACATTGTTGCACCCTTGAAAACAAAAATAATCTCTGGAAAACAAAAAGCTCCCTGGACAAATGATATCTCTGTTAAACAACTAAAAAGACAGAGTAGACAGGCAGAACGTAGATGGAGGAAAACCAAGCTTCAAATCCAGTATGATATTTACAAAGATTGCCTCTATAAATATAACAAGGCAATAAAAGGCGCCAGACAATTATTTTTCTCTAAAATAATAAACAATAATTTGAATAATGCACAAATACTGTTTTCCACTGTTGATCGGCTTATTAACCCTTCCTCTTCGATCCACCCTGAGCTTCTCTCTACCACAAAATGCAAAGAATTTGCCACATTTTTCAATAGTAAAATCATGACCATCAGAAAAAATATAAGTTCTTTGAGTTTTAGCAAAGTAGAGGTACTACCTACTCCCATTAAAAGGACTTGTGGTTTGTCACATTTTACTTCTGTGGATTCCACAGCACTGGAGGATGCTGTGCTGAAGCTCAAATCCTCCACTTGCTGTCTGGACCCACTTCCTACAACCTTTTTTAAAACTGTATTTAACTGTTTAACTAAGGAAGTGTTACAAATCGTTAACTGCTCCCTTCAGTCTGGTATTTTCCCAAGTGCTCTTAAAATCGCTGTCATAAAACCTTTACTAAAGAAGAAAAATCTAGATCCTTTAAGCATGAGTAATTACAGACCAATTTCAAATCTCCCGTTTCTCAGTAAGATTCTCGAAAAAATTGTGTTTAACCAATTGAATAGCTACCTTATATCAAATGACCTGTTTGACGTTTTTCAGTCTGGTTTTAGATCTCACCACAGTACAGAAACTGCCCTTGTTAAGGTTGTAAACGATCTCCGCATGAACACTGACTCCGGTAAACTTTCAATCCTCATACTCTTAGATCTCAGTGCCGCGTTCGACACTGTGGATCATGAAATCCTCCTAGACAGACTTCATAACTGGGTAGGATTGTCTGGCCCTGTTCTTAGCTGGTTCAGGACCTACCTACTAGACAGAGATTTCTATGTGTCCATTGAAAACTTTACGTCTGATAAAGTCACTGTGACCTGTGGGATTCCACAAGGCTCAGTCCTTGGTCCCTTACTGTTTAATTTATATATGCTTCCGCTTGGACATATAATAAGGAAACATAGCATACAATATCATAACTATGCGGATGACACGCAACTTTACTTCTCCCTCTCTCCTAATGATTTAAGCCCTGTGGAAACTCTGAATAAATGCCTTAATGATATTAACATGTGGATGAACCAAAATTTCCTGCAATTAAACAGTGACAAAACGGAAATTATTGTTCTAGGTACAAAAGCAAAGAGACAGGAAATTTCTGCCCACCTCAGTTCCTTTTCCATGACGACTAAAGAACATGCCAGGAATCTTGGTGTCATCATAGATGCTGATCTTAACTTTCACCAACATATAAATAATGTAACAAGATCAGCTTTCTATCACCTAAAAAATATCTCAAAAATTAGAGGCTTTCTGTCTAATTCAGATGCTGAGAAACTGATACATGCCTTCGTCTCAAGCAGACTTGACTATTGTAATGGTCTTTTTTCTGGACTCCACAAGAAAACTGTTAGGCGTCTGCAGCTTATACAGAATGCTGCTGCACGGATTTTGAGTAGGACCAAGAAAAATGATCATGTCACACCTGTTCTTAAATCCTTACACTGGCTTCCTATCAATGTCAGAATTGATTTTAAAATCCTTTTATTTGTTTATAAGGCTCTAAATGGCCCTGCTCCCCACTACATTAAGGAGTTGCTTGTGCCATACCAACCAACAAGAAACCTAAGATCATCAGCCAGTGGACTTCTTGTTGTCCCCCGAGTGCACTCTAAAGCAGGAGAAGCTGCATTTAGTCATTATGCCCCAAACAAATGGAATGTACTGCCAAGTGATATCAGAAATGCCCCAACACTTAGCTCTTTTAAAAGTAGACTTAAATCATTTCTTTTTACTGTTGCTTTTAACTAGGTTTTTAATTTTCTTTTAATTAAGTCAATGTTGTGTTTGTTCGGCAATTGTCTGGTCCTTTTTTACGCCACTTGTATTTTATTCCTTTTTTATTTTATTCATTTATTCATTTTTTATTTATTATTTATTTTTTATTATTATACATGTTTTGCCTTGTGAAGCACATTGTGTTACTTTTTGTATGAAATGTGCTCTATAAATAAACCTGACTTGACTTGCTATCTGCCTCCCTCCTAGTCAATGGTCTCGTCCAGGTGGTCTCAGTGTTGGTGGACTCCGGTGCGGATGGCAACTTCATTGATGCGGATCTGGTCTCCCAGTTACATCTGCCCAGCGTCCCTCTCCAGACTCCCTTGGAGGCCCTCGCCATCATAGGCATACCCCTCAGCCGCATCACCCACGTCACCTCCCCGGTGAGTCTTCTGCTGTCCGGCAACTATCGAGAGGAAATCGTCCTCTACATAATCAACTCTCCTCGATTCTGGAATGGAGCCCCTACTGCCTATCTCACTGTCTCTGAGATGCTCCTGTGCTCACCACTCCACCCAGTGCCCCGGAGGGAGAAGCCGCTGATCTGTCGTCCCGAGTATCTGGACCTCCGGGACGTTTTTAGTAAGTCCCGCGCCACTTCCCTCCCACCCCACTGCCCCTATGACTGTTCTATTGACCTCCTGCCAGGGACATCACCCCCCAGGGGGCGCCTGTTCTCACTCTCCCGTCCCGAGACCGAGACCATGAACAAATACATACAGGAGTCGCTAGCCGCAGGCATCATCCGCCCATCCTCATCTCCTGTCGGGGCGGGATTCTTCTTTGTGGGGAAGAAGGACGGCGACCTTCGTCCCTGCATCAACTGCCGAGGCCTCAATGCCATCATGGTAAAGAACGGCTAACCCCTTCCTCTCATTTCTTCCGCTTTCCAATCCCTTCTGGGCTCCACCGTCTTCACCAAACTGGACCTACGCAACGCCTATCATTTGGTCCGGATCCACGAGGGTGACGAGTGGAAGACCGCCTTCAACACGCCCACGGGACACTATGAATAACTTTGATGCCATTTGGGTTAACTAACTCCCCCGCAGTCTTCCAGAGTCTGGTGAATCAGTTAGTCAGTTTGTTTACGTCTACCTCAATGACATTCTCATCTTCTCCCGATCCAAGGCTGAACACACCAACCACATCTGACGTGTTCTCCAGAGACTACTCGAAAACCGACTCTTCATCAAAACGGAGAAATGTGAGTTCTACCCAGATCTCTTTTCTGGGCTTTGTTGTCTCCACAGTAGGCATCCAGATGGACCGACGGAAGGTCGGTGGTGGAGTGGCCCAAACCTGAATCCCGACGCGAACTACAACGATTCCTAGGGTTTGCTAACTTTTGCCGCCATTTCATCCGCAACTACGGCTTGGTGGCCGCTCCCCTCACCTCCTTGACGTCCTCTATCAGAAGATTTACCTGGATCCCCCAACGCCTTCCAGGACCTAAAAAGGACGCTTCACCTCAGGACCCGTCCTGATCCAGCCTGATCCCAAGTAAACGAACGCGGTGAGAGATCAATCGTGGTGAGAGATCAAACGCAAGTACGATTTATGTTACAAACTTTGAGAAATGCCCCCGAAAGAGTCCGCGGCTGATGAGGAATATGTTACTGTCAATGTCCTGACAGAAATGTTAGAACAGCAGAAAGTTTTCTTTAAAGACATGATTGATCTCCAGGAAAAAAACTTCAAAATGTTTCTACAACTATTCATGGAGACAACAAACAAGCGAGTTGACGACCTTGTAAAAAACGTCATGAAATATAAATGGAGCCTGGACTACACACAAACTCAACAGGTGGATGATCAGAAAAAGACCAACAACAATGAGATTGCAACAAAGTTTAGAGATGCATGCAGAGACATAAACACGGTGTGTGAATCTGCACTATCACTGGATGGGAAAACTGACTATCTCGAGGGGCAGTCAAAAAGGAACAACATTATTATTGAATAATGTGAGAGCTGGGAGGAAACTGAGAACAAGGTCCGCCGGATTCTAGCTGAAAAGTTAGAAATGGATGAGAAACGGATCGAGGTGGAGCGAGCCCACCGGACGGGTGATCCTATAACAGCAGGAGACTGACACAGACCGATCATCGTCAAGTTTTTAAGATGGAAGGTCAAGGCAGCTATTATGGCAAGAGGAAACAAATTAAGAGATAGGAACATCTACCTTAACAAGGACTACTCTGAAGCCATAAGGCTGAAATGAAAAGAACTCGTCCCGATCATGAAAGCTGAATGATCCAAGGGAAACATTGCCTACATCCACTATAATAGACTCATTGTCCACCCTCCCTCCCAAAGGACTGCCGGAGTGGAAAGATCAGCCAAGAATACGTGCTCGTAACTTCAGGCATGCACACGCACACGCACGCATGTTAATTTTCCTATACCATGTTGATGTCAACACTTCCCAAGAAAGGGCTAAAAATAGCTCACGTGAACATATGTAGCGTGAGTTTTATTTTTATTTCATTTATTTCACCATTTATCGGGCGTTATAGCCACGTACCGAAGGTGTCTTGTTTTTTCTGTCCTCTTTCGCTATCTCTTTAGCGTTAGCTATTTTGAGATTTAGCTGTGCCCGTGTTTACGTGGCTAGCCCGTTTTATAGGGGTTTGTTATTATTTGGCACTGCCAGGGACTTTCTATCCCTTTTTTCTGTTATCGCGTTTGGCTCATCGCAATTCGGCACAAACCCTTTCAGTACAAAGAAGCCAGTTATGGATGAGTCAGCGATTGAACAACCGGGAGACGCTACACCGGTTGAGAGCGTTAGAGCTCTACAGTTACAGCAACAAACACTAGCCAGCCAAGTAGGGCAGCTGATGTCCCAGTTGCGGGTACAGGAAGGCTGGCTCCGGGAGTTGGCAGAGGGCATGCGCCGCCTCACGGTTGCACCTCAAAACCCTGTGCCGGTAGTTCAGGCTACTCCTCCCCCTGTTCAAGCACTTCAACCACCTAGGGAACCCAAGATGCAGCTTCCCCTCCGTTATGACGGTCAGGCTGGCAAGTGCCGAGCTTTCATTTCCCAATGTCAAATTTTCTTTAAAGCCCAGTCATCACGCTTTAGTTCAGAAGAATCTCGTGTGGCGTTTATTTTATCTTTGCTCACCGGAACCGCGCTTGATTGGGCTACTCCTTTAATTTGGAGCCAGTCTCCCATTTTGAACTCCGCTACCACTCTAGTGAAAGAAATGGAGTCCGTGTTTGATCACGACACTTCGGGTCTTGAGGCGGCCAGACGTCTTGTTCGTCTTCGCCAGGGCAACGAGACCGTGGCCGAATTTTCTATTCGGTTTCGTGCTCTGGCAGGAGAGACAGGTTGGCCAGAAGCGCCGATAATGATACAATTCTCTGAGGCACTCCACGATTCTGTTCAAGATGCGCTGGCAGTTTTAGATCCATCTGAGACACTGGAGGCATTCATTTCCACAGCCAATCGCATTGATAATCGCGTCAGGGAGCGGGTCCACATTAAAAGTAGCAGGAGAGACCGCCGCATGAGCTCTTCCTTCGCTCCTTTCACTACGTCCGCCCCTCCGTCCTCCGTTTCCACTCCTCCTAGTAGCGAGGAGCCCATGCAGATTGACGGGGCTACCTGTTCACCCTCCAAAGACACTCCATCTACTCTGGAGCGGTGTCGTTATTGCAGAAGCAATAGGTCATAACATAAATCAATGTTTTAAACTTAAGGGAAAAGGAGGGTCCCGTTAGAGGATCCGGGATCTCTAGCGGGACTCTGTGTTACTACATCTCGGACAATACTGCCTGTTACTCTTGTATGGCAACAGCGCCCTCTCCTGGTCAATGCATTTATTGACTCTGGAGCGGTCGAATGTTTTATTGATGCCCAGTGGGCTAAAAAGCACCACATTCCTGTTCTCCACCTTACTCAGCCCCGAACTGTCACTGCACTTAGGTTCAGGTACTATTTTTAAAACTACCAAATTTCTCTTAATGCACATTGCGTTTGAGGATCATACTGAACAGATTCAGTTCCTTTAGGTAGATTCCCCTACCTACCCCTTAGTGCTGGGCCACACCTGGCTTGTCCGGCACAACCCCCACATTAATTGGGGAGGGGAGGGTCGCACCATATTGCAGTGGGACCCTCAGTGTAGTATTCAGGGTCACTCCACCCCTCCATGCACTTCCCGTGGAATAGCTAGAGGGGTTGATTCCGATTCAGGGTCCGATTCCGAAGAAATCATCTCCCTGGAGAATTCCAGTTTTTGCTCCGGGATTGGTGATGAGAGTTTAGAATGGGACTCCGCCGGAGAGGGGTTCATTTCGGATGAATTGTCCAATTCTGAGATTCAATGCCCCCCCCCCCCCAGCCCTCATTCTCAGGCTACTGGTGTCAGTATAGCTGGGACACTGGAGTTCCCTTTGCCTCCTAATGTTCCCATGGAATACTCCAAATTAGCAGAGGGCCACCTCTCTGCCTCCGCATCGCTCATATGACTGTGCGATCGAGTTATACCCTGGTACTACCCCTACCAGAGGCAGTCTCTATTCCTTGTCGGTCCCGGAGAGTTTGGCCATGAAGGAGTACATCGAGGAGGCCTTAGCTAATGGTTTCATCAGACCGTCCACTTCACCCGCTGGTGCAGGGTTATTTTTTGTTAAAAAGAAGGATGGAGGCTTAAGGCCTTGTATTGATTATCGATCCCTCAACGCCATAACCATAAAAAACAGGTACCCACTGCCTCTTATGAACTCGGCGTTTGAACGTCTACAGGGGGCATCTATTTTTTCCAAGCTCGACCTCCGCAACGCATATAACCTGGTGCGCATGCGTGAGGGCGATGAATGGAAGACCGCTTTTAACACCCATAGCGGTCACTACGAATATTGCGTCATGCCTTTCGGGCTCACTAGCACCCCCTCAGTATTTCAGGCGTTGGTGAATGATGTTCTGCGGGAGAAATTTGTCTTTGTTTACTTAGACGATATTTTGATTTTTTCTCCTGATCCCGTCTCGCACATCAGCCATGTCAAACAGGTTTTGAAAGCTCTGTTAGAGGCGAAATTATTTGTCAAGGCAGAGAAGTGCTCTTTTCATGCTAGCACTGTCTCCTTTTTGGGTTTTGTAATTTCGGAGGGCAAGGTCCAGATGGATCCTAATAAAATTTCTGCGGTACTGAACTGGCCCACTCCTCAGTCGGTCAAACAGGTTCAGCGTTTCCTTGGCTTTGCCAATTTTTATCGCCGGTTTATCCGGAGTTTCAGTGCGCTCGCCGCACCTATCACTGCTCTCACAAAGAAGGCGTCAGCAGACCAGTTTCGCTGGAACCGCAAGGCTGAGTTCGCCTTCATGGAATTAAAAAAGAGGTTCAGTTCTGAGCCCATTCTAATTACTCCCAATCCCTCCCTCCCGTTTATTGTCGAGGTAGATGCGTCAGAATTAGGAGTGGGTGCCATCCTATCTCAACATTCCCCCATCGACCGCAAATTGCATCCGTGTGCCTATTTCTCTCGCGCCCTTACTCCGGCCGAGAGGAACTATGACGTGGGGGATCGGGAACTCCTGGCCGTCAAATTGGCTCTGGAGGAGTGGCGTCACTGGCTTGAGGGTGCGGAACACCCCTTCACGGTCTGGACCGACCATAAAAATTTGGAATACGTCCAACAAGCCAAAAGACGGAATTCCCGGCAGGCGCGCTGGGCATTATTTTTTACCCGTTTTAATTTCCTTTTGACGTATCGCCCCGGTTCTAAGAACCTCAAACCTGATGCGATATCGTGCATTTTTGACCCGTCAGATAAACCTACCATTCCAGAGCCTTTCACCTTGGGTTGATAATGAATTTAAAAAATGCATGGTTCAAAGAGGTGATGCAAAAGGAGTGGCAAATAGGTCTGGCTGCACATCTGATTGGCAAGTATATTGTAAAATGAGGAACTACTATGTCACTAAATTGAAAAAAAAAGAAGAAATTGTATTATGAATCCAGAATGAATGGCATAAAACATGATGGAAAAAAGCTCTGGAGCACCTTAAATGACATCATGGGCAGAAAGAGTAATTCTACTCCATCTTTCATTGAAGCGGAAGGGTCTTTTATAACTGAACCTGTAGATATCGGCAATTATGTTAACGATCATTTTATTGGCAAAGTTTGTAAACACCACACTGTGAGCCATTATATTCATGTATTCAAGACAAAATAATGAAAGATAAGAACTGCTCTTTTGAGTTCTGTAAAGTGACTATAGAAGAAGTGGAAAAACTATTATTGTCTATCAATAATGAGAAACCAGCTGGTATTGATAACATGGATGGAAAGCTATTGAGGATGGTAGCAGACCATATTGCCACTCCCATATGCTACATCTTTAATCTTAGTCTTGACAGTCTTGGAAAAAAATGTATTTGACCAGATACAATACTATTTCTCTATGAACAACTTGACAAGCAACTACCAGCACGCTTATAAGGAAGGGCACTCAACCTGCATAGCGCTCACTCAAATGATTGGCTAAAAGATATTGATCAACAGAATATTGTAGGAGCAGTACTATTAGACTTTAGTGCTGCCTTTGATGTCATTGATCATAACTTGCTATTAAGGAAACTTAAGTGTTATGGCTTTACTCCACCTGCCTTAGTATGGATAGAAAGATACCTAACTAATAGAACACAGAAGGTTTTCTTTAACGGAAGCTTCTCAAATGCAAGACATATACAGTGAGGGATTCCGCAGGGCTCTTCACTTGGACCACTGCTCTTCTCGATCTTTACAAATGATCTCCCACTTTCTTGTAAAAAAGCCTGTGTGTCGATGTATGCAGATGATTCAACACTCTACATGTCTGCACCAACAGTTAAGGAAATCACCTCAGCCCTCAACAAAGAGTTGCAGATAGTATTTAACTGGATCACTGATAACTTGTCCTGAACATATCTAAGACTAAGAGCATTGTATTTGGAACAAAACACTCATTAAGCTCTAAATCCCAGCTGAATCTGGTACTGAACAATGTTGCAGTTGAGTAAGTACAGGAAACAAAGCTTCTTGGTGTAACTTTAGACTAAACTGTCATGGTCAAGACATATAGATTTACTGGTGTAAGTCCCGCACAGCTAGACCAATGACGGAATAGCTCGAAGCGAAGGTTTAAGCATGATGTTTTCCGCTGTTGCTGTGGGAAAAGGTAAGAGTTCTGAAAATTTACCGTTCTTGCAACCGGATGAGACTGCTCTTTAGATTTGCGGGATCAACTAATAATTGACCACGTGTCAGAGGCAATAGTGCCACGTTGCCTCCCACTTTAAGTCTGGTCTGGGCTGACCCTAGCTTATCCAAAAAGGCAGCCTGTGTGCATTATATTGATTGTCAGCCACCATGCTGATTCTATACTCATGTATCTGACTCCAATTCAATTATTAATATCTAATGGCTATGTAAAATTTACATTTGATTTGCTAAAGGACCCCCGTACTCTTGAGCCTGTTTTCTGAACTGGATGTGCTGGTTCCACCGGGTGCTACATACGGCTGTTTATGTACACCTCTCACGGCTGACTAGATATCTGCGTTTATCTCAGCGGTAGCGGAAGAGGCCACTTCGTGAGGTATAGCCTATCCAATAAGGCTCTGGGACCCAAGAAGGTAATATTGGCAACCCCCGTTCTCAACATGTATAAACGCCATGTGGAGATGATCTAACTTAAGACATAGTTCTACGGGTGCAATACTCCGTGATACATTAAGCTTAAATAGACAACCTCCCTAGATCAGCAGAGGGGGTAACCCAGACTGAGGAAATTAATCAACTCATGACCTGTTAACAGAGATAGTATGTCTATTTCAGAGAAACCACAAAAATCAAGTTTAACAATTTTGTTTACCAGGTAGGTTCTTTACTTAAAATAATCAATCACAGTCACAGATTAAAACATAACATATTCAAAATAGAGTACAGAGTAAAATACTTAGTCATACCTGGAAACTATACACAAGACACAAGGTGAGATGTGTGGGAGAGTCTGACTACAGCTTCCCCTAGCTCTTTGTTTCCTCTGCTTATATGCTCAAATTCTGCGTTTGATCTGGCTGCAGACTGTCGTAAAACCATAAACTGGCCAGAAAGCTAAATTGCACTTTTAGTCCTGTTTGTTTCCTGAGATACAATTCCACAACAGCAGTTTACTCCCGAGTTATGAAATATATATTTCCTCCATGTTGATCATTTAGGAAATGTATGCCATTGCACCACCCACACCGCAACCATCAAAATGATATCAAACATGGGTAGGTCTTCGTTTGTGTTGTCATGAGAATCCCATCTCTGCATAGTTTTCAGAGGTGATTAATATTAATGCCACAAACAGTCCCAGAATTCCTGTTGAGAATATTACATTATACCCTAGTTCAGTCCAGTACATAAACTATGTGTATTTGCTAATGTAACACTCAGAAACTGAACAATATATGCTTATTCCTCTGGAAAAAGAGTGTATAATGTATGTTCCAGTGTCCAGACTATTTCCAGTGTATACTGTACAATGTAGCAAAAATATTCATCACATTTGAAGATTTTTAGGCTTTTTTGAAGACAAAAGCAGTCTGTACTGTTATATTATGCTGTGTGGGCATTAGTTTAAGGAGAGGGATGTGGCCTGCCTCGGTGACGTCAGGTGAGGGCACTCTGGTACTGTCCATGTGCGTGGTTTTAAGACAGTCCCAGTGTTTCTCCCAGAATCATAAACTTCTAAGACATTCTTAGACTTCATAAAGCTCAGGCCAGATGGTCCCAGTAAATATCCCGGCCCCGGATGCTTGGCTTTACGGCTCCCCAAAACCACAGGGTACCACTTCCCGGTATTGTGTTCTCTTAGGTGCCCTGGGATGTCAAATACTGTCTTACACTGGTGCAAAAGATGGGGAGAAACATATCTGTAGTCAAGAAATGCTCTTCTTTTTTAACACCACATCTGACCAAACAGGTCCTGCAGACCTTAGTATTATCACACTTATTGCTGGTGGTCTGGTCAGGTACTACAAAGAATCTAGGGGAAGCTACAAGGGGTTCAGAACAGAGCAGCTCGGCTTGCCCTTCAGTGCACACTGAAAGCTAATATAAACAACATGCATGGTCAACTCTTCTGGCTGAAAGTTGATGAGAGGTTAAAAGCATCACTTCTTTCTTTTGTAAAAAACATTAATGTATTGAAAATCCCTGACTGTTTGTATAGGCAGCTCACACTTAGCTCCAATGCACACACATACCCCACCAGACACCACCAGTGGTAACTATGCAATTCCAAAAACTAAAACAAATTTGAAACAACGTGCAGTGCTGTATAGAGCTATGGTTGAATGGAACTCCCTTCCAGGTCATATTTCTAAAACTCAGAATAAAGCTAGTTTCAAAAAACAAGTGAAGCAACACATCATGGCTGTTCGCTCTTAGTGTGCATTGCTGACTTATTATTTTAATTTTATTTATTATTTTTGTTACTTAGTTTTGTCCTTTGTCATATGTTTTGTGTGGACCCCAGGAAGAGTAGCTGATGTTTTTTGCATCAGCTAATCGGGATCCTAATAAAATCAAAATCCCTCTTGGCATTTTGTTTGTGGAGGTGGATGCTTCAGACGTGGGGGTAGAGGCAATCCTATCTCAAGATCTCAAGTCTCCTCTGCGGATGACAAATTACACCCCTGTGTTTTCTTTTCTCACCGCCTAACCCCCACCGAATGCAACTACGACATCGGGGACCGTGAATTGCTGGCGGTCAAGAGAGCTTTGGAGGAGTGGAGACACTGGCTAGAAGACTCGAGCACACCATTCCTGGTTTGACCGACCACAAGAACCTTGAATACCCGCTTCAATTTCACCCTCTCCTACCGACCCGGCTCCAAGAACGTTAAGCCTGACGCCCTATCCAGGCAGAAGGGAGCATCCGGGGGAGAGGGACACCATCCTTTCCCCTCAGTGCTGGGTGGCGGCAGCACTGTGGGACATTGAGGCAGTGGTCCGCTCGGATCAGCGCGGGGGGGTCCCACTCCCAGTAATTGCCCAGATAACCTGTTGTTTGTTCCTCAGTCTGTCCGTTCTCAAGTTTTGCAGTGGGGGCACTCCTCCCGACTAGCCTGCCACCCTGGAACCCGTCGTACCAAAGCCCACATCTACTAAATCTACTAACGATTCTGGTGGCCCACCATGGATGAGGACATCCGTGAGTTCATCCAGCCTGTCACCCTGGAACCCGTCGTACCAAAGCCCTCATCTACTAACGATTCTGGTGGCCCACCATGGATGAGGACATCCGCGGGTTTGTCTCCAATTGCTTGGTCTGTGCCCAGAACAAGCCCTCCATGGCTCCGCCGACTGGTCTACTATGTCCTCTACCAGTTCCCAGAAGACCATGGTCACACATTGCCCTAGACTTCATCACTGGTCTGCCCCCGTCTGACGGTAACACCACCATACTCACAATTGTTTCTCCAAAGCTGTTCATCTGCTAGCCCTACCCAAGTGTAGGATATCTAATATTTAGATATAAGTAAACTACCCGGCTCCTCCATCTCTTGCTCTCCCCCCCCTCTCTTTCTGTCTCTCTCTCACTCACCCCCACAAACATCAAAGATAAGCCAATCTTTGTCATAAATGACCCCCCCACCCTTTCTCACACATTTTTGTGCCTTTTGTTCCTGTTCAGCTGGAGGAGGGTAAATATTGGAAATTTCTGGCTTATCGGTCTCTGTTTACTGTTATCTTCTTAACCCCTTGGTGCAGATGGCAAATTTCACCTATTTAGGGGGTGCTCTGTTTAAGGCTTTATAACTCCAGGTGTGAGCATCACATAAACTTGGTAAATGGCTTAAATGAAACATGACAGATGTACCATTTACAATACAAACTTATATTTGTTTATTTTCATAATTTAAGTCAAAATAAAGTGCCACAAATACAACAAAAACTTTGGAAAAAAATAAAAATGTTTTTCTTTAGTTTGCTGAGAGCTACATAAGTGAAAACGGTAATATATATACAGTACCAGTCAAAAGTTTGGACACACCTACTTATAGAAGGTTTTTTTCCATTATTTTTACTGTTTTCCACATTTTGGAATAGTAAAGACATCAAAACTATGAGATAACACAAATTCAATTATGCAAAAACCAAAAAAGGGTTAAACAAATTTTAAAAAAAAGTCTTATATTTTAGATTCTTCAAAGTAGCCACCCTTTGCCTTGATAACGGCTTTGCACATTCTTGCCATTCTCTCAAACAACTTCTGTGGTAAACAGGTATTCCACAGGTAAAAAGGTGATGCCATCATGACTGTATAAAAGGATATCAAAAGACTCCTGATATCTTATTTCCAGGTACTCTTAGAAGCGATACTATAACCTCTGCATTTGAATGGATCTCTATGGGAATTGGGGGGTGGGACTAGATTTAGCTTTAAATTACACTGGAACAGTGTGGAACACATGGTTGGCTAAATGGCTCTAAGTCATCAAGGGTCTGACATATCAAACAAGCCTTAAACCATCACTCTGCTGCCAGAAATACAGATGGATGGATCACTTGAAGGGTTGTTTCTCCTGACAAATTTTCCTATTGAACTCTATGGAAAAATAAGTCAGGAGAAGAAACCCTTCAATTCCCTATGTGTTTCATCTTGTTTTTTTAAGAGGGTGTCTTGTCTTTTAATGGCTTCTCTCCTAGCCTTGTACCTCTGCAGTATGTCACCTGAAGACTTCCTGGCTTGGGTCATCTTCTCTTCCTATTCAGCCGGAGACATGCTATCCAGCCATTGCACAGTGTCATTGTGTAGCCACATTATTATTGCCTCATCCAGCATCGCAAAATCACGTTCAGACACTACATTTGTAGTTGGCACATTTGATGCATGAGCCCTCACTTCCTCTGATGGGTCTCAGTATTTCCCTCCTGGTAGTTGGTCAGCAGCTTGCCTTTCCAGGAGGATCAGCATGGATGACATGATCAGCTCCAGGGCTGTTTTCTCACCTGGAAGTCTTCATCCTCACTCTCTCGGAAGAGGTCCTCATACAAAATATTTTTGTGACGGTCAACAAGGTCCACATTGAAAAGTGTTTCACCCTCCAGGAGTGAGCTGGCATCATTGCTCCATCTTTCAAAGTGGACCTTCATGTTCAGCAGGTGATAATTTAGGCTGAGGATGTTACTTACACTTCTACTGAGAAGTCTCCAGAAGGGTCCAGTCACTGTTTTATCGATGATACCAAGTTCTCTCACGCCAGCAAGGTGAGCCTTTTCTTGAGAATCAGTAACAATGGATTTTAGCAGCTAATTTGGGTTAGGCAGTGACTGGATCAAATCGACAATATGATGACGATAGTAGTACACTGCTGCAGCATTGTAACAAAGAATGTTGACTCTGTTGCCAATGAAAGAGATCATCTGGTTTTTCAGACCATGATTCTCCAGATAGGCTTCAAGCAAATGGGGAACACCAGCTTCATCAGAACCACGTGTAGTGAAAACCTTGCAAGCCGTTCTAACAAGACTGCTGCCCCAGATTCATTAGTGGTGAAGCTGTGCTTGTTCTTACTTTCTTGAACGATGATTTGTTCAAATGTCTTCAAGGCTTTCTTAGCTTCTTCCTCAAGGTTCACAATCAGGTGCATCTTGCAATAGAAATTAGGCATGGACCCAATCTGTGCCTTGCTGTCTTCACTCAGATTGTGCCAGTTCTCTATTGCTACAGGCAGTAGATCTTCCCTCATCGTCTTCAGCTCTCTGTTGAACGATGGGTTGATTGGTTCGTGGTCAGACATGGTGGTCTTCAATGACGCAATAAGTTTGGCAAAGTTTTGCTCTGTTGTTCCATCTTTCATCGCTTCTGCAAGCTCCCTTATTTGGTACAGAAATTAGTTGAAAGTGGCCTCTGGGTCTCCTCCTCCCTGCTCCACTAATCCAAGAGTCATGGTTCCTCCATGAGCAAAGGTGACTTCAAAGTCATGATAATGTTTGTGAAACTTTGATGTTCCATCTCCATGGAGGCAATTCCCAACAGTGGCACTGCAATCCTGCCCAATGAGCATTGCCTCTGCCTGATGTATGTCGGCAAGACTTCTGGCCTCCACAAGAAGATGAGATTTCAGCCAGTTACTGGGCAGCTGTTGCACATCTTTCCCAGCCAACTTTGTCAGAACTGTTTTGATGACATTATCAACTTTTCTGAGGGAGACATTCATTGACAACAAGCCCATTATTACTTCCCTAATTTCAGTTGTATACTCGCCATCCTGGAACGAAGATGTGATATCTTCGTTCATCAGTACTTTCAGTTCACTCTGGTCTTGTTTGTCTTTGTTCAATTGCTTTGATTTCTCCTCCATCTCCATTAGTGAGATGTTAATGTCTTCTCTGTTCTCCACTTCTTTGTTCTGTTGGAGAGACATTTTCTTCATTTTTTTCCGGCAACTGTCCACATTAGATTTAAACTTTCGTTTTAGCTCATCGGTCCTCTTCCCTGCTTCTCTTGTTTTTTCCTCAGCTTTATCCTTTGCTTCTTCAATCGCTGTTAATTCTTTTTCTACCATTTTATTTGCTTTATCAGCTTCCTTAACTTTTTTGTTGAGTTCATTTATTGTTTTCTGCTGTTTTTTCAGCCTTTCTTCTCTTGTTTTCATCTTCTTGTTCAGGTTACGCACTGTACTTGTAACAATTTTGGCCCAATGCTTTTCCAGTTGGTTAGCTATCACAAATGATGATGAAAAAGTTGATGATATACAGCATCCATCGCACTCAGCTGACCTGTCAAATTTGCTTTCTCTTCTAACTGTGAGTTCTTCTCCTTCACGCTCTCCAAAAGAACTTCCAAATGCACTTTTTCCCCTTCTAACTTAATTTTCTCCTCCTCCACACAAATTAGTTTCCTTTTCAAACATTTCATCTTTTGCTTCATGATCATGTCTGGTTTGTCATCTGTATTAGTCTCATCTTGGTCCCTTCTCTTTGGAATAGAAAATTCTTCTCTACAAAATCTGGCGAGGTCCTCTTTATTCTTTCTTGATTCATACACCTTATTAACTTGGCTCCTAAGTGCAGGATCTGTGGCAACAGCCATAGCAGGCACTTTTGATTCAGGACTCTGTAGTCTGAGCTCCTTAAAAAACTCCACTGTAATTCCTCCATGCTTTTTGTCCAGATCTGTTACGTCCCCAGACTGGGGTAAGTAAACTTTTGACTCGTGTTTGGGAGGTTATTAAATATCTTTAGCCCAGGGCAGGAGTTTGTAATCAAAAATTGGGGAATGAGCGACCCACGTAAAAAAAGCAAGATGACAAAGAAATTGCCAGTGAAATATTTACTTGTAAAAAGTGCAATAATATGTACAATATTTACAGAATGTACATTAGGCAACAAGGACATACAAACACAACTGAGGTCAGGGAACCTAAGGGCTGCCAAAAGAACAAATAAACAAACCAGAACAAGGCTAACTTAACAAAAGAATAATCTGTGGGGTATCTAACTAATCTACATATATACATACAAAACAAAACCTATCTGACTACTAGTGATGTTACGGATGATACCGAAGCTCCGAGCTGTGTGCCGAGTACATAGGGCAGTTTCTACAGAAGCCTCGCACCGAAGATTGTATTAATTCAGAGAAGCACGTGATCGATGACAAACGAGGCCTCGGGTGCTGTAGAACCATGTGATCGGTTTGTTTTGCGTTTTGGGCGGAATTAGGGGTTTTGAATTGCAGATATAAAGGAGCGATACCCCCCTTATTTCGAGGGTTGTTGTGGAGAGTTTGTTATTATTAGTATTATTGCTATTGAAAGTTTTTGGAGGATTTTTTTGAGGAATTTGAATTTTTTTTTTTGTACACTTTTGTCGTTTTTGTAGCTGGCTTACAGCAATAATACCTCGTCCAGGCATTATCGGGCAATGCATGAAAATGCACCTGCCAATGAGCAAGAAACCAGCGGTTTATTTATTTATTCATTTAACTTTTTAACAACAGTTATGGTTGCTTTATCATAATCATACTGACATGTTGATAGAAATACATTTGCATATTGTTATTTTGCCATAGGTTACAGAAAGCAAGAACTTGATGAGGCCGTTAATAAAAATCAATAAAAACCTCCCTTTTCAGTCACAAAATCACCTTCCCTTTCACTGCCCATACTGAAGCACATTCACTTTCACTGCCTGGTTACAGAAGCACTCCCAGTCCCAGACCAGAAACACTTTTACTGCTCAATAGAACCCCACACAAATGTTGTCCCCCTTTATATCAATCTTCCTGTTTTTTTCATTTTGAAAGTTAATATAATATTATTACATATATTATTTTATAATATATCTTAGTATAAAACAAATCTAGCCTAATGACAGTTACAAATAATGAGTATGTTAGTATGTGTATCGCCTGAGCAGGGTTTTGAACTGGTACTTTCTCTTACAGAAATGGCTCTGAAGTCCGACGCGTTACCAGTGAGCTAAATGGTTGCTTGTTGCTATCGCGCGGCAACTTCGTTATTTTGAACCTGGGGTGGAATTTGTAATGATTTTGTTGCTCTAAATTACTTTTACCAGCAGGTGTCACTAGTGTACACTGTGTTGAATGAGGCTTCGAGTAATTAATCTATTTGCGATACAATTGGCTGCAAAGCCTCAGTGCTTCAGGAAGCCTCATTTCGCCATCACTACTGACTACTCTTACTAACCAAACCTAAAATACAACAGATGGCAACCCTGTGCTACTAAACCTAGTGTATCTAACAAAAAGGAAACCTACGTGGTAGTATACAGAGGCCTTTCTTACCTACCCCTATACCTCAGCATGGACAGAAATGAGTACATTCGGACAAAATACGACGTGGGTTCAAATAAATAAAAAAATAATAGGAGCAAAAAAAAAAAAAAACAGTGTAAGGCAAACACATCAAAATGGCTGGATAACAGACAAACTCTCAAGCTTCAGATTGGTGAAGTTTAATTAACAGGAAGCGGATGTTGATTGGAGGAAGTGGAATCTTCTGTTTGGAGGAGGCGGAACCAAGGCAATGATGAATGGTGGAAACCTACTGAAACGCAAGGGCCAACATATAAAAAACAGCACACATATACGAAGGTCATAACACTCCTCCCCTTTGAACAAACGGGTAAGTTCTTTTTATTATTCTTTGTTTTAATTACACAAGTCACACAAAACCCCTGGACAAAGCATCAGCTAACACATTTTCAGAACCCTTCTTATATTTTATCTCCAACGTATAATTCTTTAATATCAGGGACCAGCGCATAAGACGCTGATTCTGATTATACATGCGCTCAATGAAAATTAGGGGATTATGATCAGTATACACAAGAACTGGCACAGAACTAGATCCAACATAGACTTTGAAATGTTGTAGGGCTAAAAGTAATGCTAGCGTCTCCTTTTCAATGGTTGAATAGTTTTTTTGAAATTTGTTAAACTTTTTTGAGAAAAAACAAACGGGGTGATCAATTCCGTCAGTTGTAAAAGCACGGCGCCAGCTCCCAGGGCACTTGCATCTACCTCCAACTTAAACTGAGATGCGAAGTCGGGAGCGGCAAGCACAGGAGCACAACACAGCAAAGCCTTCACCGCTTCCAAAGCCTGTTGGCAGTCAGCCGACCAAATAAACTGCCTTGACGAGCTAAGCAAACTCGTCAATGGAACCACAACGGAGGAAAAGTTGCGACAAAAGCTACGGTAATAGCCGGTCATTCCTAAAAACCTACGCAGTTCCCGTTTATTCGTGGGAGCAGGGAAGACAGTGATTGCCATAACTTTGTTGTGGAGGGGGCGAACTTTTCCCTGACCAACCTGCTTACCCAAATAGGTAATAGTGGCCTTACCAAATTCACATTTGGCCAGGTTGATGGTTAATGATGCCATAGCGAATCGGTCAAACATGGTTTTTAAAATACGTACGTGTTCCGACCAAGTTTCTGTGTATATAACCAGGTCATCTAAATATGCGTTACAATTAGGTACGCCAGTCAATACAACATTTACCAGTCTCTGAAAAGTAGCGGGTGCATTACGCATTCCAAATGCTAACACATTATACTGAAGAAAATTGTCAGGAGTTACAAAGGCGGACATGATAGAAGCATGAGGGGTTAATGGAACCTGCCAATATCCTTTTAACGTGTCTGGTTTAGTAACACACTTAGCCAATCCAATATTATCAATACAATCTTCCATCCGAGGAAGAGGGTAGGAATCAGGTACAGTAACCGCGTTTAGTTTTCTAAAATCTGTACAAAAGTTCCATCCGGTTTAGGAACCAGGATGCACGGCGAACTCCAGGGACTAAAACTAGAACTGGCTAGCTCATTTTCTAAAAGATATTCTACCTCCTTCTTCATAGCTGCACGTTTAACAGCATTGACTCGGTACGGATGCTGCCTAATTGGGGCGGAATCTTTCACATCAACATCATGCTCTATCACAGTTGTACGAGAAGGAGTGTCACTAAAAAGCATGGAATATTCCTCAATTAGTTCGGTTATATCTGACATCTGATCTTTGGCCAAATGAGCAAGATGAGATGCCAAATTCGCTAAAACAAATTTGCTAAAAAATGAGGGCCTTGCTGAGGCCGTCCTCATCCGTGCCTCTTTCAAAGCTAGAAAACATTGGGGCAAAACCCACAGTCACGACAGGCTGAATTTCTGGTTTCTCTTTCACAGGAGTAGATTCTCTAACCCTATAAACTTCACCCCTAGTGGTTGAGACGTATCCGTCTCAATTACAGTATTCATGTTCATCTGAAATTATAAACTACAGCTTTAAGAAAACCCCAAAAATTTTGACGCAGTATTTTTTTAAAGGGTAGCCTCTTGCGAAAACCTCAGCTTCTCCAGTTACACTGCCGTGCAATAAATTAGGAGGGTGCTATTAGTAGCCCACAGCACTTACGACCCTCCTCTGGCTACAGCCACAGACTGTAAAATGCATCAAATGCACCGTTTATACACGCTAAGAAAATCATGTTCACGTATAGAAACAATAATTTTTAAAAAAAATGTTGTACAAATGAGTATTCGCCGTTTTCCCTTGCTTACTGTACTATATACAGTACCTGATGCACTTTCGGTTTAGAAGACACCTCATTTTTTGCTCCAAAATCTCTTGTATAAATATGTTTAAGAAACCAAGTACTTACCAGTATATTCAGCTACAGCTGTTTTCTCATGAACCCTGAAGAGTTTATCTTGTTATATTTCGCCAAAGTCCCGTACAGTCGACATTTCCGCAGTGACCACCCCTCACACTGAGGGCTGAAATACGTTGCTGTACTTGTGTGAATACACACGCGCTTTCGTACGTTCTTTTTTAAACGTATTTAAATACATTAGGCGACGTATGTTATGGTTATTATATATATACTGTATGTGACTATTCTGAAATAAATGTATTCTGTAGCAAATTTCTGAATGATACAGCTTCTTCTTCAGTTCGAACTTAAAACCATGGATGTGCAGGGAATATTTTTTTAGATATTGACATCTAAATAAAACTAGTACCAGGAGGAAATAGCCTCAAAAGGGCCAAAGTAAATAGGGCTAACATGATACCTCTTCAACATATTGATATGACAGATACGTGATTTACGTCGGCGGTCAGGAGTTTGAATCACGTAATTACTATCACTGAGCTTCTCCTCCACAACATATGGGCCGGAGAAACGAGCGGACAATGCGGAACCAGGTACAGGCAATAAAACTAAAACTTGGTCTCCTGCTTTAAAAGAGCAGGCAACAGCCCTCCTGTCAAAACGGCGTTTCATGCCACTCTGCGTAGAGGACAGAGCATCTTTTGCAAGTGAGCAAGCATGGTACAGACGTTCTCGAAACTGGCTGACATAATCCAACACATTGGACTGGGATGGAGAGTCACACATTAACTGGTCTTTTAAAACCTTTAGCGGACCTCACACAGTATGTCCAAACACCAACGCTGCAGGACTAAAACCAAGTGATTCCTGCACTGCTTCTCTTAAAGCGAACAGAGCAAAAGGGACACCCTCATCCTAACATTTCTCTGTATCAAAACAGTACTTTCGAAGGACAGATTTAAAAGACTGGTGCCAACGCTCTAGTGCACCTTGCGATTCCGGGTGATAGGCACTGGAGACTTTATGAGTGATACCTAAGGACTGTAAGGCCTGTTTGAATATACGCGAGAGAAAATTTGTTCCTTGATCAGTTTGTACAATACTTGGGAATCCAAAAGTAGAAAAACACTTGGTTAAAGCCTTCACTACTGCTTTAGCTGTGATCGTACGAAGAGGAATAGCCTCTGGAATTCTAGTAGCCGCACACATAATGGTAAGCAAGAATTGATTACCTGACTTAGTTTTGGGAAGTGGTCCTACACAGTCCACAATAACACGCTGGAATGGTTCGCCCATAACCGGTATCGGATATAAAGGAACAGGAGCAATGACTTGATTTGGTTTTCCCGTTAGTTGGCAAGTATGACACGTTTTTCAAAAATCCACGACTGAAGATTTCAATCCTGGCCAAAAGTAATGACGGAGGACAGAATTATATGTTTTAGTAATTCCTAAATGGCCAGACCATGGATTCTCCTGAGCTAACGACAATACTTGCAGGCGATAGGCTGTAGGCACCACCACCTGGCAAACCACACCCCACTCCATGCCGGCTGTAATGGCGGAAGACCATTTCCTAAGCAGCATACCATTTTCAAAAAAATAAGCCACCATTTTCTCTTTCGCTGCCTCTGGCGTAACAAAGCATCTACTTATGGACGGATCCTTTTTCTGTGCAGCAATAAATTGTTCTCGAGTGACGGACAGGGAAAGGGGAGAAAAGTCTGAAGTTACTTGACTTCCTTTACCCTCCGCTTTCACACTCAGCCAATTCTCTGCAAACAGTACGTCATTTTTAAACGCAGGGGCCAAAACAGAGTCCGACAGATTCACTTCCTCCCCCCATTTACGCGTCTGAGCATGAGTCAGTACACAGGCAGGGAACACATTAGGTAGCGACTGGGAGATTTCTGATGATAAACAGGCTTCAGGCTGATTTAAAATTTCGAGGACTGAATGTACTTTACCTCCGGCAATATAATTTCCCATTATAAAGGACACGCCTGAAATAGGTAAAGCATCACACACAGCCACATTAAAACAACCAGTCACTAAATCAGTCTACACGTACACCTTATGCAAAGGAACAGTAACAAAGCCCATTTCAATTCCTTGTACTACTACATTAGCCCAACTGGAAGTAGCGTCTGATACTGCTAAGACATTTGCCAATAAAAATGACTGCGAGGTACCAGTATCTCTTAAGATACAAACTGGTACTTGTTCTGACTGCTCATCAGACAGAGACACAAAGCCATTAAAAATAAACGGCTCATATCCAAAATCAGGTTTGTCTTCCGGAATTACCGGAGACTCAGCGAGTTGCGAAACTTTTCTAACAAAGCCAGTAGGTTTAGGCTGACCGGAAGTCTTTCGCTTCAAAGTTAAACAGTTAGAGATTACATGCCCCTTTTTTCGGCAGTAAAAACACTCACGCTCCTCTTTAGCACGGGTGGGTGACGAGTTACCTTTCCTTTGATGGGTTTCAACAGGCGTATGGGAAACAACAGTTCTCTCACTCACTGTAGAACCAAATACACTTTTATGAGTAAGCGTGAATTCATCTGCAAACACTGCTGCTTCAGACAATGAGGTAACTTTATGCTCATTTAAGTAAACTACGACTTTCTCCGGTACACACTTCTTAAAATCTTCTAATAAAATTAACTTACGAAGTGATTCGTAGTCTGTAGTTTTACTTGCCGTACACCACTTATCAAAGAGATTGCCCTTCTCTCTAGCAAACTCAACAATGGACTGGGCCGGTTTTGTTGTGATTTCTAAATTTCTGCCGATACGCCTCCGGCACCAGCTCATAAACTCGCAAAATAGCGGCCTTAACCACCTCTTAATCCATGCTCTCTTCTAACGTTAAGGTAGCCATTACGTCATGTGCTTTTCCTGTCAGCTTGCACTGCAACATTGTCGTTCAAATCTCTTTTGGCCACTGCAAAGTGATTGCTAGCCTCTCAAATGTACTAAAATAAGAGTCAACCTCCGTTTCTCTGAAAGTAGGAAGAGCAACATGTCGCCGTATGTCGTAACCCACTGAACCTAGCGGGGTAGACAGACCTGTGGTGGTTATTTCAGCTGGTTTTGCGGCGGCGTTCTGCAGCTCCAACTGCGGTAGCTTAACCCGTGTTTCTGCCTCGATCTCCAGCTTCCGAATGGATAACTGGAATTTCTGCTCCCATATATGAGCTTTGTCCTGTGCCTGGGCCTCACGAGCCCTCTCCTCAGCCTCGCTTTGCAATCGGGTAGGGGTGCAACGAATAATCGACGTAGTCGCCAAAGATCGATGACCAAATTAGTTGCCAACTAATTTAATTGTTGATTCGTTGGTGACGTCATCGCGGTGTTTTTCACGCTGTGGAGCTGAATTAAACACATCGTTTTTTCCGGAGCTGATGATGGAAGTAGCTAAGGAGTGAGACATCTTGCTTCCTTCTCATCTTTGTTGAGAGGTGCACATGCGCATTTCACTCTTAACGTGGCCAAAAAGGCTGTGAACTGCAACTGCGAAGCTGACCTTGCCTGGCATGGGAGCACATCAGTTTTGCTGGAGCATCTGAAGAGGAGACACATTCTGGATGATGAAGACTCGTCTCGGTAAGCTAGTTAGGTTGTTAGCTGGCTAGCTACCGTAGGTAATGTTAATGTTAAAAGCCATGTTACTTCACGTTATGAGCTGTAACGTATTCTATTTTGAAACACATTTTCTCTTGATCAATGAATTGTTAATGGCGTTGAACATACAGTAGCAAATAATAACCTGTTATTCACAACGATCCAGTTCACATTCCAAATGTGCCCTTAACTTTACAATCTTAAACGTTGCATCATTGTCATCATGGCGATGTTTATGGAGAATGTGTTGCTGTCGAGTGCACAAGTTTAGAGAACACCGGAGAATTTTATACTTTCTAAATGGCAATAAATTCTACTGTCTATGCGTGCGTGCCCAATGTGCATTGCATTCGAATTGATTCGAACGATTTATGGGTTTGTTTGATCTCGTTCAAACTTGACTTTTGGAAAAAGTTACAGCCCTAATAACTCATAAATTTCCGTTTATCGTGAAACTGGATATATAGAGGGGCAACATTTATTTAGAACGCATTTCAATGTGCATTTCAATATCTACACAGGATTCTAGAATCAAGAACAAAAAATATGGCTTGAATGTAGATTTTTTGAATGCTTGAATGTAGAATTACTGGCTTTCTCGTGACGCAATGCCTACATATGTGGAGGGAAGTCCTTTACTCTCTCCTCATTAAGTTCAATTTGAGATGGGTTTTAGAGTGGAAGAATTCTCAAGATAAAGATGAAGGAAATAGCAGAATCTTCTATTAAATTTTATCTTTTATTAAACGGTCAAACGTTGATTCAACATGGGAAAACCACAAACCTACGCAGAGGATTCGGAATTCCCCGAACAATAACAAACGTTAGTTTATACAATATCATAACTCCTCCTTTACGTTACTAATACACCAATGATATGTGGTAACACCTTTTCATAATATCTTATTTTATCTAATAACAAATTAGGCAAAAAATAAATATGTTATATGACCTGTTCTTACCCTATGCGCTTGGGGGCACTCTTGATCTATCAAATAAAATTGTTTGTGAACTCTCCCCCCGTGCTTTTTAATCAGACCATGAAATTCTCCTTAATTCCCCTTATTTTTATTCTTCTCCCACCTGTTCGGTCAGCACGATCTATCTTATCCATTGTTATAAGTACAACTCCTGCTTAGTTATGGAACACAGGAGGAAAACATTCCTGTTTTGACTGGTGTGCTAGATGCCCTCGTCCTTGCTGACAGAGAGCTATCCTGCACCCTCGCACAACCCCCCATCTCAGTACTTTTCCACTAGATCTTGACTATTATTTAATTATTTATAAAAGTTTGCTTATTAACCTCTTCCTACCGAGGGCAAAATAGGCCAAATTTTGCCTGTTTTCACTAGTGACAAACAAAGGTGGTTATCTCAAAAACTATAAATGGTACAAATATGGTTCATGGCTTTTATTAAAGCAGACACCTGCAGTATTACGACTAAGCAGTGAGAACTCATAGAAATCCAGTTTTTGATACTTAACTACAACAATTTATGTACAGAAAATATAAAAAAACTAAAAAACGGGTACCTACATTCAGGTTTAAGAATTTTTACCTGGGGAGCTACAAATGCAATCAAGGAAATGACTCCTCTATCTGATTCATCAATATGCTGCCTACCTCTGGTAACAATCTGGTGTCAATATCTCAAACCATTCAAATTTTACAGGGTTTTTTTCAGGTGAACCTTTTTCGTTATCCAAATGGTGCCAAATGTGCCAAAAATGGCAATGTTCCAGAAAGGTCTCAATATGATTTATTTTTTAGGTTTTTACAATAAAATGAGATAATTTGTCAATATTGGCAATAAAAGTTCATTTTTAGACGTGTTCTTGGTGTTCTGCATATTACACAACTAACTACCCAAGGTTACAAAAAGCTGTCAAAACCCATGTAGCAGCACAGTGAATCTTGTGTATTTCACCAGAGCCCCATTAGCCAGAAATGAGTCCAGGAATGTGCAAACAGGTTTTCAAATGAATAATGGGAATAGTATGAAACTTCCCTACACATTAATGCTTGCCAGTCCTGTCTTTTATTCTGTTGCCACCTCCTATGACAGGGACGTTGGGGTTGGGTTTTAGGAGGCAAAACTTTATACATGACAAACATATATCAACTATATACAAGTGCACTAAGGTGTACTACTAAAAGTGCAGTGGATAAAAAATCAAAAGTCCACCAGTTTCCTAGATAAAAAATAAAAACACCCCTGCTGTAACAAAAAAAAAGGTCCTTGCCTCTAATTGCTGAAGTTACCGTATTTACACAAAGAAAGTACAAAATGGCAGGGTCCAAAAAGCTAAAAAAAATGAACTAAAAACAAAAAAAGGTAAAGGATCAAAACATGGGGGTGGAGGTTGAGGAGAGATTATTTAACCATTCATACAGAAGCCATTTAGACTACACATTCCCTCAGGAGAGCAATCTGCATCATTACAAATCCCACTAACCCTGTCCATGGAATTGTCCACCATGTTGATATACCCATTAGTCCCCCTTATACAACAACAATCAACAATAATAATAATCAACAAGTACTCCCTCATGTTATCATGTTCTCTCCCTCATACCATGCATAAATTACCATTTTGTTTACCTGCACAGCCTTCTGTACTGCATACAGAACAATTTACTCAGGTGGAACAATGACTTTACTAAACACTTCCAGAAGCCATTTCACACTCAAAAAAATCGTTTTAGTAGCTCATCTCAGACACAAATAGATAGCTAGCTGCTTGTTACCTGTAATTTTGCTTGCATTACATTACATTACATTTATTTAGCAGACGCTTTTATCCAAAGCGACGTACAGTAAGTGCGCACAGAGACATCATCAAGATCACTACAGAACAGACAAGGCAAAGCACATCCTTCGCATAATGTAGCAGCTATCCCTAGCAATGAACGTCGACTGTAGTTCACAGTAAGCTGTGGGCAAATCAGCAACACCACACTTCCATTCCTAATACTCGTATAAACTATAATAAACAGACAGGTAAACACAGGGATGCTTGCTAGCTTGCCACTGTAAAGGCAATACTATCTATATTAATTTAGCTGAGAAGGACCGATTTTATGCATAAGTATATAAGGTTAGTTAGCTTCACAGAAGAAACACAGGGATTCACGCATTGCAGCTAAATTTCCTTCGATGCTTACACCAAACATCTGTGTTGTTGGCAACGCCACGTAACACGTGCGAGTTTGTCAACACAGACAATACACCCTAAGTTTACTTCATAAATTATTTATCATACCGTTGGAATGTGCAATTTGTAATATTAATTGTATGAAAAACAATAAAATACAGTTGACAATGTAATTACGAACACGCATGGCATTGCGTGAATTCACACTGGTATATCGAAAAATCGGTAATACCACCAGCCCTAACGACGTTACCTGCCATGGCGAAATTCAATGCGTTTATAGCATAACACTGTTAGTATGATAAAACAACTTACATGTCAGCAACATCATCTCGGTCATCAGTGGATTCAGCGTCACTGAGACAGGATGAGTCTCCCTCGGCAAAAACATCTTCTGGCATATCCAGTTCGTCTAGCACTTGGTGCACGGATAAACGCCTCAAAAATCTCGACATAACTACACAAAAACTGTATCAAAAATACTCTAAAGTAAAAAATGTAACTGCGGGCCTTACCTAATTAATTGTGCTTTGCTAAACGGAATGTAGCGAGCTACGTTACAAGGTAAAAACACTGCGCCATCTTGGCTCGATAATTACGCGTGAGTGCCACTTCCTCATACGCAGTGCTGTTATCGCCTTCATTTACGAAGGAAATGTGTTTAATGAGGGCTCTTTTGAAAGATAAGAGTCTTGGCTATTGGCTGGAATATTTGACAGACAGTTTTAAAACCCAATGGAAAGCAAATAATACTCGGAGTGGAGGCAGGTCGAAGACAGTTTTTCCCACTTCAGATAGGCCTATTGTGCTATCAGTCAAAGAAATACACCCAATTGACGACGGTTTTGCATAATTCTCTGCAAGCAAGTTCAAAACCACTCTGGCTAACATATACTAAGCCGTTGGATTGGTACTCCAGAAACTGGCTGAGTTTCACAACGCCAAAGTGAACACAGCCGAACGAGTCGTAATCAAGTGCAAAAAAGCACAAGTCGGTTTAAAATTGGAAAAAAATCATGTACAGCCTTATGAAAGTTTTAAAGTATTTTTTCTTGAAGCCTAAAGGTATAATGATTTTTTAAACCAAAGTTTTGTGAAATACAATTAAGCAGAACAGTTTACCAGCACATTGTTTATGGTGTGACATCAAGCTGCAATACATGTTTGAGAATTAGGTCAGAGTTTCCAACGTTATTTACAAAGTTTTATCTCGACGTTTTGGGCTTAAAAACCACTTTCCCAGAAGGAATGGATATATCATAAGGATATTTAATCAAAATATTGAGGTGAGCAGTTTATTATATATTATTAAATTAATGAAATGTATAATTTAATAATTTCCGTCACACCCGCGTTACCGCTAGGGGGCGTTTGGCATTAAGAGGTTAAGGCTTTCTTGGGCCCACAGAACAGTTTCACAAAACAGCTTACTTCCACATTCCCCCCTTTGAGACCATTCGGTCTCACACTCTCTTGTTGATACTTCGCCTGGTGGTGGGGTTATGTTATGACATTAGTATTGTATGATAAAAATAAACATTTGTAGTTGATTAGTTTCATGCATAATTTACCTAAGTTAACTCTATAGGCTTTGGCCCCCTAGTGGTGGGACGCATGCGGTCCAATTTTTTATAGTGTTCATATTTCTCTTAAATTCTAAATGATAACGTTAATAAAACACGGAACTTTCGACGCAAAATTGTTAAAAACAGTCACAGCCTGCGAACACATTCGTTTATATGCTTATCAGCTCTCAGGTTACACTACAGAGCCATAAAGCAGCAGGGTGCTAATAGCCCAACCCACTTTTTTTATTTGTTTACAGCCTTCACCTCGCCGCAATCACAGGCAATAAAATGCGTATCACAAAAGCTCTTGGTACCATTTCAACACGCTAAAAAATCAAGATCCGATTCAGGAACAATTGTATATTATTGAAAAGTTGTATAAATAAACATTAGGTGTTTTTTTCCCGTGCTCACTTCAGTATGCATACAACCGATATACTTCCGGTTTTGTATAAATACATTTTATTTTCTACAAATTCTCTTGATAAACATGTGTAAGCAACCAAATACGATACCTGGTTATGCAGTTATAACCCTTTTCTGAAGAATCCTCAACGTTTTTTCGTAACCCATTTATCCATTATCCAGGAAAGTCTCAATTTCCACAGTGCGTACCCTTCGCTTTTGCGTTTGGACTACGTTACTACCGTTGCGTAAAAGCATTACTAGACTGCTACAGGAATGATCTAACGTAAAACACATAGATTATCTTCTACGGTGGTTCCTGCCCTTTCAAACGAAGTAAAATATGTCATATTCAAGCGACTGTGAACGGCGCTGTATCCACGCGTAAAGACAGCCCATAGGGCAATCGGCTGTGCGCTCCTGACTGTCGACTGCATCAGGTGACGCCTGTGGCCATTTTGACTGAGTTTATCCTGGAAGGGATGGGCTGGATTGCTGTTACAATTACGTTTTCAGTCTATCCCGATGTATTTAGCAATGTGTAGCTTTTTTTGTGAGCTAAAAAAACGTCACAGACCAGTCTTTCTCTGTACGCAGACACGGGCAGCTGTATGATGCAATTGCGCTGGTGATGTCTTTGCTGCTTCAAAGTTTACGATTATTTTATACATTTATACGCGAACGTGGCAATCAACGGTGGAAAGAAGAGCGCTTATTTCACGGTTGCTCAGGTTTTTGGAGGTGAAGAAGTGTCCCAGAGGCGAAGAAGTCTGTGTTCTGGCAGAGCAATGACTCTGGCATGGACCCGTGCCTTCTTCACCCTTTTCCTTAATCTATTTATGTGTCTGGTTTATCTATCCTAAGGGCCTTTAGTCAGTTGGGGCTTTATTATGTCCCCTTTGAGTTGTTCTTTTCTTCATGTAGTCAGTGTATGTAATATGTGTGTTTATGTGTACAGGAAATACTCCTCTGACTCCTCCAGCAGCCCTGGCATGAAATACTTCTCCCAATCTATCTGATCCAATTTGTCTCCATATTTCATTCTCACGCATTTCCATCCTGCTCCTGGCTTCACTCCCCATTCGCATAATGGATTTCCGTATAGACAGGTCAGCGGTCCTCCTTTCTCGTTGCATTTTTCCCCATATTCGTTCGTGTAAGATCCATCTCTCATCTGGAATACCTGGTGTATGGATGGTTCCCATACGGCACGTCTCCGTGGCACTCCTAGGAACATTTGGTGGACTGCCTTAGCCTGTTTCATCAATACTTCTCTGCTTTCAATGGGATCACCTGATGGATTGTTTTCCTCGCCTTCTGCTAAGTCTGTGGGTTCAACCATCTCATATCCCACCGGTGTTTCCATGGCTTCTTCCTTCTGGATCATCATTCCTGCTTCCCCCATCATTGCTCCCAGCCACTTGGACATCATAACTTTAATACATGGCAAGATTACTATGCATCCACAGACGGCTATCCCAACTACTATGACTACGGGCATCAGAGTCTGTGTTAACCCCGCCCACCAAGGTCCCATGTAGCTCCCCAGCCATCCTGCTGCGGAGGATCCAGCACTTGCCGATAGTCCGAACGCATCTTTAATGTTCCCTAAGGCGTGTATTACGCTAGTCAGATTATCTGTAATGTCAGGGACCAAGGTATAACATGCGCCTTCTGTCAGGTTAAGTGTTATAGACAATCCTCCTTGTCGTGCTAATATGTAATCAAGGGCCATTTCGTGTTTAAGTAGGGTCATTCTGTGGCTTCTGACGGTGTCCCTCAACATGATGAACCCTCTAATAGTTTCATTGGCGAAACCCTGTAAGGTATATGTTATGTTGTCGATATGATCTGCTAGGAAGACCACTCCGTACCAGGGAAATAACCCAAGTCCCCATTTTTCCCCTAATGAAACTCTGAAATGATATGACTAAGTCATGAAACTCTGCTAATTCTCTTCTTTTCCTGTTGCTGCTGTCCTGTTGGTTGTCTTCTTTCTGTTTTATGGACATCACTTCATATGGGAGCTTCAAAGTGGCCAGGTAACAACATCCTGTCCATCCTATTGGTAAAAATTAGTAAGCCCTATCGCCGCATACCCACCAATAGTCTGTAAATGTCCCTAAGGTGATGTTTGCGTATGTCGTCCTGTTTTCAACTCCATTCACTTCAATGGTCCTCTCTTGTCCAGTTCTTAACGCTAGGGTGTATTTCTTATTCCTGTTTCCTCCTCTTATTATTCCAAAACTCGTCACGTAGGTTGTACAATCTGATATCCCTAGAAAGAAGGACACATAGCTGCTAGTACTATTAGAGCAGAAACACTCTCCGGCTTTACTGTTCTTTACTTCCAACGAACTAGGGGCTTCTGCAACTGTTTCTGCCTTAGTTGAGAGATGTACGTACGCCAGCTTCCGTAAGAATCTACATTTTCTTAACGACAGGAGTCTGGCAACATAGCCTTAGTCATAGCCATAGACTTTCCTGTTATAATGGTGTAGCAGATACATGGCGTCCGCCATGCATCCTGATTCCAATGGCTGGGGATCAACTTCCGCCACCGCCAGCCAAGTTCCTGGTGCGGGCACTCGAACCATACAGGGACCTTTACTTCCAGTTGCCATTCGGACTAAGTGTGTTAATTGTTGGTACCACATGTTCCTTCTTGCCCATGAGTCTGAGATGTTTAGGGAATCTGCATTGAAATTGAAGGCTCTCCACTCCGTATCTCTTCTTTCTCTTGGTCTGATAATCTCTTCATTAATTGCTGTCTTAATTTGTCTTTTTCTCACAGTTCCTGTCTTGATTAGCCCCACGATCCCAGTAATCATCCACATGAAAATTATCAGGACAAAGCAGAATCCACATACTCGTTCAATTGTCTTCATTCCTTTTCTTCTTTTTTCGTGGGCTCTTTCTTGGCCTCCGGTTCCTGGGCTCTTCTGCAATGGTTCAGGTGCACCCATGGTCCTATTTCTTTAAGCTTTACTGCTGTTGGAGTGGCTAATATTACCTGATAGGGTCCTGTTTGTCTGGGTTGTTTCCACTTTCTTTTAAACTTCTTCACGTAGACCCACTCCCCTGAATTCACCAATAGCTCTGGGTCTTCGACTGCTGGCCCCTGGGCCTCTTTCGCCTGAGAATAGACAGACCTCACAGCCTGGGTTAGTCCCTTCAGGTATTTATGGAGTTCTTCTTCTAGTGCTTCCAGGCCTATTTCCCTACTTTCTGGTCTTACTGTGGGGATTGGCATTACTCGTCCTGTCACCATTTCATGGGGTGTCAAATGGGTAAATCTATTCCGACTGTTCCTCATGGCCATTAGTGCTAATGGTAGACCTTGTACCCAATTCATCCCTGTTAGCCTACATATTTTCTGCAATTTTGTTTTTAGTGTTCCATTGCATCTCTCTACTATACCCGCCGCCTGGGGATGGTACACACATGAAAATTTCTGCTGTATACCTGTCATTTTACAAACGTCTGCAATCATGTCATACGTAAAATGTGAACCATTGTCGCAGCTCAGGGTCTGACAGACCCCGAATCTGGGGAAAATGTCTCTTGCCAAGGCTTTAGCTACAGTTTTAGAATCCGCATGCGCAGTGGGGAATGCTTCTACCCATCTTGAAAATCTATCAATGATTACTAGACAATATCTTTTGCCTTCCGCTCGATCGATCATATCTACGTAGTCCATTACCAAATGGGTAAATGGACCCACCGGTGGTGGCATAGACCCTGGTGTAGTCGGTATCCCTTTCTTTTTGTTTACTTCCTGACAAATTTTGCATCTTGATATCATGCTAGTAACATGTTCTGTTAGTTTTGGGATAAACCAATGTTTCTGTATTTCTCTCATCATCTCCCCCCTAGCAGAGTGGCCAACACCATGGGCAGCTCTGCAAATGACCTCTATTACTGTGCTTGGTGCGATTGCTTTCCCTGTACATAATTGCCGCCATATTCCTGTAGACTTATCCAATCCACATCCTCTATTTTCTCATTCCACCTTTTCTGACACTGTAGAAGCCTCTTGTGCTTCTATTAGGTCCTGCAATGCCACCTCCTTTACATTTAGAAGCACTTGTTGATCTGCTGTAGGCCAGTACTCCAACTCCTCTGCTGCTAGTTTAGCAGCTTTATCTGCATAATCGTTTCCTGCTGACACAGGGTCTGTTCCGCTTGTATGTGCTGCGCACTTTATAATTGCAATTTTTTTGAGTTGTTTCATAGCTTCCAACAGTTCTTTTATCTCAACAATGTGTTTTATAGGGTTTCCCCCTGCAGTGAGAAACCCTCGTCTTGCCCATATTCCTCCAAAGCTGTGTACTACTCCGCAAGCATATGCTGAGTCACAGTAAATATTAACTTTTTGTCCTGCACTCCTTCTGCAGGCTCTTGCCAGGGCTATCAGCTCTGCCTGTTGGGCACTTGTCCCTGGGTTTAGAGCCGATTCTTCGATCGTTTGATATGTCCATGGTCCTTCTTGTCGTATTACAGCATATCCAGCTCTCCTTTTTCCTGTGCAGGGATCAATGGATGACGAACCGTCCACAAAAAACACGTGGTCCGGGGCCATCAGTGGTTCTTGTTGTAAGTCTTCTCTTGCCCTTGCTTCTGCTTCCACCACTCTTTCACATTCATGTGGTTGGCCTTCTTCTGGGGTCATCATTAATTCCGCTGGGTTCACAGCTTTGCATCTGATAATGGTCAATCCTGGCTGTGTGAGTAGGATCTCGTATCCTGATACTCTCCGATAAGTTAGGGACGATTTCCCTCTACTGAGTAGTGCTTCTACTGCATGTGACACATACAGGGTAACTTCATGCCCTGCCGTTATTGGCGTTGCCTTTTCTACTGCAAAGGCGGCTGCTGCCAGTCCTTTCTCACATGTATGTAGTCCTCTTGCTACGGTATCTAGTCTCATACTGTAATAGGCAATGGGTTTGTTTCTTTCTTGCTCTTTTTGAGTCAGTACTGCTGTGGCAAACCCCCCTTTTTCTGCACAGAACAGGTGGAACTGTTTGTTGTAGTCTGGGAGTCCCAGAGTTGGAACTGTTTGTAATGCTTGCTTAAGTCCAGTGAAAGCTGATTCTGTTCCTGGGAGCCATTCAATTTGGTGTCTTCCTGCTTTATTTAGGCACAAATCTCTTAGTGGCCATGCCATTTCCGCATAGTCACAAATCCACTGCCTGCAGTACCCCATCATTGCTAGGAATCTCTGCATTTCTTTCACCATTCTTGGTCTGGGCACCTTCGTAATTGCTTCAATTCGTTCTGCTGAAATACTTTTGCTCCCTTCCTTAAGAGTATGACCCAGGTATTGCACTTGTTCTTGACAAAACTGTAACTTTGACTTGGATACTTTGTGACCTTTTAGTGTCAGTTCTTGTAACAGTTTCTTACTGTCCTCTTTGCATGCAGTCATATTTGGGCTGCATAGGAGAAGGTCATCCACGTACTGGATGAGAGTGCTTCCCCCCTTTGGCGCAAAGTCTGCTAGGTCATTTCTGACCATTTGATTGAATAGGCTAGGGGATTCTACATATCATTGAGGCAGTCTCTGATAAGTGTACTGTTGCCCCCTGTATGTGAATGCAAATAAATACTGTGACTCAGGGTGCACTGGAATTGAGAAAACCGCTGAACATAGGTCGATAACTGTGTAGTGGGTTGTATCACTTGGGATGTTATTTAATATGGTTGAGGGATCGGGTACAATTGGGTAGTCCGCAATTACTTGGCTATTGAGTGGTCTGAGGTCTTGTACCATCCTCCATTTTCTTCCCGCTTTCTTAACCGGTAAGATTGGTGTGTTGCATGGGCTGGTTGTAGGGTATATCACCCCAGCTTTCAGAAGTTCTTGTATAGTGGTGTTAATTCCTTCTTCTGCGTCTTTGTTCACGTGGTATTGACGGATTCGGGGTCCCATCATGCCTGGTTTCAGTTGTATTTTCACTTGTCCAGCTGAACGCATGAGGCCGATGTCGTGGCCCCCTTCTGCCCAGAGTTCTTTTGGAACATCCTGTAGGTACTCCTCTTGTTCTTCTGTGAGCGTCATCATTGCTTCCACTTCCAGTGTGTGTTTCTCCATGCGTACTGGAGTCTTTAGGTCCAATGATAAGAACCAATCTGTGGGGCAGACACCATTCAATAATCTGGGTATGTTAGTAGGGAGATACTGCTGCTGCATCATTCTTTTTACCATTGGTCCAATGTCTTTTGCTTCAAATCCAGGGTTGACACCCAACGTTACATGGGGAGCTGCTGTGTCCGACATCATGTACCATTGCTCTGTTGGTAAGTTCTTCTTCCCCAGGGCTATCATAGCCCCGACCCCTTCTTTTCCGACGTAGATGCCTCTTGCATGTATCATACCCTGTTTCCCGTCTATCTCGTTGAAATCCTGCGCGTACTCTTCATCTTCTTCCGTCGGGTCGAAGAATAAGGTCACGTGGAGCTGATCCCTCATTTCTGTCTTGCTGATACTTTCTTTCAGTACCGGGCATGTTCTTGTCCATAGCTTCCAATATTAACTTAAATTATTTTCTTGTGGTAACTGTCCCCAGTAGGCTACTGGGCCACCTTGTTCCTTGTTTAACATGTCCATCACATATTGTCCAGATGATCCAGGAAATGTGCAGATCAGCCCTTGAGGCGTACATGAAATGGTTGCATTCAATTTGCACAGCAGATCCCTGCCTAGCAAGTTTACGGGTACGTTAGGGGTATATAGGAGTCTTGCCGCAATTTGCTGCTCCCCCACTGACAGCTTTTGCTCTTCGGTAAATGGAACAGTTTGTGTTATCCCTGAAAATCCTTTTGCTTTAATATGATGTGTCGTAAGTGGCAAATGTGCTCCATCCAGACCAATACAGGAGTATGTTGCCCCAGTATCTATTAAAAAGTTGCATGTTTTCCCTCTTATGAGAATATCAATTTGTGGTTCATTTGTGGCACAGCTGGATGTTATAGATAACATTTCCTTTGCTTCATACTCTCCATCTGCTCCTAGGGGTGTAGGATTCTCAAGGCATCCCTATTGAAGGGGATTCTGTTGGGGACTCACTCCCCATTGTTGTTGTGGTTGCTGTGGCTGCTGTGACTGCTGTGGCTCCTGTGCCTGCCATCCCTCCTCCTGCTGCCCATACATGTTTTGCTGTGGGATCATTGCTATCTGGTTCTCGGGTCCTTGATATGATGGCATTGGCGGGTACGATGGCCACCACCCAGGGTTTGCTCCTTGGTTCATGCGGCCTCTTGATTGGAATCCTCTTCCTCTTCCTCTGTGACAGTTCCTGGCCCAGTGTCCCATCTTTCCGCATCTCCAGCAGTCTTTCTGCTGCCACTGGCCCTGGTTCGTCCATGGGAACACTGGCCTTTGGAAATTTGGTCCAGCCCATTCGATGGATGGGCCCTGTCCTCCTTGGACTTGTGGTGAGGGTGTGGGTGCCTGTATCTGCTGGGTTATCACTGCTGCTTGAATTCCCTGATCTTCTCTCTCCCTTTCGGCTATCTGGAGAAGTAACAGTTTCTTCTTTAGAGATTTATTCTGCCCTTCTGAGGTCTTCATACAACCTTGCTTAGGGCCTTTATTGCTGGTTCGGGCAATGCTTTACACAACATGTGAAAGAACATTGTCGATGTTCCTTGTGATGCATCAAATGGCTGTCCCATGTTTGTTTTCCATGTCTCCTGCATCCTGTTGATAAAATCATGGATGTCCTCTACTTCTTTTAGTTCTGCACTCGTTATATCTGCAAGGCTTGATTTATGTGGAAACATTCCCCTCAACGCAGCCCACACACATGGTCTGTGCCTGCTGAATGCTTCACCGTCTATCTTGTGAGTGTCCATAATTCCTTTCAGGTCCATTATTTCAGTGACCTGGTGCCCCACACATCTTACTAGTAGCTGCTTAACATCTCCCATGCACAGGGGCAGGTGAGTCGTCTGCATCTCTACCTTCGCTATCCATGGTCCTGCTCCCTCTGTTATTTTTTTTTGTTATTTTTTCGGTAAATCCTTGACCATGTTCTCCAGGTCCATTGATGACCATGGGGTGTACTTAGTGAGTGGTTGTTGTCTCCCTGGTTGGGGTAGGACTTGCAATGGGGCCAGGAAGGTTTTTTCATCCTCTTCGTCTCCTTCTTCCCCTGGATTGTATCGAGCAGGTGCTCTCCTTCTTCTGCCGTTTTTCCTGAGGATTTTGCTGGCACTGTTCTGGATATCACTACTGATATCGTAGACCTGCTTCAATTCTTGAACTCGTTGCTGCGAGTACCCTCCTTCGCGCAGGAATGCTTGTTCTGCTTTTTTCACCTCCTTTAGGGTTTGTTTCAGCATTTCCTTTGTCACTTTCTTTTTCTTCCTTATTGCACTTTCATCTGAGTCTTCATTATTAGAGGAGCTTGATTCATCTTTGGGAATGGCAGTTGACCTTAGTTTCACTTTCCCTTTGATGTTATATTTCCTCTCCTTGGGTCTCTTCCAGCTCTTCTTGCTCCTCCTTGATGTGGTAACACCTTTTCATAATATCTTATTTTATCCAATAACAAATTAGGCAAAAAATAAATATGTTATATGACCTGTTCTTACCCTATGCGCTTGGGGGCACTCTTGATCTATCAAATAAAATTGTTTGTGAACTCTCCCCCCGTGCTTTTTAATCAGACCATGAAATTCTCCTTAATTCCAATTATTTTTATTCTTCTTCTTCTCCCACCTGTTCGGTCAGCACGATCTATCTTATCCATTGTTATAAGTACAACTCCTGCTTAGTTATGGAACACAGGAGGAAAACATTCCTGTTTTGACTGGTGTGCTAGATGCCCTCGTCCTTGCTGACCGAGAGCTATCCTGCACCCTCTCACAACCCCTCATCTCAGTACTTTTCCACTAGATCTTGACTGTATTATTTAATTATTTATAAAGTGTTAGGATTTTATTTGTTATTATTTTCCCTCGCGATTGTCAGGCCGCGTTCCATGTTTTCTGAGATTCCACTCCCTGTCTTTGTCATTGCACTATTCGGGTGATTTTGGGAACATTCGGGTTTCCTCTGTATTTCGTATATATCTCGTTTTCTTCCTTCTGGCTTTATTTATATTTGTATATAATACTAATGTACTAATCATACTAACTGTTAGATTAGATTTAATACTAACCTGCTAACAAACTAACATGTATATAATACTAACCTACTAACATTAGGGTTCTAGAGTTCACTACTAACTACTAATTACCTCATTTCCCTCCTCGTTATCCTATCCCTGTATCCATCTGTGATTTCGCATTCTCTGCACGTGTCCACTTTCATGTTCCTCCCCTCTGAGCTGTGAACTTGTTTACCTGCTAACTCCAGGCCGTTTGTTATCATTGTGTCTATGTGTATTCCAGTCCGTGTCTTACGTTTCCCCTGTCATTGTTTTATTGGTCCCTGTTAACCCTCACTGTTCTCACCTGTGATCAATCTCCCCTCCCTGCTTCTACAAACCTGATTCCCATTATGTCGGTCTTCCTCTGTGTGTATATATACCTTGTCATTTCAGTGTTTCTTCGCGAGTTCCTCATTATTGATTTTCTTCTGTGTTTTTGCGAGTGTCCCGAGTTCCTGCCCTGCTTTCTATTTCCGAGTTTTTGTTTCCCTAGTTTTTGCCTGTTGTTGTTTTGTTTTATATTTAGTCTGTTGTTCTCTTTTTGTTCCTCTTACGCCTCCCCGGTTTTGACCCCTGCCTGTGTTCTCGCAACCCTGGTTTTGGATCCTGCTTTTGTACCTTTGCTGTGCCTTCCCGGTTTGACCCCTGCCTGTTCCTTGACCACTCTTTGGACTGTGCTTTGTACCGTTGCCCTGTCTCCCCGGTTTTTGACCCTGCCTGTTTACCACGGATTGCTGCCTCGCCCTTTATTAAACTTCGGTTTTTGCGAACTCCTGCGTTTGGGTCCTTCCCCCACCAACACCTAACAGAAGGAACTCGCCAGTTAGGACCCAGCGGGCGGTCACCCGAGTATGGCGATTTTTTTGACCCCTTCTTCCATGACAACTATGAAGAATACCTCATGGGTATCTGGGGGCAGAACCCTGAGTTCGCCCGTCGGCATGCCGACCACCACCCATCACCCCGGACTCTTTATCAGCCCACCCCCCACTCCGTTGGTCTCGGAGTCCTGACCCTCCAGCCGGCCAGCCCTGAGCCCACATCCCCTTCAACCAACCAACCCCAACCGTCACCCTTTGAAGGGACCCACCTGGTCCTGTGTCCGGGAAACTACGGGCCCAGGAGAAGGCGAGGGGGCCCTGGTTCCCGGCTCCATCGACGGACTCAGCTACCCGTCGACGGAGGATCCATTTTCCACCCGTCCGTGTTTGCCCCTGTCCCGCCACGTTCCAGCCCTCCTGTCCTATCCCGCTCCAGCCCTCCTGTCCTATCCCGCTCCAGCCATCCTGTCCCGCTCCAGCCCTCCTGTCCCGTCCCGCTCCAGCCCTCCTGTCCCGTCCCGCTCCAGCCCTCCTGTCCCGTCCCGCTCCAGCCCCCCTGTCCCGCCACGTTCCAGCCCCCCTGTCCCGCCACGTTCCAGCCCCCCTGTCCCGCCACGTTCCAGCCCCCCTGTCCCGCCACGTTCCAGCCCTCCTGTCCCGCCACGTTCCAGCCCTCCTGTCCCGGCACGTTCCAGCCCTCCTGCCCCGCCACGTTCCAGCCCTCCTGTCCCGCCACGTTCCAGCCCTCCTGTCCGGTCCCCTTCCAGCCCTCCTGTCCCGCCACGTTCCAGCCCTCCTGCCCCGCCACGTTCCAGCCCTCCTGTCCCGCCACGTTCCAGCCCTCCTGTCCGGTCCCCTTCCAGCCCTCCTGTCCCGCCACGTTCCAGCCCTCCTGTCCGGTCCCCTTCCAGCTCTCCTGTCCAGCTGCAGAGCCAGCTTTCCGCCTGTCCTGAGCTGCAGAGCCAGCTTAACGCCTGTCCTGAGCTGCAGAGCCAACTTTCCACCTGTCCTGAGCTGCAGAGCCAGCTTTCCGCCTGTCCTGAGCTGCAGAGCCAGCTTTCCGCCTTTCCTGAGCTGCAGAGCCAGCTTTCCACCTGTCCTGAGCTGCAGAGCCAGCTTTCCGCCTGTCCTGCGCTGCAGAGCCAGCTTTCTGCCTGTCCTGAGCTGCAGAGCCAGCTTTCCGCCTGTCCTGAGCTGCAGAGCCAGCTTTCCGCCTGTCCTGAGCTGCAGAGCCAGCTGCCACCCTCCTGTCCCTGGGCTGCCTAGCCTACAGCCGCTCATTCGTCACCGGCTTCCAGGGCGATGCAGCCGTCGCCGCCGGCCTCCACGGCGATGCAGCCGTCGCCGCCGGCCTCCACGGCGATGCAGCCGTCGCCGCCGGCCTCCACGGCGATGCAGCCGTCGCCGCCGGCCTCCACGGCGATGCAGCCGTCGCCGCCGGCCTCCACGGCGATGCAGCCCTCGCCGCCGGCCTCCACGGCGATGCAGCCGTCGCCGCCGGCCTCCACGGCGATGCAGCCCTCACCGCCGGCCTCCACGGCGATGCAGCCCGCAGGCAGGACCGCTCAGGAGGGCGGCGGCGCCGGCAGGACCGCTCAGGAGGGCGGCGGCGCCAGCAGGACCGCTCAGGAGGCCGGCGCCGCCGCCCTCCTGAGTGGTCCTGCCTGCGCCGCCGTCCTCCTGAGCGGTCCTGCCCACGCCGCCGCCGGCCTCCAGAACTGTTTCTCCTGCGCCGCCTTCCGGCCCACAGAACAGTTTCACAAAACAGCTTACTTCCACACATACCATAACGGTTTTGTCCACCACCCTTCTTCCGTCTTCATTATATGTTACAGGGAAGCCAAAATGCTCCCATACAAACGACTTAAATGATGCGGGAGGCCTCAAGTTCTTCCGCTCCTCCGCTAGCCATGACTGTCACTGCGCTTTTTTCTTTTTTCTTCTTCGCTTTTTCAATATGCCCCGTTCACGTGAACACACAACTGCTTTTTTTAAATAATCAAATCACTGCAACTCTGCATTGAGATTTAAGGAATTATTACTTTAAAAAGTAACAGCGGCAGTAAAACTGTATTTCACACTATGATGGTTAAAAACGTTGCAATTAATCCGTGGTTCTCATGCGTGCCGAACCGGGCGGGGAGGGGGATCAACTACGGTCCGTTACACCACTACTGTTGGCCTAATATGATAGTCCAGTAATAAGTTTTTTGTACTGCAGCCGCACTATAAATGGAAAATGTATGTTGTATTGATGCCAGAAATATGCTTTGATTAAGAGAAAACCGCTGTAGTTTTGTTATATTTTATTGCTGTTACTTTGCCTGTCCTTGGTTTTAGATTTTGACAGAAAAAAATGGATATTGGAATTTTTATTTATCTTTTGTATCAGCAGCAAAGTTCATTAAAAGACGTATTTTTGAATGAAGTATTCATCTTTATTTTCTTCATTGTTAGTTAGCACATGCCTAAAACAACCTCAAGCTAAATTTAAAAGCTGATAGCTAAATAAGAGCCATTGAGTAATTGTGCGATTCATAATTCGAATAGTCGATTATTCGTTTCAATAATCGATAGATTAATCGACTATGAAAATAGTCGTTAGTTGCAGCCCTACAATCGGTACAGGCGAAACTTTAGCCGTGCAACAGACATTGACCCAGAGGAACTTGGTGAATCTGCCTCATACCGTGGCAATGTAAACGGGGGTTTCTCATCCTTCGCTTCTGCTCCGGCAGAACCCTCCATTTTACCCGGTGATTCGGCTTTTGCTATGGAAACATTGGACAACTCTTCAGACGGGCTGGGCGGTAGAATAATTGGCAACACAAAAACTTTCTCTGCCACCAACACCAGAAACTTAATTTCCTTCTTTAGGAGGTTGCTAGACACCGAAAGGCCAAAATATTCAGCAATGCCTAGCAGATCAGCTTTACGACACTGGTCAAAAGTGATAAAAGACGGTGCAGCCAAAAACTCACGTATGTCAAATGCTGCCATTTTCTTTCCCTATGCACTACCACAATTCCACACAAAGCTATACGACTAGAACAAACTCCAAAAATATCTAATTATATGGGCTTCCAGCCCCCATTTATTTGTTACGTCCCCAGACTGGGGTAAGTAAACTTTTGACTCGTGTCTGACTGAGGTCAGGGACCCTAAGGGCTGCCAAAAGAACAAATAAACAAACCAGAACAAGGCCAACTTAACAAAAGAATAATCTGTAGGGTATCTAACTAATCTACATATATACATACAAAACAAAACCTATCTGACTACTCTTACTAACCAAACCTAAAATACAACAGATGGCAACCCTGTGCTACTAAACCTAGTGTATCTAACAAAAAGGAAACCTACGTGTGTAGTATACAGAGGCCTCTTTCTTACCTACCCCAAGACCTCAGCGTGGACAGAAACGAGTACATCCGGACAAAATACGACGTGGGTTCAAATGAAAAAAAAAGAATAGGAGCAACAAGAAAAAAAACACCGTAAGGCAAACACATCAAAATGGCTGGATAACAGACGAACTCTCAAGCTTCAGTTTGGTGAAGTTTATATAACAGGAAGCGGATGTTGATTGGTGGACTAGGAGGAAGTGAAATCTTCTGTTTGGATGAGGCGGAACCAAGGCAATGATGAATGGCAGGTCACTGAGCGAAAGGCGTGATGAATGGTGGAAACCTACTGAAACGCAAGGGCCAACATAGAAAAAAAACAGCACACATACACAAAGGTTGTAACAAGATCTAATACTACACCATTGGTAAAGTTACCAACAGAAGCTTCCTCTTTGATGGCATTTGATGTTACCATTGTAAAAATGTGAGTGAAAAAATCAAAAAATATAAATGGAGACACTGTAAAGTTACAAAATTTGCGAAGTTTAATAAGTGTGCAAAATAAATTCCACTCAGAGTACGCACAGACACTTTGCTAAAGAGCACCGGAGCACGCAACGCACAGAGGCTGACTCAGAGGCTTCTTCAGGAAATACCCAAAAATGTGAGTACCACAGGATCTGGAAAAGAGAACTCAAATTTAAACACTTAAAATTGCTGCTTGTGCCTACTCAAGGTTTTTTTTAACTGAAGATTAAAATACGTATATTGCAGTGGCGAGCGGTGACTTTTGGTGCTGGGCATGCTGCTGCCCCCCCCCCCAAAAACACACACACCTCTGCACGCACAAACTACACTGCACTATAACAACAACGTGATGGCAGACAGCGCTACCACAAACAGACATGAGGCCACAGTGGACCAGAGGCCTCGGCGGACCCATACAAACCGTAGCAGCTATGCAACTTGATACAAAATTCTAAAAATAAAAATAGCCCAATTTCCTACCTTATTTGTAAACAAAGTTCATCCTCCGATCCTTTTTTGTAAATTCTGCGATAACGTTGTCATAGAAGCTGTCGGATGTCTTCATTTTATGCAGCATTCTTCTCTCAATCGACATCATTGCCAGGCCAGTTAAACGCCGCTGTCCGACAGCATTGCGCTGGTAGGTCTTGATCCGTTTTAATTCCGAAAATGTTCTTTCTACCGACGCAGTGGTAGATGGCACAGTTAGAAACAATTCACATAGTCTGAATAGTTGGGTCATGCCATGACAAAGGCCATTTGAGCGCATGAAAGACGTCAATTCAGAGACATTTCTCTTTGCCAGTTGAGGTGATACATATAATACTTTAAGCTCGCTGCGCAAAAGGACGTCATCAAAAAACTGTGCATAAGTTTCTTTCAACGAGTGCGCTCTCTGGAAAGGTCTGCACATACAACTGAAATTTAGAAAAGTCCAATAACCCAAGAAACTCCATTTTCTCCAGAGATGAAAGCCGCTTCTGCAGTTGTAAATCAATAGTGTCTAACACTTTGAAATAAATATCTTTATAAGCAGCCTTTTTATCAGCAGAGTCTCCCTGTCCCCTCTTCCTCTTTGCTGGGTTCTCCACCTGTTCCTCTACCTGTGCTGTCGTTGCAATTGCTCTGATGTTCTCTTCATTTCATTCAGACAATACCAAATGTCCAAGCCCTTTGTTTGTAGGATGTTAAAAAGTATGTCTGTGTGAGAAAAAACATCAGAAAAAAGCTCCAGGAGAAATTGGAATTTGGGATCATGAAAATATTGTAAAAACTCCCCTGCTGAAAGAATGGACGCTTCGACCCAGTCCAACGGGTTGTTTTTTATATCAGTGAACAGTTCAATCAATGAATGGTAGTTCTCTTTTGCTGTGTTCACTAATCGAGATGTATAATTCCACCTTGTTGGGGCAGATCTGGGGAAACGTCTCCTAACAATATCGTCCAGTGTCATGGTTTTCTACCCTGTTTCCCCATGCGGTCGTTTTCCTCGGTGGCCACGCGAGGGCGCTGCCCTTTTGGTAAATGCTTGCTCCGCCCTGCTGAGTTGGGGGAGTTTCTGTTAAAGCGTTTACACCTGTTGTAGTCACCGGAGTGATTTATATAAGCCTACCGTTTCCTTCATTCGGGGCTTCGACATTAATTGTTAATTGTTCATTGTTCGTACTGTGGTGTTATTGTTGGCTGTGAGTTCTCGTACCGTTTTGGGTACTTGCCTATTTTTAACGTCTCTTTAGAGAGGCAGGGCTTATTTCTTGCTGGCTTGGTAGTTGATTATCTCGTAGGAGTTCGGGACCGTAAATCTCTGCTCTATTTGGCCTCTTTAGTGCTTTTTCTCCGTGTATGGAGTTTTGGGCGATTCTGTTGAGAACTGTAGTTCTGCTCGCTCTTCGGCACATGTCTTCCCATAGGAGGATCAGGCGTTTCGCTTCTACTTAGTTCTTAGCTTGTAGAAGTATAGAGTAGTAGTTTCTCTGGTCCATTTTCGCCTGTTGTTTGGTTCTTACTGAGAGACCTGGCATTTTAGCTTCTACTCATTTCCTTGTTACGGTGAGCCAGTAGCTACGGTACGTTTATTTCCCTGTTTGGTCCTTCTCGTGGACTACGTTCTCCTTTGTTGTGAGCCAGGGTTTTTATTTGTATTTGAGAGGCTATCGTGCTATTAAGTTTGCGTAGGTCTTTTGTTGCAGCCGTCCTATACTCCCTAACTACCTGTGGGACGATTCTCTCCGGGTGTTAGCCTCCTAGTTTATGGAGCTTGGGCTATGTTGTGGACGTGTTTGTGTTTGACTGCGTGTTTGCTTAAAATAGCCTTGGAACGTTAAATCTCAGTTCCTGTTCGCCTCGTTACATTTCACCTTATTGAGAGGCTGTCGTGCTATGTTGCGTAGGTCTTTTGTTGCAGCCGTCCTATACTCCCTAACTACCTGCGGGACGATTTTGTTTGGAACTGTTGTTCTGTTTTCGTTCTCCGGGTGTTAGCCTCCTAGTTTATGGAGCTTGGGCTATGTTGTGGACGTGTTTGTATTTGACTGCGTGTTTTCCTATTAAATAGCCATGGAACGTTAAATCTCTGTTCCTGTTCGCCTCGTTACATTTTCCGTTACTTAGAGGCAGGGCTTGTGTTTGTGCTTGTGTAAGTCAGTTAGCCGACCATTTTGGTACAGCTGTCCCTTCGTCTTTTGTGCTATTTCTCCGTGTATGGAGGTTTGGGCGATTTTGTTCGGAACTGTGTTTCTGTTCGCCCTTCGGTGCAATTCGTCTCTCAGGGAGACCGGGCGATGTTTTGGACATGTTTGCGTTTGACAGCGAGCCTATTATTCTCGCCATGGAACGTTAAATCTGTTCCTGTGCGCCTCGTTATTTTCCTCATCATATAGAGGCAGGGCGTGTATTTTCAATGAATCTCGCTTTGGTCTAGCCGGTAAATGTCCGGTGCTGCCTGTCCTGCTCGTTCCTTTCGATGCCTTTCTCCTTGTATGGAGTTTGACGATTTTGTTTGGAACTGCTGTTCTTTTCGTCTTTTGGGTACATGTCTTCCTATATGGAAGATTGGGCGATGTTGTGGACACGTTTGTGTGTGACCGCGAGTTTGAGAGTAGCCTGGAAACGTTGGATCTTTTCCATTCGCCTCCTCATACTATCATATTGTTTTGCAGTGTTTGTTTGTGTTTTATGTTTGTCTTTACGCTACTCGCCCGTTCTGATTCGTCTCCTTACAGAGACAGGGCGCGTATTTATTTCTGGCTGTTCAGATCCCTGTCCTTGCGCTCTACTTGGCGTTTGACAGTGAGCCAGTTAGTAGCGGTTGTAGTGGTGTTTGTGTTCCTTGTCTTGTCTCCTCCCTTATCTGCGGGTATCCCGCCTTAGTGGCCTAAGGGCTTAATGATTCCCCTTGCTGCGTTTGGCTCCTCCTTCCTCACACGTCACGCCCCATTACATCCAGAGCCTTTGTGCGCTTTGCAGAAGTGGTAAAAAACGAGCCTCGGCCATTTAAAGTCGAAAAGAATATCTTGCAGTCTTTGATCGTGCTGCACGCTTGTGACAGCACTAAATTGAGAACGTGTGCGCAACAATGCACAAAACTGGCACAAGGGTATCATTCTCTAACCTTGGCCTGCAAACCATTTAGGTGGCCAGACATGACAGCGGCCCCATCATATGTTTGACCGACAAGCTTGTGGCCGCATTCCATTTCAGCTACAACAGCAAAAACATGCTCCGCTAAGGCAGTAGCTGTTCGGTCATCGCTGATGTCTGAAAAACCCACAAATCTCTCTTCTGCCACCCCCTCTTTGGTAACGTACCTCCAGACTGTAGAAAGCTGGGCAAAGTTGGAAACATCGGTTTTTTCATCAAGAAGTATCGCTACAAAGCTTGCATCTTTCATTTCAGTTTTTATTTAATTCAATATCACGTTCCCCACCGCTTCAATTAGGTCATTTTGAATATGGCTTGACATGCCAGAGAAGACACTGCACGACGTCTCCAAATGATGGGCTAGCCTTTCATCGTATTTCCGGAGGAGGTTAACAAGCTCAATATAATTACCTCGATTGTCCGATCCTTCCCCCTCAAAGTGTCCCCGAAATGCCTGCTCCTGGGTTCCGAGATACACAACGATGTCCACGAGTCTCTTTAACACATCCCTGTTTTTTTTTACGCGCTCGTTATGTTGCTCTGTGGCTATTCGCACACCCTCGTTCAACTGGTGATCTATTCGTGTGCAGCCAAATGTCTGAAGTTTTACCATGCAAAGTATGTGTGCAGTTGCATGCTCATGTTTTGTCATAGCCGTATGGAGATTGTTTAAATCGCCATAACCTGCTGTGGTCCAGATTGTACGTTCAGTAGAAAAAAGGAGACATGGCCAACAGAATAGCTTGCTAAGCTTCGGGCAGCCAGCTAGCCAAGTGTGCTTTTCATATGTGCTAGCTTGAAAGTGACGGACGAAAGTTTTTGTTGTTTTTGTGATGCCAAGGTCGGGAGTTGGACGTCCTCTCGTAATTATATTCCTTTTTTCTTCAAAAGTCCTCCAAGAAAACGGAACACAAAGTAACGATTCTACGGATTCAGAAATAGGCCTATGTGAATTATCGCTCATATTTGCGGTGAGCTAACGTCTCACTCACTGCAGCAGTGCTGTGAAGTGCCAATTTACGGTAGCTAGATGGCAGTGTTGCGCATGTGTGTTTCCAAGATAAGCTGATTCACAGCCAGCGTTTCTGCCCATTCTTCTCATAGTTAGATTACTACGAATACAGCTGGGAGTCACAAAGAGCGCGCATACGCGAAGTAAGCTGAACGCTTGCCAGCTTTTTCCGTTTGGAGGACAGATAGATAGGCTGCATTAACACACGCTGCTCGGAAAACCAGACCGCAGTCTTTGCAGTTTGAAAAGAAAATAATTGGAGAACAGTAAGAAACAAACAGTAAAATGACACGTTTTATGTAAATAATGCTTATGTTAAGTAGAATAAAATAATACATTGAAAATAAAATTAACATGTAAATTCTCTCAATGTTTTTTTTTCTTCTTTTTTTCTCAAATGCCTTGGGCATGCGCCGCATTTATAGCTTATTAAGACCGTTCGCCACTGGTATATTGTGTAGTTAGGTAGGCCTGCAGAATGTGATTTAATTTCCTGTACATATCCATTGACACTTCAAATTAAAGCACTGTGGTAATGTTTTTAGGTTAAGAAAATATATAAGACTCTTTGCTACGCTAGAATAGCCCACAATGTAATACATGGGACATTCCATGTAATTTCACATGCCATGACGCCTAACATCTATAATGTCGTTAGGTACATTAAGAATTTGGCAGTGAAGACAGATAGTTAAAATGTCTTAACAGTCATCACATGGAGGCACCAATGAATGTGCAGAATATATAAATTTATATATGGCTTCACAATCGGTGCAAAATTATAATGAATCAGTCTCATTGTAAGGGGGGTCGGGGCGGAGGACCAGATGCGACTGAGAGGGGATCAAAAAGATATCCACTAAACGTGGATATCCACTAGAGGAAATAGAGAGAAAAGAAACGGGAGAAAAACTCCCGACTAAAAGCCCGAAATAATAACGACCCCAAAATAGGGTGAGGCTCACAGACTCAAGCAAAAATAAAACAGATAGGGAAACAATACCGGCGTAAGCCGGAAATAATAGCGACCCAAGAAAATAGGGCGAAGCTTGCAGACTCAAGTAGAGAAATAGAGAAAATAAACTTGGCGAAAGCCAAATAATAACAACCCAGTGAAATGGGCGAACGCTCACAGACTCGAGCTCAGGGAAAACAAAACAGGTAGGAAGCCTCTAGCTCAGAGAAAAAAAAAAAACAAAGAGGCAAAAGGAGACGGGAAGAAACCAAGGTAAAAACAAGGAAGGAAAAGAGTGAGAAGGGAAACAAAAACTCTAAAAGAAAAGAGAACTCCTAGCTAACTAATGCAGACCCCACGTGTACTTTTAGTAGTAGAAAAAGAACAAGTGGTCGCCAATTCCTATACCGTCAATACCTGGCTTTGTGTAGAGGGGAACTTAACACAGGTGCACCAGATAAGTGCCAGGAGGTGGAAAAACCCGGCACGGCGGCGGAAAAAATAGGGCAAGAGCATCTCGAGGGGGAAATACAAATCCAGCTTTAGCATGAAGCTAACATGGCCTGAAACATGGCATGTATTGAGGCTATAGAAAGTTAGCTATGTCTGGCTAAATTCCAGGCCCCTATCCGTCTACAGGCACGGGATCCTATATCTAATAGGTTAGGTATTAGTACAAAGGGAGATTGCATGCACAGATCTCAATTTAAAAGGGAGGCGGATTGTAAATTAGTGTTAGAGACAGTAAGTGTAGGCTCTGTAACTTTAGCTTATGCAAGGTTAATTGGCTGTTGATAGCCTGCTGTGTTAAGTTATAAATTAACGTTACTCTAAATACACACAATGAATACAATCAAACATGTAATTACATTGATAACAAACATTAAACAAAAGTTTTCCTAAACTATGGAACTAAACTAAACTTTGCCTGGATGTTTGTGTCAGTCTTACTGTACTGGAGTAGCTACACAAGCTGGTTCCGTGGCTTTGATGTGTCCAGAAAGTTCCGTTTTTTGGCAGCGTCTCTGGATTGGATTGTCCGTTTTCTCCATCCTTTGGTGAGTTGCTGGAGACTTTTGAAGAAGATTTGCTGGTCCTTTGTCCTTCGGCAAGTTGTTTCTTGAACTCTTTGCGTTGATGCATGGTAACTTAGACTATGCACGCTTCTCTGGTTGTCACTTTAAAGCTACGTCATATGACGGTAACGGCTTCGCTTGGACACGTGAACAGATATGACTGGAGACGGAACGATTCTCTTGGCCTATACGTCCACCTCCCCAGCTGAGAAGGTGGAGTGCACGTATAACTTGGAGCTAATGTCAAGTGAGTAAGAGCATAAGCTAAGAAGTGGTAAGAAGGGAGAACAGGAAATTTTTTATTGTTTTTGTTTTATAGAACCGGGTACTCAGTCCTGATTGGTCAAGTCCTGCCCAGGATCACATGACTGTCGCATACTGGTATATGTAATCTTTTGGAAATGTGGTCCAGGGTCACATGAATGTGAGTTTATTTCCAATGGACATGCACTACACATCTCAGATTGTTCTCCATACTACTGATCAAACATAGAGGACTGATACTGTTTATCATGGTGGGGTTGGGGTTGGGTTTGCGGGGGCTCCATGGGTGGATTATGATTATTTATTTGGATTCCTCATGTCTTAATAGTTATCAGGAAGCAGTTTGGTACAAATAGAATGTTGGGTACTTTATTTACAGAATATTATGTGAACCGTGCCAAAATAACATGTTCAATTAGGGTGCCTCAATTAGCTTGATTTCTCACAGAACAAATTATATTTCTACAAAATAATGTTACATGAATCCTTATCTCATCTGTTTTCTAACTACAGGAAACATTTCAGAACAATCTGAGATGGTGGGTGTTGAAATCCACTTTTTTGTGAAATGGCATGGAATGACCCACATGTGTATTCAGAGGATATGTTTTAATATGTAAAATTCCTCCACTAAAAAAGTTAAATAGGCATAAACAGCATAGTATGTGCATTGTTTTAGCGTAATCAGCTGACCAATATCAATAGCTTATGCTTTTCTGCATCTTAAATTGTACAGGCCTGTAGTAGTAATTAATGATCAAATACTAGCCTTTATTATAGAGCTCGGGAAGCGCTTGGGTGGTTGCTATGGCAACCGCACCGGCCGCCATGTTGGGAGTATGATATAACGTTAGCCAAGTATAGTCTATATAATGTAGGCTATTACTAGAAAAGAAAGTGTAACTTTAGCTAACTAAAAAACACGCAAAATGAAAAAAAAACTGAAAAAGGAAGAGCGACAGATAAAATACCATATATAGAAAAACTGCTGGTTGATGGCAAAAAACGTTATATAGAAAAAATAAGCACAATCAACAATGTCGATCCATATGAACTGCCGGCTAAGCACTGGACTAGGGATCCAGATTGGCTGCCTCCACTCACCTACCTTGACATTGTGAACGATCTCGTTTATGGCCTGAGTGCCTACACTATGCAGGAATTTAAGAACTATAAGTCATTGGAAGTGCACAAACAGTTCACTAATGGCTGGGTCCAAGAGCTATCAACAAGTCGGCCAACTGTGACAACACAGTCGTTTCAGCGAAAGTTGCTTTTCTTTACTTTGCTAACTTTTCTTTACTTTGCTTAATGTTACTTTACTCAACTGTGGACGCATACCAACAACATAGGTGTCAACCCATACAGTTTTCCCGTATAAAACACAGTTTTTCAAAGGTATACGGGCGTATAAGGTTATGATACGGGAAATCTACTCTAATACGTTTTTTTCCCAAATGTTTTCCAACATAATTAATTCAATCGCAGCAATCACATTTTCTTTCTCCTTTTCTTTGGGGTCAGTCATGTGGGGTGTCTCTGTGACTGTTCAACTGTTTTAAAATGAGCACCTTGCTGAGCCTATGTAGCTATGCCTTTGTAGCCTATGTAGCTACACAGTCATTATTATGTGAGAAGCTAAATAGCCTACAGAAACATAGCCTATTCAATAAACTTGAATCAGACAAATAACTGTGGTGGCTAGTGATTTTAATATAGGAATAGATAGATAATGTTCTATACGGTTTTTGGTGAATTTATACAGTTTTGTCCTATGCAAGTTGTTTCCATCACGTCTCCGGTGTCTGTGTAACCTACCTTAACGTAGCCTACTACTGCGGTAGATGAGTAGCTGTAGGTACCGGCTGCTGAAGGCATTCTCTGCCCGCCTCCCGTCGTAGGCTGAGATGCGTCCCGTCCCTGACTGCCCCCTGCATTCACAAGCATGTTTTACACACATCTGGTTGATTTACCTGAAAATGTTGTAGCGATCCGTCAGAATTCATACATACACAGTTAATGTTACAGATCTACGAATAAACGGTTTATTTAACGCGTTTGTTTACAAAAGAAACCCGCTCTTTTTAAAGGAAACGGGTAGAAGATTAGTGAATTACTTGACTCAGACACGGGTCCAGAGGGAGAGTATACTCCCAACATGGCGGCTGGTCTAGAATACGTCAGTGACGTCAGCTTTCCGAGCTCTATAAACATGTAATTTGGGAGGATAGGTTTTAATAGTAAAAATAAATAAATAGTAAATAAAAGGCAAATAAACAGAGTAGAATGTATATTATTTTAGTGTGATCATGATCAGCTGACCAACGTCAATAGCTTAGGCTCATTTGCATCTTGGCTTACTAGTACAGGGCTGCAGTAGCTTTCCACAATTTCATTAATGATCAAGCAATATAATGATATTGTTTTAAAACTAAGTACAACAAGAAAAACAATCATATAACACAGACAGACACAAATTTTAAAAAGTCCTCCCCAGTATTTAGTTCCAATCACCTGGATTTGCTAATTTACACAATCCTTCAGCCAGGAGGTAGAACTAATTAGTGAAATCAGCTGGCTGAGATCATGGGCGGAAGAAACGCATAGCAGGACTTTTCCTTTCTGACCTCTGGATTTTACATCTCTGTACTTCTGTCTGTGGTGTTGCTGATACGGGAGGAGGAGGGGCGATAGATTGGATACGCAAACCCCACTGTGATGCCCAATACATGGCCGGTTAGGCGCGTCAAAGTTTCTTTTGAAATAAAATCTTTTTCCCACTTATTTATTTATAGGGCTATTTAAGGAATGGCTTTTATGGGTAATTTCCAAATATATAAAAATAAGTAAATTAAAAATAGATAAATAAACATATATTGTTGCATCTAGCATCACTATAAAAACAAACAATCAGTGGTTATGGTAACCGTAAAATGAAATGAACACTAACACGAAAAATCAAATAAAGTATGTGATTTATGGACTTCTAAAACTTAACCGTCTACGACTGGTCTGCAGTAATCGTTAATCTACAACCGTTTCTAAGAGCATCTTAAATTCACTGGCGGACTCAGCGGGGGGTGGGGGGGCTGCCCCACCGGTTGAAAACGTTGCGCTTAAGTGCCCTCTTGAGTGGCGAAAACGAGAGTATGTGCCCTATTGGCTGCCCTTCACATAGGAAAACATAGCAAGAAAATGCAATAACATGTCTTAATGAGTGCTCTATTAGTGGATAAAATGTGATGCAGTGCCCTATTGGTGCCCTTCCAATTGTCTAAACTTGACAATCCCTATGGATGCCCTTCCAAAGGTAAACAGTGCCGTGATAAAGTGCCCTCTATGCTGCCACTACATAACAGTGTCCCAAAGGGTGCCCTTTCTGGATTGCCTACATAATGTTAATCAAGGACGAAGACTATTTCAGCACACATAACGCATCATAGCGATGCTTTTTGGGCGCTGATGGGGCCCCATGTCGTGCAGTAGGTGCCCTTTTTTTCTTTTCGCCCCTGCCCTTCAAACAGCCTGAGTCCGCCACTGCTTAAATTAAGATGCCTTTGGGAAGCGCACCCAAAGTTCAAGAAGCTTTGTACGAAGGTTTTTACGATCGTCTTAGCCTTACAATGCTTTTGGGAAACGCACCCCATGTCGTTAATGTACAGTCTATCTATGGATAACCGTACCTTCACATTTTGCTCTCTTTTATCGCATATTATTGGGAAGAGAACTCTCCTCCTAGCCACAATCTCGTCAGGGTATTGATCGTTAATAGAGAATGCTTTTCCTTTGAGTTGCCTGCCCCTCTGCAGCACAGCCGTCTTCATTTTAAATCATACAACTACCGGACAGGGCTTGTTAGCGTTTTGTTTCCCGAAGCGGTGCACCCTCGCATACTCCTGCTGTTTAGGTCAAGGAAATCATTTTTCATTTTTTTTATTTTCTTTTTTAAGTTCATCTCAAAGCGCCACAAGTGAAGTTTTTAGAGACTTGTTTTTGTTCTGAAGCTGTTGAATTAATTCATTATTCATGCCAACGGCATTTTTTAAATGAGTACTTTTTTATGTTTATTTCGGTCAGCATGCCTTCCATTGTTTCCTTTGTTGATTCAATTCCTTTTTAGTCATTTTAGGTCCAGTTTAATATTAAAATCTAAATCAATAAATCATTCTAAATCTTCTATTTAGTTTTCTAGTTTGTTATTTGGGTTATACTGGCATTGCTTTAAATTATTATTTTAAATAATGTGGGCCGCCCTGCTGCAAACTCCTGCTTGCTCATGCAGCCATTCACTGGAAGTCAGTATCTTTGTGCTATTTTCTATTTAGGTGAAACTAAGATACTAGCTCATCATTTTCATTTGTATTTCAGCCCTCATTTGTATTTTTACTCTCTTGTCTTATGAAGGTAATGTACAATTACCTATTGTGCTTGTGCTTTTAATAAAAAATAAAAAAAAGAATCTACTCGCTAGCCTACTTAACTATAGCCTACCCCATGACGTGTTATACTGCAACGTGAGCCACATCTGGACTTCGCGCAGGTAGGCTATTTCACAAATATCCCATATCAAGAGCCGAAGTAATGGCTTTCTCATGAGCAAGAATAACTAGATTTTCCTTTCGCCAGTGCAACATGGTAGGTATGACGCGAGATAACGTGGAGAAATAACTTTCGCATGCTGCAGTTGAAACCCCAATAATATCCTATATTCAAACAGTCATCTGCACATTTAAGTAACTTTGGCTGTGTTTATCCCACAAAAATCTATAACCTACTGTTGCCCTGTGTCTCTAGTTTTATATATATATGTAGGCTATGATTTGTCACTGATGGCGCTACGTGCGTCAATGTCCGACATGATATTATCGGATAAAAAATTTTCTGGACTTGGATTGGGGGCCAATAACAGTAGCCAATGATGTCCACTGATGTTGCAACAGGCAAGATTTGCAATGGAATTAATTTAATTATACATTTTTCTACAGACCAAAGAAAAAGAAAAAGACAGTGAAACGCCGTCTTGTGTCTAGATAAAAAAACGGCTAAAGTGAAAGTTTTTTAACCAGCTAGGATGTAGCCAGGTAAATCTGGATAAACTAACTGCGTAATGTTACCTGTGGTAGGCTAAATCTTTTGGTGGTAGCAGGTAGCCTACTGGATGCATGTCGGCTTACTCTCACCTCTGTTTCAGTATAATTTAAACAGTTAACTGTTAATATTGTAAAATTTCTTTGCCTTTGTAATAAACAAGTGATTTAAGTAAAGTGATAAAGTGATCTTTATGTGATAAGAACATTATTATGTGTGAAAAGTATAACATTTGCATAATTTTTGTCAAAAATATATTTAACAGTAGGCTGTGGCAGGGCTCAAACACCGGTTTCCAGTTTAAAGGTCCGTAGCTGTAACCACTATAGGCCAAGGCCACCTCTTGGCAACTTCAAGGCAACATAAACAGTTTGTCTGTCTATCCTGCAATTGTCTGCTTTGATGAAAGTACTTTTATCATCAGATGTTGATATTGGCAGATCAGATGTTGTTATCCAATGGGAGAATTATTGTTTCAAAGCATGGAGCATTTTAGATGATGAAATCAGCAGGAAAAAGAACAAGAAGAAAGAGTAAACTACTGAAATAACCCTAGTTTGGGCTTTGTTGTGTGTACATGCAGAGGCGACGCAACAGGACAGGCAAGGCAGGCAATTGCCTGGGGCCCCGAGCTTTGAGGGGGCCCCTGAGGGCTGATCACATTAGTCCTACGATAATGACAATCTAACAATGTGGGAACCCCCTTGAAACATCTGATGGGCAGTGCGGTGTGTACTCGGAAACCCCCCTAGACGGGGAGCGTTGATGGGGCCCCCAAAGGCTGATCACATTAGTCCTACTGCAATGACAATATAAAAATGTGGGAACCCCCTTGAAATATCCGATGGGCAGTGCAGTATGTAGCTACTCGAAAACCCCCCTAGACGGGGCCCATGTCGTGAGTAGCGCGACAGTTTGTTTGAATGAATAGGCGGCTGAAAAGGATTTACCCCACCACTTATCAGAAGAGAAGGAAAAAACGTGACCGCTACGAGAGTAAGTTGTAGAAGTTAACGTTCTAATGCTGCTGTAACAATCACTACTGGACTGGTACTTGAGCTCGGGAAGTTCAGTAACAACATAAGCTACTTAGCTAACGGAATGTCAGTAGGCTGATATTCCTGTAAGCACTCATTCTAGGGTTAAAACTTTCAGGGACTGTTAACGTTAGCTTCGAAGGCGTTTGCTCCATAGGTCTGCTCTCATGTGCTACTGCTAGCTGGATCCATACCATAGACTAGAAAAAAAAGTAAGTTCAATCTAAATGTGCATGCTCCTTGTAGGCTATTCATCATTGTACACATGCCACTATTTAGTCATATGTTGACCAGCCAGAGTCTAGTACTGTTGTAAATAAATATGTGTAAAACAACTCGACTTTGTATCAAGTAAAATCATGCTTTGATTCTTATTCGTATATGTATTATGGGTAAAACTGGATTGAAAATATGACTGCAGGGCTGCCAACTTTCAGATTTCAGCAAGAGTGAGAAATCAGATTTTCAATATCGCAGACCCACGCCGCCATAGTCGCACCTTCGTGTCTGTGCGCACTACCTCACAAATTCTTCAATTTCAGACTGAATAGGCCTTGAGGGGGGGGACATCTATGAATGACCAAATTTGACTATTGTGTGGCTATCACAACTAATGTCATTTATTTCCAACACTGCCAAATGTAACTTTTTTAAGCGGTGCAGCCGCTTCTATACGTGACATGTGTGTCCGTCCGTCCGTCCGTCCGTCCGTTCGTAGCATGAGATTTAAACCAATCAGGAGTCGCCTAGGCGTCACATGCCCGGGAATACAATAGTAGCTTGAGAAAAGCATGCCCAGCTTCAGACAGCTCTATCTCAAAAAATATACATGTCACAGCTTAGATATTCACAGTCCTGGGAACCAGATGCACATCTGTATATAATATGTCTTGTGTAGCTTAAAAACTGTAGTCGTGGTCACAAGTTAGAAAATGGGTTTGAAATTGAAATTACCAGCTGCTGCTAGAGTGGAGTTTTGAACATTCCACCATTTGTGTGAATGGGGAGCATGGTTTTAAAACAACACTGAATATTTCACAAACTAAAAATGTCACAGCTTAGATATTTACACTGTAGGAATCCTGGGAACCACATGAACATTTTGATACATATTATGTCTGTGTACCTTAAAAATTGTAGTCGTTGTCACAAGTTAGAAAATTGGTTTGAAATTGAAATTACCAACTGCCGCTAGAGTGGAGTTTTGAACATTCCACCTGTTAGCAAGGTGAGTCGCCGTAGCAACCCCCAGAAGCAAAATCAATATAAAATCTACCAACGACCCAGTCAGTTATGGAACGGCCCCAACAATCCATGCACCCTCTTGTTGAGTTGGGAAATTTCCATTGTTATTGTTCAAGTAATAACTGTAATCTTTCCTGTTTGTTATCAGATTACTAACTGTCATATTTCCTGTTTCTTCTGAAATACCAATTGACCTTTCGCAAAACCCCTCCCCTGAATGGTCCTTGTCCAATCATACCTTAGCAACCGTCACTAAGTGAAGAAGGTTCGTCAAGCTGTTGCACTTGGTGCAAGATGGTGAAACGGTGTGCCTATGGCATTTGTAAATCCGACACCAGGTACCCCCAAAGTTTGGAAGGGGGAGTCATTTTTTTCCCCTTTCCAAAACCGAAGACTCAAGAGGAAAGATGCCGGCAGTGGATCAAACAGTGTGGGAGGCCCCATTCCCAGCTAAATATCACCAAGATTAACAAACATACATACGTCTGCTCCAAGGTATGTAAGCTAACGTTAGTGCTAGCTAATTAGCTAGCTGGCTAATGTTGTCATTGTCTAGCTAGCTGGCTATGTTAGATGTGAGATAACACCCACAAAACTGGATTTAAAAGTTATGGTTACTATTAACTAGTATTATTACAACTAATATTGCATAACTAGTATCACCGTTACCAGCAAACTAACGTTACCCCCTGTAAAGCTTGCTAACGTTGGCTAATGCTGCTGGGTTGCATGGGTCTCAGTGCTGAGGGCTTCACATAGCTATGCCTAATGTTGTTTTGTACATTTTATATCAAGGTTGACATGACGTCCCAACAGGCAATTATTAACTTATTTTGCTTTAATCTTTCTTTGTAACGTTTTGTGAATGGACGGCCTACTCCTGAGTATCCCAACCCTGTACTTGCTGTTCAAGTGCCTAACCAGACAAGGGAACATCAAGGAGGCTGTCGAAAGCCACCAACAAAACGGTACACAAGTAATAATATTGATTCAATGATTCATTTGAGTACATATTACCTCTGTGATTGTAACATGTTTTATTCCGGTAAGTAGTACAATTCATTTACAAAGTAATAATAATTTAAAAAATAACGAGTTGTGGTTGTACAGATGCAGATTCAGTTTGCAAGATGCCTCCACCTCCAGCACCATTGAGGAAAACCCAGAAGAGAGTCAACAGTGTGTTATTGACAATGGTGAGTGATCCTTGCCTTTTTCAAATTAACTCTGGCATGACTGTAGTACTTGAGAAATGAGAAGTGGTTTGCACTCAAAAACTGTGAAAAGTTCAAATGATTATTTTATAGCTTTAATTCAGCACAGGGGAGCTAGAGACACAAACGTTTCGGCACCAGGCCTTCATCAGTGTGTCATATACACTCACTATCCAAAATAATAGGTACACCAGTTTTCCATAAAACATAAAAGAGCTGCCACATGTTTGTTAAACAAAATCTCCACCTTCTGTTCTTAACCTGATTATCTACGCTGTTTTGTGATTCTCAAGTCATGTGTAGATTTTAGATTATGACTTGCTTTTTTGATGAGTATGTCAATTAATCATAATCAAACATTAATCATATTATTATAAAATAATTATAATTCATGAACTGAATGCTGATATTTTGTCAGTAATTAGTGAGTAGTCCCTCCAGCTACTGGTAATCTAAGACAAAACCAAAAAGTGTTGTTGTAGTAAGACTTGTGTACCTCTGCTCCCTGTTTCCCTGAGCGGAGATGACAAGTGGAGTGAGCAACTGGACAAAAAAGATTATAGAAATTGGTCCATAATCCAACACTTACACATAATATGAGTCACAAACATGCCCAATTTCAATTATCTTTTTTTAGTCCAGTTTCTCTCTCTTGCTCATTGTCTCACTGAACTCCATACGAAGCAGAGGTGCACAACTCCAGTCATTGGCGACCAAAAACGCTTTCTGGTTTTGTCCTAGATTAGCTGGAGAGTCTACTCACGTAGAATTGACAAAATATCAGCATTCAATTCATGAATTATAATTATTTTATAATAATATGATTCATGTTCGATTATGATTAATTGACATACTCATCAAAAAAGCAAGCCATAATCTAAAATCTACACATGACTTGAGAATCACAAAACAGCGTAGATAATCAGGTTAAGAACAGAAGGTGGAGATTTTGTTTAACAAACATGTGGCAGCTCTTTTATGTTTTATGGAAAACTGGTGTGCCTATTATTTTGGATAGTGAGTGTAGTACTCTGTGATAAGACAGCTATTTAAGCTGTAATGTAGTACTCAAAGAAAAAAACATCAAGCTTGTTCTTCATCTGCTCCCATTTTCCTACATCAAAGTGTATCCGTTCTAGGTAGTAGTCTTCAGCACATTTAACAAAGAAATCACACCATGACATACCTGTGAGCCCAAGCTGCCCCATTATTTGATAATGATAAGCGTGACACTCTTTTAGCTTATAGCTGCCATCTGCCTGCTTGGAAAGGTAGGGACACTCTATGAAGCTGTCCTTGGACAGGCACTTAATTTCTAAAAGCCCATAGCTTGGGCTTTCACTCTCTCCTCTTTCTATGACCTTACGGTCAGGTGATGTACCAAGGTGTGGGGCATGAGGGTTTACAACAAAGCCACATGGATACACTAGATTACCTGTGAGCTTGGTGTACTGTGTTGCTGCTATGGGCTCTAGTTCTACACCGTTTTTCATCGCCTTGGTCTGTACTGATGCTGTTCTCTTTAAGCTTGCAGCAAGACTGCCATGGTCAGCTCTCCTGGAGCAGATTCTTTTAAAAGAGGTTGAAGTTATTCGGGCAGACCTTGCATGGAACCACAGGTTGTTTGTGTTCTGTTCTCTGGTTTCACGTTCTAGGGCTATAGAATCAGGCAAGGAAATTATCGTTTTCATGTAGATACGCATGGCATTTTCATCCAGAACTGTGCAGACACTTGTGGGTTGGGATGGCAAAGGAAAGCTAGGGAAGTCGTCTGACTGGCTGACAGGAGGTGTTCCAGGGTCAACAGAAGGTGCTCCAATACTGCTAAGAAGGGGGAGCTGTAAAAAGGGAGACAAAGATAAGAAATAATTAAATTACAATCATTAACATGTAAGCATTTGTCTTTCCAGAGAGTCTTGAGCAACCCCCGCATCCTGAACACCGGGATCAGCTGGAAAGGGAACCCGAGGAGGAGCAGGTCACAGAAAAAGAGAAGAAATTTGAAGAAGAAAATGACAACCTGAAATTGAAATTGGCTTTAAAAGAAACAGAGGTAGAAAGGCTGAAAGCACACATTAGCACACTTACAAAGAAAACTCTCACACCCAAACTCATTCAAAGCAGCGAAATCCCCAAAATGTTTGAATACAGTACTGGGTTACATTTACATTTACATTTTAGACATTTGGCAGACGCTCTTATCCAGAGCGACGTACATTAGTGCATTTTCCAACCTGAAACAAGTGCGTTAAAAACAACCCTAAAAGGTAAATACGAATTCAAACACCGGGTGCAGTCAGTATGATTATATATATATATTTTTTTATATTTTTTTTTTGGGGGGGGTGGGGGACCACACGATAGCAATCATTGGTGTGCACAACCGTAAGCCAATAAGTAACCTTACAAGTATTAAACTAGAATCTACAACCACTTAAACAAGCATTTATAGAACACAATCAAGGGAGGTCACAAGGAGGTAGGGAGGGGTGGAGAGAGGTGCAGCTTAAAGAGGTGAGTCTTCAATCTGCGCTTGAAGGCGGTCAGACTTTCTGTTGTTCTGACCTCCACGGGGAGCTCATTCCACCACCGTGGGGCCAGGACAGACAGACGTCGAGACCGGGTGCTAGTATGAAGTGGGGGGGGGGGGGTACCAGTCGTCCTGAGGAGGCTGAACGCAGGGATCTGGTAGGTGTGTAGGGTCTGATGAGCTTTTGGAGGTATGGAGGGGCTGATCCTCGGACTGCCTGGAAGGCGAGCACCAATGTTTTGAATTTGATGCGAGCCATCACAGGTAGCCAGTGGAGGTCAATGAGCAGGGGGGTGACATGGGAGTGTCGGGGGAGGTTGAAGACCAGGCGCGCTGCTGCGTTCTGGATAAGCTGAAGGGGTCTGATGGCCGATGCTGGCAGGCCAGCCAGGAGAGAGTTGCAGTAGTCTAGGCGGGACAGCACCATTGCTTGGACCAGGAGCTGGGTTGAGTGGGTGGTGAGGAAAGGGCGGATTCTCCTGATGTTGTACAGGAAGAACCTGCATGCCCGGGTTACCACTGCGATGTTCTCGGAGAGGGACAGTCTGTTGTCCATCACCACTCCGAGGTTCCTGGCACAGGGCGTTGGGGTCAGTGGAGTGTCCCCTAGGGAAATGGAGAGATTGAGAGGGGGAGAGGTTGGAGCAGGAATGTAAATGAGCTCAGTCTTGCCTGGATTGAGCTTCAGATGGTGGTTGTCCATCCAGCTCTGGATGTCTCTCAGGCAAGCGGAGATGCGGGCTGAAGCCTGAGTGTCAGAGGGTGAGAAGGAGAGAAAGAGTTGAGTATCGTCAGCATAGCAGTGGTAAGAAAGACCATGAGCAGTGATAACAGGGCCAAGGGATTTGGTGTAGGTGGAGAAAAGGAGGGGGCCAAGGACTGAGCCCTGGGGGACTCCTGTGGTAAGGGGACGGGGTGCCGATACTTTACCAGCCCAGGCAACCTGGGAGGAGCGCTCCGAGAGGTAGGACTCAATCCAGGCCAGGGCCGAGCCGCCGATCCCCGCTGCAGACAGGGACGACAGGAGGATGGAGTGATCTACGGTGTCGAAGGCGGCAGAGAGGTCTAGGAGTATTAGCACAGAGGAGAGGGAGGCTGTCCGAGCTGCGTGAAGCATCTCGCTGACGGAGAGGAGTGCGGTCTCCGTTGAGTGGGCAGGTCTGAAGCCGGACTGGTGGGGGTCTAGTAGGTTGTTCTGGGTAAGGAAAGAAGACAGTTGGTTAGAAACAGCACGTTCAATAGTTTTGGAAAGAAAAGGAAGAAGAGATACCGGTCTGTAGTTTTGGATGTTGGAGGGGTCCAGCGTGGGTTTTTTCAGGATCGGGGTGATGTGGGCTCTCTTGAAGGATGAGGGGAAGCAGCCAGAGGTCAGGGAGGAGTTCACCAGAGAGGTCACAAACGGGAGGATATCTGGGGTGATTGCCTGGAGGAGAGATGAAGGGATAGGGTCGAGGGCACAGGTAGTGGGGCGATGGGAGAGTAGGAGGTGGGATACATCGGTATCAGACAGGGGAGAAAAGGTGGAGAAGCAGGGGGACACAGAAGGGGTAGAGAGAGGGGGAGAGTGGAAAACAGTGTCCGTGAGGGGAGGGGGAGTGGGGGAACAGGGGGGGGGCATAGAGAGAGGGGCTGAGGGGCTGAAGGAACTGCGGATGTCTGCGATCTTCTCATCAAAGAAATCTGCGAAGTCGTCTGCAGTGAACGAGGATTGAGGAGCAGGAGGGGTTTTGCTGAGGAGGGAGGAGAAGATGGAGAACAATTGACGGGGGTTCACGTATGAACGATTCAACCAACTGTGCACATTATTTGGCATCCCAAATTATCCACTCACCACTCAAATAAATGTCCCCTTAAAATACAAGCGAAATGATTGGCAAGTTGTCGAGATGCCCCTCCGTAGCCAGTTGCTCTTTGTTATGATGAAACTGCGCAACAATGAAGACCTGAAAAACCTTGCCTTTAGATTCAATATAAACATTCAAACTGCAAGTAATGTTTTCAATTCCTGGATTCACTATATGTTTGACGTATTAGGCGAATTACCAATTTGGCCTCACAGAGATGTCATTGCAGAAAACATGCCAGAAACCTACAAAGCGGACTACCTGTCAACATTTGCAACATTAGATTGCAGAGAACTGAAAATGGAAAGGCCAACCTCACTGGTGTTGCAAATTACAAAAGCACCAACACCCTTAAATCGCTAGTTGCTTGTGACGCCCGTGGTGCCGTGATTTTTTCATCAGCACTTTTCACAGGCTCTATGTCCGACAAGGAGATAGTCAGACAGTGTTGTATCATCCCACTACTCGAGAAACTGATTGAGAATGGTTATTTGCAAAGAGGGGATGGCATAATGGATGATAAGGGATTTTTGATAGAGGAAGACATGAAGGCAGTTGGACTGCAGTTAAACCTGCCACCCTTTGCAAGGTCTAAGAGGCAAATGCCAGCTGGAGATGTGCTCACAACGAAGCGCATTGCAAAGCACCGGGTGCATGTAGAGGGCCATCGCTAAAATAAAGAAGTTCAAGATCGTGTCAGACAGAATTCCCAATACTAGGTTAGGCAACATAAATCACATCTGGTATGTGGTGAGCATGCTGTCAAACTTCCAGCGACACATTCTTAAAAAGTAAGGGCACCGTCCGGGACACCAGTAGCAACATTGACTGTTACTACAAATTCCCCCATATACTTGAGCTGTACATTCCAATGTTAAGTGGCTCAATGGTTGTTGATTGTTTTTTTATGTGTGTAATATGTCAGTCCAGTTATGAAATCTTTGATTCTGTCCCAACACTGTATTTGTAAATGTCTAATTTGTATGCATTGTATGCATGTGTTTTAAAAGTGTTTTAACACTACATACATGTTAATAAACCTGGAGGGAAAAAATCTTGTCTTATCTTATTCTATAGTTATTCTATCTCACCTGGTGGCTTAGACCACACCCCACTGGATACTTCCTGCCTCCAACTTCTACCTCAGGTGCAGTTTCATCCGCAATGTAGCTTATGGGTGCATCTGACATCTCCCTCAGTAGACCATATATGCCTGTCCCTAGCACTTGCCTAATAACAGAAATGCATTCAGAGGAGCATGACTGATGGTGGGTATTGTCTATGGTGCTGCACAGTACACAGAAATACATGCAGAAGAGCGTGACTGATGGTGGGTACTGTATGTTGCTATAGAGTACACAGAAAGTAAAAACTTACTTGTTGTGGGTATAACTGGACATGATGGGTTTCCGCTTACGGTTTACTTTGGCCTTAGCAGCCACCACATTGAACACTGGTTGGCCAGTTATTTTTTTGCCTCTGGCTTTGTGCCACTGTTGAGGTTGGCTTGTGGAGGAGATTTCTTCTTCTCTTGCACGCCTAAGGTCCAGGGTGTGCATCAGGCCCACAACATCGGCGCAATAACCTGGTAACCTAATAAAAAGCCATACATCAGTACCATATTATTCCTTGGACATCTAGTGACCATTAATACAACGTGCTAGTTGCTACTGTACGTTCATATTGTTTAACCTAACACACAGGCGCCTGGCCTATACACATTAACAACACTGACTTTGTTTGAGTTATTGGTAGCTAGTGATTTGATACTAAACCAAACTGGACATAAGTGGAGGTGCTGTGTAGACTACAGGAGAGGGTAGACTAGGCTATTAATGAAAGCTCAGTTAAATGGAAAAACCGCACCATGGAAATCTACATATTTCACTGGTACGGTTTCTCTAACATTATTTAACGGAGCGTTAGCTCTAATATTAGCTTGTTACTGTACGTTGGGACACTCGTAGGCTTATAGCTAGGTAACTTTCTGCTGAAGTTGGTAGGAGGATTTTGACTGATAAAAAGATTTCAATAATAGCTAGCCAACGTAAGGTATATAAAAACAGAACTTACCCAGCAGTACAAGTGCATGACTGGTCCACAACGCTGTGCTGGTTGAATTTTAGGATGATAGCCCAAGGTTTCTCGTTCTTTGCTTGAGACCTGTATGCTATCGCTTCTATTGTTGTTGTGTCCCCTTCATTCTTGGTTTGATGAATATTATTTATATAGCCCTCCACTGCATACTGTAATCCCTTTTGCCTCGACCTAGATGATATCGCGGAGGTATTGCTCCAAAAAGACTCACTAACAAGGACCGGTACCGCCATGGCTGTTGACAGCCCGAGTCAGACGTCCGACAAAGTCAAGACGCTTGACGGACATAGCAACAGTAACTAAGGAGGCGGGGCTTTTGCGAAAGGTCAATTGCTGTCCTTTTATCTCTATCTCACTTTTACATGTTTGTTAAATGCAATGTCTGTAAGTATACTAATTAATAAGAAGCATAATGTAAAAATATCACCAAACCAGAGGCCATTGTTTTTGTACATGTAAACAACACACACATTTTCTATTGCATTTTTTCATGATTGCTCAAAACCTGCACTGTTCACCAAATGGGTGTGATTTTTTTAAGCGGCACAGCCGCTTCTATACATGACGTATGTCCATCCGTCCGTCCGTCCGTAGCATGAGATTTAAACCAATCAGGAGTCGCCTAGGCGTCACATGCCCGGGAATACAATAGTAGCTTGAGAAAAGCATGCCCAGCTTCAGACAGCTCTATCTCAAAAAATATACATGTCACAGCTTAGATATTCACAGTCCTGGGAACCAGATGCACATCTGTATATAATATGTCTTGTGTAGCTTAAAAACTGTAGTTGTGGTCACAAGTTAGAAAATGGGTTTGAAATTGAAATTACCAGCTGCCGCTAGAGTGGAGTTTTGAACATTCCACCATTTGTGTGAATGGGGAGCATGGTTTTCAAACAACACTGAATATTTTACAAACTAAAAATGTCACAGCTTAGATATTTACATCGTAGGAATCCTGGGAACCACATGAACATTTTGATACATATTATGTCTGTGTACCTTAAAAACTGTAGTCGTGGTCACAAGTTAGAAAATGGGTTTGAAATTGAAATTACCAGCTGCTGCTAGAGTGGAGTTTTAAACATTCAACCATTTGTGTGAATGGGGAGCATGGTTTTCAAACAACACTGAATATTTTACAAACTAAAAATGTCACAGCTTAGATATTTACACCGTAGGAATTCTGGGAACCACATGAACATTTTGATACATATTATGTCTGTGTACCTTAAAAACTGTAGTCGTCGTCACAAGTTAGAAAATGGGTTTGAAATTGAAATTACCAACTGCCGCTAGAGTGGAGTTTTGAACATTCCACCTGTTAGCAAGGTGAGTCGCCGTAGCAACCCCCCGAAGCAAAATCAATACAAAATCTACCACGTGTTCTGCTGGACCCAGTCAGTTATGGAACGGCCCAACAATCCATGCACCCTCTTGTTGAGTTTGGAATTCCATTGTAATTGTTCAAGTAATAACTGTAATCTTTCCTGTTTGTTATCAGAGTACTAACTGTCATATTTCCTGTTTCTTCTGAAATACCAATTGCTGTCCTTTTATCTCTATCTCTCTTTTACGTGTTTGTTAAATGCAATGTCTGTAAGTATACTAATTAATAAGAAGCATAATGTAAAAATATCACCAAACCAGAGGCCATTGTTTTTGTACATGTAAACAACACACACATTTTCTATTGCATTTTTTAATATGATTGCTCAAAACCTGCACCGCTTACTTCACCACCTGGGTGTGATTTTTTAATTACCTTGTAACAATCTCTTGACAGTAGAAATTACATTGCAGACTACTAATAAAACCAATTAAAATATTAATATCACACACTGAGAGATAGAGGATAGAGAGATACTACATACAGAGAGGGAGTGATAGATGACATGTAGAGAAAAAGAGGAGAGAGTAGATAGAGGATAGAGGTCAGGATAAACAAGTCAGACAGAGGGTAAATAGAGGAAATACAGGAGAGAGAAAAAATAGAGGATACAGAGGGAAAAGGAAGCAGAGATACAGAGGGAGAGGACGGGACAAATAGAGGGAGAGGGGGAGAAAGAGGGACAAATACAGGGAGAGGGAGGGAGAAAGAGGGAGGGACAAATAGATAGGGGAGATGGAGGGAGAAATAGAGGGAGACACGGACGGGAGTTTGGGCAGGGGAACGAAGTGGGCCGCTTTGAGAACCGGTCCACGATGGTGTTGCCATCCGACGGGGGCAGACCGGTGACAAAATCCACCCCAATGTGGCTCCAAGGATGACCCGGGACAGGGAGGGGGCAGAGGAGGCCAGCGGGGGGCTGGTGGGAGGCCTTGCTCCTGGCGCACACCGGGCGGTCGTCCTGGCGATTCCTGGGTGGCAGGCCAGACGGGAGGCATGAGCCCACTGGAGGACCTGGGAGTGGACGGAATTGGGAACAAACAAAGACGAGTTAGGGTTAGGTTTAGGAAAAAATCTTTATTTCCCAAGTTACCCCTATGAGGGCCCCTTAGGAAAGAAAAGTTTGCACTGGCCATTCAGTGTACTGCAGCCTTTAAGTAGGAAGAATTTGGTCCCTCTTGTGTTCATGTTTTACCAGCGTTTGTTTAATCCGCCTGGGAATATGGTGTTGAGTTTTCTAATCCAATGTCTTTCTGTCCTACGTCTGTCCTCCTGTGTCCAGCTAATGTTTGAATGGAGGCCCGATATTTCTACTGCTTCAAGTCCATGGTGTAGGAAATGAGCCACTATGTGTGTGTCTGTTTTCCTATGATTACTTATGTTATATATGTGTTGTGCCAATCTGGTCTTGATTGTAATTTCCTGTCTCTCCTACATATATTATGTTGCAGTGTTTGCACTTTATGGTATATATGCAGTTATATGTGTTAACTGTGAGTGTTTGTTTAATAAGGTATGTTGTGTTTGTAGTGTTGTTTCTCACTGTTGTGGCCTGTTTGTAAAATATCGGGCCTTGTGTGGGTAAAATGTTGATTTCCGGTAGTTTACTACTAACCAGATGATTCTTAAGGTTTTTGTTTTTTTTGTAGGCCGAAACGATTTTGTATTCCTGAAGCAAGTCTGTGGTTTGCAGAATCCTGGCCAGGTTATGTTTATTTTTTCTGTTCGCTATTTGGCTGAATGTCGAATAGGTGGTGATAAGTGGAATTATTTTTCTAGTGTCCTGTTGTTTTGTAGCCAAGAAGGTTTTCCGAATCTGTCTGAGGAACAATCTGGAATACCCCCTTGGTTTTAATGCATTGAAGAGGGTTTTGGTAGCCTCCTCAAAGTCTGTAATCTGTGTGCAGATTCTGTTGAACCTTAGCAATTGTGATTTAATCAGGCCTCTGAATGTATGTTTCGGGTGGAGACTGTCCTTATGTAAGAGTGCATGTGTGTCTGTGTCTTTAAAGAAAACTTTAGTGTTTAATGTGTGTGTTTGGGGAAATGAGGGCCCCTTGTATGTGGTAGTGTCCAAAAAATCTATATGTTCATAGTGTGTGGTGTGTTTAATTGTGATAGATGTATGGTGCGTGTTGAGGATCTGAATGAAGTGTTTGAAATCTTCTGAGCTATGTGTCCATGTTCCCCAGATGTCATCGAAATACCTGAAATAATTAGTGGGAAGTTTGGGACATTTTTCAAAAACAGTCTCCTCCCAATGTGCCATGTAAATGTTGGCATAAGCCGGTGCAAATTTTTTGCCCATAGCTGTGCCGCTGGTCTGTAAGAAGAATTCTTTATTGAATTCAAAGTCATTTTTGGTGAGGCTTATCTCCAGTAATTGCAGGAGGATTGTATCCGGTCGATTGTTGTCCGGGTACTTTTCCATCCATGTTTTTACCGCTGTTAATCCCGCTGTTGTGTTTATGTTGGTGTATAGACTATCTAGCTACAGGGCGCCCTTTATCGGGCGGCGCCCTTTATCGGGCACGTCCTCTTTCGACCATATTTGAACTTCCTCGAGAGCTGATTTGCCAACGAAAAAAAGAAAACCAGTATTTCCCACCCACTTCAAACCAAACAAGGTATGTATCCGCTCATTTTCATGAATATTTAACGATAATTACACATTTTATGAGCCTTTTTATCACGCCCCCTATGTGAAAAAAATGTCCGAAATCTGATTCTACTTCTGCGCTGGTGTACTACACTGCATAGTCTTGTTAGCCAGCTATTTAGCCAATATATTGGTTATTCAAACGGTATGTATCTTTCTTGATGAAATAAACTATTAATTGATTCTTAAAACAACAATAATCATGAGCTTGTTTATGGATTACAACAGCCGCCCGATAATGGGCGCCCTTTCTTTGGCAGTCTCGTCTCATCTTAAAGACGTTAAAACGAAAAAAGAAACACGTTATTGGCTTAAAAGTTAACATCGTTTTTGTAAAGAAATAAATCCAATGCGATTGAGCCTATCTCTTTTAAGCCAATAAACGATAGTTGTCTCCCCTTTTTTGACATTACTGTCTCATCTAAAAGACGTTAAAACAAAAAACTACCGGTCACGTCTACATGTTTAATATTGGCTTAAAACTTAGTTTATCGTTTTGTGAAGAAATAAACACAATATTGACATCTTTCGGACTGCCAGGTAAACTATCCAGTTAGCCAGCTATTTTGCCAACATATTGGTTATTCAAACTGTATCTTTCTTGATGAAATAAACTATTAATTGATTATTAAAACAACAATAATCGTGAGCTTGTTTATGCACTACAAGAGCCGCCCGATAAAGGGCGCCCCTTTTTTGACAGTACTTTCTCATCTAAAAGACGTTAAAACATAAAAACTACCGGTCACATCTACATGGTTATTGGCTTAAAAGTTAGCTTATCGTTTTGTGAACCTAATAAATATAATATGTTCAATGGTATGTGCCCGAATAATATCAGTATCGTATGTTGATCACAAAAATGTCTGGTTTCCGCCCGATAACCGGGTTCGGTACGCTATGTCTATGGTGAACAGGATGGCTTCTTCCGGTATTTTGGCATTTTTTATTTTGTTTATGAAATCATATGTGTCTTTGATGTAGCTTTTGTGTTTTGTCGACAGTGGGTTCAGAAAAAAGTCTGAGTATTCAGCTATCCTATAGGATTCGCTGTTGCAGTCTGAAATAATAGGCCTCCCTGCTGGGACCTCATATGGTATGCTCCAGGATTCTGGTGGCTTGTGTATTTTGGGGAGGAGGTAAAAAATCCTAGGTCTCGGGTTGTCCTCTCCCCTCAGGTTAAAACTTTGTTTTTTAGTGATGTATTTGTTTTCTACTAGTGTCTGTATGATGGCACTTATTTCCTGGGCCGTGTCTGGGTATATGGGTCCATCTAATTTTCTGTAATGTGTTATGTTGTGAAGTTGTCTATAGGCTTCCTGTGTGTATTGTGTTCTGTCCATAATAACTATGGCACTTCCCTTGTCTGCTGGTTTGATGATTATTTGCTTGTTTTTTAGCCAGCTGTAGTAGTGCTTGGCTCTCCCCTCTGCTGAGGTTGTTTTGGTCTTTGTGGGTTTGTGGGTTCAGTGCCTTAATTAGTGTGTTGTCCTCTTTAATAATCTGTGCAATCTCTTCTGGGGTTTGTTCTGGTCTGGGTTCCCAGATGGATCTTGGGGTGAAAGGTATCTGTTCCCTGGTTTCCGCTCCCTCAAAGAAAGCTGCCAGCTTCAGTCTCCTGTGGAACTCCTGGATTTGTCCTTTGAGGGTTTCTTTTTGTTTTCTGCGGATATTTACTGTGGGTATAAATGACAGACCTCTGTCCAGCAGCTTATATTGGTCTTCTGTAGGTGTAAAGTTGCTACTCAATAGTATAATGTTTTTGTTCCCCTCCCTGTTTGTGCTTGGGCTTGTGGGGATTGTCAGTTTAAATGGTGCAGCCAGTGGTTCCGTATGTTTGTTGCTGTCCTATCTGTCCAGTGGATGTTATCTTGTGCGGTGCAGAAGTCCTCCTCTGGAAGCTTAGGGACATGGGGCATGTTCCTGCGGATGTGTTCATTTATCTCTTCCAAGTTGGACCTCTGGCAGGGTTCTAGGTTCACAGAGTGATTGATGAGTGGAATCCAGATCTCCACTGATGGAAAGGTGGTTTTGGCCATCCTCAGCATATTCTGCAACTGCTTGATAGCTGTTTTCTTTGGGTGCTGGTCCTTGTTATTGATTCCTGGGTGTGAGAGAGTTGTAGCAGTCCCGTGTGGTCCTTGGGGGTCGTTGCGGCAGTGGTACCGGTTCCCAGTCCCTATGGTGCCCTGTGATCCCACTGCTTGTCCTGTTTCTCTGGTGGTGTAGTGCTTCCTGAGGCAGAACCGTCCTCTCAGCGTTCCGTCTTGGTGCCGGGCTTCCGGGGGGATATGTCTGCCTCAGAGCTGGCCACTCCCTCTGGTACTGGTCCTGGGGTGGTGTGATCGTGGTTCTCCCTGTTGTGGGTGGTGGAGTGTCATTGCAGTTAGGGTTATTGCGGGGGTCCGGGTGGGTAGCTTTCACCATGCCCTCGATCTCCCAGGAGACCGCAGCCACAACACAGGAGGCCGGGATAATGGGCTGTGGATCAGCAGATCTGGCATAAGGGGAGAAAACACGGGACAGGGCATCCTGTTTGATATTACGGGAACCAGGGCAGAAGGTGACTGAAAAATTAATCCGGGCAAAGAAAAGGGACTAGCGTGCCTGACGAGAATTGAGTCTCTTGGCAGATCTAATGTACAGGAGGTTGAGGTGGTTAGTCAGGACAATGAATGGTTTACCTGACCCCTCCAGCCAGTGCCGCCACTCCTCCAATGCGAGCTTTATAGCCAACAACTCCCGGTCCCCGACATCATAATTGTGCTCTGCCGGGGTGAGTCTCCGAGAGAAGTCGGCACACGGGTGCATTTTCCCGTCCTGGACTGCACGCTGTGACAGGACCACCCCTGCTCCAGTGTCGGAGGCGTCTACCACGACAACAAACTGGCAATTGGGGTCCGGATGACAGAGGATAGGGGCCTTGGAGAACCGGGTTTTGAGGAGGTTGAATGCCTGTTGAGCCTCGAAACTCCAACGGAATGGGACAGAAGTGGAGGTTAGTTTGGTAAGTGGAGCCGCGATAACGCTGTAGTTGCGAATAAAGCGGCAATAGAAATTTGCAACGCCCAGGAACTGTTGTAGGTGCTTACGTGTGGCCGGTTGGGGCCAGTTGGTGACGGCTTGGATCTTCGCAGGATCCGCTCGGATCCTCCCCTCCTCCACGATGAAACCCAGGAACGGAACTGATGAGGCGTGAAAACTGCACTTCTCAGCCTTGACAAATAACTTATTCTCCAGGAGTCTTTGGAGAACCTGACGGACATGGATTACGTGCTCCTGGGGATTCTTAGAAAAGATTAATATGTCGTCAATATACACAAACACTGACAGACCCAGGAGATCCCACAGCACGTCATTAACCATGGATTGGAATACTGATGGAGCGTTAGGCAAACCGAACGGGACCACCAGATATTCAAAGTGTCCGAAGAGGGTGTTAAACGCCGTCTTCCATTCATCCCCCTCTCGGATACAGACGAGGTGGTAGGCGTTGCGAAGATCCAATTTAGTAAACACACAGGAATCATGTAGGGGTTCAAAAGCTGAATTAATCAACGGCAGAGGATATTTGTTACGTACAGTAATATCATTCAGGCCTCGGTAGTCAATGCACGGTCGGAGCGAACCGTCTTTCTTTGCCACAAAGAAAAACCCCGCCCCCACCGGAGATGAAGAGGGACGAATAATACCTGACGCCAGCGAGTCATGAATAAAAGCTTCCATGGAAGCTTTCTCGGGACCTGACAGGCTGTAGAGACGACCTGATGGTAATTTCGCACCGGCCAGTAGGTCGATGCAGCAGTCGTAGGGCCTATGGGGAGGCAAAGACACAGCACAGGATTTACTGAAAACTTGTGACAAATCATGATACTGATGAGGTACACAGGACAAGTCAGGTTTAAGAGTGTTACGGGAGACCCTGCCGGCCCCAGATGGAGGTAGGGCAGAGCGGAGGCAGTTAGCCAAGCTATTCAGCGAACTGGACTCTTCGCGGGTTGCCAGCTGATCCTTTAGTTCCTCGCTCAGGGCTTGCATGAAGGACCCCTGGAGGGCGATGTTGTTCCATCCGGCTTCTGCTGCTAAGGTACGGAACTGGACCGCCATCTCCGCGACACTGCGGTTGCCCTGGCGTATATGGAGTAGGCGCTGGATGGCGTCCTGTCTGCAGACCGGATGGTCGAACACCCGACGCATCTCAGCAGTGAAGGAGGTGAAATGGAAACAGGTGGGTGATTGGCTCTCCGACAGTGTAGTAGCCCACTCCTCAGCACTCCCTCCCAAACTGCTCATCACAAAAGCGATCTTGCTTGAATCAGTGGCGTAGGAGGCAGGCTGGATGCGGAACACGATGTCACACTGGAGAAGGAACTCACGGCACTTTCCCAGGTCCCCCAGGTAACGCTCAGGGTGTTGCACTCGTGGTTCCCTGCCAGAGAGAGGCGGTGACGCTGTGGGCTGCAGCTCCGGGGCAGGTGGTGCAGGACTGGCGTGAGCCCTCGGAAGAGGGAGATGAACCGCCATCTGGCCCATCATCGAACCCATCTGACTCACTTGGTCCGAGAGATCATTCAGAGTCTCCTGGACGTCTTCCAGGCGGTGGCTCTGTTGATCGATGACAGCGTTCTGGCAGGCGAAGGCGTGATGGATCTAATCCGAGTCGGCTGGGTCCATAGCTGGCCAGTTCGTTCTGTTATGGTTCCGAGTATGAACTGGACCCAAATGCACGACTCAACACACAGGAAGTTCCAATAACTCCAATAATTTATTGCTTTGACCAGAATTCCTCCTGAAGCATAGGGAGATAACACAGAATAGACAGACAACTAGGGATGGATTAGCAGGGGATCAGCGGGAACGGGAGAGGCCAGGGACTGGATGGTGGCAGGAATCCGGGCTGGTTGAGCAGAGGAGGAGCGGGGAGCGGGAGACAGGGCACAGTGGAGTGGCAGGAACAGCTGCAGGTTAGCAGAGCCGGAGCACCGGCTGGATGCACACACAGCAGCAGGTTGGCAGAACAGCAGCACAAGCAGGATGCACACAAGCTGTAGGTGGCAGAACTGGAGCACAGGCAGGAAGCACACACAGCTGCCGGCTGGTAGACTTGGAGCGGACAAAAGTTAGTACAGCGAGGCAGGACAGAATGAACAGCGTGTTTACACCGTTCCTGGCGAGAGCTAATTAAAGCTGGATAGGACTGGAAACAGCGAGTTAACGCTGATACAAGACGAAGGCTTGTAAAGAAGGCAAGACAGGACTAGATACAATGTATCCACGAGACAAAGACCAGAGTGTTACCACAAAGAGACTTAATGAACTGGCACAGGACAAAGAACACCGGGTGACTAAATACAAAAGTTAACAAGTGTCAATTGAGTGTCGCGTGCGAATGTATGCGTGAGTGATTAACGGAGCAGAGAGTGTGCAGAATGCATGCGGAAAGGAGGAAAGGGATAGGCGGGTAAAGAGTAGTGGAACAGAGTGACATGAAAGGAAAAACCACGCCCAGCCTGCAGCACGAGGGAAACAAACAGGAATACAAACAACACGATACGAGAGGGAACAGGTAAAACACGGGACACAAAAGGACGGGAGTGACACAGTGTACATCACACATTCAGATTTAACGTTTAGCTAAGTAAAAAGAAAATGCGGCCAGATTAAACGTTGTCTTTGAAAATCAATTAGGTTAATGGTATACCAGCTAGTCATAATATAGTAATATAACGATTAGGTTAATGTAAAATTTACTTACATTTGATTGGTAAACTGTGGGTAAAGTAACGTTTGCTTAGCTAGCTATCTTTTACCTCAGGATAACACAAGTCACAGGTTTATTGAATTTGGCGAAGATCCTTCACCGAAAACGTGACATAAGATAAACAGTTTGGCGTACTTTGACGAAAAAGAAAATGTAAATTATATATGTATGTATATTTATAAGAATCTGGTTCATAAAGGTTAATACTTACTGAACAATAACGTTCACGCCATCTCACACAGAGTGTTGCGTCCACCGTTGGGGCGGAGCTATGGAGCAAGGATGCAAGGAGTGAAAATAAGCGAATTAACCCTATGGCTCTGCTTATTGGATACAACCTTCGAGGATACAATGGTATCGTGTACCGTATGCCCTTATTCACATAGCTAGCACATTCTTGCATTCCTGCCCGTTACTAGCCTGCTGGCTGTCTTGGATCTCGCGAGCAAAGCCAGGCTGTTGCTCACGCACTATATGTGTCTGTGCGTGAAAAATAAGCAACATACAAGATACACACAAGTGGCCACGGGAGTGCGCAACAAGGGATTTTATTGTTGCTAAATCGACTCTTTTGTTCCGGATACTGAACTGATGTTTGATATGTAATGGATATAACATGTATGCTACAGTGTAGTTAATAGATGCAACAGCAATTTTAAAATGGAAACATATTTTTATGCGTGAGAAATGAACGTTTATAGTGAGAGCGTGAGAAATTACCAAATTGCGTGAGTCTCACGGTCATTGCGTGAGAGTTGGCAGCCCTGTGACTGTAAACCCTTTAGTTTGGTAGAAAAACGCAAGAGTTTCTTATGGGAACCCTATTAACGTTAGTTGCTGAAACTAATGGCTCCTCTCACCTGTCCAGTTCTTATATAGCCGAATGTTACTAGTTAATTTTTAGGCTTATATGAGATAGCCTATTAGTTATTCCCCTAAAATGCAGGGGAATAAAATTTGTGAAGCTTGCCGGTAATTCTTATAAAAACATTTTGAAACGGAACCCATTACCCATCAGCAACATCGCTAGCCTCTCTGGTTTTATGTTTGCAGTTGGCTAATGCGATAGCCTGGATAATACATACAGATAATAGTTTACAGTTAGCTAGCTACATAGGTAACTTAATTGACTCTAAAACTTAGGATATTTTGATAAAGCTACAAAAGTGCAAGGTTTTTTTTCTAATGATAGGGAGAAGCTTATACTGTATGAGAGTAATGTTATAACTGTGAGGGAATCCCCCGTCTCAACATGATTTCCTGCTCATGAAGGGTGATCACAAGTGAAAATTTAATCAATGTGTACGTAAACATTTAGATGTATGCTATGGAATCTGGTTTTTAATTTAAATAAAAACCAAATTGCTGGTTTCATTTAATCTACAGGCCAGGCCTAAATTAATTATGCTGGCATTATAGTTTCTTATGGGAACCCTATTAACGTTAGTTGCTGAAACTAATGGCTCCTCTCACCTGTCCAGTTCTTATATAGCCGAATGTTACTAGTTAATTTTTAGGCTTATATGAGATAGCCTATTAGTTATTCCCCTAAAATGCAGGGGAATAAAATTTGTGAAGCTTGCCGGTAATTCTTATAAAAACATTTTGAAACGGAACCCATTACCCATCAGCAACATCGCTAGCCTCTCTGGTTTTATGTTTGCAGTTGGCTAATGCGATAGCCTGGATAATACATACAGATAATAGTTTACAGTTAGCTAGCTACATAGGTAACTTAATTGACTCTAAAACTTAGGATATTTTGATAAAGCTACAAAAGTGCAAGGTTTTTTTCTAATGATAGGGAGAAGCTTATACTGTATGAGAGTAATGTTATAACTGTGAGGGAATCCCCCGTCTCAACATGATTTCCTGCTCATGAAGGGTGATCACAAGTGAAAATTTAATCAATGTGTACGTAAACATTTAGATGTATGCTATGGAATCTGGTTTTTAATTTAAATAAAAACCAAATTGCTGGTTTCATTTAATCTACAGGCCAGGCCTAAATTAATTATGCTGGCATTATAAGGCAATTTGCTATAAGCTGTCAAACTAGAATGCACATTGCCATTGTCTTTCGGCATTGTCATCATCGCCGATGGGCATACATTTTAGTTGATAGAAAATGGTATCGTAGCTACATCAGCCTGACCCTATTGCTGTATATCCAAGCAATTAAAGAAATATTCAATAACAATGCCAAATTATTTATTGAATTTAGGCCTTTTGCTGCTCTCAAAACTCATGGGGAACGACCATTTTGTGGCTGCTTTTTTGAAAATTTTCTTCTGGTGCATGCCCCCAGACCCCCCTAGTAGCCCCGCAAAACATATATCTCTGGTGACGCCCCTGTCCTGAAGCCACACAGAAAGCCGTGTGGAGCGAATTTCTCAGGAGATTACATCACCTCCATGCATTTTCAATGAAGACGACACACCACTTACCCATTCAACCACCACAACAAAAGACTAGAATCGCCTCTGTGTACGTGTGTAGTTGTATTTGAATTTAATTTGTTTCCACGAGGCCATGCATTTAACTGCAGTGCACTGGCAGGGTCTCGTACCTCGCTCTCCAGCATGGTAGTCAGTTGCTGCAATCACTAAGATGTGTACTTTGAGATGAGAATACTTTCCATCAGATGTTATCATTGGTAGATCAGATGTTATCCCATGGGGGGGGGGGGGGGGGGATTATTCTTTGAGGGTTTAGAGCATTTTTGATGATGAAATTGGCAGGATAAATTGCTAAAATAACCCAAGTTTGGGGCTTTATTGTGTGGATGTGTGAAGTTGTATCTGAATTATGTGTGGTTACATGAAGTCAGAAGTGAATGTTTTTAAGGGCTGAGAGTCGGTGATCATTGTGGTTATACGCTGCATATATTAAGTTGCACACTCTAATATTTCGTTGGACCGCCTTTAGCTTTCATTACAGCGCGCATTCGTCGTGGCATTGTTTCGACAACCTTATGCAACGTCTCAACATTTATTTCCGTCCAGAGTTGCATTAATTTTTGGCCGAGATCTTGTATTGACGACGGGAGAGTCAAACGACTCTGTAAAGTCTTCGCCAGCACATCCCAAAGACTTTCAATGGGGTTAAGGTCAGGACTCTGGTGGCCAATTCATGTGTGAAAATGATTCCTCATGCTCCCTGAACCACTCTTTCACAATTTGAGCCTGATGAATCTTGGCATTGTCGTCCTGGAACAGTGGCGCCCCCAGCTGTACGTAGAGTACGCAGTCTGCACACCTTAGCAACAACAGCAAAATTAGTATTTCCATTAAAACTGACGTGAATTGTCAAAGTCTTTCCGTCTCTGTTTCTACGATGTTGAGGAATGATATTTGCTTATTGTCTTCGTTGTATTGCCTGGTTATTGTATTTTCCAAGTTTTGCATATTTCAAACATTTGAAAGTGATTGGAAGACACAGTTGAAAGTGATTGGAGGACCACCTTTTTCTTTAGACCGGGAAAAGTTTAGAGTTGCCTTTTTACTTGTCAGTCAAGATAACTAACTTAAATGAATACAGTAATTGACGTTAGCCAAATATGTCAAAGAAAGCAGCTCAGCATTGTGGAACTGTTGAGTCTGAAAAAGAATGAAAATAACAATTCGGAGAATCAGCTTTCGGAGAACCAGTCCTCACCTGAGGATGAGTTAGCCTCACCGGGAGACGAGCTACCTACCAAAATGTTCTTTTATTTGCAGTGACTTGCTCTTGCTCGTGCTCTTGCTCTCTCTAACACACACACAATTGGCGTGCATATAATATTTTATTAGAAATTTAAGCAGTGAATACATTTTGTTGAGCATGTTCGATAGTTACATTGACTTGTCAGAAGTGTTTTAATTGTGTTAACATTAACTGTGCTGTAAGTCGCGTAACAGCTTAATGCGCGCAACATTTCCATTCTATTGTGAGGTCTCTCCGGTTTTCCTGATGAAATATCAGGCTACTGTAAGTCACATAACATCTTTTTGCGCGCAACATTTCCATTCTATTTTGAAGTACGTCTCTCCGGTTTTGCTGATGAAAGATCAGACTTTAACGTAGGCTAGGCCTACTCCTACGTTAGAACTTCTTGTAATATGCGACCTTATGAGTGCAAAATATATCGGTAAATTACGTTGTAACGTTAGTCCTAAGTAGTGGCTTTGTTTTCATGTAGCCTATGGCTCGGCCTACTCTGTTGCGTACCCCGGGAAGAAATCCTGCGGGCGCCCCTGTCCTGGAATATGCCCATTGATGGGATAACCTGGTCATTCAGTACATTCAGGTACTCAGCTGACTTCATTTTATTGCTGCATAACGTTGCTGAGCCTAGACCTGACCAATTGAAGCAACCCCAGATCATAACACCTCCAGAGGCTTGTACAGTGGACTCTATGCATGACGGGTGCAACGGCGACTTTTTTTTTGGCCAGGCAGTGTATCTGTAGGAAACCCTGAAACATGGCAAAATCTCTGTGCTGTATAGGTATGGGGCATGCCCCACCAAGCTGTAAATAGGCGGATGGCATACCTGCCATCACAATCTTAAACAAGCAGAAAAAGATCACAAGGGCAGCAACTGGAATGTTTAACATGATGCCTTTCCCTCAAGCCGCTATGATTCATGTTCCTTTCGGAATAGAATGTCAGGTCAAAAATTTATTTTCAAACTTCACATTCCATAACAGAGATTTATACAACACTGTTTAGAAATCTTCACACTGTCACACTGTTATTTATTTCAAGAAGATCAATAATGAAGGGCTTATATGAAAACAGGGGTTGTTGTGATTTGTGAAAGACCCTGTATAGCATGACTGTACTTACTGGGTTTTTATTGGTTAGAGTTGAATAAATCACCCAATGGATCAATTTTCTTTCAGACATACAGGCTCCTGTCCCTTTGTCTCTTCTGTGCAGTTAGAAGTGTTTATGATCTAGCTTATACTTTTCTGAAAAAAGAAACTAAAATAACAACAAAAAAAGCTTTAACAATATTACGATATTTGAGTTGATTTTTCATCTTAAAGGTTGTATCAGCGATTTTTTGGTGACGTCACTTCTGAAGCGAAATCCCAAACAAACAGAGCCAGCTCCAGCTCAGAGCCAATTATGTTATGTTTTAAAAAATAGTGTTCAAGCATCCAGAATTATAACCACGTTAATAACGTTTGTAAGAAACCAAACCGTTTGTAAATCCGTCAAGATTTCAGCGAGATAAGAGTATTAGCGTATTAGTATCACCACCCCTTGTCGGTGATTGGTTGGAATACTGTTTATTTTGGTTTTGAGTGGTTGGTAGTACCATTTGTTTTTGTGTACGATCTCGGAGCATAGGCTGCCTACAGAGACGCGGTTTTTTGACGGCCTGCTTATGGGGCGGGCAGCTAGCGGATCGTGAGGAAAAATCAGACGAATGTGATCATTTATGTTTCGACCCAAAATCGCTGATACAACCTTTAAAATAAGAAACTATAGTTACTTTCTAAAACAGTTATTGATTTTAAGAACTCAATATTCCTCTTCTTCAGGAGAAAAACCTTTATTTGTTTTGTGAAAACATAGAAAACATAATGCAGGGGTTAAAGAAACAGGCTTGTAGTCCAGGTTCCCCACTGGGGTGCTCTTGATATGGCATTGTGCATGGTACTTAAAGGGATAGTTCGGAATTTTGGACATAATGTCTCAATTACGACTTACCCATGATGTAGTTGATTGATGGAAACCATTTTCAGATAATTCCATGCTGTCCCTTCTTTTGGACATACACACATTGCTAATGCTAGCGCAACTCGCAGGAAACTAGTAGCATCCACTACCAAACGCACTTAAACACTCCAAGGTGCACCCAAAGCAAATAAAATACGACGACAGTCTATCATGGTTATTTTCAGTGATTATACCATAATTTTTCAAGTCAAACTATCATTGAATCCTTTACTTGTTGTTCTCCTAAATTCTCCGTGGAAGTATGGCATTAGTTTAGTAGCTAGGTAACGTAAAGTAGCCTTTTAGCTCTGCCGGCCAAAAACAATATCGCGCGTGTGAAAGAATCAGACTCGTAGTATTGTTAGCTAACGTTCAGGTAAGATGGTATTTCAGTGTGTATTTCAAGGTTGTTCAAATCATGCAAAACAAAAAAAATACTCGCATGGATGTCACCAATTGAGACTCTAAAAAAGTTTGTAGTGACCATTTCACAGAGAATGACTATGTGAAAATCAAAAAAGGACGGGCGGGACACCCTCTACTGAAGGAGACTGCTGTGCCATCACCTGTTTTTCTTCATGCACCAAAAACAACTGACGAGCAGGTAACTTATAAATGATTGCATGCGTGATCTATCTATTCAGCTAGCTAGCTAGCTAGTTGCCACGATTGGGAAGTCATGGAAGTGGTCAAACTTTTCCTGCAAATTGGTAGCCAGTGTGCTTGCTTGTATATGCTGTGTTATTCTGTAGCATGTTTGTGTTTAGCTGACTTGTTGTCTACCAAATATGTAACTTTACGGCAAAACGGATTGTGTCGGCAACTGTGGAGTACAGCAGATAGCCTACAGGCAGATACCCTGGCTAATCTACAGCTAGCTCCGCCGCCGTACTTCCACTGAGAATTTAGGTGAGCACAAAGTAAAGGATTCAACGATAGTTTGACTTGAAAAATGATGGTATAATCACTGAAAATAACCCCGATAGACTGTCGTCGTATTTTATTTGCTTTGGGTGCACCTTGGAGTGTTTAAGTGCGTTTGGTAGTGGATGCTACTAGTTTCCTGCGAGTTGCGCTAGCATTAGCAATGTGTGTATGTCCAAAAGAAGGGACAGCATGTAATTATCTGAAAATGGTTTCCATCAATCAACTACATCATGGGTAAGTCGTAATTGAGACATTATGTCCAAAATTCCGAACTATCCCTTTAATGAATATCACCACAGTTTATTTAAGAAGACCGCTGTGAAAAGGAACTGTATTCTGTAAAAACCATGTATTATGTTACCTTGGATAAATAAATAATCACCTGCTCAGTGTTGGGTTATGATGTGACCTGTCCCAGCAGGTAAAGTCTCCAGCACCCTTCCCTTGATCTGTGAAAACTGTCTTCATAGTGTTGCACAGTCGATGTAAATGAATACGCACCAACAGTCGTGATCCTTTGGGCCTATGAGCTGTATTGTCCTATCTCAACAAAAAATATTTTCAACATACAAAAACACCAAGTTACTCGAATATAGCCTACAAAGCACTGTAAATTATTCATTAAAATTTGCTAAAACTAGGCCTGCCGTTACAAGTATTGAGAGCAAACTGAGGCCGAGTTACTAACAACAATAACTAACAATATTGGCTATCGTAGCTCACACTAATTAAACAATTATTCCAAAGCAATGCTATGCAATCTTTCCTAAATTATTTAATGTAACTTGACCCTGTGTGTTTTTTCATCTCACCATCTGAAGAGAATGTCGTCATTAAAACTATCTTACACCCGGCGCTAACCCAAACGCAAGTGTATTTGCTATCTTACACCTGGCGCAGGGTTCATTATAGCGCTTAGCGGTCACTTTGTTTAAATACCAATTATTCTTGCGCCCATAGGCCTCTGAAGTCGTGTCGTCATTTCCTCCAGATATGTTAGCATTTTCGAGACTTCCGGATCAAGAAAATAGATGGCCTATTGGTGAAATTAATGGGGTTTCCCTAATTCCTTCAAAATAATATATGATATTTGGACGTTTGTATATGAAAAAAATTTGGTGTAATTTTAAAAAGCAAATTGCTAGCAGCTAAGTGGTTAGCACACTCGTGACTCTTGACCCGTCGTACAATTTCAACATCACACACAGGGCTGTATAAGCATTTCAAGCTACTCGTTTGCTGTGACCAGTGTAATTAATTATACATTTTTCTATTTCGTATATAAAGACGGATTAAATTGATACGGTACGTTAGGCCCACTGTTATCCTAAATGAACAAAAACAATAAAAAACCAATTCAATTTGCGCAGTAAACGTTAACGACTCCGGCTATCATACTTAAGCACCCAACCTGTCATATTGCAGTAGCTAACGGTAGCCTAATATTTTGCTATACATTAGCTAACTTAGAAAACGTAACAGGTTTAACGTTACCGGTGGTGTCATTTTCTTTTAGTTAGCTATAGCAGTTGTAATGTCTACAAACACAGAAATAAAGGTACGAAAGGTACAAACGCTTGTCACTGGGGTGGTATAGGTCGACTAGGCTACATAAAATCGTACCCCTTGGCAGTGCATTACCTAGCAAACTAATTATTACCTTTTTTGCTCGAAAAGGTAGGCTACTTATTAGTACCCAAATAGAACATTAATGTACTTTCAGGGTACATTTGGGAAATGTGTAGCCTACCTTAGCTTAGAAGACGAATGTACCTCCACTGTACCTTTATTTCTGAGTGTACCGTTTTTGGGCTTGTTTTTAAAAAATCTGGGCGCTACTATTGTTGAAAGACATTAGCTAGCTTATCAATTTAGATATTAATTTAGCTATACCACCCCTCCTGTACGAAATCGACCTACTCCCCCGCCATGAAAATTACCATTGCTTAGCAATGCTGGGTTAGCTAGCTAGCAAGGTAACGATAGCTTATATGTCTGTCATTTCGCCCATTGACTACAAATTGTCATTGCTGTATAGTGTTAGTATACACACCTTACTGGTATGACTGAACTTGCATGCACAATAATGATACATTGCTCTTTTCTAATGGAGACAAGATATTAGCCTACCGGTATAATCACATCATGCCCACTATGAATGTGAGTGCCCCCCACTATATTTAAAAAATCTTTGTCAATAAAGACAATGCAGTATCAAAATCAGTTATATGTTATAGCCCGAGAAGAGGAAGCAGTGGAAGGAAGAGGACATGACGGCGGCCATGGAGGACTGTGAGAGGGGGATGCCTGTTCGTAAGGCTGCCAGGGTTAGTTTGTGAATGAATATGAATACACATGTCAGTAAACCATCACCAACAGCAGAAACAACCAAAGTCAATATTCTCCAAACACCCTTGTAAAACAATTCGCAAATAACAAGCATAAATGTTAATCAAAATGTTGTTTTATTTCTTTCCTATAATATTCATATCCATCAGGTGCCGAGGCAGACCCTGCAGGACACGGGAGCCGTAGTGGGGGACCCACAATGCTGTCACCAGAGGTTGAGAATTCTCTGGTGCAGTATTGCCTCTACTGCGCACCTCGTGGCTTCCCCTTGACCTGCCGCATGCTGGCAGCATTTGCAATGATGCTGCGTCGGAAGAGGCACCCAGGGGAATATCCCAAAACTGGGAAAGATGTGGTGGAGAAATTTTAGAGCCAGGTACACAGATGTCCTGAGCATGAGGAGGCCGGACAACTTTGACAGGGCACGGGCAGCTTGTGCTATGCGGGAGGTGGTGGACCAATTTTACACCCTGCTGGACGGGACCTTGGAGGCCCTGAGATTGAAGGACAAACCCAGTCAAATCTACAACTGTTTGCAATGGAGAGGGTTAGGGAGAAAGTGCTGGCACATAGAGGCGCTAAACATGTCTACCGCCAGTCCCGTGGCACTAGGGAACACATGTCAGTGCTGTCCTTTTTCAATGCTGCTGGGGGAGACATCCCCCCAAGCATAATATTCAAGTCGGGCTACCGGTCACGTCTACATGTTTATTGGCTTAAAAGTTAGCTTATCATTTTGTGAAGAAATAAACCCAATGATTACTATCCAGTTAGCCAGCTATTTTGCCAACATATTGGTTATTCAAACGGTATCTTTCTTGATGAAATAAACTATTAATTGATTATTAAAACAACAATAATCGTGAGCTTGTTTATGCACTACAAGAGCCGCCCGATAAAGGGCGCCCCTTTTTTGACAGTACTTTCTCATATAAAAGATGTTAAAACAAAAAGACTACCAGTCACATCTACATGTTTATTGGCTTAAAAGTTAGCTTATCGTTTTGTGAACCTTATAAATATAATATGTTCAATGGTATGTGCCCGAATTATATCAGTATCGTATGTTGATCACAAAACGTTTTCCACCCGATAACAGGGTTCGGTACGCTAGCTACTAGTGACTTTTCTGAAATAAATGTATTTTGTTGCAAATTTCTGAATACAGCTTCTTCTTCAATTCGAACTGTAAGCCATGGATATGCATGGAATATTTTTTGAAATATTGACATTTCAATAAAACTAGTAGCCTAGCCTACAAACTATGTGGAAATTGCCTCTGGAGGGCCAAAGTAAATAAGGTTAAAGGGTTGTCTCGCCTACACGGTAGACTAGTAACGCACGCATAGCCTACAAAGCACTATTTTGTAGCTAACAAAATAATTGGTTTTGCGTAGCTGCAATAGTCTAGTAAAAGTAACAAGTGAAGAAAAATAAATAAATAAATCTTTACCGAGGCTGTAACCAGGGAACTCCTGTATCAGAGCCAGGCACAGTAAACAGAAGGCCATAACGTAGCTGCACATAGGCTATGCCTATGTTCAGTACAGCTTCAGTGTAGGCTATATTTTTTCCGGTCGTGTTACCTGGGGTAAATCGCTTGGTCTTCGTGATACCAACCGTAGTTTACCATGCAGGTGTAGTTTAGTTTTCTGTACTGCAATGGACGTATAATAAGGCATTTTGACTCACTTCTTAAGGCCAGTTTATAGTCCAGCGACAGAGTGTCGCTGCGACTGATGACGTGCCATGGATGTCGCTGGTCGCAGCGACATTTGGTTTATACTTCGGGCGACTGTCGTCCTGTGGTCGCTGCGACGGTCGCTGAAGATGTCGCTGAGACATAAAATAAATTCAACTTTGACCCTGTCGCTGCCTCTGTTGTTATGGTAACGTTTGTCTTGGACAGCAGAGGCTTCGGTCGAGCTGTCAACTTACTAGCTAGCACATAAGCTAACTGTTAATGGACAGATTTCTCTGTTGGAAAACTTTGTGCGTGCAGCCATAGGGTCGGCTTACCTACCTAGCAAGCGCGTGAATATAATTATAAATGAGCACAATTTACTATTATTATTATAAACAGCCTAATAATAATAACGATGTAATTTCACCGATTGATGCTGTGCTAGAGGTTGAGAAAACGTTACAATCCAAACAAGAAGCAGCTCGCTTCCAATGCTACAATTTAGCCTATGATAGCCTATTAGTCTGTAGCCTAGGCTATTGTGAATGGTTACAAAGACACATTTGCAGCTTGACTACACATTTGTAGCGTTGTAGGCGCCTGCGAATGCATTGCAAAGTTATTTGCTTTCACAGTAGGCTAATTTAGATTTGCCAGATTAAATTTAGTGATTAGACTCAGTGACAGGCCATCTGATTTGTGGCATTCTGATAGCGAGTGAAATAGGCTACTCCACATTCTTGAACCTCATTCTCTTACTAGGGAATTGTAGGCTGCTCCCCCAATGAGTCCCGTCTTGTAGCTAGCAATTTACATCCCTAACGTAGGCTATGCCCTCCGTGCTTTTCCTACTAAATAACGTTTAATATGAGTTGCATCAATGTTATATGTTATAGGCCTATATAATAGTATTTAGAATAGAAATGTAGTATAGCTGATTTACCCACAGCTTACTGTGAACTACATTCAATGTTCATTACTAGGGATCGCTGCTACATTATGGGAAGGATGTGCTTTGTCTTATCTGTTCTGTAGTGACTTCGATGACGTTTCTGTATGCACTTATTGTATGTCGCTTTGGATAAAAGCGTCTGCTAAATGACTGTAATGTAACGTTGAGGTTTAATTACAAACGTTTTATTTGCTACCTTGTTCAAAATCCACATCCTACAAGTGTATGAAAGACGCAGTGAATGACATTCCAAACAATATACGGTGCCCTCAAAATGTACATTTATAAACTTTATTTCAGAGGCCTCCGACAAAAACGGGGTAAAGCAGAAGACATAATGAGATGTAGGCTAGCCTATTAAAGTTGCTTCTTCCTCCATTGTCCCCTGAGTGTAAACTGTCGCTGGAGTGCGTTTATACTTTTTGCGAACGACAACGACCACAGTGTATGTAGCGCGACAATAGAATTTTTATGAAAGTTCTGCGATTTCAGTCGAGCGACACACTGTCGCTGGACAATAAACTGGCCTTTAGTATTAGTTTCCTTTACACTCTGTAGTATGTTAGTTTTCCTAACCAGCTGACAGACGTTCAAATTTCTCTGGCAAAGCTATTTCCCAGAGATCTTTGCATGAGAAAAAAGACAATACTACTGTCAAAGAAGGTAGCCTACCACAGATAATCATTATTTATGTTATATTATATTATAATAGACATTGTCTGCAGAAGTAGACTATGACATGTTCAGAGGCTATTGTAATTTTTTTTTTAAGTGACTAACCATGAAACAGATGTCTGCTGAATTGATGTTATATAAACCTGAACCCGTTAGGGTTTTGTAGGTTATATTATCGTAACTTCTTAATTTTTGTAATAATTAATTTTATGGCAATATTGTGTTATGTGTGATGTGTGAAAATGATAAACTGAACAGAGCTGAAGTGAAGAAATGAATGAAGACATAATAAAGAAATCTTGGCCGAGGCGAGCGTTGAAGATTTGGTTTCCACAGTGAGTTAGACATGACCGCAAGAGCACAGCATAAGGCTCCACACAGACAAATTTTTTGTTGGCATTTGTGTGAGATTAAAACATGTAGCCAATGCACAATTATTTCTAGAATTTTTTTTTTACATTAATGCAATAACGCAATGTTAACTAGGTGATATTTTGCATTAGAACTGTATTGTCTGTGCCTGAGAAATGGGATATGTGTTCCTGTAGCCTACTGCGTAAATGCGAACCTGCGGTGGTAGCGAGTAGACTAATGTTAGGCTACCAGAACATGTCGGGTGACATTCACCTCTTTTTAAGTAAGAAAAATAAGACAAAATAACTTTTGTGTTGCGGTACCAGAAATTGTGTACCAAAACTAAATGCTAGGATTAGTTGAGAATCGAACCAACAATCTGCTAGAGCAGCACTGTAACCACTAAGCTACAGACACTTTCACAGTTTGTGTAGTGGGTAGACAGCCTCTGAAGCATGTAAATGTGACAAGGTCATTTTAAACAGAGCTTCTGATAGGCGGATTAAAGGCAGTTGTCCAATGGGGAGAATTATTCTTTGAGGGTACGGAGGCAGAAAAATTGAGAAGAAGCAAAAAGAGAAAAACCGGCAAAATAATCCAAGTTTGGGGCTTTATTGTGTGGATGTGTGAAGATTTATTAATATAAATATTAATAAATATTTAATAATTATTTTGGCTAGAAAGCGGCATCAGAATTCAGTCGATCCAGTGCCATTTAAGAGAGAAATGTGTCCGGATAAAAACGTCCAAGTTTTAAACGGCAGCTTAAATCACTGACTGTGACAGGGGCGATTACGTGAAACTCCCATTCATTTTCGCCATAGAGAAAATCACTTTGATCCGGAAATCCATATTTGGGCAAAGGTTTTTGCTCTGCGTTACGTCAGGCTTCTGAGGCCTATTGCAAGTGAACTGGGCGTGTTGGTCTTAAGATGAGGTGTGGCCAGGATACTTTTTGGCGTATTGCTCGTATCTCGAGCCAGCAGAAAGTGCTTACACTAAAACACCACAAACCTGGTCTAAAGTCATGTCGCAGTTGTTTACATGTTATTTTAACAGCGCATATAAGTGTGTCTATATAGGCGTGTGCACAATATATGCATATACCCTGCTGTCTGTTACACACAGGGGTGCGCACAAGCATGACTAAAAATATCAAGATTACAATGTGAAATATTATTATTGTGTAGGCTATATCAAAAAATGGATAATAATAAAAGCGTCCATAGGTCAAAGACCACATACCTGTCCCTCAGCAAAGGGGAATACGGATTAAATTGCTTTCAGCCCACTCCATCAACATCCAGGCGATGTGCGATGGTACGTGTAAGGTTACATGTATAGACTATTCGCAATTATCCTGGATCAAGCTATGATTTTGCCTATATTTGCCAATAATTCCTGTAATCTTCTGGGGGGACAATCGTCTGTTACTGGGCAATGGCTATCAATTAAAAACTTTGCTGATAACACCTATATGAAGCCTAATGCACAAATTGTCTTTTACACCTAATGCGTGAATAGTCATTCAATGGAAAACTCTCGCACTGCAATCGACGGACATTTGAGTTCTGAAAATGCGCTTCAGGTGTCATTAAAATACAGCTCACTTCATCTAGGCCTACAGCCTGTAAGTAAATAGAATGGTTTTGACTGAAAAAAGTTCAAAACCTTGTCCAGTGTATTGTTTTTCAAATAGCCTAGGCTACGGCCCCCGGGATTCGCTGTGCATTTAAGGTTTTATCGATAGCCTACGGTTAAAAAACTGAGATTAATTTAAATTTCACAATGTTAATTGAATTTTAACCTTATTCTTCATCCTTCATATATTTTTGATTACAGTGACCAGATTTCCATACTCTCATCTTATTAAAACCCAGCTGAAATGATTTTAAAACGAACCAAGAGTCTAATTAGAAACGAAAACGAATTTGCAGCACATTACACAATTAATTTACAATTCATTTTAATGCCATTCTCTGCATGTGCGCTTTAACTTCATGCAGGAGCAGGTCTGTTTCCCCTGCTGTAGATCACACTTTTCACGGTCTTCCTGGGAAAGTGGACTTAATTACTTTAAAGCATTACGTTACCAATAAAACAGATTGATCACATTTCCATAAGCATGACATTATAAAACAAGGGAAATTATGCGAACCTATGGGTTCCAAAACTGACAGCTTTAGGGCTCTATTTTCAAACCAGCGCAAGGGGACGGTATAGTCAAACGCAAGCTTGTTGACAGCATCAACGTCTTAAAACTGGCGCTATGGCGTTTCTCAGCAATACCGCTAGGATCAACAAATTCTCAACATAACATCCTTTCGGTTGCGCTGCAGTGGGATGGGTGGCTGTCTGGGGCGTGTTCTAAAATACTTTCGGCTCAGTGACAATTTGAACCAACGAAAACCCATTGCGTTATGATCAGCTGGAACCACCTCTTAGCGGAAACGCAATAGACTCTGGCAATTTGGTAACTTATTAGTCATGTAGTTCTATGTAGTGTCTATAGGTGATGCCAACATTACACTTCCATTTAATTAACAAATAGCCTATAGTTATTATTAATTAATTTTAATTTAAACTACTAGAATAAAACAGGACAGCTTACAAGAAACTTGCGATCATGTAGGCCAATAGCCTATAATATATAAATTACACATTGGCACAGTTGAATCATAAGCCTACCATTTGAATCATAATTATGCCTACATCACCAAATGTAGGCTAATTAATGCATTCGCCACCTCCTCCCGTGCCTTCCGAACTTCTGGGAGACGAGGTGGTGTGGATTGTGATCCATAAATTACTACAGTCCTAGCCTGTACTTCTGTTGCAAGTATGTCTGATTCCTGTGCGGAAAATCGCCCTTGTCGTTGACGGTCCAGTGCGTTTGGGTTGCTCATTATGAAATTGCATGGAGCGATTGCGTTCCAACTGGATTTTTTTAAAGCATGAGAACAACAATTTGATTGGCTACCATAGAGACACACCTTGGACATTTAAACCCAGCCTTTTAGCAATACCGCCATAAGGTGCGCCAAGATTGCCGTCATGAAATTACCAAATTTCTCGCCGACACGCCCTCAGAGCGATACCGCCAAGCGATTACTCTTGCATTCACCATTGCGTTTGGTTTATTAAAATAGAGCCCTTAGTGTATTTACTCGTGTCATCATTAAGGCAAAATAATGGTATTTATGTTATTAATCAATATTGTAATGAACTTTGAGAATAGCCTCATGGTATTGATGTTTGACAATGCTTCATTGTATAATCAAACAAAATTTGTTAAACAAGCAGGCGTTTTCTAAGGTGAGACGGAAGCCATTCTGATAGCTTATTCTCAGCTGTTGCAGGTGCTTTTAACGAAATTTAACCGCATAGGCTTTTATTTTCTAAAATAACAGCACTGTCGGGAATTACCGGGTGGTGTTACATGCTGGTGTTACACAATAATAATCTTTATCATTAGGGTTTATCAAAACGCATCATAATGGTTAGTCCGAATAATATTGATCATACGATTGATCCATATAGCCTTGCTCGTACTACACACTCATGAGCATGTCTGTTTCGCCATCATATAAGCAATCCCCAAGGTGGAAAAGCAGGCTTTTAAAGGGAATGGGATATGATATTTTGATTGGTTTATTGCATATTACACCCCAAGACACACCTATAAATCGCCAAACTCGGAAGAACGTGAAAATAATGAGGATGGCATCCCTTTAGTCATATCACACTTTTATGTATCAGTGAATCTGATCAATTTCGAACCTTCCAGTATACAGTGTAGATCTGCAGCTGGAATTAACCACCACTGATGTAGATCAGCGCGACGCAGCACGTATGGAAACAAGGGAACCGGGAAGCACAGTTCTAGTGCGGTAAGCTTCAAGACACATTAAACATATAAAATCGATATAGAAGTTACCTGGCGTTCCCCTTTAAGTATAATTTAAACAGTTAACAATTAATGTTGTTGAATTTATTGGTCTTTGCAATAAAAAATACATTATTTAATGTGAAAAGAACATTCTTACATGTGAAAAGCATAACATGTGCACATCGCTTTTGTTGAACATGAATTTAACTGTAGTGCACTGGCAGGGTCTGGAACCCCACTCTCCAGCGTGGTTGTCAGTTACTGTAACCACTAAGATGTGTACTTTGAAATGAGAGTACTTGTATGCACAAAATGCACATGAGAGTACTTTCATCTGATGTTATCCCATATGGGGAATTATTATTTAAGGGTATGGAGCATTTTTGATGATGAAATTGGCAAAAGATTTTCTCCATCAAAAATAAGTTTAGGGCTTTATGTGTGGATGTGTGAAGTTGTATCTGAATTATGTGTGGCTACATGATGTCAGAAGGTACAGAAGTTAATGATTTTATGGGTTGAGAGTCATTGTGGTTATTTATGTAGGAAACTCTGAAAAGTAGCAAGTAGAAAACTCTTGGTTCTGTATAGGTATGTGGCATGCCAAGCTGTAACTTGCCATACCCGAATAATCCCATACCTGCCATCCCAATGTAGAAAAATACTAACATGTTTGGTAGTCTACAGTGCCTTGAACCTGGAGCCACCACCCAGGGATTGAAAAAGTTCCCAGACAGCATTCGTAACTTTTTGCAACATTGCATTAAGGTGGTGTAAAGCAATGGCTATGGTTATTTTTTAACCAGCCCTAAACATTCTAAGTACAGTACATTGCAAACATGTCCAAATTAGCCTTACACTTACAAAACATTATTTGGCTTGCTGGGATGAGGGTGCAAAATGGAAGTTTTTTATTTTGGAAATACTATTTGTTCTTTTTGTGGTTCAATTCAAAAATAATTTTGTGGCTCCATAAATTCAGTGTTTTCTTGGTATTAAAATATGTATTAATTTGCATATTGTACATTTTTCACTGAGAATTGTTGCTGTTATATAATAATAGTGTATAATAATAACAGAGTGTAGGCGCTAAAATAAGTCTGGTTTATTAAATTTGGGCTTCATGGCAAACAGACAAAAATTGGCGGAATCTGGAATTTTCCGGATGCGAGTGTGCTATCACCAGCCAGGGAATCCTCCTTCTCACACAGCCCACACACAGCATCTGTCTTCACCTGCGGGATATTGGGAAGGCTTTTTTGTGCAACAGGAAACAGTGCCCAGGCATCCCCTGCTCTAGTACAATAAAATCTCAGAACACAACGCCGCTCCCACTCTCCAGATCTCAGGGTGTCATATCTCAGTTGACAGATCTTTGGTCTTGGAACTTTATGGGATTGAGGTCTGATAAATGTTGACATGAAAGTTAAAAAGTTTTTTACTTTTTTGTGGAAATATTAGCTTAGCAGCAGGAACTCCTCTAAATTTTATTTGTTTTTGTCACAGCACAGTGTTATACTGTCAATTATATGGTTAATGAACAATTTGGCTGGGGATACAAGTTAAAAAGGTGTGTCTGTGGGGGGGTGTTTGTGAATGTGGTTTTGTGAAGGCGTTCTTTGTAATAACAAGTCTGGCTGTCACATAAAAAGCCTTAAATCGGGTCCCTTGGCAGTTACTTGGGTTGACTTTGCACGGAGTTTACATTCAGAAACCAGGACTCCACCGTAAATCACAGGGGAATCCTGCAGCCGATGTGGTGGAGAGCTTACTGTGGGATCACATTTGACAATTTAATACCCAGCTCTGAGACCACAAACCCAATAGAGATGGGGAGGAGGGTGAGGAGGACTGCATTCCAAGCATCAGAAAAGAAAATGATGGATCCACATTCAGGATCCATATACTTAGAATATAGTTAGTTAATATTCATTCATATTTACATTAAATTAATTTCTACTGAAGTTTGTACTGGTACATTTCACAAAGCCTCAATAGGCACAATGTCACACTACAGTCAGATTCTGTCAGTTTGTGGTACACATAGCCCCATATTCCAGTTTTCTGTAACAAAACTACAGTAGGTATTGTACTGTGGTCATCGATTTACCTGTTATGTCAAACCGGCAAAACATGTGCATTTTGTGCATACATACATTTTTAAAAATTTGTCATTGCTTTTCCCCCTCTTTTAAAAACCCAATCACCATCTTTCTCACACATTCAGCCAATTTTCCTCCAGCTCTCCACACTCTGTACTTTTGCTGCACCTGGCACCTGCAACTTAGAATCTCGTCTCTGTAATGTAGTCACAATGAGCTTTTTTGAACTGTGGCTCCACTTAAAGAGAGGACACAGATAAAACAATACGAGGCACATTTTTACACCCGATTTACGGCACAAATTCTGGGGAGACGATGTCTGTTTCCAGCATTCAACTAAGGATTCAGTCTCAAGAACAAACATCAGGAAGCAAGAGTACTAATTATCTAATTATCAAACTCAAAGCAGGGGGCGTGTGAAAATTTGTGAGATGCTGGGAGACAGAGGTATAATTGAAAGAAAGAGATAACCACAAAATATCTAGGTCCTAGATTCTATGTCTCTGTTGTAGCCCTGAGCACATCAGTGAATCTGAGACAAATATGTGACCCGACGCGAGGTTGAGATACATATCTTACACACAGCCATTTCACAGGAAAACCGAAACATTACAAAATTCCTATCTGGTCAAAATTGAGTTAATAGAAAAATAGATAAAACATGCACATCCAACTTACGTATCTTTGCAGGTGCCGAACACATAGGCAATCATGAACAAAAGATAGAGTCCGCACACTGCTGTAATGCTCCCATAAGGTGTTTATTTACACCACAAAAGATCAACGTTTTGATCAAAAATATATTCGTCGAAGATGAAACTAGCTCTATTCCAAAGCAACGCTATCAAAACTTTCCTAAATTATTTAATGCAACTTGGCCCTGTCTATTTTTAGTCTTAGCATGTGAAGAGATTGTGGTCATTCAAACTTTAAATGTCAAATAACATATCACTTCAATTCATGTTTTAAACAGTTGATGAATTACATGATTACATTCCAGAAAGGATAATGTTTATACTTTGTTGTCAAGTTTACTTTAGAAAATGTACAGGTTTTAAAATGTTCGCTGCTGCTACAGATTTCTCTACAATTCACAAACAGACATTTACTGTACACCGAGAAACATCATTTACAATAGAGAAAGGGGGGATGAATAAATAAATGCAGATAAAAATGAGAAATATTTTGACGTAGAAAATAGTCTACATATAGCATTTTTACAAACCTATCCAGACATGTTCGCCCTGTTAATGTAGCCTACTGTATGTTTGTGGGTCAGATGATGCCAAATAAGTAATAGTACTAATTTGTTAACATAATAATAGTTATGTTATTTGTGAACATAATTTTGCGAACACAAGAATGTCTAGGCTCTGTAGGACTACACAGGTTTCTATAGAAATCCAAATATTCCAAATAAATAAATACATCAATAAATACATAATAATAATAATAATAATAAATATAGCTGCAAGCAGCGATTCCCAGGGACAGAGCGGCATTAGCGGCATTTGTCAAACACAGAAACCGCAAAATGGTAGACAACTCTAGACAGGGTTGACCCAAAATACAAATATTTGTTTCTAATCAGGGCTTTTGCCATTGTTGATGGTATCTTAACCCGATCCAGTAAGGGCTTGTGTATTAAGTCTTTTAAGTACAAGTGAAACAGTAAACAGTTGATACTGTTAAATTTCTTAACTTTTGCAATAAAAAGGTGTTTCTTAATGTGAAAACAACATTAAAAGAAGCATAGCATTTGCACAATAGTTTTGCCAAAGATTAACTTAACCATTGGTACCAAGCTGGAATTGAACCGCTGACCACATACATAGAAAGTCAGGATTGTATCCACTAGGCCAAAGCAGGTTAACAGAAATGAGGAGGCCAAATAAGGTATCAGATTGTTTTGGCTTACTGACTTCATAATTCAAAAAGATAACAGGTAATATTGTGAAATTTCTTTTCTTAAGCCTTTGCAATAAAAAGAACATTCTTACAATGACGTGCACATTGTGTGCCTCAACAAAAACTTTGGAACAGGTGGGGATCGTACCACCAACCTACTACATTGCAGTCAAATGCCTTAACCACTAAGCTACAGGAACTTTCACAGTTGGTATAGTAGGTAGACGACCTGTTAAACAGAGATAGTGTACTTGGCGGATGGCATACCTGCCATCCCAACATTCGGCAAATTCAAGATGGTGCCCACCAAATTAGTAAAGTTCTATGATCCAAATCTGGCTCTTTGTCACTCTAGCAAGTTATACATCTCTGCAAAGGAACTGTGATTTTTAGTGCATTTTTAAATATTTTCTTATATTTGGATCTATATAGCGGCACCACGTGGCTCGATTGGGTTGAACCTGTAGAGGTCAATTCCTCATGTTACTCTTAATAGTTTCCAAGTTTACCAAGTAGTTAACCAAGTTTCATAGCTTTAGTTAAGCAAGTTTCATAGCTTTCTGTCAAATCGTTTTGGAATTATTAGCATTTTTGTGATAAGCCACGCCCAGTGAAATTTCATTGGCTCGTCATTCTGCCATCTTTGAAAATATCAAAATTCTGACGATAAATTTTATGAGACATGGTCTACGGAGTGTGTATACCAAGTTTCATCTCAATTGGTCAAATTTTGTAGGAGGAGTAGCATTTTAAGCGTTTTTAAAAAAATGCTAATTATCAAAAAATCCTATATGGCGGACTTTATGGGTCCTTGAGGCAAATTTGTTCAGAATGAGCAAATGGATATGTATACCAAATTTTGTGACTAGGTGAAACGGGGCGTCAGCAGTGGGTGTGTCAATGTCAAAATTTTGTCAAGTGCACTACCACTAGGTGTTCAATCTGCGTCATAATATAGAGCATCCAAGAGATTGGGAATCCCAACAAGCGTGCCAAGTGTGGTGATTTTAGGACAAACCAGCTCACGGGAATTTTAGGTGAAAGGGGAGGAAAAAAAAAAAAAAAAAGAATCTGAACAGATACAATTTGGTACCTGCAGCTATGCTGCATGGTCCCCTAATAATATTACATTGGTCGGGTAAGCCAGGATTAGGTAAAATGTTCTGAATCCAGCGGTTCCAACAGTAAATGCCCTTGTTAAAATGTTCGGCACTCTGAATAGAACCCCTCAATTAACCTACATTCAAAATATGTTTTACATGATTTAATTTAATAATTATTAGTAAAAATGACAATCATCAATTACGTCGACCAGCAACCTGGTGGATCAACTAACAAGTCAAAACAAAGTCTAAATCAGGTCTTAAAATTAAATAATTTTATTAAATCAAAAACAGTCAATTAGAATAATGACCTAAAATCATACATTCACTAATGAAGTTGTATCTAAATATTAGATAGTTTACCTATATCTAAATGGTAGATATCCTACATTCCCTCTCTTGTAAGAATAGGTGCATGCACCCGCTAAAAACCTATTCTTACATCACCAAATAGGAATCACATTACACATTTGAACACTGAAGATGCAGTTACCTGCTAACAACAAAAACAATCTTTAATACAATTAGTCCATGCCCAGTTTAATAGTCCCATGATGATCTGCTGACCAGCAGATATATGGACACACTGACATATGTCCCACAATGATCCGGTGTGGTACGGAGACATGTCTCGATTAACACTCTTTTGTGTCACTGCTGTTATGGCACCCTGGTTCAGACTCTTCCTTCTCCAGTGTCAGGGTATCTAGACTGGCAAGGGACAAGAGGTTCCCTGGATGTCCTTCGGTAACATGCAGTGCTTTTTCCCATTCATGTTGCAATTGCATGAGTGAAAGGCAGTCTGCTACCAACAGTGTCCCTACCAGTTCTGCACAGCGTTCAGGGAGCTCTGTCTCCTGTGACAGGCAGCTGGACGATCCACAGGTGGCAAAGTGCGGTCAGGACCTTTCTTCTGAAGGGCGGGGAAGCGCCTCTTTCCCATTTTGGCTCCTTTAGCCTGGGGCCAGTTGGGTGGACTGCTGATGGAAGTTGCTTAGGCTAGCTTCCCGCTGCAGGGTGTTTGTGGTTGTCCTTCAAGGAATGGCAGGAGAACTTTGGGAGTTGAGGGCTTAGGCCTTATCACTCACAGCAACATATGAAGAAGGGAACAATTAGTGATAGCACTGCATGTTATGAGCACTGTCAGTCCATTCAGCTGAACCTTACGGACAGGGTTTACCGTCCATGAGATTAGCAGTCCAAATAACCACATGAATAGGGCAGACTTGTCCATAAGTTTCCAGGAACTGTCACAGTTTTCCTGGTTGTCGCGCCTTCTCTGCTTAGGGTTTCTTGCAGCTCCGGTATTGCTTCCATTCCGTATTTTATCCTCTTCCCGGGTATCAATTTGCTCACCTGTCTCAGGTGATTTTCCCGGATATAAAAGATCCTTACTTCCCTTTTCCCGTGCTCTGTTGTCAGTTCGCCTGTACACTAAGCCAGGTATCGGGTTAGGAAGAAAGCGACCAATTTAAATTAAAGCTTTGCTCTAATTTCACGTGGGATTTGCTTTTAGTTGTGTTAGTTCTGTTCGCTCCATTCTAGGATTTTGTTTATTTCTTTTGCTTTATTTTCTCTTTGTTCTTTTCCCATGCTGTTCTCTCTGAGACAGCCTCCTTTATTTCTTTCTTTTCATTACCCATCTGTTTGGGTGCTCCATTGTTAGTGAGAGCGAGAGGTATCTCTCTTTTTCTGTTTCTGTTCTTTTCACCTCCCTATTTCCGCCGTTTAATTTTAATGTTTCGGGGGTGTTTTTCTGTTTCCTGTCTCCCTTTTGCTGGCTCTATTTTGTGAGCTTGGGAGATTCTTTTTCCATTCTACTCGTGACTTAGAGTTTCGCCCACTTATTCCAGGTTGTTTTCTGTTTGGCTATACGCCAGGAAGTTTTGTTCCCTTTCTTTGTTTTTCTGCTCCGTCCGTGGATTCCTCACTCCCTTCTAGTGGTCCTCACTTTTGTGGGTGACTTGTTTAGATCCCCCACCCCATTGCATTTGGTTCTCCGAGACAGAGAACCCTTATAGTACAACAAAGCCAATATGGAGGAACCAGCGACTCCCACTGTAGGGGATCAGACTGATCCGAGCACACATGAGGAGGACATTAGGTTCCTCCGTGCTCAGCAGCAGGCCTTAGCTACACAACAGGGCCAATTATTAACACAATTGCGGGTTCAGGAGGGATGGTTTCGCGAGCTGGCGGAGAGTGTCTGCCGACTACAAGTTACGCCCCAAGCACAAGCACCTGTTCTCCAGGCTACCCCCCCTCCGCCACCCGTCCTACATACCGAGAGGGAGCCAAAGCTCCAACTGCCCCTCCGGTATAATGGACAGGCGGGGAAATATCGGGCATTTCTAACACAATGTCTTATCATTTTTAAAGCTCAGCCATCGCGGTTCGGTTCGCAGGAGTCTCGGGTTTAATTTATTCTTTCCCTACTCACCTGTACCGCTCTTGACTCGGCTAGTCCTTTGATTCGGGCTAACTCCTCGAGAATTAATGATGCGGTTAAGCTGATGGAGGAGATGGCATTAGTCTTCGACTATGACGTCTCTGGTCAGGAGGCTGCCATGCGACTAACCCGTCGCTGCCAGGGCAACGATACCATGGCAGGTTTTTCTATCAGGTTTCAAGCACTGGCAGGAGAGACAGGGTGGTCAGAGGAGCCTCTGATATCACTTTTTTCTACGTTCAGTGCCCTGGTATCCATAGCCATCCACATAGACAACCGTCTCAGGGAGCGTGAACGAGAAAGAGACAACAGGGGAGACCGCCGTACTCGTTCTTTCTCCGTTCCTTTTGCAGCGCCCCTGGCTTCTTCTCCTGCTCACTCCCCTCTTAGTAAGGAGGAGCCTATGCAGGTGGATGGAGCCTCTGTACAGAGCCCCAGACAATCTAAACCACATACTGAGTGGTGTTGTTACTGCAAGCGCAGGGGTCACCCTATCAGTCGGTGCTCCAAGCTACAGGGAAACGAGGAGTCTCGCTAGGGAGACTGGGGCCCCTAGCAAGACGTGATGGTACTGCGTCTCGGACATTACTCCCAGTTCAACTGTTCTGGAATCAGTGCTCAGCCAACGCTGAGGCTTTTATTGATTCTGGGGCAGTGGAGTGTATTGTGGACGCCCAATAGGCTAGGGAACACCGACTACCTGTTCTCTCCCTACGTCATCCTCGGTTCATTACGGCACTCGATAGTTGCCTATTTAGTTCTGGAACCATCAAAGAGACCACAGGCCCCGTTACCATGCACACCTCTTATGAGAATCTCACTGAGACTATTCAGTTCTTTTTAGTCGATTCATCAGCTTATATTTTATTACCAGTTTGCCTGTGTCCCAGGGCAACACAGTGATTCTAGTGGTTGTGGACAGGTTCTCCAAGGCGACAAACTTTATCACTCTACCAAAACTACCATCTGCACCGGAGACCTCTCAGCTGGTGGTAGATCACGTTTTTAGGGTGCATGACCTTCCCCAGGACATGGTGTCAGATCGTGGGCCCCAATTTACACCTCGGTTTTGGCGTTCCTTCTGTGCCCAGCTAGGGGCGTCCGTAACGGACAGACGGAGCGTACCAACCAAACATTGGAAAACACTCTTCGGTGTCTGGCCGTCTCCAACCCCACATCTTAGAGTCGTCACCTCGCCTGGGCAGAATATGCCCATAACACGCTGCGCAATGCCTCCACTGGCCTCTCTCCTTTCGAGGCACAGTTGGGCTATTTACCTCCGCTGTTTCCTGACTTGGAAAAGAATGTGGAGGGTACCGTCTGCAGGTTCTTTTATCCGGAGGTGCCGAGCTGTTTGGAAACGTGTTCGTGCATCGCTTTTGCGTGCCACGGCTAGGCAGAAGGCTTCGGCCGATAGGCGTCGCCATCTGGCTCCTTCCTACCAGGTTGGACAACATGTTTGGCTCTCCACGCGAGACCTCCCGTTGCGGGTGGAGGCTCGCAAACTCACTCCGTGCTATGTGGGTCCTTTTAAAATCACCCGGAAAATTAACCGGGTCACGGTGCGTCTTCAACTTCCGCGCTCCATTCGGATTTATCCTACGTTCCACGTCTCTCGATTGAAACCTGTGCTCCTGAGCACCCTAGTTCCGGCTGACAAACCACCATGTCCTCCCTGGTTAGTGGAGGGAGGTCCGGTGTATACTGTTCGTCGCATTCTGGCCCAGACGGGTAGGCAGAGGAGCCCAATTTCTCGTTGACTGGGAGGGAAATGAAAACTCTAAAAGAAAGAGAACTCCTAGCTCACTAAGGCAGACCCCACGTGTACTTTTAGTAGTAGCAAAATAACAATTGGTTGCCAATTCCTAAACCATCAATACCTGCTTTGTGTAGAGGCAATGAAAACACAAAAGCACGTGCTTATATCGCCAGCGGGGAACTTAAAACTGGTGCGCCAGATAAGTGCCGGGAGGTGGAAAAACCCAGCACGATGGCACGATTCCTCCGAGAGGAAACGACCACAAAGATGGAAGGAAGCCAAACCATGACACACCTCTAGAAATTCTTATGAACAAAATGTAACTTTTCCATTTATATTTTACTTTTTAAAGTTGATCAGAGTGTTTCGGAACTTTCAAGCAGTAATCCATAACTTCCTGTTTCACTGAGGTATAAATATGAGGTGACACAGAGGCCATATTCCCTTATTCGTACATCAACATGGGAAAGATTAGAGAACACAAAAAGCACATGAGGGAAAAGTGTGTTGAGCTTCATAAGTCAGGGAATGGCTATAAAAAATAGCTACTCACCTGAAAATGCTCATATCTACCGTTAGGGCAATACTTAAAAAGTTCAAACCAACTGGAACTGTTACAAACTTGCCTGGAAGAGGACCCAAGTTTATTTTGCCCCCACGCAAGAGAGGCAAAAAAATCCCCAAGGATCACTTTTGGAGAATTACAGAGGAAAGTAGCATCTTGGGGTCATCAAGTCTCCAAAACTACCATTAGACGTCACCTCCATGCCAACAAATTATTTGGAAGGCATGCCAGAAAAAAATCATTCCTGTCATTTCACCACAAACGTAAGCACCTGGAGTTTGCTAAATGCTACTGGAACTTTGACTGGAACCATGTTCTATGGTCAGATGAAACGAAAATTTTGCTTTTCGGCAACCAACACTCAAGGTGGGTTTGGCGTAAAAAGATGGCTATACCGAAAATAACCTGATCCCCACTGTTGGAGGTTCCGTAATGTTGTGGGGCTGTTTTTCCTCCAAAGGCCCTGGGAACCTTGTTAGGGTACATGGCATCATGAACTCCATGAAATACCAGGATATTTTAAATCAGAATCTGGCTGCCTTGCCGGGAAGCTAAAACTGGGTTGTCGTTGGATCTTCCAGCAGTACCATGATCCAAAACATACTTCCAAATCAACACAAAAATGGTTAACTGAACACAAAATCAAGCTTCTGCCATGGCCATCTCAGTCCACTGACCTAAACCCCATTGAAAACCTGTGGGCTGAGCTGGAGAGGAGAGTGCACAAGAGAGGACCTAGGACTCTGGATGATCTGGAGAGATTCTGTAAAGAGGAATGGTCTCAGATTCCTTGCTCTGTATTCTCCAATCTTACTAGATGTTATGCGAGAAGACTCAGTGCTGTTTTATTGGCAAAGGGAGGTTGTACAAAGTATTAAATGCAGGGGTGCCAATAATTGTGGCACGCGTGGTTTTGAACAATATCTCCAATACCTACAGTTAAAATCCGTCCTCAAATCTAAAATCAACATATCACAGAATGATTTACGGCCACCCCCATTAATTGAAGAAATACACAAAATAACAACTAAGAAAATGCTCTCCAAATCTTATTAATTATTAACCCAGACTGACACAACGATATCACTCCCGTCTGCAAAATGGGAACAAGATTTAGCAACCTCCCAGCGCCAACCTTTGGACACAAATATGCAGGAACACATTCACTATGACTAACAACACCAACTCACAACTCATTCAGTTTAAGGTAAACCACAGAGTACATATCACCCAGCACAAAATGTACAAAATGGGACAAACAGACACAGACATCTGTTCACATTGCACTTTAGACACCCCAGATAACTACTTTCATGCCAGCTGGCTCTGCCCACCCATCCAAAGTCTCTGGCACAAAATTACTGACACAATATCCGTCTCCTTAAACTGTGCCATTCCACTATCCCCTTCTCTCTGCCTACTTGGAGACATCTCAGTAATCACACCAACAATCCAAAACACCAAGTTCTTACTTACAGCCTTAACAATCGCCAAGAAAACTATCCTCTTACACTGGAAAACTAGAAATACATTAAATACTACACATTGGTTAAACCTTCTAATAGAACACATTTCAATGGAGAAAATAACTGCCTCTATCCACAATAAAATGTTGCAATTTAGAGAAAACTGGGAACCATTTATCAATACCCTTAATTTACCAATAACCTACAATTCCACCTGAACTTGCCTGTTAGCCAACCCCGCCCTTCTCTCACGCATACACGCACACATGCATCACACACTCACACACATACTCATACACATACTTAACATTTCATTATTACTATTATATTTCTACATTATTACATCTCCCCCTATCCACTTTTTGTTTTTTTTGTATTGTCTTGTTTTATGACATTATGGGAGAAGACTCAGTGCTGTTTTATTGGCAAAGGGAGGTTGTACAAAGTATTAAATGCAGGGGTGCCAATAATTGTGGCACATGTGGTTTTGTTAAAAATTATGATTTCTTGATGATTTTTTTTTTTCTCAGAAATAATTTACTTCAATTAAAGGTTGGATTTTTCTCATTTTTTCAGTGTGAGATTAAGCTAATTCACCAAACGGTGAATTTTTTTACAACCCTTTTTACTCATCTTTACCAGGGGTGCCAATAATTGTGGAGGGCACTGTATATCGACACACTGACGTATTTCCCACAATGATCCGGTGTGGTGCGGAGACATCTTCTTGTAAGAATAGGTGCATGCACCCTCTAAAAACCTATTCTTACATCACCAAATAGGAATCACATTACACATTTGAACACTGAAGATGCAGTTACAACAAAAACAACTGGTTCACCAACCATCTTTAAGGGGTCAGTAAGTCAGTAAATGTACAGGTAGCTGGTATAACCTGCTGGGCATTGCTGCCTGTCGCACCTCCTCCGGTGCCTATGGATCAGCTGCAGAGTCATCAGCCAGGAACCACCATTCATCAACATTTAATCCTGGAACGTCTCCTGGTGGTGGAGCAGTGACAGGGACGTCTCCCTGCCACCCCCTGCAGCTGACGTCTGGGTCAGGTGTTCTTTCCCCACCCCTTGTCCTTCCTCCTCAGCCACAGCCAAAAGCTGCCCTTCTCCACCTCCTCTGCCAGTTCTTTTGTTGCCTACTTCAGCTTTCCTCCTGTCACTCCTGCGTCCCTCAGCAGGCGTGTGGTTGACAGCCCCACGAAGCCTCGGCATCCAATCTCCACTGGGTAGATGGTGGTCTTCCAGCCAGCCTCCCTGCACTCAGCAGCCAGTTCTGAGTACTTTGTCTTTTTACGTTTAAAGGCAGCCTCAATCCCCTTCTCCCATGGTACTGTCAGCTCAATGAGGAGTACAGCTTTTGCCTTGGTGGCCACACCACTATGTCAGGATGGAGAGACGTGGTGGTGATCTCGCCGGGGAACTGGAGCTGCCTGCCGAGATCGACTCTCATATTCCACTCCTGGTCGGAGGAAAAGAGCCTTGGTGTTTCTCTTGGCTTGGTGCTTCTTCTTCCTCCGCCCTCCCTGACAAAGTGGATGTGGTGTTCCAGTGGTGGTGGACATCCCCTGCTCTCCTGTCTATGCCCCTCCAGCACCTCGGCCAGCTTTCTCAGAACCTGATCATGGCGCCATCTGTAGCGCCCCTGGGAAAGCGCGGTCTTGCAGCCTGACAAGATGTGCTGGAGGCTTGCGTTGGGAGCGTTGCAGAGCGAGCAGCATTCTTCGTTCCCAAACCATTGGTGGAGGTTCCGAGGACAGGGAAGCGTGTCATAAGTCATAAGACCTGGTGTTTTCCTGCTTGTAGCCCAAACTGATGGATTGCAGTGGCAGCTCCAAGGTGTTCTTCCCAAAGAGGCCCGTTTCAGAACAATTAGTCCATGCCCAGTTTAAAAGTCCCGTTGTGATCTGCTGGCCAGCAGCTATATGGACACACTGACATATGTTCCACAATGATCCGGTGTGGTGTGGAGACATGTCTCCATTAGACACTCTTTTGTGTCGCTGCTGTCATGGCACCCTGGTTCAGTCTCTTCCTTCTCCAGTGTCAGGGTATCTGGACTGGCCAGGGAAGAGGTTCCCTGGACTTCCTTGGGTAACATGCAGTGCTTTTTCCCATTAATGTTGTAACTGCATGAGTAAGTTATCCGTTTTGGCTCCTTAAGCTCGGGTCCAGTTGGGTGGACTGCTGACGGCAGTTGCTTAGGCTAGGTTCCCGCGGCAGGGTATGGGTCCGGTTGCACTTGTGTCTCTGGGGGTCCTTCAGGGAGTGGCAGGAGAAGACTGTGGGACTTGAGGGCTTAGGCCTTATCACTCACAGCAACATGTAAAGAGGGGAACACTGCATGTTATAAGCACTTAGTCCATTCAGGGGAACCTTATGGACAGGATTTACCATCCATGGGATTGCCAGTCCAAATAATCACATGCACAGGGCAGACTTGTCCATAAGTGTCCAGAAACAGCATTGGTGGGGGCACCTACACTATAGAAAACGGACTTAAAAACATGGGCATGTTATTACATTAAAAGGTGGTGGTAGGGATGTTGGGGTGGGCTGCCAGTTTTACCTCTGAGGACACAGTGTGGTTACTGGCAGTCATTTGGCAGCAGATGGCCACAGCGGGATGACAGAAGGCATCATGTCATCTTGCTTCTTCCGCACATGGATACCCCTTAACCACGCCCGTCTTATCTCTGTCCAGGGGTCTATGCCAGTTTTGGCTTTGGTTCCCTCTCTGGGCAGCTGGGCTGATCTTCCCTCATAGGCCCCCAGTCCATCAGTGCTTGCCGAACACTTCAGGGCTCTTGCACTTTCCCTGGATGACGTTTGTGTGCGAAGTTTGCAGGTGTGGCTCGGGGGTGGAGAGATAAGAGTGTCGGAAGCTGCTGTTCCAACTTAGCTGCTTCCATCTTGCTTTGGAGTGCAAGACAACACTCTGGCAGAGACTTTGAGGGCCCAAGGGGTCGTAAAACGGCCAGGGGTTGGCTTCTTGCTCTGTTTCCCCCAGGATCTCTTCGCAGCTCTGATAGGGGAGCGAGGCTTTCGCAGAGGCCCCCTTATCTCCTTCGTCATGGGAACTGAGGAAGTGGGAGAGTCCACAGAGCACACCCCTTCTGCCTGTGCAGCAGACAGTTCCCCGGATTCAACAGGAGGGTACGAGAAGTCCACAAGGCGTGGGGTGGGGTCCTCGGCCTGGGTGGACTGGTTTGTGGGGGCTGACTCCACCTGCTGGGGTGTGTAGACCTCTCCACCTGGCAGGGCTGATGGGCCTATAGAAGCCGGTTCCACATCCTGCGGTTCAAAGGTCTCCTCACCAGGCTGGGCTGCTGTGTCTGCAGTAGCAGGTTCTGCCTCCAGGGGTTCGACGGTGTCCTCACCAGGCTGGGCTGCTGTGTCTGCAGTAGCAGGTTCTGCCTTCAGGGGTTCGACGGTCCTCACCAGGCTGGGCTGCTGTGTCTGCAGTAGCAGGTTCTGCCTCCAGGGGTTCGACGGTGTCCTCACCAGGCTGGGCTGCTGTGTCTGCAGTAGCAGGTTCTGCCTTCAGGGGTTCGACGGTCTCCTCACCAGGCTGGGCTGCTGTGTCTGCAGTAGCTGGTTCTGCCTCCAGGGGTTCGACGGTCTCCTCAACTGGCTCGGCTGAGAGGACTGCAGCAGCCGATTCCACGTCCTGTGTGGTGGCTGGTGTGACACAAGCTACAGAGCTGTTTCCCCCAAATTCCTCAAGGGAGGGGGAGCTCCGCAGGGGTGGAGCTGCATAATCTGTGGCGGGTGACAAAATCCACAGAATTGTTCAAGCCTGAAAAGGGGGGGGATGAGTCAATAGAGAGTGGTGTATTGTCCTCGGTGGGGGTGGGGGGGGGGGGGGGGGGGGGCTGGGATGGTGCCATCCACTGCGCCTACCAGCTCAGGCTTTACTCCCACAGAAGAAACTTGTTTGACAGTAACTTCTTATTTACAGTGGTGCTTTTCCCAAGCCAGTTTCCACACCTGGTTTACCTCATCCCATGCCTGCTTTGACCAATGAAGGTAGAGAAAATGCTGTCTTTTCTCTAGCTATGACCTTATCCCTTGGACAATCCTGTGCTTGGTTTTATCACTATCTGGAGAAATCAGATAATCCAAATACTCAGTCCACAGGTTGTAAAGTGAATCTTCCTTACGTTGGTCCATTGCATTCAGCTGTTCAGCAAATTTTGGGCACTGCGTTATCAAGTATTGCTGTTCTGAGATCATGAGGTACCACTGCTGATCCAACCTTGACTGGCCAGGGAATGCTGGTATGTCAGCAGTGGAGGGTAATTGAGGCACCTCTCTCTATGTCTGATATGCCATAATATTTTTTTTCAAAATAAAATCAATCAATCTAAGACCAGTCAATTATAAAAAGTTTTGAACTTGTCTCAGGGTTTACCACAGTTTACCCAATAGTACAATTTAGTATGCTATAGGACAACCTCAGTGGGACCTCCAATTATGATAAGCGAGGTTTAGGTAAAATGTGTATTTTCTGTATCCAGCGGTTCCAACAGTCAATGCCCTTGTTAAAATGTTCGGCACTCTGAATACTGAACACAAGCGATATTGCTTGCTAGAACCCTTCACTTAACCTACATTCAAAATATGTTTTACGTGATTTAATTTAATAATTATTATTAAAAATGACAATCATCAATTAAATCGCAGAATTCTTTGATAGGTAAGTCGACCAGTAATCTGGTGGATCAACTAACAAGTCAAAACAAAGTCTAAATCAGGTTTTAAGATTAAATAGTTTTATTAAATTAAAATCAGTCAATTAAGATAAGAATCACTAATGAATGTAGGCTGACTACTTATAATTTACAAAAAGGAAGATATTAACCTCTTGCTGCCAAACGCCCCCTAGCGTTACGGAAGTTATTAAATTATACATTTCATTAATTTAATAATATATAATAAACTGCTCACCTCAATATTTTGACTAAATATCCTTAAGATATATCCATTCCTTCTGGGAAAGTGGTTTTTAAGCCCAAAACGTCGAGTTGAAACTTCGTAAATAACGTTGGAAACCCCAACCTAATTCTCAAACATGTATTGCAGTTTGATGTCACACCATAAACAATGTGCTGGTAAACTGTTCTGCTTAATTGTATTTCACAAAACCTTGGTTTGAAAAATCATTATACCTTTAGGCTTCAAGAAAAAATACTTTAAAACTTTCATACGGCTGTACATGATTTTTTTCCAATTTTAAACTGACTTGTGCTTTTCTGCACTTCATCACGAGTAGTTCGGCTGTGTTCAGTTTGGCGTTGTGAAACTCAGCCAGTTTCTGGAGTACCAATCCCGTGGCTTAGTATATTTTAGCCAAAGTGGTTTTGTACTTGATTGCAGAGAGTTATGCAAAACTGTGGTCAATTGGGTGTATTTCTTTGACTGATAGCACAATAGGCCTTTCTGAAGTGGGAGGGTTGTCGGACAGGCGGGGGTCGGTAACGGGGCGGGTTCTCAGACGTTCCAGGACTCGGGCACACAGCAGACTTCTCCTGACAAAAACAGATCAAACACAGCACTTTTAGATCTCTCTCTCTCCAATACCTCCAATACACCAAACTCACTCTCTCACACTCTCTCTCTCTCAACTCCACCTTGGTTTCACCTAAGCTACTCCGTCTTCCGGTTGTTTGTCAGTCCTTTTTCTAGGGCTCCGATTAGCCCGGCGATTCGCTACAGCTGACCAGCCCGGCATTTTCTCCAGGTGCCGTGTATTTCCTGGTTGAGGTGGTGACGTCATCGGAACTCCTAATATGGGCATGCCGTCCTTCCACTTCAGCCTAACATACCTTCCATCTATCACCTCTCCGTGGTTTCGTCCCCGCCGGTTGCCACACCCCCCCCCTCTCAGCTCCGACCGGGAGGGCGGGGCAGCCCAGGAACCCAGGGCGTCTCTCCGCGATAGTGCGTCCGCGTTCCCATGGGCAGCTCCGGACCTGTGGACGACGTCAAAGGCGTAGGGTTGCAAGGAGAGGAACCAGTGGGCGACCCTTGCATTATTATCCTTGTTCCCGGACATCCAAACTAGTGGCGCATGGTCCGTTACCAGGGTGAAGTGCTGTCCCAATAAGTAATATTTCAGTCCCTCTAGGGCCCACTTGATGGCCAAGCATTCCTTCTCTACCGTGGAATATTTTTGTAATTTGCGGCTTATGTATGTGATCGGGTGTTCTTCACCTTCGTGTAGCTGGGATAGGACGGCACCCACCCCAGTTTCTGATGCATCTGTCTGTACCACTAGGGGTTGGGAGAAGTCGGGGGTCACCAACACTGGCTCTGAACACAGGGCGTCTTTGATGGCTCCGAAGGCTGTCTCTGCCTCGGTCGTCCACAGGATCCGTTCTGGCAGCCGGCTTCGGGTCAGGTCCGTGAGAGGGGTTGCTAGGGAGGAGAAATGGGGGACATAACGTCTGTAATAGCTGGCGAGCCCAATGAACACTCGTACCTGCTTCTTGGTGCGGGGGCGGGGCCATTCCCGGATTGCCTCGACTTTTCCTACCTGGGGTTTGACGCAGCCGTGCCCGATCGTATACCCCAGGTAATCTGCATCTCGAAGGCCGAGGTGACACTTCTTCGGATTGGCTATTAGTCCCGCCCCCCGCAGGGCGTGAAGCACAGCGTCGATCTGTCGTAGGTGTGTCCCCCATTCCTCCCCGTGTATAATGATGTCGTCTAGGTAGGCCGCGGCGTATACACGGTGGGGTCGTAGGACCCGGTCCATTAGCCGCTGAAAGGTGGGCGGAGCCCCGTGGAGCCCGAATGGTAGCATTTTATACTGGAAAAGACCGTCCGGCGTGACGAACGCTGTCTTCTCCCTAGCCTCGGGTGCCAGAGGCACCTGCCAGTAACCCTTTGTCAGGTCCAGTGTGGTGATGAAACGGGCTCTTCCCAGGCGTTCGATGAGTTCATCTATCCTAGGCATAGGGTAGGCATCAAATTTGGAAATAGCGTTCAATTGTCTAAAATCGTTACAAAACCGAATCGACCCATCCGGTTTTGGCACCAACACAATTGGACTACACCATTCACTATATGATTCCTCAATAATTCTGCCACTTAGCATGGCTTTTACCTCGGCTGCGATGGCTTCTCTTCTGGCCTCTGGGATTCTGTATGGTCTCAGTTTTACCCGTATTCCTGGCTCCGTGATGATCTGGTGCTGGATCAGGTCAGTGTGCCCGGTTCCGGTTGACGAGGTCCTGGAGGTCCTGTCACTGGCTCGGGGTCAGTTGCTCTCCCATCTGGACTTCAACTGGCTCCGTCTTCACAGCGATCTGAGGGGAATTGATAGAGAACAGCACCTCACGGGTCACCCATTTTTTTAATAGGTTCACATGGTATACCTTAGTGGGGGGTCGTCGTCCGGGCTGTCGTACCCGGTAGTTGACTGTCCCCACTTTTTCCATGACCTCATAGGGCCCGTTCCATTTGGCTAAAAATTTACACTCCGAGGTAGGTACTAAGACCAGCACTTTATCTCCTGGGGCGAACTCCCTGGGTTGGGCCCCGCAGTTGTAAACCCGCGCCTGTGCCGTTTGGGCCTCCGCCATGTGTTCTCTTACCATCGGCCAGATCGTTGCCATCCGCTCTTGTACCTCTTCCACGTGTTCCACCAGGGTTCGATGGGGTGACGGCTGCTGTTCCCAGGCCTCTTTGGCCAGGTCCAACAGTCCTCGGGGTCGCCTCCCGTACAGCAGCTCAAACGGGGAAAACCCGGTTGACGCCTGGGGTACCTCTCGAATGGCAAAGAGTACGAACGGCAGCAGCTGGTCCCAGTTTCTCCTATCGGCCTCCATCGTCTTCTTGAGCATCTTCTTGAGGGTTTGATTGAACCTCTCGACCAGCCCATCCGTCTGAGGGTGATAAACTGAGGTGCGTAACTGGGTTACCTTCATGAGTTGGCACAGGTCCCTCATGATCCGTGACATGAATGGGGTGTCCTGGTCAGTTAGAATCTCCTCCGGCAGCCCGACCCGGGAGAAGAGTAACATCAGCTCCCTTGCAATCCCCTTGGTGGCCATGGTTCTCAGGGGGATAGCCTCTGGGTACCTGGTGGCGTAGTCCAACACGACCAGGATGTACTGGTGTCCTCGGCTGCTCCGGGGTAGGGGTCCCACCAGGTCCATGCCGATCCTACTGAAGGGTACAGAAATAATGGGTAGAGGTATGAGAGGGCTCTTCTGATGTGGTCGAGGCGCCACCTGCTGGCAGTCGGGGCAGCTACGACAGTAGTCTTCTACGGCCTTTTTGACCCCTGGCCAGTAGAATCGCGTTTTAATCCTCTCCAGGGTCTTCTCCACCCCTAGGTGGGCCCCCAGCAGGTGGGTGTGGGCGAGCTGTAAGACCGAGGGGATAAACGGGCGGGGCACCAACAACAGTTCCTGCTGCACCCCCGCCTTCATTATCACTTGATACAGTAAATTATTTTTAATGGCAAAGTGGGGAAATGTTATCGGTCTTACCCCGTCTAGTTGCTTGCCGTTCACCACTGCCACCTGCTGGAGCGAGCTGGTGAGGTTGGCATCCTCCAACTGGGCTGTCCCGAATCTCCCAGCGAGAGGGGCGGGTAGAGGCTGGTCCTCTGGGTTTTGGGGAAACAGGTCGGCCACGTCATCGTCCTCCTCTATGGGAGGGCTTTCCTCTTCTTCCCTGGCCGTCTCCCAGGCGGCCTCTTCAACTGCTCGTGCCGTCTCGCTGGCCACCCCGTCTGAGAGCGGCTCTGTGGATGCCTCTGGATCCACCTCCTGGAACCCACACAGCTGTTCTGGCTTTTGAGTTTTTTTTTTCTGTTTTCTGGCCCGTCCACTCCCGGCCAGACCGTGCCATAGCCCCGGGAAGACGTCGGCGTCCCTGCCGATGAGGATTTGAACGGGGAGGTCTGTCACAATCCCTGCAGGCCCGCTGTACCGCCCTCTGGTGGTTTGGAGGTCTAACCGTGTGGTGGGGTACTCCCGGGTCTCCCCATGTATACATGTCACTGCTACTACCTTCTCTGTCAGATGGGGAAGCCTGGCAAAATCTGGACGGACCAGGGTTACCGCGCTTCCGGAGTCCAGGAGAGCCGTTGCGTCCTTTCCATTGGCTTTGACGGGAGTGAGAGGAGACCCGCTACTCTCCTGGGCCCAGCAGGCCGTCAGTAGCCGACAAGGTCGGCTCGTCTCGCCGGCTGAGGCGGTGGGCAGGGGAACATCCCCCCGGTAAGGGCAGCTCCAGGCGATGTGGCCCTGTTCCCCACACTCATAACACCTCCTACTGTCTGCCGTTACGAGTGGCCGGCGCCTTGGTGGTTCGGCCGGGGTTTCTACTGGGGGGCCCCGAGCGTGGTCCTTAAGCCTGGGGTTCGTGTCAGTTTTCACCGCCGGCCCACTGCGCACCAATGCTTGGGACGCCTGATATCCCTCCATTACTTCGACGAGCTCCTGCACGTTCTTAGGGTTGCCCTGACCCGCCGGTTTTTTTTGCTCCGAAGGGAAGGGCGCGTAAAAACCGGTCCATAATCACCCTTTCAACAGCTCCCATAGTCTTGGGCTCCGATATCAGCCATGCATTGGTGAAACGGGTGAGCTGGTGCATTTGTGCTCGGGGTGAGACCGATGGGTCATACGTCCAATCATGGTAGCGCTGTGCCCTAGTAAGCAGCGTGTACCCGTGTCGCTGCAGAATTTCTTCTTTTAATTCCTCAAAAGTCACAGTTCGACCCTCTGTTAGGTCTTGATAGGTGGTCTGCGCTACGCCCATCAAAAATGGAGCCAGTAAATCCGCCCATTGTTCCTCTGGCCATTTCTCCCGCTTTGCGGTGATTTCAAACGTGCGGAGGAAAGTTTCGACATCGTCCGCGTCTGTTTGTTTTACTAAAAACCGGGCGGGGTTTGCGCGTTCTACTTGAGCCGCTTCTTTTTGCTCGATGTGGGCGGTGTATAATCCCTTGAGCTCGGCTTGTAGGACGTTTGTCTGCTCGAGCTGTCTGGCCATGAAATGATCCATATTCAGCTGTCGCTGTTGAATTTGCTGCTGTTGCATCTGCATGCTTTGTTCATGACGCTGCTGCTGTTCCTGATTGCTGGCTACGAGCCTAGCAAGGAGCTCTTGAAACATCGTGGGAGTGGTCATAATGTCTGCGGATCGCGTATTATTGTTTTCAGTCAGAAAGCGATGCCCGCATTCTCCACCATATGTGACAAAGTCCGAGGCAGTTGGAGTTGTCACGCAACTGAAAACAATAATCGCAATTTCCACACTGCGGCAATTCAATTTAAATCACAAGTTTATTGCTGTTTGCGGGGAAAGAGAGGTAGGGGTTAGCGGGAGCGTCAGCCAGTCCGTGATCCGGGAGAATAGTCGGGGTACGAGGCCGGGGGTCGGTACACAAAGACGGGTTCTCACACGGTCCGGGGCTGATGTCGGCGGAGGGTTGTCGGACAGGCGGGGGTCGGTAACGGGGCGGGTTCTCAGACGTTCCAGGACTCGGGCACACAGCAGACTTCTCCTGACAAAAACAGATCAAACACAGCACTTTTAGATCTCTCTCCAATACCTCCAATACACCAAACTCACTCTCTCACACTCTCTCTCTCTCTACTCCACCTTGGTTTCACCTAAGCTACTCCGTCTTCCGGTTGTTTGTCAGTCCTTTTTCTAGGGCTCCGATTAGCCCGGCGATTCGCTACAGCTGACCAGCCCGGCGTTTTCTCCAGGTGCCGTGTATTTCCTGGTTGAGGTGGTGACGTCATCGGAACTCCTAATATGGGCATGCCGTCCTTCCACTTCAGCCTAACATACCTTCCATCTATCACCTCTCCGTGGTTTCGTCCCCGCCGGTTGCCACAGTAGGAAGAGGTTAAACACTCCACAGTGCACCCAAAGCAAATAAAATACGACGACAGTCTATCTGGGTTATTTCGAGTGTTTATACCATCATTTTTGAAGTCAAACTCTAGTTGAATCCTTTACTTTGTGCTGACCTAATATTCTCTGTGGAAATACGGCGGCGGAGCGAATGTGGCCATTGCAACTTGTTATTCTTCTTTGTTGTTGTAGTCGACCAGTGCCGGCACTACATTCGTAGGTAACATAAAGTATCGCTCCCCCGATAGACTGTCGTCGTATTTTATTTGCTTTGGGTGCACTGTGGAGTGTTTAAGTGCGTTTGGTAGTGGATGCTACCGGTTGCCATAGAGTTGCGCTAGCATTAGCAACGTGTGTATGTCCAAAAGAAGGGACAGCATGGAATTAGCTGAAAATGGTTTCCTTCAATCAACTACATCATGAGTAAGTCGTAATTGAGACATTATGTCCAAAATTCCGAACTATCCCTTTAAGGAAGTCGTCGGGCGAGTCCTGAGTGGTTCGTCACTTTGTTATTTTTCCTTTTTTGTTTTTGCTGGTGAATATGGGGGACTGAGTGTTCTTATAGCCCAAAAAGTCGGCGAAGACTAGGCTGAATCAGGGACAGCTAGATCGGTTATAGGGACTGGATAGGTAGTTATCTGGGAAGCTCCATCGCTGTTAGGCTATCTCTCCTGTTGTGCATTGTGTGGTCAGCGCTTGTTGTTTACTCGCTTTCGTTAGCTCAATAGGCCTAGTCCTTTTTTGTGTATCTAAATCATTTGGCTGTAAGTAGCCTAATATTTTATGATGGCGACCACTGTGAGTGATTTTGTAAAGGCCCTGTCTGAAGAAATTCTTGATTAGATTAAAGACCAGTTATTGAAAATTGCCGAGCATTATCCCATTGACGACAAACGATATAAGGAAAATGTCAAGAGCATTCTTAAAGCCAGGTTAGTTGAAATGGGAGTTCTCACTGTTAGTGAAGGTGAACTCGCTCTTAATCCATCTGTTCTGACCCCTTCCCTTGCGGTTCCTAGTCTCACTTTTGAACAACAAAAGGAGCTGCTACTGTTACAACATGATGAACGTGAAAGGGAATGTGAACGAGAACGCGAATGTGAAAAGGAATGTGAAAGACAACGCGAATGTGAAAGGGAACGTGAAAGAGAACGTGCAAAGGAACGTAAAAGACAACATGAACATGAACGCGGATTAGCTGAATTTAAACATGATGTTGAATTACGCTTGCACCTGATTGAGGTAGGAAAGTTTGAGGCTCTCGGATGAGTCGTCGTTTTCTTCTGATTTTTGCTTCCCTAGTCGTTTTGACGTGGTAACTAATTTGAAGTTGTTACCTAAATTTAATGAAAAAGACCTTCATACATTTTTTTTGTTGTTTGAGCGTCTGGCAGACTCCTGAAATTGGCCTGATGCTGATCGGACGTTGTTGTTACAATGCGTTTTAACTGGTAAAGCTCAGGAGGCATATTCTGCTTTAAGTTCAGTTGACAGTAAAAAAAAATTTTTGGTTAAGACTGCTATGTTAAAAGCTTATGAACTAGTTCTAGAAGCATACTGACAATGATTTAGAATGTTCAAAAAGAGAGATAAGCAGACTCATGTTGAATATGCGGGAGCTATTATTGCATTTTAATCGTTGGTGTCCAGCTTCTGATGTCAATACTCTAGTTGATTTGCGGAATTTGGTTGTGCTTGAACAATTAAAAAATTCTGTCACTGATCGTATAGCTACGTATGTTAATGAGCATAAAGTGTGTACTACTTCCGAGGCCGCTATTCTAGCAGACGAACTTCTAAGTTTGATCGTGGCTTTCAAAATGATTTGCATAATGTCTTTAATTACTGTCATGAGAAGGGACATTGGAAAAGTTACTGCCCTGTTCTTAAAGCTAAGAAGCCCCCTAAAGGTCAGTCCTCAGGTAGTGGGGCCTGTGTGAGGTCTGCTGTGTTAGCAGCACCTTTCTGTAGCCCTACCCTGGTCAATCTCAGTGAACAGTCTAAAGTCCAGTTGCATCTAAGTTCATGTTTTCATGAAAACGAGTCGGATTTCTCACCATTTGTTACAGAGGGTTATGTATCGCTTGTTGATAGCAATGACAAGGTGCCAATGAAAGTTCTGCGTGATACAGGCGCATCAGAGTCATTTGTTTTGGAGTCTGTGTTGCCTTTTTCTTCGGAGACGGATACTGGGAGCAGTGTTCTAATCCGTGGAATAGGGCTAAACACTTTATCTGTCCCATTGCACAGGATTGTACTTCAGTCAGATCTGGTACAAGGTGAGGTGGTGATTGGGGTACGGCCTTCGCTGCCCATTGCTGGCGTTTCTGTGATTCTGGGGAATAACCTTGCTGGTGGACGGGTCTGTCGTGATGTTTCTCCGCCTTTGATAGTTACCCCAACGTCGTCTTTTTGGGGGGAACCCGATGAATGTGGTCTGAGTTACTCAGAGGTGTTTACCGCTTGTGCTGTGACGTGCCCAGAGCCATGTTGCATGTGAAACTATGCCTGGTGCTGAACCTGAATCCTGTGAGGTTAAGGGAAGTGTTATAGAACAGGCTTCCCCACTCTCTTCTTTCTGGCCTGAAATTCCTCTGTCGGTTTCGCGGACTGATTTGGTGAAGGAACAACAAGCAGATTCTACTCTAAGAGAGTTATTCAATCGAGTCCTTCCTGTTTATGTGGTAAACAGTACTGCTCGTGGTTATTTTTTTCAGGATGGGTTGTTGGTGAGGAAATGGGTGCCTCACAGCGATTGCTTTGTGAGTAATGTAATCCTTCAGATTGTGGTTCCTCTTAAATTTCGTGATTTGGTTCTGCAGACATCACATGATGCGGCTGGACATTTGGGTGTCTGGAAAACGTACAATCGCATTTTGCATTATTTCTTTTGGCCACGTGTTAAGAGGGACATCTCTGCTTATATTAAAACACGTCACACATGTCAGCTGACTGGGAAGCCCAATCAGACTGTGAAGTCTGCTCCATTGTATCCTACACCAGTTATGGATCAGCCTTTTGACTATTTAATCATTGATTGTGTTGGTCCTCTGCCTAGATCGAAAGCTGGCAGTAATTATTTATTAACTATTATGTGTCAAGCTACTAGATACAGTGTTTCCCCTAGGATGGAGTTGTAGCACTTATATACACACATATATATATATATATATATATATATATATATAATTTAAAAAAAAAAATTTGTGCACTCACAAAGCGCACCCTGCCGGGAGGTTTCTATGTGTCTGCCGGCACCAGAAGGGCTCTCGAGGCCTAAGTACATACAGTACAGTCAAGGACAACTACAGGCAGGGGCGTAGGTTTCATTTGAACATTGGGGGGGGGGGACCACAAACAGTAAATGTTCTTTGTGATGATAATGGAGGGGGGACACTAATAATATAGCATCCAACAGTAGCGAACCATGACTATTGGACCGAGGCCCTCAACCATTCCCGTGAGGAAAGCAATAGGAAGTATCGGGGGGTCTGGGGGTCCTCCCCCAGAAAAATTAGAGCCTTTTAAAACTAATTTCCTGCATTTCTACACAACCTCACCCAGGGCATTTTCTAAAATAAAATGTTTTATTTATGAACATTTTGGAGAAGTTTTTTTTTTTTTTCAAAGCACTAGGCGAGATTTCAGATGCTTTCATATAAATCTAAAGCCATGGTAGGCTAATCAGTACATTAGTGGATAAGATAAGTTTATAACATTTTAAACTCTGTGGTTCTCAAACTCGGTCCTGGGGGTCCCCTGTGTATGCTGGTTTCCGTTCCAACCACAATTGCAATCCCAAAATTTTAACAAGCTGTTAATTTTTCTTAATTAGGTGTTTTTCATGTTTAGAGGGATTATTTACCCTCTTAAGACAAATTGTCAGAAATAGTTATGCATACCATGAAGACTATGCCATGTTCACATTGTGCTTACAGTGCTATCTTGCAAACAATAATACAAGGTAACATTTTTTTAAACTGATCAATTTAAAGACTGAGGTCAATAGGCTCCTAATTCAGTAGTTGAACACTTGTGTTTTAAGTTCCTTAATTTTTCCTTAAACTTATTAACACAATGCAGGTTTGGCTCATTATCATTTGTTTTGTCTTTTGAATTGTTCATTATTTACCAAGTCTCTAGTTTTAGTTGCCAATGTGTCCACAATTTCACCAATTAGGAGCCTATTGATTCACCTCAGTCTTTAATTTGTTTAATTTGATCAGTTAAAACATTTTTACCTCTCTTTTTGTAATTGTTTGCAATATAGCACAATGTGAATATTTTACTTTTATTATTCATGACATGCATAGCTATTTCCTGTTTCCTGTTTGCTGTTTGAATCTGAACTGAAGGCGTGTTTGCTTCGCTTGCTCAACTGAACGAACTTTTAAAAATATATATATATATATATCTTAAATACTACTGCATTATTTAGATTTTTCAACGACAATTTCCACAACTTCTACGTTTTCCCACTTTTGTGACTACCGCTCTAAGTTGATCACATCTAACGACAACTAAGGATAAATACGGTAAGCGCACATTATGGCTTCCACTGCAAGTGTTTCCTGCGGGGTGTGTTTCATGTTTAGCCTTAGTTCTGTTGCTAATTTTACCAGTAATGGTATATGTGCAAAGTGTCAGCTTAACTCAGAATTAGCACGGAAAATAGCTGAGCTAGAGGCCCGCATCCGGACGTTATATCAGATCCAGGAGAGTGAGAGTTTGATAGATTCCCTCTTACCTGAGCCGGATGCCAGTTTAGATGCTAGTATTTCTCCCCCGTCAGAGTCCTCACTGCGGGACGATTTTATCACGGTGCAAAAGAAACATAGCTGTCGGCTTAGAGCCGCCGAGCATCACCCTACTCGCGTTTCAAACCGATATTCCCCACTCAGTAACACACCCACTGAGAAAGCCCTGATTATAGGGGATAGTATTCTGAGAAACGTGAGATTAGCGACACCAGCGACCATAGTGCAGTGTATGCCTGGTGCCAGAGCTACCGATGTTGAGGCTAGTCTGAGAGTGCTGGCTAAAAGTAAATGTAAATACTCTAAAATTGTTATTCACGTCGGCACAAATGAAGTCCGATTGAGGCAATCGGAGGTCACCAAAAATAACTTTGTTTCGGTGTGTGCGATGGCTAAAAAGATGTGTCGGGAAGTAATATGCTCTGGTCCGCTCCCAGTTCGTAGGAGCGATGAGGTCTACAGTAGACTCACGTCGCTAAATCGCTGGTTGTCTGAGTGGTGATCATCTAGTGGCATAGGGTTCGTCAATAATTGGCCTGACTTCTGGAGAATGCCTGGCCTACTGAAGAGAGACGGACTCCACCCGAGCTGGAGAGGTGCTCTTGTCCTAGCAAATAACTTAGATGCTAGTCTTAGTAAGGCCAGATCCTGACATCTTATCAGGGCGCCGGCCAGGCAGCAGGCCTCTGATCCTACATCGGAGCCTGTGCGTTTCCCAACGCGTTTCCCAATGCCCGTGACTCAGACACATGGCCCAACGCCGTTGTCTGCAAGGTGCGTTTCAGAGCTAGAAATTGGCAATAGTACTCATCCCCATCCCATATCTGAGCTAGAAATGAGTATTCATTATATTGAGACTGTGTCTGCCCCACGCATATATGCCAAATGTAAAGCAAACCGTGGTGTCAACGTGGATAATCTTATTACTCTCAAATTAAAACATATTGCTGCTAGCAGCTGTTGTGAATCACTCCTAAAAATTGGACTACTAAATGTTAGATCTCTTGCTCCTAAAGCACTTCTTGTAAACGAATTGATCACAGATCATAATCTCAAAGTACTATGTCTGACTGAAACTTGGCTAAGACCTGGTGAATATGTCGCACTTAATGAAGCGTCTCCTGTAGGTTTTTTAAGTACTCAGGTATCGCGCCAGTCAGGAAGAGGGGGTGGTATTGCAGCGATCTATCAGTCCACCTTAAGCTTAACCCCTAAGTGTGGACATACGTTCTCATCTTTTGAAGTTCTTTCTATGAACTGTGTACAGCATGACTTAGCTAAAATAAGGGGTAACATGCAGTCCTCTTTCCTAGTGTCTGTTTACAGACCACCTGGGCCCTATTCGGATTTTCTAATAGAATTCGCTGAGTTTTTGTCTTGCCTTGCTATTTCGGCAGACAAGGTTGTGATTGTTGGTGACTTTAACATACATGTGGATAAACCAGGTGATCCCCTAGGAACAGCCTTTGCCTCTATTATTGACTCTGTTGGGTTCAAACAAAATGTCTGTGGACCCACTCATTACCATAGCCATACCCTAGACTTAGTGTTATCCTATGGTATCAATGTTATTAATCTTACTATTGCACCCCATAACCCTGTATTATCTGATCATTTCCTTATTACTTTTGAAATCGAGGCAACGACCACTTCTATATCAGAGCCAAGACACTATTACAGCCGGTCATTAAACTCTGACGTCATTCCAAAGTTTATAGATATGCTTCCGGAATCATTCCTTTCAAACAAAGGAAATACCACTGAAGTATCGCTGAACGAACTGACTAACCAGTTAAGTTTTACTCTCAGAAGCACCCTTGATATGGTTGCCCCTCTAAAAAGAAAGTCTTGTCGGAAAACCCGTACTCCCTGGTACAATGACACTACCCGTGCCCTGAAACAGTCCACAAGAAAACTAGAGCGAAAATGGCGGTCAGCTAAACTAGAAGTATTTCGTCTTGCATGGAAAGATAGCCTCCTCCAGTACAAGCAAGCTCTTGTATCAGCTAGATCTGCCTTTTTCTCTAAATTAATTGAACAAAACAAATGTAACCCAAAATTCTTGTTTAGCACTGTGGACAATTTGACTAAAAAACCATCATTAGAATTTTCATCCTACCCCAGCGTTTACAGCAGTAATGATTTCATGAATTTTTTCAATCAAAAGATTGAAGCTATTAGAGACCAGATCTCCAAATTGCCTCCTCCTCTAGGCATCACTCCTCTCTTAATCAATGAACAGCCCAAATCCTGGTTAACACAGGAAGATGTATCAACAGTGGCACTAAACTGTTTTAAGCCAATTGACATGGAGGAGCTGTCTAAACTGGTTATGTCCTCAAAACCGACTACCTGCCTACTCGACCCAATCCCTACAAAATTAGTTAAAAGAACTTTTCCCCATACTAGGCCAGCATATGTTAAAAATTATTAACACATCCTTAGTAACAGGATATGTACCAGAGCCACTAAAAATGGTGGTTATTAAGCCATTACTAAAGAAACCAAACCTCGAATCTGACAAACTGGAAAACTATAGACCCATTTCAAATCTTCCATTTCTATCAAAAATATTAGAGAAAGCTGTTGCTAAGCAACTTGGTGCATACCTTAGCTCAAACCATATCCATGAAATGTTCCAGTCAGGATTTAGACCCTACCATAGCACTGAAACGGCACTTGTTAAAGTTATTAACGATTTACTATTATCAGCCGACCAAAACTCTGTGTCTGTTCTTGTACTTCTTGACCTAAGTGCAGCTTTTGATACAATAGATCACGAAATTCTACTGAACAGACTCCAGGGCTGTGTTGGACTAAATGGTCAAGCTCTTGCATGGTTCAGATCATACTTATACAATAGGAAGCAGTTTGTTAAAATAAATGAAGTATCATCCAGTTACTCAGTAATGAAATATGGTATTCCACAAGAATCAGTGCTAGGCCCAGTACTCTTTTCATTATATATGCTACCCCTTGGTGATATTATTCGGGCACATGGGGTAGATTTTCACTGCTATGCGGACGATACGCAGATATACATTTCCATGAAACCCGGTGAGGCACTACCACTTTCTCGTTTAGAGGCTTGTATTGCAGATATTAAAGCCTGGATGCTTTCCAATTTCCTGCTCCTAAACTCAGAAAAGACCGAAATGCTGGTTTTAGGTCCAAAAAAACAAAGGGAGAAACTGGGTACATCTACTTTAAATTTCGATGGTTGTTTAATTGTTCCAAACTCAGCTGTGAAAGACCTAGGTGTTACTATAGACCCAGATCTAACCTTTAGCGCGCATATAAAAAACATATCTAGAGTAGCTTTCTTTCAGTTAAGAAACATAGCTAAAATAAGGCACTTCCTATCAATAGGGGACGCAGAGAAACTGATCCATGCTTTTGTTACGTCTAGGCTAGATTACTGTAATGCCCTGCTATCTGGCTGCCCTAAGTCCTTGCTAAATAATCTCCAGCTTGTACAGAATGCAGCCGCTCGCATTTTAACTAGAACTAAGAAATATGAGCATATTACCCCAGTACTAGCATCACTTCATTGGCTACCAATTAAGTTTAGGATAGACTTTAAGATTTTGCTTCTGACCTTTAAAGCCTTAAATGGACTTGCGCCAGTGTATATATGTAATCTGCTCTTACCATATAAGCCAAAAAGATCACTCCGTTCCCAAGACGCAGGCTACCTAGTAGTCCCAAGAATATCTAAAAACTTGACGGGTGGTAGAGCTTTCTCTTACAGAGCGCCACTACTGTGGAACACCCTACCAAAACTTATAAGGGAATCAGACACTGTCTCAATATTTAAGTCTAGATTAAAAACGCACCTCTATGATCAGGCTTATAATGAGCTATAGTCTGGAGACAGGACCAGGGAAGCATTTAGCCATAGAGTAATGTGGGGTGGCATCCTTTCCTTACTGTCACCTGTCAACAGCTGTGACCCCATCTTTCTGGGCTGGCTCTTGATAGGTGGGTAGGACTGGTTTCCCTCTCATGACTGCATGGTTCCTCAAACTCTGACTTCATAGCTATGCAGCCATAGATTACTCCTGGCGGGGGCACTTGCCCAACCCTCCCACCCCTTCCCCACCCCCCACCCCTCCAGTTGGTGCTCCTGCTGCTCTATTACACTTCCCCTAACTGTTTTCTCTCTCTCTTTTTTTTCACATTCTGCCGGCGGGGCTTATGCCCCGCATCTCGAGAGTTGCTGTCCGGCTTCCTGTCTGTTGCCGCTTGCCCCTCCCTCCTTACCACCGCTGCCAGCTGCTCCCGCCGCCATCGGCGCCCGGTTCCCCACCATCACTGCCGCCACATCTGGACTGTCATCTAGCTGCTGCAAATTGTATTATCATGGACATTGGCTGTTTTGACCATGTTGGTCCTTAAGCCCTAGACCCTGAGCCGACCAGAGGAGGATGGGTTCCGCCATTGAGTCTGGTTCCTTCCAAGGTTTCTTCCTAGTTACACCAGGGAGTTTTTTCCTTGCCACTGTTGCCTTTGGCTTGCTCTTGTGGGGAGTTTAGGCTGGGTTTTGCTGTTTTGCTGTGAAGTGCATTGTGACAACTTGTTGTGAAATGCGCTATATAAATAAATATTGATTGATTGATATTTCTAACATAATGTGGCTTCAGAGGGGAAATAATCCCTCTAAACATGAAAAACACCTAATTAAGAAAAATCAACAACCTGTTCAAATTCTGGGATTGCAATTGTGATTGGAACGCAAACCAGCATATGCAGGGGGCCCCAGGACCGAGTTTAAGAACCACTGCCTTTAGTGGTAGTCGTCGACATCCCAATTATGGTATTCACATTTCTCTGAACTAAATTAGGCTAATTACAGTCTTACAGTGTCGCCGCTTGCGAATACATCAGCCTCTCATGTTGCACTGCAGGGCAATAAACATTTTAAGGAACCAAATAGCCTACATTTAAGAAGCTACAACTGTTTTCTGATGAACCCTGAATAAATTCTCTATTCAATTGTCCAGCAACGTCGACATTTCCACAGTGCTACCTAACGTTATCGCACTCGCGGCTGTAATACATTGCTTGTTGTTATGAAAAAACATTTTTTTTAACATACACTACTCACAAAAAGTTAGGGATATTCGGCTTTCAGGTGAAATTTCAGGATGAACCTAAAATGCACTATAACCTTTACAGGTGAAATTAATTTGACCTTCTCTAAACTTTTGAATGCACATGTCCAACTATTCAATGTTTCAGTACTTTTTGCACAACTTGCTGTTCTCTAACAAGGAGCTGAACGGCAAAATTCACAACAGGTGTTTGATCCATGAATCGACCAATAAATTTCCTGGTTCAATTAGAATTGGTATTTAAACAGTCCTCTTCATCATGCTGTTCACATTTTGACATCATGAGACCAAGACGACACCTAACAATTGATCAACAGTACCTCGCCATTGCGAGGCTTCAAACAGGATGTTCTCAGAGGGAAGTGGCCACTGAGCTTAGAGTGTCACAGAGTGTCATCAGCAGGTTGCAACAGAGATACAGAGAGACTGGAAGAGTCACAGAAAGGCATAGAAGTGGACGTCCTTTGGCCACATCCCACACTGATGACCGCTTCATTGTGAACAGTGCCCTGCGGAACCGGATGATGAATGCCACTCAACTCCAGGCACATTTAAGGGAGGTGAGAGGCACCCAAGTGTCACGTCAGACCATTCGAAACCGTTTACATCAGCGTGGTCTGCGTGCTAGACGACCTGCAAGGGTACCTGACCACACCACCAGGCACAGGCGTCATCGTCTTGCATGGGCCAGGGAGCATTTACGCTGGACGAGGGGACCAGTGGGCCTCAGTGCTGTTCTCTGATGAAAGTCGATTCACGTTGAGCAGAAATGATGGCCGTCAACGATGTTGGAGACGTCAAGGAGAGCGCTATGCATCAGCCACTGTTGAGCCAGATGACCCTTTGGTGGTGGCGGTGTTACAGTGTGGGCAGGTGTGTCTAGTCAATACAGAACTGCCCTACACTTTGTGAATGGTACAGTGACAAGCCCATACTACCTGAATAACATCATTAATCCAGTCATTGTGCCCCTGCATGAACAACACAGGCCTAATTTCATCTTCATGGACGACAATGCTCCAGCTCATCGAGGTCGCATCATTAGGGAAAGGCTGCTGGAGACTGGGGTACCTCAAATGGAGTGGCCTGCACTTTCTCCAGACCTGAATCCCATAGAAAACCTATGGAATCAGCTGACTCACCGTGTAGAGGCTCGTAACTCTGTACCCCAGAACCTCAATAACCTGAGGGCCGCCCTTCAAGAAGAGTGGGATGCCATGCCTCAGCAGACAATAAGTCGACTTGTGAACAGCATGAGACGTCGTTGTCAAGCTGTAATTGATGCTCAAGGGCACATGACAAGTTATTGAGACATTGACATTTTTGTTGTGGTATACCCACCACTGTTGTTGGCTTTTGTTTCAATAAATTGTTTGAGATGAGGAAATCACCATTGCATGCTTCTACTTAAATGCCCTACTTTCATGATACGTATAATATCACTGTAGCGTGAACTTACATTTTCCATAAATTTCACCCGAAAGCCAAATATCCCTAACTTTTTGTGAGTAGTGTATATATAAGGCATAGACTGTAGAAAAATAAGGAGTAGCCTCGCCTACCTGAATGGGGAAACTTCTAGGTCGGCGGTTCTTTTATTCACTGTGGGGATTTTGATTTGATTTTCAGTTGAGAGGACTGTTTCAGGTGAAACGTAGCAAAGGCTGCCTATACACCAACAAACCATCTGCTCTACCCCCGTAACGAGCGTCTCGATTTCATACTCCGTGAAGTTTCTCGTCTTTTTTTGCAGTCCGACTTCTCCATTGCAACCAACCTGATTATAACACATCCATAACATTACACAAAACACTGGCTAAAACACTGAGTTATGGGAATTAAAGTCCATAGTATTATAGGCTTGAGCAATCACCCCTAATTGTTGACTACATATCCCATTTGCGCTTTCATAAACTCAAACTTGTCGTGGCCATGAGATAAACCATTGCTACTGTTTGAAGTAGCGAGGGGGTGGGTCAATAATTCATACTATGTTTACGGGCGCTACATATCTTTCTGCATAAATTTAAGTAATTTTTTACCGTTGTTGCAGCCTTTATTGACTGTAAGCTTTACATGGGAGAGGGATCAATTATGGTTGGGGGGGACAATTTGACTCTTTCCAAACATTGGCGGGGACACATCCCCCGTTTCCCCCCATAATCCTATGCCCATGACTACAGGGCTGCGTTCAGATCCGAATTGAATTCTTTCTTCCTGTCGTTCCCTTCCCTTGATTCAAGGGAATTCACATTGAAGTAAGGGAAGGGAATGACAGGAAGAAAGCATTAATTTTGGATCCGAACGCAGTCCAGCACTTCAAAATGTTGTACATCTATGGCCTTCTCTCTTCAGAACAGCTGCATTTCCTAGCTAGCACTGGCCATATACGACCTTGCTGAAAGTTAGCTTTGCTTAGAAACTTTGGACACAATCGCATTTCAAATGAGTTTATGACAGCAACTTTTCCATGAAAGCGCTTTATGTTTAAAACGTTTTTACGTTACTACTCTGTTTACAAGCAGCGGCGGTCATATTTCAGCAGCGGCGTAACGCTAGGTGCATATAGGGGAAACACTGAGATATCCTGCTGCTTATCCTTTGCGTACAATTACAACAAAATTTGCTGTAAAAGCCTTGTCTGAGTTTATTTCTATTTTTGGTATACCCAAGGTTATTCAGAGCGATCAAGGATCTAATTTTACTTCTCATATGTTTGCACAGATTTTACAGCAACTTCACATTAAACATAACCAAGCGAGTGCTTATCATGCACAAAGTCAGGGAGCCTTGGAGCATTTCCATCAAACGTTAAAATCCTTGTTACGGGCTTATTGTACTGAAATGGACCGAGATTGGGAAGAAGGCTTGCCTTGGCTAATGTTGGCAGCTAGAGAGGTGTCGCAGGACAGTACTGGGTTTAGCCCTAATTACCTTTTGTTTGGGCACACTGTGCGCAGTCTTTTGGCAGTGTTGCAGGATGATTGGAAGATGGTAGAACCTCCTAAAAATGTGTTGCATTACGTGAATGATTTCCAACATTGGCTTTAAGTCGCTTGTGAGATGGCGAAGACGAGACTTTCATCCGCCCAGGATAGAATGAAACGATTGTTTGATCGCCGGGCTGAGCGTCGTCTTTAGCACAGGTGATCAAGTCCTGGCGCTCTTACCTATAACTGGATCACCTTTTCAAGCTAAATGTACTGGTCCTTTTACAGTAGAACATCAGGTTTCTGAACAAAACTACCTGATTGCTACTCCTAATCGGAGGAAGTCTACTCAACTTTGTCATATTCATTTATTAAAACCATATTATGTTCGTTCTTCTGATTCTGCCCCAGTTATCTTGTATCCACATGCTTCTACAGACACTAAGCCGGTACATTTGACAGCTGCTGACGGCCCTTTCCCCTATTCTTTTCTTGGTGGCAGCGTGTAGTGAAGAACATATTGATGTACCTGATGATTTATATCCTTTGCATGCCATGGCTTCCTGATGTCTGTGACCCAACAACATCAAAAGACTCTTGATATCTTATTTTCTGGTATTCTTACAAGCGATACTATAAGGTCTCTGCATTTGAATGGATCTCTATGGGAATTGGGGGGACTAGATTTAGCTGTAAATTACACTGGAACAGTATGGAATACATGGTTGGTAAAATGGCTGTAAGTCATCAAGGGTCTGAGGTATCAAACGAGCCTCAAACCATCACTCTCCTGCCAGATATGCAGTAGATATGGATAGATCACTTTAAGGGTTGTTTCTCCTGATAAATTTTCCTATTGAACTCTATGGAAAAATAAGTCAGGAGAAGAAACCCTTCAAGTTATCCATATCTACTGTATTTCTGGCAGCAGAGTGATGGTTTAAGGCTTGTTTGATACGTCACACCCTTGAGGACTTCCAGCCATTTAGCCAACCATGTGTTCCATACTGTTCCAGTGTAATTTACAGCTAAATCTAGTCCCACCTCCCAATTCCCAAAGAGATCCATTCAAATGCAGAGACGTTATAGTATTGCTTGTAAGAATACCAGAAAATAAGATATCAAGAGGCTTTTGATGTTGTTGGGTCACAGACATCAGGAAGCCATGGCATGCAAAAGATATGCAACCAAATATTAAACCTAATTACTTTATTCTATATATAAATGCAGGGGAGCCAATAATTGTGGCACACGCGGTTTTGTTAAAAATTATTATTTCTTGATGAGGGATTTTTTTCTCAGAATAAATTTACTTCAATTAATGATTGGATGTTTCTCATTTTTTCATTGTGAGATTAAAGGGTAAGTTCGCTATTTTGGACCTTGGACCCTATTTGCGGTCCGTCTTCCATGAACCTGACCCATGAAGTCCATTTTTTCGCTGATCGGTCCAGTATTGAGTTCGGTACAGATTTCCTGTAGGCTCTCACTGGGCTACAATGGAAGTGAACGGGGCAACCAGAAATGTTATGGAAAAACAACGATAAATGTGCTTTTATAGCTCAGTGTGTATTCTTACGGTCTCAGTATGCTCTCCTGTGAAATGTAGGCTATCGCAAACGCAAACCGAACGTTGAAACAACAGTTCCATTTGAAACAGAACTATTTCTCCGACCGCACTACCTCGCACTGTAAACTTCCGCAGTCTAGCTACGTTGTAGAGAGGGGGGGGGGGGGGCGCTTGAAAAGTAGTTGATCACAAATCCTGACCTCCCGTTGGAGTTTACTAGCTAGTAGCCTACAGCAGAAATATTTGTAACGCAGTTTTTGTAATCATCATTTGTAATAATTCATCACAGCAATGGTGCGCGAATGTGCAGTCCCCGGTTGTGGGAATAAAATGTCTGGACGCTCAAATACCAGTTTTCACAGGCTTCCGTTCTCTGACCCAGAAAGATTGAGACTTTGGCTGGTTGTCTTACGGATCGACATAAACACTCCAGTCAATCAACTCCGTTTGGCAGACTCGCGAGTTTGTGGAGCGCATTTCGACGCTACTGATTTCTGTAACCGCAAATCAGAAGCAAAACACTGGTTTCTAAAGAACACAGCTGTTCCTCGTGTCGGACCTGCAGCACTATCAAGCACCGGAGCGGAGGTAAGTTATATTTAGCTATAACGTTACTAACATTTTTTTTTTTTTTGAGCGCGTCCTCTGACCCAGCACTCAATACCAACTAACAAAATCCGAGCTTGACATAAGTTGTTTTCTTGTAACAAAACTGTCGGAAACGTTCATCAACTATAACTTTTTACAATTCTATAATGTTTTATTTACAAATGCTTGACGCATGGTGTCCTGTCCAAAGTTCTCATCTATCACATATCTGTTGGCAGTCATAGTGTAATGGTAATCAATGGAGATGATCCAGTGTCATCCACGGATACATCCAGGTTTTCAATGGCATTCGGTAGCAACAGATCCCACTCCCTACAACACAAACTTTCCTCCTCTCTGGGCATCTGCTTGCACCTCTTGCAAGAACACCAAAAGTCCCCCGAAATTCTTGGTCTAGCCTCGGCAGCGACTTCGGATAACATTACCTGCGCAACTTCAGCCTCTCTCTTCTCTTGCTCTCTTATCATCCATCTCTTGTAGTTCCGTGTCCGTGTATTCTGGCTCAAATCTGTAGCCAGTAACGTCAAAGTCAAAATCGAATTCTTCGTCTTCGTAATCATTATAATCATCCAAGTTTTTTTGTGGAAATTGTAGCCTACGTTGATGCAGGTAAACAAACGCAGACTGCTCAGCTAGATAGTTTCGTAAACGGCCGGCACACCTTCCCGCTCCCCTACCCCCGACACATAGTACTCCGCGGGAGCAGCGAAAACAAGCAACAGAGAAATGCTTACTTCCAAGCCATGCCAAGCACGTAAAAATGTTCGGATTGAGATACATTTCACAGGAGAGCATACTGAGACCGGTAACAATACACCCTGAGCTTCCCGTCTCATTTATTGTACATGAAAGCACATTTATCGAACATTTCTGGTTGCCCCGTTCACTTCCATTGTAGCCCAGTGAGAGCCTACAGGAAATCTGTACCGAACTCAATACTGGACCGATCAGCGAAAAAATGGACTTCATGGGTCAGGTTCATGGAAGACGGACCGCAAATAGGGTCCAAGGTCCAAAATAGCGAACTTACCCTTTAAGCTAATTCACCGAACAGTGAATTTTTTATAATCCTTTTTACTCATCTTTACCAGCGGTGCCAATAATAGTGGAGGGCACTGTATATGTGCACACTATTTTAGTCGAAAATGAAATTACACTTTGGCACCTGGCGGTGGATCGAACCACTGACCTCAGGCATGGAAAAGCAAGATCTTGACCGCTAGGCCAAAGCAATTTAACAGAAATCAGTAGACCAAGTAAGACTTTTGTCTTGCGGTACCAGAAATTGTGTACCGAAAATAAATGTTAGGATCAGGTGAGAATCAAACTGACAATCTGCTATATGGTAGAGCAGCACTGTAACCACTAAGCTATATACACTTTCACAGTTTGTATAGTATATAGACAGGCTCTGAAGCATGTACATGCAATGACGCAATTATAAACAGAGCTTCTGATAGGCTGTTTAAAGGCGGTTTCCCAATGGGGAGAATTATTCTTTGAGGGTACGTAGGCAGGTAGGCAGGAAAAATAATAAGAATTGGAAGAAGAAGAAGAGGAATGAGAAAAACCGGCAAAATAACCCAAGTTTGGGGCTTTATTGTGTGGATTTGTGAAGTTGTATGTGAGTGCTGTGTGGGCACATGAGGTCAGAAGTTAATGTTTCTAAGGGCTGAGAGTCTGTGGTCATTGTGGTTACTTATGTAGGAAACCCAGAAACGTGGCAAACTCTCTGTGCTGTCTAGGTATGGGGCATGCCCTGCCAAGCTGTAACTTGGTGGATGGAATACCTGCCATCCCAATATTGGTGATGAGCCGGTGGCTAAAAAACCCACTGATACATCACATTGATTGAACCCAATACATTGCGACATGGGATTTTGGCAACAGAAAGTTGGAAATTGTTTCACTATGGCTACGTTGGGGTGTATCAATGAAGTCATTGCGGGGTAACAGTTCAGTGGGAGGAATACACGGAGAGGCCTGACAGGAATGCAAAAATGAATATTTATTTAAGCTCAGGGCAGTCCTGAGCATGGGGAGAAAAAGGCAATGACAGTAGAAGTTCCCAGCCGGAAACTGGACTCAACCGGCACCTCAGAATTGCTCCAAGCCGGAACTGGACTTTACGGGTCGCACTGGAATCGTTCCAAGCCGGAACTGGACTTGACGGGTCACACTGGAATCGTTCCAAGCCGGAACTGGACTTGACGGACAGGACGGACTAGACGGACAGGACAGAGAGTGGGAGCGCTAGGCATCCAATAATTTATGCTTCAAACTTGTCTCCTGAAGCGAGGGAGAAACAATTAAGACAGACAGTCCAGTAATGAATGTGCGGGAGCAGGGAAAGTCAGGGGTGATAATGGCAACAGGTGGTTTGGAGCAGGGGATGAGCGGGAGCGGTAGAGCAGGACAGTGCAGCGGAGCCCGGGCAGGACGCCGATGTGGCAACAGGGCAGCGGCACTAGCAGCACGGCAACAGCAGGGCGGCAGCAGCGACAGCAGAGGCAGGAGCGTCAGCACATCAGCAACGCCGCAGCACAGGGTGTGAGCGTGGACCGCCGCAGGGTGTAATAGCAGAAGCCCAAGCTGCATGCACAAACATCAGGTGGAAGGCTGGGAGACCGCAACACAGGCAGGGATTCGCAGACAACTGCAGACTGGCAGACTTTAAGTAGGTGGTTAGCGAGACAGAATAGTGAACAGCAGGTAATGCTGCTCAGACTGGACAGACTGAGGATTTAAACAGTTCAGCAGAGTGAATTAACACTGAACAGAACTAAACTGTTTGACTAAGATTTCTACAGTTCAGCAGAGTGAATTAACACCAAGACAGAACTAAACTGTATGACTAGACAGAGAACCAGACAGGACCAGAAGTTTCAGACTACAAACGTTAACGAACTGGCAAAGGACAAAGAACTAAAGACTAAATACAACATTTAATTGGTATCAATTATGTGCCGCGTGTGAATGTATGCAAGAGTGATTAGCAGATTGAAGAGTGTGGAATGCATGCAACAACGGGGAAATGGGATAGGCGGAGACAGGAGTGGTGAAACAGAGTGATACAAACGGGAGAAACACACCCAGCCTGCAGCACGGGGGAAAACACGGACAATGGAGAGACAAACACGAAACAGGGGGAGAGGGAAAACACGGAGAAACAACAGGATGGGAGTGGAACGTAACATGCTCCACACAACTACTCTCAGATCTGGAAGCGCAGGCCCAGGAAGCAAATGTGGTCACTACCAACATACTACCAACAGGAATCTGTCATGGTTATTAGCAGCCTCTGCTGTTTCTGTGTTCGGTTTTCTTTTTGGCGTCGTTGGGACGCTCTATCTGATTTTTTCCGCCTCCATTCCAGGGTTTGAATCTCACCCGGCAATTATCCCTTTCACCTGTTTTGGATTTCCTGCTTACTATATATAGCTCAGGACTTCCACTTTTCGGCACTTCAATATTGTCTTTGCTATGTTGACAACGAAGTCGGTAAGGTATAGGAAATTCGGTCGCTGCATTTCTGGTTCATATGAATAAGAAACACAGCAAGTCCGGTTAGAGAATTAGGTTTAGATTGGTTTTCTCTTTATCCTTCATTCTTGTTACTTGTTATCTTTTTTTTGTGTTATCTCTGTCCTGGTGCGGCTACTTTCGCATTTCTGGCGTATCTTTCTAGATACGCTTTTAGAAATCCTTATCGGTTACGTTTGGTTCTCCGAACCTTACACCCCCTCTCACAGAATCCAGCATACAAAGTTACAGTCTCACTGAATGGCAAGCAACTCAACATGGAAGTTGATTCTGGATCAGCATGCACAATACTCAGTGAAGACACATACAGAAACCTGTGGCCAGAAAACCCACCCCAACTGATGGAGGCGAATGGTGTGCTGCGGCAGTGGTCACAGGACCCACTCCAAGTGGTTGGCAAGATTTGTGTTCAGGTACATTATCACACAACCAACAGCATGCTTTTGCTCCTAGTTATTCAAGGGCACGGTACAGATTTGTTGGGCCAGGACTGGATCCAGGCACTTGGTACTGACTTAACGGGTGTGCATAAGATACAAACACATTCTGTGACACCCCTCCTGGAAAAGTATGCACAGGCGTTCAAGGACTTTGGGGCATGTAAGGGGCCATCTGTGTCTATTGAGGTCGATCCAGCTGTTGCACCCAAATTCAGCATTTTTACACCAGTGCAGCACTCCTAATGGGCCACTCCAATTGTGCCCGTCGCAAAAAGGAACGGGAGTTTACGAATCTGTGGAGTTGTACTGTACTGTACAGTTGTACTGTCAATATGGCAGTGAGGTCTGAGATATACCCATTGCCCACTGTGACTGAGCTGTTGTCCACCCTTGCAGGAGGTGCTACTGTATATTCAGTAAGTTGGACTTGAAGCAGGCCTACCAGCAGCTTGTTCTTGATGAGCCATCATCTAAACTGCTCACAATTAACACATGCCGAGGGCTGTATCGCACAAGCAGACTACAGTTTGGAGTATCTTTGGCAGTTTGTTAGGTTTCTGCATTCTGTCTTTGTTTGTACATTTATGTTTCTTATTGTGAGCTTGTTTGTTTATTCTTATTAGGTTCTTTATAATTTTTCTTATCTTGCATTTATTTTCATTTATGGTTTCACTGTTCCGTGTTTGTATTACCATCACTCCCCTGTCTTCGTTACACTATTCAGGAGCCTTTGCTGATTTCGGGTTTCGCTGTATCTCCACTCTCGTTTACTTCCTTCTTTACTAATTACCCTTGTTAATACTACTAATCTACTAATTACTACTAACTGCTTAGAATTAGGTTTCTTAGTAATATACTAATGACTAACTTGTAAATAATACTAATCAACTAATTTACTAACGTCAGGGAATTAGAGTTTCTACTAACCTACTAATTTACTAATGCAATCTTAGTTTCCATCTGCAGCTGTTTTTCGTTTCTTCTGTTCTATCTCTGAATATCTTTCTGTGATTCTCTACTCGCTACAGCTGTACCTCATTTCCGCATTCCTCTGTCTCATTGTGTACACGGGTTTCTCTCAATCCAGGTCATGTCTTTTCTGTATGTTAACAGTTCAGTCCAGTCCGTGTCTTTCGTCTTCCCTCGTTATTGTATTATGAGCTTCCCTTATCGTTTCATTGTGTTCACCTGTGAGCAATTTCCCTTCCCCGCCTCTGCACACCTGATTCCCATTTTGTCTGTCTCCCTCAGTGTATATAACCCTGTTATTTCAGTCTTTCTTCGCGAGTTCATCACCGTTGGTTTTTTGCGTCAGTGTTCTTACTAGTTTCCTGAGTATCTTCCCGAGTTGTCTGTTTGTTTTCTGAGTATCCGTTTCTTAGTTTTGTTATCCCGAGTCCATCTCCTGTCTTTAATTTATTTTTGTATTCTGTCTTCGTTTTGTTTTGTTTTTGTTTCCCTTTACACCTCCCTGGTTTTGGACTTCTGCCTGTGTTCTCGCAACCCTGATTTAGGACTCTGATTTTGTACTTCTGCTGTGCCTTCCCGGTTCCGACCCCAGCCTGTTCTGTGACTACTCTTTGGACTCTGTTTTTGTACCATTGCCCTGTCTTCCCGCTTTACGACCCTGCCTGTTTTGTACCACGGATTGCTGCCTTGCCCCTATATTAAACTTCGGTTTTGCTACTTCCCGCCTGCTATTGGGTCCTGTTTCCCACCGACCGTAACACAGTTACCATTTTACAATGCTTTGTGGACACGCTGCTGGCAGGTATACCAGGTGTGCAACCATACCTGGATGACATACTGATAACTGGGAATAGAGGCAGTGCTGAGGCATACAGTTGCAAGAAAAAGTATGTGAACCCTTTGGAATTACCTGGATTTCTCCATAAATTGGTCATAAAATGTCACAACAATAGACAAACACAGTCTGCTTAAACTAATACCACACAAACAATTATATGTTTTCATGTTTTTATTGAACACACCATGTAAACATTCACAGTGCAGGGTGGAAAAAGTATGTGAACCCTTGGATTTAATAACTGGTTGACCCTCCTTTGGCAGCAATAACCTCAACCAAACATTTCCTGTAGTTGCAGATCAGACCTGCACAACGGTCAGGAGGAATTTTGGACCATTCCTCTTTACAAAACTGTTTCAGTTCAGCAATATTCTTGGGATGACTGGTGTGAATCGCTCTCTTGAGGTCATGCCACAGCATCTCAATCGGGTTGAGGTCAGGACTCTGACTGGGCCACTCCAGAAGGCGTATTTTCTTTTGTTGAAGCCATTCTGTTGTTGATTTACTTCTGTGCTTTGGGTCGTTGTCCTGTTGCATCACCCATCTTCTGTTGAGCTTCAATTGGTGGACAGATGGCCTTAAGTTCTCCTGCAAAATGTCTTGATAAACTTGGGAATTCATATGTCCGTCAATGATAGCAATCTGTCCAGGCCCTGAGGCAGCAAAGCAGCCCCAAACCATGATGCCCCCTCCACCATACTTCACAGTTGGGATGAGGTTTTGATGTTGGTGTGCTGTGCCTTTTTTTTACACACATAGTGTTGTGTGTTCCTTCCAAACAACTCAACTTTGGTTTCATCTGTCCACAGAATATTTTGCCAGTAGTGCTGTGGAACATCCAGGTGCTCTTTTGCAAACTTCAAACGTGCAGCAATGTTTTTTTTGGACAGCAGTGGCTTCCTCCGTGGTGTCCTCCCATGAACTCCATTCTTGTTTAGTGTTATACGTATCGTAGATTCGTCAACAGAGATGTTAGCATGTGCCAGAGATTTGTGTAAGTCTTTAGCTGACACTCTAGGATTCTTCTTCACCTCATTGAGCATTCTGCGCTGTGCTCTTGCAGTCATCTTTACAGGATGGCCACTCCTAGGGAGAGTAGCAACAGTGCTGAACTTTCTCCATTTATAGACAATTTGTCTTACCGTGGACTGATGAACATCAAGGCTTTTAGAGATACTTTTGTAACCCTTTCCAGCTTTATGCAAGTCAACAATTCTTAATCGTAGGTCTTCTGAGAGCTCTTTTGTGCGAGGCATGGTTCACATCAGGCAATGCTTCTTGAGAATAGCAAACTCAAAACTTGTGTGTGTTTTTTATAGGGCAGGGCAGCTTTAACCAACACATCCAATCTCGTCTCATTGATTGGACTCCAGGTTGGCTGACTCCTGACTCCAATTAGCTCTTGGAGAAGTCATTAGCCTAGGGGTTCACATACTTTTTCCACCCTGCACTGTGAATGTTTACATGGTGTGTTCAATAAAAACATGAAAACATATAATTGTTTGTGTGGTATTAGTTTAAGCAGACTGTGTTTGTCTATTGTTGTGACTTAGATGAAGATCAGAACACATTTTATGACCAATTTATGCAGAAATCCAGGTAATTCCAAAGGGTTCACATACTTTTTCTTGCAACTGTATATGGGGCTGGGGCTTCAGAGGGAGAAATGTGTTTTTGCAGATAATGAGGTGGAGTTCCTTGATTTCCGAGTGGAAAAAGATGGTATTCATCCCACAACTGAGAAGATTGAATATATTAGGAATGCTCCAACTCCCCAAAACAAGACTGAGCTTGAGGCATTTCTGGGACTTCTGAATTTTTGCAGCTGTTTTCTTCCAAACAAAGCCAGAGTCCTGGAACCACTACACAGATTGCTTGATCAGTCATCACCTTGGCAGTGGACAGCAGTCCATGAGACATTTACAGGCAGATGGACTGTTAGTACACTATGATTTAAAGAAGCTCCTTGTGCTTACTTATGATGCCTAACCAAATGGCTTTATGGCCTTGCTGAGCCATGTGGAACCTGATGGGCGGGAGACGCCAGTGAGTTGCCACTGAGCGTAATTATGCCTAAATTGACAAAGAGGCCGTAAAAAGGGGGTAATCCCAAATGTGCTATAAGCCGGCTATATAAAAAAGGACTATAGGTGCTCAACAAAAGGACCAGCGAACTGAAAGAATACATAACCCGGACCACTTTGCTAGGACTAACCCGAGATAAGGAAGACTGGAGCACACAGAGCTCAGAGCAAAAAAATATTTAATAAGACTGACGTTTCGACGTCAACAACGTCTTCTTCAGAGTCAAACGGAAATACAGACAACGCACCGGGAGGTATATAAATACTCTCCCATCAATTACACATAGTAAGGTGCACATGCGTGGGACTAATAGATCTCGTAATAGATACCACATACACAATGTTATATTCTTTAACAGGGTAGAGAGAAGACCAACAAATGTCATGGGTAAATAAACTGAATAATACCCTATTATGAGCATGGCATAAACAATATACGTATAATGAAAATCAAATAGCCTATACACAAATTACAAAAAACATGAAAGATTCAGAGACTCATTTAACCCATTAGGTTCCACACTATTAAGTGTATATCCAGTACGCCTCTCTGCGGAGCAATTGCTTAATAATATCTCCGCCTCTGGATGACAAAGTGACTCTCTCAATACCCCAAAATTTTAGAGAAGAGACAGAAATTGGCTTCAGCGTAATGTCGCGCAATCGCATAGTCCATATTCTTGGAGCGGATCGCGGTCTTATGTTCAGCAATTCTAAGTTTGAGGGCTCTCTTAGTCTGACCGATGTAGATTTTGGAGCATATACATTTCAACATGTATATTACATGGGTAGTGTTGCAGTTAATGAAGGTGGTTATTTTGAATTCCTTGCCCGAACGTGGATGACGGAAAACTTTAATGTCATTAGAATTAGAGCAATGGACACAATGTCCACAGCGATAGAACCCTCTAGGGTAGGTAGCCAGGAGGGTTTTGTCTGCGGACTACTCACCATGCTATGAACCACCTTATCTTTTAAGTTATGTGGCCTTCTAAAGCACACTCGCGGAGGTTCAGAGGTAAATTTATTCAAAAGAGGGTCACTCTGGAGAATGGGCCAGTGTTTACGGACAATGTTTTTAACTCTTCCAGCGACCAGATTGAACTCAGTGGAAAAGCAAATACGAGGAGGGGTAGTACGCTTCGGCTTTTTACAGAGGAGGGACTTCCTATCAGTATGGCGGGCATAGTCAATGGAGGCGGTAACGTCAACAATACTGTAGCCTCTCTGGAGAAATCTGCTACGCATCCGACAGATGTTGCTCTCAAATTCTGCATCCGTGCTACAGTTGCGTCTCAAGCGCAAGAATTGTCTGATCGGTATATTACGTATCAGTTGACGGGGATGATTACTATCTGCTCTTAACAGAGTATTTCTGCTTAAGGGTTTACGGAAGATGGTAGATTCAAGTTTACCGTCATCACCTTTAAAAATAGTCAGGTCCAGAAAATTAATGGATCTCACGCCATGTTCCTCTGTAAAAGACAAATGACTGTCTCTAGAATTCACAAACCTCAATAAATCCTCAAATTCATGTACAGTACCATCCCACACGAGCAGTATATCATCAATATATCTACACTACAAGGAGATTTTGGTGAGAAAGGGATTGGTGGAATTATGGATAAATTTCTCTTCCCAGTGACCCATGAACAGATTAGCATAATTCGGTGCAAATGCTGCTCCCATTGCAGTAACCTGAGTCTGTAAATAATAACAGCCATTGTATTGGAAATAGTTCATAAGAGGCAATAGTTCATAAGAAATCAGTACCTGCAGAGATGCCAATTCACAATTTACACAGACTACAAACCTCTTATCAGGCTTTTGCACCATTCCACACCAATGCCTCAGGTTGTCTCTCCTCAGATGCTGTGCTGGGGAGCTTGCTGTTAGCTTACAATTATGAACTCCACTACAGATCAGGGAAAGAGCTTGCTAACACAGATGCAATGAGCAGGCTACCCTTAGTGTGGCCTGTGGCTGAGACTCCTCCCCCATTTCGGGTGCTGCTTTTGGGGTCTAACCCGATGCTCCTATTCAGGCTGACAGGATCGCCACTCTCACTCAAAGGGATCCTGTCCTGTCCCATGTGTTGTGGTGGCTCTTACAGACTTGGCCCACAGGCAATCAGGACAGTGTTTTCATGCCCTTCGCAAACGACGCATAATGGTTGTGTATTGTGCGGTAGTCATGTTGTGGTTCCCACTCAAGGGTACTTGCCCTGCTCCATTTTATTTATTTATTTATTTCGGCATGCATATAGTCACACTTCATCACAATTTCTGTAATATGCCCTGAACAAATACAGTACCTGCTGAAAAGGGATACGGGAAAAAGCAGCCTGCTTATCAAAAGTCCCGCCCCAATTCCCTACTCAAATTTAAATGTTCACATTTTACATTTGTTTAAAACAGATTTTTCCGTATCACAACAGCATAGCTGAATTTTCTTTATAACAAAACAGACCGTGATTCCCATCCTGGTATAGTCCACATGAAAGCCCTCACCAGGAGTTCTGTGTGGTAGCCAGGGATGGAAAAGAAAATCGAGGACATGGTGCGGAGTTAGACCACTAATTTTCCTATTGAACTCTATGGAAAAATGAGTCAGGATAAATAACCCTTCCTCTTCCTACCAAGGGCAAAATAGGCCAATTTTTGCCTGTTTTCACTAGTGACAAACAAAGGTGGTTCTCTCAAAAACTATAAATGGTACAAATATGGTTCATGGCTTTTATTAAAGCAGACACCTGCAGTATTACGACTAAGCAGTGAGAACTCATAGAAATCCAGTTTTTGATACTTAACTACAACAATTTATGTACAGAAAATATAAAAAAACTAAAAAACGGGTACCTACATTCAAGTTTAAAAATTTTTACCTGGGGAGCTACAAACGCTGTGGAGGAAATGACTCCTCTATCTGATTCACCAATATGCTGCCTACCTCTGGTAACAATCTGGTGTCAATATCTCAAACCATTCAAATTTTACAGGGTTTTTTTCAGGTGAACCTTTTTCGTTATCCAAATGGTGCCAAATGTTCCAAAAATGGCAATGTTCCAGAAAGGTCTCAATATGATTTCTTTTTTAGGTTTTTACAATAAAATGAGATAATTTGTCAATATTGGCAATAAAAGTTCATTTTTAGACATGTTCTTCATATTACACAACTAACTACCCGAGGTCACAAAAAGCTGTCAAAACCCATGTAGCAGCACAGTGAATCTTGTGTATTTCACCAGAGCCCCATTAGCCAGAAATGAGTCCAGGAATGTGCAAACAGGTTTTCAAATGAATAATGGGAATAGTATGAAACTTCCCTACACATTACTGCTTGCAAGTCCTCTCCTTTATTCTGTTGCCACCTCCTACGACAGGGACGTTGGGGTTGGGTTTTAGGAGGCAAAACATTATACATGACAAACATATATCAACTATATACAAGCGCACTAAGGTGTACTACTAAAAGTGCAGTGGATAAAAAATCAAAAGTCCACCAGTTTCCTAGATAAAATAAAAACACCCCTTCAAGATTCAAGATTCAAGATTTCTTTATTTGTCACATATAACGTACATGTACAGTTATAGTGAAATGTTACTGCCGTCTCCAAGATTATGCCCAATACAGATACTCAAAAAAAAAAAAAATATATATATATATATATACCACACTATACAAATTTATAATTTAAAATCTAAATTTACAGAGTTCTAATTTACAAATTTAAATTTAAAGTTTAAAAGTTACAAAGTTTACAAATTTAAATTACAATTTACGGATTACACATTAAAGGGCATTAAAAGGCATGGGTGTATTTGTACATGTAATAGCTAATAAATAATAAGTGATAAATAATAATAAGTGATGAATAATCCCGGAGGGGGGAAGCGGGGGGGGGGTATTGACAATGTTCATGGTTGTATTCAGAGTTCTATGTGCACCAGATGTTCTAGTTGTAGTCATTCAGGTGCCGGATGGCTTGCGGGAAGAAGCTCTTCCTGAGCCTCTCTGTGCTCGCCATGTGGGTGCGGTATCTCCTTCCTGACCGTAGCAGAGAGAACAGTCCTGGGTGGCTGGGGTCTCTCAGGATCCTGTTGGCCTTTGTCTTGCATCTTCGGTTGTAGATGTCCTCGAGGTTGGGGAGTGGTCTCCCCAGGGTACGTTCAGCCGATCGTACCACTCTCTGTAGGGCCTTGCGATCCTGAGAGCTGCTGTTCCCATACCAGGTGGTGATGTTCCCAGTCAGGATGCTCTCGATCGTGCACGAGTAGAAGCTCCGCCGAATCTGATGGGACGCTCTGAATTTCCTCAGTTGTCTGAGGTGGTACAGTCTCTGGCGTGCTTTCCTCACCACAGTGTCTATGTGTGATGTCCATGTCAGATCGTTGGTGATCTGGACGCCAAGGTACTTGAAGCTGTCCACTCTCTCTACGAGGGTCCCGTTGATGGTTAGGGGGGTGTAGTTCCTCACTTGCTTCCTCCCGAAGTCCACCAGCATCTCCTTTGTCTTGCTGACGTTCAGATGGAGGTTGTTTTCCTGACACCACTGGGTCAGGAGCCTCACCTCCTCCAGGTAGGCCCTCTCGTCATTGTTAGTGATCAGGCCTATCACTGCTGTGTCGTCGGCAAACTTGACGATGGTGTTGGAGTCAAAGGTGGCTGTACAGTCGTGCGTGTACAAGGAGTACAGCAGTGGGGACAGAACACAGCCCTGGGGGGCTCCCGTGTTGAGGGTGAGGGACGACGAGGTGTGGTTGCCCACCTTCACCACCTGGGGTCTGTCTGACAGGAAGTCCAGGATCCACTTGCAGAGGGCATCGTTTTGCCCCAGGGCCCTGAGCTTGGTGTCAAGTATAGGTGGGGTTATAGTGTTGAAAGCTGAACTGTAATCAATGAACAGCAGTCTCACATAACCTGACACGTTCCCCTTGGTCTTGTCTAGGTGGGATAGGGTGGTGTGGAGGATGTGAGCTATTGCATCCTCTGTGGATCTGTTGGGTCTGTATGCAAACTGTAGGGGGTCCAATGTGCTGGGCAGTGAGGAGCAGATGTGTTCCTTGACCAGCTTCTCAAAACACTTCATCACCACAGAAGTGAGGGCTACCGGGCGGTAGTCGTTGAGGCACGCTGGTCTTGGCTTTTTCGGTACGGGGATGATGGAGGACTTCTTGAAGCATGTGGGGACAATGGACTGGGCCAGGGACAGGTTGAATAACACTGTGAACACAGGAGCCAGTTGGTCGGCGCACGCCTTTAGGACCCGCCCTGCGATACCGTCTGGTCCTGCGGCTTTCCTGATGTTCACCTGTTTAAGCACCCTCCTGACGTCATGTTCAGAGAGAGTAAGAGCTCTCTCCTCCCTTCCGTTCTCCCCCGCCTCAGGTGCGACGGCTGTCCGGCTGTCGTTGGTCTCGAAGCGGGCGTAGAAGTTATTGAGGCTGTTCACGAGAGCAGCGTTTACACCCCCTGAGGAGGATGGAGATCCCTTATAGTCCGTCATGGTGTTTAGTCCCTGCCACACACTTCTGAGGTCTCCTTGTTTGAATTTTTGTTCCATCTTCTCCCCGTATTCCTTCTTGGCTTCCTTTACTGTTCTCCTTACATTGTATGCTGCTGCCTTGTAGTCTTCCATGTTGCCAGACTCTAGTCCTAGTTTGTAGGCAGCGGTGCGCTTTTTTAGGGCATCGCGTGTCTTATTGTTGATCCAGGGTTTCTGGTTTGGGTAGGTTTTGATAGTCTGTATGGCTACATTCTCCTCTGTAGCCTTCCCAATTATTCCAATTACTTCCTCTGTCAGTGCGTTTATGTCCGTGTTGTCTTTTTGCAGTTGTTCAACAGTTGTGTTGGTGAACCTACACCATAGCTCGTCATGCAGTGCGACGCGCATGCTGTTCTCTGATTGGTCCGTCCATCGACGCACCTCTCTCGTAACCGGAAGTAATCTGCGTTGTTTGTTTACATGCGCAGGCCAGAGAAAAATGCCGGAATGGTCACTGCTTCCTACCGGTGCCACGGATTCGGCTCTGTACGCCCCTTTGAACGGGGTATAGCAGTGATCCAAGGTGTTTGGTCCTCGCGTGGCACAGTCGATATGTTGGTGGAAATTTGGCAGCACTTTCTTGAGGTTCGCCTGGTTAAAGTCGCCAGCCACAATTAGCGCAGCGTTTGGGTCGCTAGATTGGTAGCTGCTCAGTGCTTCGTGAAGCACTGAGAGAGCGGACGCTGTTGTCGCTTGAGGTGGAATGTACACTGCCACGATTATAACCGAGGTGAACTCACGCGGAAGAAAGTGCGGTCGACATTTTATTGAGAGGAATTCCAGGTCGGGCGTGCAATGGCGTTGTAGTTCCGTTACGTTGTTCTCGCAGCACCATTTCTGGCTTATTAGCGCACAGACTCCGCCACCCCTTGATTTCTGGGACTCCAACGTCCTGTCGGACCGGTGAACAGAAAGAGTTTCTGATGGATTGATGGCGTGGTCTGTTTAGGAGGGGTCCAGCCACGTTTCTGTCAGCAGGAGGACATTGCAATTCCTGATGTCCCGTTCGTGTGCAAGCCGCATACGAAGGTCGTCTATTTTCTCCTCGTTCAGAGACTGGACGTTTGCCATCAAGATGCTCGGCAGCGGGGGCTTGTGAGCCCTGCATCGTAGTGCTCTTTTGACCCCGCCATGTTTTCCCCGGGCGCGTTTGTTGGTTCTCGCCTTTGTTGTCCTCTGCTCGTTGTTTGCAGTCCGGAGGATCTCCGACGGGATGTATCCGAAAGAGTTCTCTGAACTTAGGTGAGTTGCTTTACATCCGATGTCTAAAAGTGTCTGGTAGTCATATGTGAGTGTTCCCACAACTGTTTTTGTCAGAATATCCAGTAATAAGACACTAATAACAAACAAATGGCATAATCTACTCGGAGCCGGCAAGACGGCAGCAGAGAGGGTCCGCGCCCTGCTGTAACAAATAAAAAGATCCTTGCCCTCTAATTGCTGAAGTTACCATATTTACACAAAGAAAGTACAAAATGGCAGGGTCCAAAAAGCTTGAAAAAATGAACTAAAAACAAAAAAAGGCAAAGGATCAAAACATGGGGGTGGAGGGTGAGGAGAGATTATTTAACCATTCATACAGAAGCCATTTAGACTACACATTCCCTCAGGAGAGCAATCAGCATCATTACAAACCCCACTAACCCTGTCCATGGAATTGTCCACCATGTTGATATACCCATTAGTCCCCCTTATCCAACAACAATCAACAATAATAATAATAAACAAGTACTCCCTCATGTTATCATGTTCTCTCCCTCATACCATGCATAAATTGCCATTTTGTTTACCTGCACAGCCTTCTGTACTGCATACAGAACAATTTACTCATGTGGAACAATGACTTTACTAAAAACTTCCAGAAGCCATTTCACACTCAAAAAAATCGATTTAGTAGCTCATCTCAAATAGATAGCTAGCTGCTTGTTACCTGTAATTTTGCTTGCTAGCTTGCCACTGTAAAGGTAATACTATCTATATTAATTTAGCTGAGAGGGACCGATTTTATGCATAAGTATATAAGGGTAGTTAGCTTCACAGAAGAAACACAGGGATTCACGCATTGCAGCTAAATTGCACATTTCCTTCGATGCTTACACCAAACTTACCGTTTCCACAAACATCTGTGTTGTTGGCAACGCCACGTAACACGTGCGAGTTTGTCAACACAGACAATACACCCTAAGTTTACTTGATAAATTATTTATCATACCGTTGGAATGTGCAATTTTTAATATTAATTGTATGAAAAACAATAAAATACAGTTGACAATGTAATTACGAACCCGCATGGCAATGCGTGAATTCACACTGGTATATCGAAAAATCGGTAATACCACCAGCCCTAACGACGTTACCTGCCATGGCGAAATTCAATGCGTTTATAGCATAACACTGTGGGGGCCCTATCTTACACCCGGCGCAAAGCGGCGCTAACGCAAACGCAAGTGTCTTTGCTATCTTACACCCGGCGCTAGGTCCATAATAACGCCTAACGCTTACACCGTCAAACTAGCATGTTTGACGGCGTAACTCTTGCGCCATCATTAGTGAACTGGGCGTGTTGGTCTTAAGATGAGGAGTGGCCAGGATTCTTTTTGGCGTATTGCTATCTTGAGCCAGCAGAAAGCGCTTGCGCTAGAACCACCACAAACCTGGTCTAAAGTCATGTCGCAGTTGTTTACATGCTATTTTAACGGCGCATATAAGTGCGTCTACATAGGCGTGTGCACAACGCGCATACCCTCCAGTCTGTTACACACAGGGGCGTGCACAGGCATGACTAAAATATCTAGATCACAATGTGAAATATTATTATTGTGTAGGCTATATCAAAAATGCATAATAATAAAAGGTTCCATAGGTCCACATACCTTTCCCTCAGCGAAGGGAAACAATGCCACATTACATTGCTCTCAGCCCACTCCATCAACATCCAGGCGATGTGCGATGGTACGGGACAATGGCTATCCATTAAAAAGGAGCTGATAACACCTATAGCTATCAAGCCTAATGCGCAAATTGTCTTTGCACCTAATGCGTGAATTGTCATTCAATGGACAACTCGCGCACGGCAATAGACGGACATTTAAGTTCTGAAAATGCGCTTCAGATGTCATTACAATACAGCTCTGTTTATCTATGAATACAGCCTGTAAGTAAATAGAATGGTTTGTGACTGAAAAAAGTTCAAAACCTTGTCCAGTGAATATTGCATTTATTGTTTTTCAAATAGCCTAGGCTACAGCGAATTCGCTGTGCATAAGGTTTTTTTCGATAGCCTATGGTTAAAAAACGGAGATGTCACCATGTTAACTAAATTGTAACCTTAGCTATTCTTCGTCGTTCATATTTTTTTAAATTACAGTGACCAGGTTTCCATACTCTCACCGTTTAAAACCCAGCTGATTTCACCCGTTATTCATTAACTGAACAAAACGATTTTAAAGAGAACTAAGCGTCTAATTAGAAACTAAAACAAATTTGCAGCATGTTACACAATTAATTCACAATTAATTTTAATGCCATTCTCTGCACGTGAGCTGCATGTTCTGTTTCCCCTGCTGTAAGTCGCACGTTTAACGGTCTTCCTGGGAAAGTGGATTGTTTTAAAGGATTACGCTACGAGTAAAACAGGTTGGTCACATTTCCATAAACAGGACATTATTAAACAAGGGGAAATATGCGTGAACTTATGGGTTGCGAACCTGACAGCTTTATTGTATGGCTATTTAGTGTCATCATTAAGGCAAAATAACGGTATGTATGTTATTAATCAATATTAGCCTACTATGCAGGTAGCCTAATGAACTTTGGATGAAGCTTGAACTTCGACAACTCCATGAGAACAGCCTCTTGGAATTGATGTTTGACACTTTCATTGCATAATCAAACGAAATTCGCTGAACAAGCAGGCTAATTTGGCGTTTTCTAAGGTGAGACTGAAGCCATTGATAGCTTATTCTCAGCTGTTGCAGGTCCTTTTAACGAAATTTAACCGCACATATTTTGTAAAATAACAGCCCTGTCTGGAATTACCGGGAACTCATAGGCTAATGGTTAGTCCGAATAATATTGATCATACTCCATTTAGCCTATTCCTTGATCACACTAAACACGCACGAGCATGTCTGTTTCGCCATCATAAGCAATCTGCCAAGGTGGAAAAGCAGGCTTTTAAAGGGAATGGGATATGACATTTTGATTGGTTTATTGAATGTCACGCCCAAGACACACCTATAATTAATGAAGCGACTAGGTTCAGCCCAGTTGCGCCATGCGCCGTGCTTAGCGCCAAAAAAACACGCCGTTAAAATAGCAAAAGTGGACTTGGACACGCCCTAAATGGACTTAGCGCCATGCGCTTAGACTAAGCGCCAAGATCGCCAAGATAGGGCCCTTAGTATTATAAAACAACTTACATGTCAGCAACATCATCTCGGTCATCAGTGGATTCAGCGTCACTGAGACAGGATGAGTCTCCCTCGGCAAAAACATATTCTGGCTTATCCAGTTCGTCTAGCACTTGGTGCACGGATAAACGCCTCAAAACTCTCGACATAACTACACAAAAACTGTATCAAAATTACTCTAAAGTAAAAAAATGTAACTGCGGGTCTTACCTAATTAATTGTTCTTTACTAACCAGAACGTAGCTAAGTAAATTATGAACAAGCAAAGCTAAATGATAAGCTAACCCTATTGTGCTCTAATGCGTCCGCGTACTACAGTGAAACCGAACCTTCCGTTACGCACTGCGATAACTTGTATATTTTGAATCGGATATGATGTATGAGCACTTATTTGAAAGATAACAGTCTTGGCTATTGGCTCAAATTCAAAGACAGGTTTAAGACCCAATGGGAGAAAAACGAGACTGAATCTGGAGGCTGACCCCAACCAGTCATTCCCACTTCGGATAGGCCTACTGTGCTATCAATCAAGACAATGCACCCAATTGACGACGGTCTGACAAAAAACTCTGCAGTCAAGTCCCAAACAGGTTTGTCGACAACAAACTAAGGTAAGGTGTTGGTACTCACTCAACTGGCCGAGTGTCACAATGCTGAACGGGACACAGCCAAACTACTCGCGACGAAGAGCAGAAAATCACAAGTCCGTTTAGTAACTTGAAGAAAGCATGCACAGCGGTGTAGAATGTTTTCAAGTGTTTTTTCTTAAAGCTTTAATGCATAACAATTTTTCAAAGCAAAGTTTTGTGAAATATAATCAAGCAGAATAGTTTACCAACACATTGTTTATGGAGTGGCAGCAAGCTGCAATAAATGTTTGGTAATTAGGTCTGAGTTTACAACGTTATTTACAAAGTTTTAATGCGACGTTTTGGGCTTAAAAACCACTTTCCTAGAAAGAATGGATGTATCTTAAGGATATTTAATCAACATATTGAGGTTAGCAGTTTATTCTCTATTATTAAATTAATGAAATATAAACTTTAATAACTTCCGTAACGCCCGCGTTACCGCTAGGGGGCGTTTGGTATTAAGAGGTTAAAGTGATCCATCCATATCTACTGCATATCTGGCAGCAGAGTGATGGTTTGAGGCTAGTTTGATACCCAACCATGTGTTCCATACTATTCCTGTGTTATTTACATCTTAATCCCACCCCCAAATTCCCATAGAGATCCATTCAAATGCAGAGATTGTAATATCACCTGTAGGAGTTCCTGCAAATAAGATATCAAGAGTCTTTTGATGTTGTTGGGTCACAGACATCAGGAAGTCATGACATGCAAAGGATATGCAACCAAATATTAAATATGATAACTTGGGCCTGGGACCCCCGGGCCGGCTGCTCGTGCCTCCCTTCCCTCACTCCGTCCCGCGGGGCTGTGGTCGGGCCACTTCGGGAGGTTCACGGGGTATCTCGGTCTCACTCGGGCTCAGAGGGGGCAAAGCGGGCTAAGTGCCCGCCCGGCGAGGATCAGACCCGGGGGCCAGGAACCGCTCATGCATAAGCCGGGAGGCCCGGCGCATGAGGGCCCTGGCAGGGCGGGCTGGGACATCCAGTCGGTCAGGGTAGTGAGAGGGGTTTGCCACGGAGCTCAAAACCTGGGCTACACTGCTAGATTTCCCCCCCCTCGGATGGGGACTGCACCTGTTTGAGTACCCTGCACCCCGGCCCATTGCGCACAATGCAATGAAAATCCTGGTTTGCGGACCTCGTGTCACTTTTTGTGCCAGGGGTGACCAGTTGTCCGGACAACTGTTCACCCTCAGCCAGATTTTTTCTAAGTCCCCCAGCTGGGGGTGACTAGTTGACTGAACAACTGGTCACCCGCAGCGAGTTTTTCGCCGGATTTTTTTCTAAGTACCTCGCGGTGACCAGTTACTCCCAGAACATTTATGGCCATTGCCAGGCCCGGCAGCAGCGCACTGGCTTGGGCCTAGACTCCTTGGAACCGGGAGCCTCCCCTGAACGTGTGGGTACTAGAACCAACGCGATCGGACCGGGGGTTCCCGAGATAGAGCACAAAAAGC